>BSBK01000431.1:807500-1432500 GCA_027943335.1 Chamaecyparis obtusa | reverse complement strand
ATGCTGCAAAGAAATATATATTCTTTTTTAATGTCTTTCTTCTATGATCAAATGAATATGGATAGAGATATCATGGCAATTGTGTCAAAGAATGAAAAATTTACAAAATAAATCCAGAGTGTTGAGATGTATGGAATTTCATCAAGATTCTAGTTAATTGTCAAATTTTATATAAAAAAATATATTATATATTAGTGATTAGATTGAAGGGACTTAAATAAAAAAAATAAAAGAAAAAATAGTAGGGATGCACTTTCTCATGTAATATAATATAAAACATTATCTAACTAATTGAATTTGAGAAGGAGAACTCTGTTAAAAAATTGTTATTAATTGCTCTCTAAAGAAAGTAGAATTTTCAATTTTAAATTTTAAATATAAAATAATATCATATTTTAAATCATCATAATATTTGTAATCAAAATAATCTTATGAATTTTTTTAATTTATCATTTCTTTAAATCATATACTAATCATCATAATATTTGTGATCAAAATAATCTTATGAATTTTTTTAATTTATCATTTCTTTAAATCATATATTATTTTTTTAATATTAAAATATAACAGTCTTTGAAAAGCTGATTGAAAAAGAAAAAAAATATAAAACAGAGAAAAACTTAAATCCAAAAGTTTAAATGAAGCCACTTTATTTTTTCAACAAAGAGATTGTGAATGCATTTACACAGGATAAAACCATAACCAGGGCTTGGAATTTACACCAATATACAAAGATCAATAAAACACATCCTATGATGAAAATATAAACACATAATTTATCGCTATGTGCTATATCAGTTTCATGTTTCGTATCGTACTACATAATTTCTGCACTAATCAAACCCATCCTGTATAAAAGCTGAAAGCGGGATTTTGAGAAACAGAGACAAAGAAAATACACTTAAGCTGCTGGTGCTGCATCCTGCCTGTTGCCCTGCAGGGCTCCTACAGGTATCAAAACAGGGCTTAAAACTACCAAAACAGGGGCCAAAACCACCACAGTCACTGCAGTTAGCCCTGTCATGAACAACAAAGCTGCTCCCAATGTGACCATGGCTGCGGCACCCAAAATCTGAGTGGAATTTGGTGCAAATTCATGGATTTTATTCATGAATCTCTGATATCCTTCAGCCATCTCTAAACACCAGAAAAGCTAGAAAACTTTACTTTGTAGATCTGGGTTTCTTCAATCCTGCGTTAATATAGGCAGATGAGATATTTGGGCTTGGGAAACAGACAATTGATATAGGTTAATAAAGGCTGCTGCGGTATTTAACCCTCGAACCAGAAGAATCACTATATCTTTCACTCACCACCTACCTTGTTTCATACTTAGGCTTTTCTGGCTTTTAATGACGTAATTGAAATAACTAAATGGAATCATAAAAAGTTATAGTTGTTAGCGATGACATAAATTAATTGTTAGCGATGACATAAATTAATTGTGAAAGATCAGTTCACTATAGCATTAAAAAATGCACGCGTATAAGCTTTCTTTAGCTAATCTAGGAAAAAAAAAGTTTGACTTTATTTTGTTTATTTTTGGTCATGCAACGATTATTATATCTAAGGGTAACTATCTAATGGTATTTATCATTTTTATGTCACAATTTTAAAAATATATATAAGGCTGTCCTTTTCTTCATTTCTAATGAGAACTTTTATTTCAATGTAGATTTTCCCTTTTATGTTTTTGTTTTATATTATAAAGATTTGTTAAATTTGATATCTTTATGTGTCTTTTACATGAATTTTATTTATACAATATATCTTTATGTGTCTTTTACATGAATTTTATTTATATGATATATCTTTATGTGTCTTTTACATGAATTTTATTTATACAATATATCTTTATGTCTTTTACATGAATTTTATTTTATTTTATGCAATTGCAAATGTGATCTCTTGCCAACATAAATAAATGAGTGAAATTGACATTTAAAGTCAACAATTTGAAATTGTTTAATTTAAAGTTTTTGTAACGCGATTGTCTCTCTATGTGTGTGATTTATATCTAGGAAAATGATTTTTATTATGTCAAAGGTATTCCCTATGTGAGATCAATCTTATATAGGTATGTTAGTTGTACAATAATCATAAAACCGATCTCTTGCAAACCTAAATCAATGAGTGAAATTGACTTAGATTCATCAATTTGAAATTCTTTAATTTAAGGTTTTTGTAATATAGGTGTCTCTCTATGTTTGTGATTCATATCTAGGAAAATAATTTTGCTTATGTCAAAGGTGTTCCCTATGTGAAATTGACCCAATATGTAATACCTTATTCGAGGAACCCTCGACACTAGGACATATTACTCAACAAACATGTTGTATATTTAAAAAAAACTAAATGCACTACATTAACTTAAGCAATACTATCGATGTCATTTGTTCTATCAAAATAAAAAACAAGAGGATAGAGATCATACATGTTGTCCTATTATTTAACAATACTTAGCATTGCATGCTTGAACGATACTTGTTTCTTCATAGTGTTTCATTATATGTACTTGGACACATATATTCACATCTAGATGTATATCAAAACATTAAGTACATGATCATAATACAACCTCCTCATTGATAACTTATCTAAGTGGATCATCATTAAGAAGAGTTGAAAATAATTGCATATAGAACTTATAGATAACATCTAAGGGGCCAGACCTAAAGTCTGTGGGGCTCATCTCTGATGGCCTTTCCTACGTCATGCACAGAGACTTCGTAGTACAACCATTGATTTTTTTAAAATCATATTATATTAGTTTGCATAAGCAAGAGTACAAAACTTCATATGTTTTGAAGATACAAAAAGCGGACACAAAACCCTTTCTAAAGTAAAGTTCCCTAGATAGTTTCACCTTCATCTACCTCCCACTTAGGTGAAGTAGGGACAAAATTATAGGTTTCATGCACTGACTCCAAATCTCAAGATGAAATAAGATCAATTTTTCCAAGAAATAGGTTTTTGCTTAAAACACAAGTAGGAATACTTTAAGAAGGGTTTATAATGCATGGCTTAAGTAGGAATACTTTAAGAAGGGTTTAAAATGCATGACTCAAGTAGGTGTTAGGACATCATGAGATAAAATAAATTAGTGAATGACAAGGTTTATCTAACAAGATGTGGTAAAGAGATAGAAACTAGAGAATACATAGAAATAATTAGGCTTATCAAAATGATAATAGCTTAAGAATGTCGATACACCAAACTTTCGACTAGAAGATGATCAAGGCTAAGGTTAGATCAACCATAAATTGTGGTAAGGCTAATGAAAAATTACATTATCAACGAGCATTATTAATTAACAACAATTGGTTTCTATTTAAGAAGTAACCAATATTATATTCTTGGCAATATTACACAATATAGGTATGCTAGTTGTATTTCAATCGCGAAAGTAATCACTTGCGAACCTAAATCAATGAGTGAAATTGTCTTAGAGTCATCACTTTGAAATTCTATAATTTAAGGTTTTTGTAATTGTATCATCTTAAAATGGAAGCACTTCCATGTTAAGAACATTTAGCCCTCCTTAGGGGGTGTTTTGGGCCATCATCATGTTGTCCTCTATTTTCTTCCCCCTTCCCATCTTCTGTGCCTGTGTAGGGCTCTATGTGGGCCTCCCCGGGCACTGTTCTCCTCACCTGGCACATTTTCCAAGGGTCCTAAACCCCTGGGTCAAGGTCGACCTCGACCTTGACCTAGGTCAAAGTTGACCTCAACTTTGACCTAGGTCAAAGTCGACCTCGACCTTGACCCAGGTCTCCCTTTTCATCAAAAAGTTTGCCAGATGCGGGGGAAAATCAAAAGTTTATTTTCTCACTTTCGAGTCAGCTGTTTTGGTCTCTGAAATGGTAAACTCTTAAATTGCATTTAATGTAGGTCTATTTCTAGGGGTAAGGGCCCTATGGGAATTTATTTCTCATATGTCAACCTCTCTAGGAGTTTGTGCCCTAGATCTCTATAAAAGGAGGCCTTCCTCTCTCATTTTCTCCATCTCATCTTCATAATCTCTCAAGACATCTCTCAATCAAGTGCATCCACAATCCATCAAGTTTTCTCTCAAGAAAATCAAGTGAGAAAACATTCAAGCAATCATCCATTCAAGCATTCAAGTTCTCCATTGAAGATCAAGGATTCAAGCATTCAAGCCTTTGAATGGATTTGGTTCAAGCATTCAAGATTCATCATTCAAACCCTAGATCTATCCATCATAGTGGTGTGATCTTCCTTCAAGATCCTTCGTTCATGGTCAAGATCCATTCATTCTTCCCTCATGGTACAAGTGCAGGATGATGAATATCAGTGCAGATCTGAGTACCCTTTTCATTGAACTTCTGGGATTCACGAACAAAATTTCCATCAGAGTAGTTTAGGTCAAGGATAACTTTCACTGGGGGGTAAGGTTGTACCTTGGGGTAAGATCTTACCCCGATCCCGAGGTCAAGGAAGAACTTACTCAGAAAAGAAAAATATTTTTGGGTTTTGTAAATCTTGCAGTTTCAGTTCATGATTGCAAAAATCAACAATTTATGAGACTATTTGATAGGGTTTTCAACATGTTCTTTTTCGGAGGTAAGTACTTTTATTTCTTCATTTCAATATTAGCATTTCTAGATTTACATTCCATCCCCTTAGAATTCAAATGTATATATAAAATATGGGTTTAGGGTCTCTTTCATATGCATTATTCTAAACCCTATTCTTATCTCATATTTTATATCTTACATTTTGGTGAACCTGCGATAGACAACTCTTTCTTTTTGGTGTTAGATCTCCCTTTATATTATCTTGTGTGTTTACCTCCATCTTACATTTTGGTGAACCCGACAAGCTTACCCCCTATATTTTGTGTAATTTGATGCCCTATTGTGTTAGATTTTCCTTTGTATTATTGTGTGTGTTCACCTATATCTTACATTTTGGTGAACCTGTTTACGACAACTCTTTCTTTTTGGTGTTAGATTTGCATCTTGTGTTAAATCTTGGATGCTTATAAAAGTAGATTTCTTTTGTGTTCTTGCATTTATATTTCAAAAATATAAAAAAATTACAAAATCTCTTTAAAAATACAAAAACATTTACATTTTCATGCTTTTAGTATTTCTTTGTGTTCAACATGTATGATTTTTGTTTTTGAATACTTTGATGAGGCTTTTATTACAAAAGAGGACAGATCCCTTAATGAGGTACATGGAAGTGAGGATGAAAATTGTTCAAATGAGATCTCCATTGATCCTATTCCTATTTCATATTCCTCTACAACCTCTTCAATTGATCTTTACCATAGGGTGTGTGGATGGTTACCTTCATGCTCCACTATTTACAACATTGATGTACCTAGAATGTTATATCCTAAATTTCTATTCAAGCTATAGAGGCCTTTGAGAAAGTCCTTTGTGATAGTGGTATCACTCATCTTGTCAAATCTTTAGCTCAAGAAACTCAACAACTAGGACTCACTCCTCTTGTCACTAGTGTGGAACCTTCATCCGTTCTGTTAGTCCATTTTCCTGTCAATGCAAAATCTTATGAAAATGGCCTATTTTCCTTGCAAGTTTTGTTAAGTGTCCTGTCATGCCTGCAACACAGTTTTAACTTGTGAAGAAATTCCTACAATGTTTCATGGTGTGTGCCCTTGGCCCTGTGTTCTTTATTGTGTCACCTTGCTCCAGCTCTGATTGCATATCTTAAATCATAAAACCCAGGGAGTTATTCAAGTTCCAAGGTCTGCAGGAAATAATTTCAGAATCTGCGTAAGTGTCGAAAACCCACAATGTTTTCAAAAACCCATGATGTTTTCGGTCTCCCTGCTACTTTTGGTCTGAATGAAAACCCTATGTGTTTTTTATCTTTGGCCAAAAACCTTGGATGTTTTCGATCTCGGCCGAAAACCCTGTGTGTTTTCGACCTCGCATTTCTTCCCATCTACCAGCATTCCTTGTTCGTTGGTCCTAACTGCGCAAGTTTGACTAGATGGTGTGCCCGGGTCTTCAAAGCTTTTAAAATGATTGGTTGTCACATGATCGCATTTCAGATTTTTCTGACATGCGACAAGGTTCCTTTCTTGCACGTGGGGCCCATTGGTAGAATGGCAATGGTCCCGCTGGTGGTTATGTGGCGGCCTATGGTTGGCTGTCGCATGATCGCATGTCAGAGTTTTCTGACATGCGATCATGCGACCGGTTGATAGCTGTTGCTGGGGCCCAGGTGCGGATGGTGAAGTGGCGTCTTGCGGCGCTGGTGTGTAGGGTTTTGATCGGCCGACAGTGACATGGTGCTAGTGTGGAGGCTTGTCTCGTGTTCGCAAAGCCATTTTTTGGCTATGCGATCATGCGACAATTGTTTGGACATCGCGGTTGCGGAGTTAAGGCGGGTCCACTGTGCTGGTGTTGCCAAGTTGTTTGGTTTTGATTGGTTGTTGACTGGTGAGGTGGTTGAAGACTTTTCAAAGGGGCCCGTGACTGTTATGAATTAAATGTGACCGCCCGATTTGCCGAGAAGAGTAAGAGATCGATGACTGTGTTTTAAAATTTGCCACCTAGCTGTTGCAGTTTGAATTTGAATATTTGTAGAGGGTTTACAGTGACCAAAGTACTAGCTTTAATGGCTTTTCTGGCAGATTCTCTTGCTGGTTTGATGGCGGTAGGTGTTGCGATCTGGTCCGAGGGTCTCGGTGGTCATTTGTAGAAGTGATTTTGTACCTAGTGAAGTGTGTTTTTGAGCTTGAGAAGCTGTTTGCAGGTGGTGATGTGTACTAGTTTTAATGGCATTCCTTGGTGTACTGTACTGAGCTTGCAGATTTTCATGATTGCTGATCTGCTCGAGATTTGTTTTCTCCAAGTTGCTTGTGTTTCTCGCCCCTGCAGTAAATTTTGTGACTGTTTCAGTTGGTTGGGTAGTTGAAACCCTAACCTTGGTTACCCGTAGCTTGTTGCATCCTAACCTGTTGGGATTCCAATGTAACCAATGGTATAAATGGTTGATTTTTTGACTTTGTATGGGTTCCGGTTCCTTCTTCTGCAAATTTTGGAGGAGAATCAGTTCCAAGTGAAGGGTCCTTTTCCTGTAGATATTTCTCCATTACTGGTTCAGAGAATATAATACATTTTGTAACAGATGTCTTATGTATGAGTTTTTAGCATATTCATACTTCTATCAAGTTGTCTCCATTTGAGTCCTGAACTTATTGATTATGGCATCAAGGGTGTTATAGTCTTTCTATTTGCATTTCCAGTGAGTGTCTGCAATAGAGTTGTCTTCACAGAGATAACTGAGTTCAAGATTGGTTTTCAGGTGTGTATGAGCTGACGTATCAAGGGTGTCTCAGGCTTGTCTTCCAGTGGATGCTGGTTATGTATTGCTTGTTTATAGGTCTCTTCTAAGGGGAGGGTTAAAATCCTTTGAATAGGTAATTACATATCTGGGTACACAGATGGATAGTTGAAGTATGGTTTGATTAGTGGTATATGCTTGGTGTAAGGCACTAACATATTTGAATTGTTGTCCTCTTGTTTCATAGCTCTGTTACAGTGAGGTATTTGACTCTATTGCCCATTGGATAAGGCACTGGTCTATGAGAGACTTAGGATATCTCAGGGGTCCTTTCAACCCAACATAAAAATTATTCAAATACCTTTCCCTTTCATGTTGGTAGTAGTAGTAGGAGTTTCTCTCTAGTCTTTAGACTCATTCTATGCAAGTAGGGCTATTGCATAAGGATTTGCTTCATTGCGGTATGAGTTACCTAAAGGGGTTTGAAAACTATTCCACACTAATCTGTCTGCAGACCTTTTATTCACCAAAAGGATGTCATGAATGTGCAGATAAGGAAATACCCGCCTGAGTGAATGTGGAGCTCAAAGAAGAAGGAGGATTTCTCTATATCCTCATCAATTGGACTGTTTTCCTTGTCAAAATTGAATGCCTAAATTGAGATTCAAGCCCACCTATTTGATTCAAGTTTGGTCCTGCAAGGAAAAGCTCCAACAAACCAAACATTCCTACTTACACTCCTCCTTTAGTGGTTACATCTCTTTCATCTCTTCCTGTGAGTGTTCCACCGGTATCTTTACCTACCTCACAGCCTTCTTACTATAGTATTTCTCATACCTATTCCAACCCTCTTCCAACTGTGGTTCCACGTGTTCCGCTGGTTGTGTCTTCCATTCCCACCACTTCCTACACTTTTTCTAGTGTTCCTAATCTTCCTAATCCTAATTGTATCTTTCCTAATCTAGTTCCTAATCCTCCTAATCCTAATCATATCCTTCCTAATCTGATTCCTAATATTCATGTTCCCAATTCTCCATCTTCTATTCCTCGTTCTTTCCACACTTATGATGAGGTTCAAACTATGGTTCATGATGCAGATGTGCAAAGATTCTTTAAATTACCTTCCCCTTGTTATTCAATCCATAGTGATATTAAAGGGAAGAGAAAAGAAACTTCCCTTTTGATATTTCTTCATAATTTTACCCCTCATTTTGATATAATATAGATCTTTTCTCATCTTGTCTCTAGACTGGGGGGCACAATGTTTATTTCTCCCAGTCTTCCAGAATCCATTATGTTTTTTGCTTTGAGCTTAATTGGTTATTATTTCTCTCATTTATCTCGATGGCTTTGTATTATGACAACTTTTGCTTCTAATCATCCATCGCTCTCTTCTAATATTCATTATATCTTTTCTAAGACATTTGTTTTGCAAAAGGTATCCCTTGCTTTCATCCCTAGGGGGCAAGGTTCTTCATTCTTTCTCTTTGTCTAGGGATCTTCTTTCCTTAGCTTAGTGGCATTTGTTTGTCTTGCAACATTATTTCATTATACTAATTGAGGTTTTGGCTATGGATATCCTTTTATGTCAGAGGTTGTTGTCCTGGGTCATCACCTCTTCTTTATTTTGCAAATTATGTTCTTTATAAACTCTTACCCTTTCTTTGGTGTTAGAGTTGTTTCCCTCATTCCAAAGATTCCTCTTCCTCTTGAATGCAGGGGGCTAGATGATTGAATCTTTATTTCCTTTTGAAAGATGATATTTTATCTAAAAGCACACCTCTATGGTGGGGGTCTTGTTGATATGATCTCTTTCTTTGAGGATAATTTTTCCATGAGTGACATATCCTTTTCACAATTATCTATGCTCTTGGATGTACAGGTCAATACCCTTCACTGAGAATATAATGTACATTGTCATTAAACAGGATATCTCCTTACATTGTGAAGTAGGTATCCTCCTTCTCTTCCTTATCATGTCTACTAGATAGCCACAATAAGGAGGGGGGCATATATAGGGCCTCCCTTGTACTATAGTTTTTCAATTATATGCTAAATCCTCTGAAGGTAACGCACATAAGTTGCTAAATCCTGAAGAGACACACATTTTTCAATTTTCAATATGCTAAATCTTCTGAAGGTAACACACATACGTTATTAAATCCTAAGGAGACACATTTTATATTCCATGGTGATACAAGAAGGTGGATCTATGGGTATTCCAAAAGCCCTCAGAAGATGCATTACAATTGCAAAGAATAGTTTTTGGGTGAACTATCAGGTTGGCCACCTGGTGGGCTCTCCCTCCTTAGTGATTCACGATAAGGTGGGCATCTTACTAGGTGAGGTAATCACTCTTTTCCCTTTCTCTCTTTTTGCTTTCATGCTAGTAGGATTAGATCATGAGGCTATGTTATTTATAGTGTTTCTCTTATCTTTCTTATGTAATCATTTATGCTCTTATGATAGCTTTCCAAACATGATATTAGTATAGGAAACATTTCTTAGCAAGGTTTCCTTTGCTGGTTGATTTGGGTTTGTCTTTTGTACTAACCCCTCTTTTTGTGTCTTTTAGCTTTCTCTTTATTGTTTTTCTTTTTTTTTCACACCCTCGTACATGTATGTTGAGTTAGAATCCTTGGCCTGGGGGCTTATGTCCTTGCCTAGGTGATATTCTACCTCGTGGTGAATCCATTGGAATCTTTCTTCTCATTTACTGTGAACATATTCGATTTCCATACTCCCGCTAAAGTGGGGGCTTAATGTATCATATTAAAATAGAAGAACTTCCATGTTAAGAATGTTTAGCCCTCCTTAGGGGGTGTTTTGGGCCATCATCATGTTGTCCTCTATTTTTTTCCCCCTTCCCATCTTCTATGCCTGTTTAGGGCTCTGTTTGGGCATCTCCAGGCACTATTTTCCTCACCTGGAACATTTTCCAGGGGTCCTAAACCCTTGGGTCAAGGTCGACTTCAACCTTGACCTAGGTCAAAGTTGACCTCGACCTTGACCTAGGTCCCCCTTTTCATTAGAAAGTTTTCTGGATAAGGGGAGAAACTCAAAAGTTTATTTTCCCACTTCTGGGTCGGTTGTTTTGGTCTCTAAAATAGTAAACTCTTAAATTGCATTCAATCTAGGTCCATTTCTAGGGGTAAGGGCCCAACGGGAATTTATTTCTCATATGTCGGCCTCTCTAGGAATTTTTGCCCTAGATCTCTATAAAAGGAGGCATTCAAGGAAATCAAGTGAGCAAGCATTCAAGCAATCATTCAGTCAAGCATTCAAGTTCTCCATTGAAGATCAAGGATTCAAGCATTCAAGCCTTTGAAGGGATTTGGTTCAAGTATTCAAGATTCATCATTCAAACCCTAGATCTATCCATCATGGTGGTGTGATCTTCCTTCAAGATCCTTCATTCATCTTCAAGATCCATTCATTCTTCCCTCAAGGTATAGGTGTGGGATGGTGAATATCAATGTAGATCTGAGTACCCTTTTCGCCGAACTTTCAGGATCTGTGAACAGAATTTTTGTCAGAGCAGTTCATGTCAGGGACAACTTTTAGTGGGGGGTAAGATTGTACCCCGGGGTAAGATCTTATCCCGACCCTAAGGTCAAGGATGAACTTACTTAGAAAAGAAAAATATTTTTGGGTTTTGTAGATCTTGCAGTTTCGATTAAGCTATGTGAAAATCAACAGTTTCTGAGACTATTTGATAGGGTTTTTAGCAGGTTCTTTTTCGGAGGTAAGTACTTTTATTTCTTCATTTCAATATTAGCATTTCCACATTTTTACATTCCATCCCATTAGAATTCAAATGTATATATAAAATATGGGTTTAGGGTCTCTTTCATATGCATTATTCTAAACCCTATTCTTATCTCATATTTTATATCTTACAGTAATACAGGTGTATCTCTCCATGTTTGTGATTAATATATAGGAAAATGATTTTTATTATGTAAAAGGTGTTCCATATGTGAGATCAACCCAATATAGGTATGGTAGTTGTATTGCAATCATAGAAGTGATCTCTTGCGAATCTAATCAATGAGTGAAATAGACATAGATTCATCAATTTAAAATTCTTTAATTTAAAGTTTTTGTAATACATATATCTTTCTATGTTTGTTATTTATATCTAGGAAAATGATCTATATTATGTCAAAAGTGTTCCCTATATGCGATCAACCCAATATAGGCATTGCTAGATGTATTACAATCGTGAAAATGATCTATTACAAACCTAAATCAATGAGTGAAATTGACTTGGAATGATCCCCAAGTGAATTTGACTAAGGGTGATCTCTTTGGAGAATGTCATTAATGAATTTATTATATTTTTGGAATTTGATTACACAAATCATTAAATGAGGCAAGATCACAACTAATCTAGATGTAAGAATTAGAGCCCTTCCATATAGTAATAATTTCCTCAAAATCAATTTGATTTAAAATATACAAGCACATAGGCTCGCACACATGCACACACAAACCTACATACACACACACACACACACACACATAAAAATATATACATAGTGCCATATATATATATATATATATATATATATATATATATATATATATATATATATATATATATATATATATATATATATATATATATATATATATATATATATAGTGCCCTTATAATATATGTAAGGTCGCTTGCTGTAATGTTAAATGGTCGACCTTGAATTATGTTTTGTAACTGCCTTATAGAGGCCAACCTAGTTACTATACTCTTAATCAAGTATAAGTATATGATGTAATATGTGATTGTGAGGTATGTAATGTATGGAAAACTTGTGGATTCGAGTTTGAGTAGAGCAGAGCAGTCTGCAAGGTGATTGAGAACAAGTTGCATGGATTTGCAGTAAGAGTTCTCAGATATATACATGTAATCTCTTTGTATATCAGGATAGGAAGTCCACCATTTTGTAAGTGCAGTGAGAACACATTTGTATACCCTGTTAGGGATTTTTCTTGCATGAATGATTACTTGAAACTAGGCTTCTTGAAACTAATTCAAACAAGAGAAAGACCTAATTTCTGAGGATTAGATAGGATCCTTCTTTGGTTTTTAGCTCCACATACTCAGGCAGGTATTACCTCTTGATGATTACCGATTACACAGTGTTATATAAGTGGACACTGACCTGCTATTAATCCTTCTAATGTATCAATCTATAAAACACTCTGCATATGACTAGGATCAATTTGATGCAAAGCTTAACCAAGCAAAATATGATTGCAAATAAAGCAAGGATCAGTGATTTAAGGATTCTCATCCTTCTTCCTTTTAAGGAGGGGCAACCTAAATGATTCTCTCTTTAAGGAATCAAGAAATATGAACTGTGTATTTAGGAAACAGTCCAATCTATTTTGTGCAATAAACATGAAATGAAAAATGTGCTAGTAAATGATGTAAGAGTCTTCAATTTTTCTTCTTAAAAGATATGAAAGATAGGACTATAAGAAACAAATACTAAACCAGTGCCTTATCCAATGGGCAAAAGAAATTCAAATGCAAATCAAAAAGACAATTTCAAAAGAAATACAACAGTATGCCTTACATACTATCTGCAAATTCAAATAGATTGCCTTACAAACTACTTTGTTAACCAAACACTAATATCATCAACAATCCTTACAGATATGTTTTACCCTTTGAACTGAATTATGAGAAGTTTTAATTCTTTCCATGAAAGAAACTCACAATCAATCAAACAAGTTGCTTTACAACTGGTATATTTTAAATGCCTAACATATAAAATAGACAAGAGTACAACATAAAGGTAAAGAGACAACACCAATATATGGAAGAAGTTGCAGTTTATTTGTATTAAAATCAACTTGCCAATTACATTCAAAATTCAGTTACTCAAAAAGTCAGACACAGAATTTAGAAGTCTGCTTCAAAGCAATTCTGTTCAATTTTGCTATTATCTTTTCAACTCCTTCAAAAATGAGTCTTTAACTCTATTTATATCTCGTTTCAACCATCTTGGAATTCCCTCATGAATGGGAATGCAACAAGCTTCGGATGGTTGAAAACCCTAAACCTAAAAAGCACAACAAATAAACCAATAAAAGACAAAATACAATGAGCCCTCAAGCGGTGGAAAGACAAAACTTTCTTGGACTATTCTTCATCCTTGATCGCTTGAAAACTGACACCTTTGTCTGCAAGTATTCATGATAGCTTCTTAAGTTTTAATGAGATATGGTGACCGCCATTTCAGGCTAACCTACACCATTCTTAAATGATAGCTTATCATCCATGTATTCTAAGCTCAGGTTTCATGTGCTCCAAATGTCTGCCTTACTCATCCAAAATTTCTAAGTCAACTGCAGTGGATTTAACTTTCTTGGGCTTTGTTAGCTCATCCCATGAAGTTACTTCTTCCTCTGATGACCATTTAAAGTCCTGGATGAGCTTTAGTTGTGCTTTTTGTCTTCCCCACTTGGCATCTGTAATTGCCTTGACATCTGTTACAAACCTGGTGAGATCTGTCTCTGCCTTAATAGCTTCATCCAGGGTTTTATTGAAGCTTTCCAAATCAACATTATTCCCCTCACTTAAAAATGCCTCCTTTCTATGCAATAAAAGATCAACATCGGATCTTCATTGATCAAGGCTCTTTATGGCTCCATCTTCATTCTTAATGGAAGGGATAAACTTGTTGGAACAAGAGCTGAGCATGGCTATCTTAGCCTCAATCGAATTTGCCTTACCTTTAAAAAGTGGTAATATGGCTTTAATTCTATCTATCTCCTCACCAACCCTCACAACTATCTCTAGAATATCACTGCTTAAAGATTGAGCAAAAACCAATCTCTCAAAAATGGTGCTTTGACAAACCAAGCTGCATGATACCCGCTCAAAATTTGTACATAGCCATCCACTTATGTCTACAATTCTGGCAACTTGCTATAAGCATAAAAAAAAAGATTGAATTTATCCTTAATTACATTTACTCTGTGTGGCAGAATATTTGACAGGGCCTATAAGATAGCCTCATTCTTCTCCTCATTTATCTTCTTCAATTCTGCAGCCACCTCTTCTTCTATCATTGTCTGTGTTATAGGTTTCTCTGGAGGTGTAGGGGTTTGTATAGGAGTATTCATTACTACAAGCTCCAAGGCTTCCAAAGACTTTTCTAATGCTTTCTCCCTTATTATGCGGAGGTCTCTATCCCTCAGCAATATACTATAATCCTCCAGAAGGGACCCATATCTATCTAAAAGTTGCTTTGTCTTATCTTCATTCAATTTAGCAAAATGGGTTAATACTTGAGAAATCTCAAGGTCCCCTGTATTGTGGATTGACCACACAATTTTATCTCCCTCCATTTGTTCCTTCACATTCAAAATTAAAGGCTTCTTATCTTTAGGGTACAGGCTCCACAGGGCTAATGCTTGATTTTTTGGGCTATACCCAAATCCTCTGATGATGTCTCCCACCTGAGTTTCTGAAGACAAAGTGATGTCTTCCTGCCTTTTAATTTGATCAATTATGAAGTCTGAATATAAATTCCACCTAGGCACAAGTAGCATGTTGCTCTTCTTCACCAATTGTTTGGCCTCATCTGGGGTTAAATTCTCAGCTTCAAGGTCATATTCTCTTAGCTATTGTACTGCCTCATCAGGCACTTGACCCTCCTCAGTAATTTGCACATTAGATGCAACCTGTTGTTGCTTGTGCCAAATTAAGAAACTCTTGAATTCATCAGATTTAATAAAATTATCATCCTTGAGGAAAGCATCCTGTTCTATCATTCTTTCATCTTGGCACAAGGCCAAGGGAAATTCAACCTCTGTTTCCACAACTTTTTGCTTCCTCTTTTCCTCTCTCACCTTCTTTCTAATCAGGTGATGATGCTCACCAGTTCCAGGGAAGAGAGCCCCTATTTTATCTATCTTCTTTTGAGGGGGCTCACCAGTTAGCAACTTTTTCTTTTTCTGAGGTGGTCCACTTGTATCTTGAGAGCTATGAAGCTCTGCTAAATCAATCTCCTTTTCTTCACCTTGGTGCCTCTCCACCATTATTGTTTCCAAGGGAGGGATGCTATGCACGGAGTAACCACCATCACTATTTTCATCATAATCTGACTCAGAGTGGACATCCTTCTTTTTATCAATATCCTCAAGCTGGTCCTCAAAACCTCTCATTAGGGTGTGGAACTGAGCCATCATCTGTTCAAGCTTCTGGAGATAAGGCAGGTCAGGGAAGAAACCACTAAATGTCAATCCCTTTTGCTTGATTCTCTTCTCCATAGCATATAGATCAACAATTTGATCCATTCTCTTCTTCACCTCCTCATCCTCAATGATGTTCCTGATTGCATCCTCCTCAGGATACTCTTCATGTCTCTTATTGAATGGGAAAGTAGGCATGTAATATTTCTTGGCAGCAACTATAAATCCTTCAGTATCTACATACCGGTAGGGAGCAACATGCATTCCAAATTGTCCCAACCAATCATTTACTTTACTAAAGGCATTTTTGCCTATGGTGATATTATGCACCCTGAAGTGCCTTGGGGTAAAAGTACCCTTCCTGTGAGAGGCTAAATGCTCCTTCTTAGTGAGCATTAGCTGCCAAATGAATTCTAGATACGCTACCCTTGGTGGAACAAAGTAAGGTAGCAAGTGAGGCAGTTGAGGACAGCCATACACTCGAATCATTGTATATCCCTTTTCATAGTATATGTCACCCCAATTGTGATCCTTATTCCATTTGTCAACAAATTGTTGAGGCCTTACTAATTGCAGAACTTTGGTAGGGAGTCTAAAAAAATTAATTCCCAAGCTGATAAGAATGGGCCTAACAATCCAATTTTCAAAAATACAAAAATCGCTCCTTGTAGATGAAGGGCTCCAAGCTGTTAGCCAAAACTAAACAGGATTAGGCTACCCCCTAAATGTCATCTTTGGCTCAAGGTGGTCCATGTTCATAATATCATAATTGAAAAACAAGATGAGATGCATCAGTAAAGAGTAATGCAAGAATCTAGGTGTGGCACCAGACCCATCCACATGCTTCTTTAAAGCCACCAACCCCTCGTGCATCCTCTCTATTATGAAACCAATATAATCATACCCCTTTGTTGCATGGAGACTCTTAGAGTCCAAAATCATCACCAAAAGATTTGAAGGGATTATTTCCCCCCCATCAATTCCCAGTACGTTGCACAATTCATAACTAATATATTTTATATAAAACTTGCAGTCCTTATAACAGTACAGGAAAAATGACCCGACAACTGGTGCAATGTAGTTCCAGTTCTCTCGTGGCATATGACACTGAATTTCTTTTTTCACTACAGCAGAGTCTTTGACATATCTTTTGGCCAAAGCCTATAAATTTATCTTAGTCGCCATAGGGACCTAGATACCAAAAGCCCTAATAAATTAATTTCTTTCTAGGGTAACCAGAGGAGAACCGTCACCCTTCCTAATTGTTTTGGACAAAGGGTCATAACTATGAGATAAAACAATCAGGAGATCAACATCGAGAAAAACCTCAGGAACTATTAACTTTGCCAGTCCTGTCATCCATGGGTTTGAGACAGGGGCTGGACTCTCAGCATTTTTGTAAAAATATTTAAATAAACACATTCCTGAGACCTCTGGTGTCTTGGCATCCCTACAGAAAGTAAATTCATTGGCAAAATAGTCATCACTAACCTTCTTGTTTTGCGATGAACCCGACAATAGGGTGAGGAATTCATCTGAGAAGCTATCCTTAGCCTTCTCCCTGGTACCCTTACTGGTTGAAGCTTCACCTCCTATCTGTCGACTCATCTTGTCCACTGATTCAAATTCTCTACAAACCTTGGTCGCCCCGAACTCACAAATGCTTGGAGAAAGTTTGCTACTCTAGCTCTCTAAATGCTTGGTAGATTGAAAAGGGTAGAGAACAGCAAAATTTATTCAACTGAATTGAATGCAAAAATCTGTTGGAGATCAAAGAGCAGAAACCATGTCATTTCACCATTACTTGGCATGCTCATTACTTCAATTCACTAGCCGTAGCCAAGAAAATGATAGATATCCAAATTTTATTTTTCGGCGATCATGTGACAATATAATTCTAATAGTCGCTACAGAATCTGGCACCTTTTCAAAAGTTATAGAGATTTAGCGACTATCAAACTTGCTTGTGTAATATCTTTTATATTTCATCTGGAGATCTAGCAACAACCTTGTCATTGAATGGTTTAGAATCTTTTGAAAGCATCTGGTGATTTGACGACAATGTTCCATTAGAAACTTGTGCTTAGATTTGGCAACAAAAGGCCATCAGGCGATCCGGCAACAAAGAGAAACCTCAAGGTCGTAGAACATGGTTGACTATTCAAACTTCTTCTTGAGATCTCCCAACCCAGCCATTTGGTGATTTAGCGACTAAAGAGAAGAGTCCTTAATTTATCTTATCTAGAGATCTAGTGACTATAGTCTATCACATAGTCACGAAAACTTTATTTGTCTTTTAAAATCATTCAGCGAAAACCCGACTAAGCGGACAAACCTGGGCCATGCTTGACCGCCATGTGTCAACAAATCATTTTCTCCTTACAGTTCAGTCATACCTGACAACTGCCAATTGTCTGACACATATCCTAACTCATCCTCATCTGGCACTCACGTGACCATAAGCAATCTCTTAGTCGCTAGATATGTCATGACTTAATTGCTGCATTGGGAGATCTGGAGACTAACCGCATCACCGAATCACTGAAGGTTTTCTACTTAATTGTCAGGATCGTGAGACTCGAAGATCGCACAGTCATGAGGTCACTGAATGAGAAAGGTAATCATCGGGCTCAAACATAATGTTAACCTTTACTTAACACACGCGTATCTAGAGACTTAGCGACAAAGAAGCTCACTGAGTCTCATAATCATTTTCTTAACTAGGGTTAAACCCTGAGAACACACGACTAAGGCAACCTCCAAGTCGCGGCAAATTTTCTTGACTCTGGGTTAGATCTAGAGATTAAATGCCCACCGTTGATCCATATATCCATCGACAATCCTTGATCAATCTTAGAATGCTAAAGGGCCTGACTGCCAAATTACGAGATCAAGCGACTAAAGGAAAATATAACTGTTCACCAAGTCACTGAGTGAGAAAGATAACCACCGTCACACCTTGAGATCAAGCGACCAAAAATTTAACCGCCATCGATATTTGGAGATCTAGTGACTAGCAGCATATCTCGTCATCACTTAATACCATATCAATCCATTTTCTTCTTCTGAGATCACTTGACTAAAGCAATTCAATCTGGAGACCTAGAGACTAAAGTTTATTCAACAAGCATTTTTCATGCTAGTCGCCAGATCACATAATGAAAGTCTGGAGATCTAGCGACCAAAGAAAAGCGTAAGGTTGCTAAGGAATAGAGAATATTCCTTCCTACTAAAGAGATCGCACGACAAAAGGGCTTGGGTAGTCACCGAAAAGAAGGGAATATTCTAAACCAATTCGGAGATCATGAGACTAACTAGGGAAAAAAAAGCGCACATGCTTTTAGGAGCCCTTTTTTTATTTGAAAAAGGTAACGACTGTGTGTGAATTTTGTACCTAGCTGTAGACACAACACTTCAGTAAAACATTAGAGGTTAGCAAAAACTGAAATCATGCAAGTAATTGAAATTAAACTAACCAGGCGATTTACTGCCTTCTAGTAGGTGTGAGTATGTATTCTCGGAGTGAACCGAGATCAGTGACCTTGACAAGACCTAAACGAATGATTTGAATGTAAAATCTAGATATGAGATGTATGCAAATTAATCTATATTTTTGCTTTTTCTGTGCAAATATGAAGAAAATTGATATGAAATCTAATCTATATGAAAAAATGATATGCAATTAATCTAACAATGATATGAAATATGAAACTAGAATGAATTAAAAACAAGATTGATCTCACAATAGTTGTTGATTCGTAGGAAGCTTGATTCTTCAGATACCAATTCGCCAGCGTGATTTTGCAAATTCTTGAATTATGAGCTTGACAATTTGGCAGAGTAAGTTTGTGAATTTTTGAAATGATTTGTGAAGAGCTGAGCCTTGATTTTATAGAAATCCAGGGCTTTGGAGGTGCATGGAAAAAAGCCATAAATCACTCTTGATAAACTCAAGTTGATTTTTGAGTTATCAGAAATAAAAGATAATTTAATTCACAAAAATCATGCAAATCATGCAAGAACAACTTTTTAACTCAAATTAGAAGTTTAGATCAACTTTGAACTCAAAAAGGATGAGTTCCAAAAAGTCAATAACTTGCATTGATTTTTTGATTTAGAGTTTAATTGGTTCTTTTTGATGTGCACATGGATAATTATGAATTAATAAATAAATAAAGTGATTTATCCTCAACATAACTGATTTTGAAAATTAAAACAATTGATTTATGGGTTAATCAATTATTAAAATCAAACTTTTATTCAAAAATAATATCATTAAATATGACAACTTTCTTTAATTAATTAAATAAGAATTTAATCAATTAATGAGAGGAATTTTGATTTATTGTCAAATTTAAATAATAATAATTAGGAATAAATAAGACTAAATTCAATTTAATAATTAAGTGACAGAATTAAATCTAATTAATTAAATATTTAGAATATTCAATTAATCAAACTTTAGGATAAATAGGATTTATCGCCAAATAATCATTAAATTAAAGATAATTAAGATAATTAGGAATATTGCTAGGAATATTCCCTGATGCAGAATTTAAGATAATCAATTAGGAGTTCGATGATGTTCAGATGTGCCTTAGGTTAGGACTTCAATGTCGATTTCGTTCGATTTGAAGATGTAGGAGGTTAATGAACCTATAGCCCATTTTTGGGGTATTACATTTTGCCCCTCTTTGAATTACTGTGCAAAGCACAGTGGTTCAAAGACAGTCTGTGTATGATGCTGAAACTGATATGAAAAGATAAACTGATTCCGAGATAGAAATTGATTGAAAGATTTGAAGATATTAGGTCCTAAATGACCAAAGATAGTGTTCACTATAGCAACGATGAATCGATGATTACAAAAGAGTGTCAAAATGCCTGATTCTGAGCCTTATGATTACGAAGAAGTGAGTGACCGATTCCAGACCCAATTGTCAATAAGAATCACATTGGTATCACATCTGAACCCTTCAGTTACGAAGAACCAAGGAAATAACACTAATGAACTGATGGTTACGAAAAGCTAATACAGTTACAAGATTAGGAGAATACCAAATTGATATGGATCTCGATGAATCTGATATGCCCCAAGCGATGATAGATTTTCCCCAAGCGACGAGGACTTTTGATGATTTAGCAACTAGACATGATTGTTGTCTTGATCACTGAGGAAAGATTGATTACAAATTTAGATTTACAGACTTGAATGATTTGCAATACCATGCCCCCTTCGGGATTAAAATTGAAATCTGACAAGAAAAGTCAGCATTATAGTTTAGAAGCATGTTCATTGATTTGAGAAGTGGTTATACACGTCCAAGAACGCGTTCTGCATCATTTAGAGGTCCTGGAGACCGAGTTTGACTAGGTTAAACCATGAGTTGAAAATAGTTAACCAAGTTGAAATTTTGATAGTTTGATGTAAGATAATTAGTTAAGTTGAATTCTGGATTTCTGTGATGACTGAAGGTTGAATATGCAAGCAGTTAATAATATGAATGATCTCAGATTTTGATTTTGATCCCAAAAAAGGATTCTACTTGATGTTTCATTGGAGGAACCTTCATGTATGATTCAGCTCTTGTTAGATTTGAAGAGGCGATTGAAGAATCGCTTAAGCATTGAAGTTTATTTAGCCATTGTGAGATCATGCAAACATGCAAAATGCAAAGAGACATGCAAAATGAAATGCAACCTAAGACCTAGGACCTAGTCATTGATCATGTGTTAGTCATTTTCATCATTGAACTTTTTAGGTAATCGGATAAATCAATACAATGCCCACTAGCTAGGAAACCATAGACATATGAATATCGATTTGTATGCGCAAGAATCAATACAACACCCACTGGTCAAACAACCATGGACATATGAATATTGATTTTGTTTTCAGAATGTCGGATTAGATATAAGCACCAAGGCACAAATGCCCAGGATGACCTGAATATCATGTCCATTTTAATATAGAAATTTGTATAAGCATCAGAACATAAACATTGTGATGACCTAAATACGCATTGCATTACAAACACATCAAACAATCAAGAGATCATTCTAAATCCAGTATGAATTACCCGTAGTGACACTTTGTCATTCACATCCTTAGGCAAGATCGCGTTTCACTGTAGGAGAAAGAACTCACTAAGACAATAGTTAGATCAAACTTCTCTGAATTTTCTGGGTATCAATGGTCGAGGTACGCATGGCCATCCAATTTGAGATAGAGGCTCTTAGAGACGGACACCATTTCAATCCAGAATTTCCAAAGTTGTTAGATTTTCACATACAAGCAGAAGACAAAGAAAAGATTATGCCCCCAATCATCACTCTCTAAATCCTGTAAAGGACATCATCGAAGAGCTTAAAGGACACAATATGCAAAAATCTCAATGAGAATTAGTAAGCATACAAGGAGATAAAAGCATGTAAAAAGCATAGATTGTTTTCAGTTTGATGTTTGATTGCATTGTTGTAGATGAAAAATCATTTCTAGAGAGGAGATTGACTGACTGACTTAGATGAAGCTTCAAAGGACTCTAACTGGATATGACTCATCTAAGATGTATTGGAGACCATAGGATATGACATTGATTGCCCCCAAGTTTGAAACATTAATAGGATACAGACGCTTTTGCCAATGGTGTACAAACCGACTTATTGAAAATAGGAATGCTAAAATAAACCGGGAAACATGTACAAACTAAAGCAAGACTGAAAGCTGGGAAAGACCAAGATTGCACTGATAGATGGAGCATTTTGAAACAAGTGACACCCGTTTGCCGGGTTTTCACCATCTTGGTAGAGATTCTATTTTTGCTACCAAGGCGCCTGTTTCTAGGTTTTCACCAAGGCACTTTTTCTTTTTCTCATTTTTTTTGTATTTTTCATTTTTTCAATTTTTTTGTACTTTTGATTTTTTTTATTTTTTTGTGAATCATCAAGGCGCCTATTGCTAGATTTTCACCAAGACGTTCATTTTTTTTACGACTTTTTCAGATTTTTATGATTTTTTCAGGACATTTTACCATAGACTGAATGCCTTAGGCGTAAAATTTCTTTAGATGGAGAACATTGATTGGTTCTCAAAGCTGTTCTCCTTCAATCATTGAGAGTTGATAGGCACCAGAGCCAAAAGTAGCAGTGATTCAAAGGGACCCAACTAGTTGGGTTCAAACTTTCCCTTGCGTTCTCAATGTGATTGATTTTTAGGATTCTCTCTCAAGACTAGATCGCCAACCTGAAATTCTTTGTGTCTGACTTTCTTGTTGTAGCCTCTAGACATTCTCTTCTGATATACTCTGAGATGATCATACGCTGCTTGTTTGCGCTCATCTAGTAGTTCAAGTTCTTGCAACCTAGACACTCTATAGTCATCATCAGTTACTAGATCATGCATTCTGATTCTTAGTGATGGGATTTCAACCTCAATAGGTAGTACCGCTTTAGACCCATAAACTAAAGTGAATGGTGTAGCCCCAGTGGGCGTTCTGATACTTGTTCTATAGGCCTAGAGAGTTGGATTGATCATGAGATGCCAGTCTCTTCCTATTTTATTAACTATACGATGCAATATTTTCAATAAATTCTTGTTGGAAGCCTCTACTTGTCCATTCCCTTGAGGACAGTAGATAGATGACCAATGTTGAGTAATCTTGAATTTGGCACATAAATCATCTAGGTCCTTGTTTTTGAATTGTCCCCCATTATCTATGATTATATAATTTGGGATCCCATATCTGCATATGATGTAGCTCAAGATGAACATAGATATCTGTTTCCTAGTTGCTTGTGTTAAGGGAACTGCTTCTACCCATTTAGTGAAATAATCTATAGCTGTGATTATATGGGTATGTCCATTAGAAGAGTGTGGATAGATAGCACCTATAAGATCAAAAGCCCATTGTTGAAAAGGCCATTGTGTAGTAAAGGGAGTTAGATCTCTCCCTAGAGCATGAATCAAGTTGCCATGAACTTGACAATTTTGATAGTTTTTAGAAAATTTGATAGCCTCTTTTTCCATGTCAGGCCAATAGTACCCAGCCCTAATAAGTTTTTGAGCTAGTGTTAAACCATTCGAGTGTGACCCACATATACCTTCGTGGACTTCCTCTAATGCACGTTGAGACTCTTCCCATTCTAAACATCTAAGTAGCGTACCATCTAGACCTTGTTTGTATAGATCATTACCAATGATGACATATCGAGATGTGGAGTGGATAAGGTTTCATTTCTCAAACCGATTAAAGGAATCGGGAATGATTTGGTCTTGGAGATAGGAGAAAAGGGTTTTGTATCTAGATGAATCATAACCTACAATAGTGCAGATCATGCGGGTTTCAGGGGAGTCATATGCAGGATAAGATAGTGCTTCCACCAGGAACTCATAGTGTAGCTCACATTTAGGTTGTTGTAAGAGAGTAGATAATGTTGCCATTGCATTGGCGGCCTTATTCTCCATTCTGGGTATCTTCTCAAATGTGATAGATATGAAGTATTTCTTTAGATCATCTACCATTCTCTTGTAAGGAATGAGCTTTTCATCTTTAGTTTGGTACACATCATTGACTTGATGGATAAAAAGTTGTGAGTCTCCATGAATGTGTATCTTTGTCACCCTCCACTCAATTTCTATTTTCATGCCATTAAGAAGGGCTTCATATTTAGAAATATTGTTTGTGCAAGGAAACTTTAATCTGAATGCTTTAGGTATTGAGTATCCTTGAGGAGTTATGAACAATATGCCTGCTCTAGATCCATTCTGTGTATAGGAGCCATCAAAGAACAAGTTCCATTCTCTAGAAGAAAGATGCATGATAGAGGAATCTAGAAATTCCATTTGTAGTGGTGTATCATCAAATAATGGTTCTTCAGCCAATTGATCAGCAATTACCTATCCTTTTATAGCTTTTCTCACAACATATTCAATGTGACATAGGGCAGCGATACCACTTGATGTTGGACAGAGATGGAGGATCCAATAATGGATGGTCCAAACCTACAACTATGAATAATAACAATAACAATAACAATTGTAGCGGAATACAACAAGATAATGATTCAAAACAAAATTTCATTCAACATGCCCGGGTGTAAGGCCTTCTGAGTTTCGGCCTATTACAATGAAATTACAACATATCTTAGTAATCTCCTAGCTATTCTATCTCTAAAACACATCATTAACTGATGGAAACACTAAGGCAGATCTGAACTTGAGCTCACAAGCCTCCAAGCAATCTCCTTGTCTCCAAGTATGCAAACCACTAGCTCTGCTGTTACAATATCAGACAAAACATCTGAACTACAAGATCTTGCAGGATCCAATTATGATTCTAATCTCATGACTCTACCAATCTACCATCCCACTAACTATTAAACATCTACCCAAGCTCTCAATATATAGCTAGCTAAGCCACAAGTCGGCCAGTCAGGCTTTAATTACAATATAGGTCCAGTCTGGAAGATTTAAATCAAAACTAATGAAGGAGTGATCACCACTTGATGCACCTTTGGATTTAGGCCCTCAAATGACCCAATAACATTAATTTAAGGGTGCAAGGCCCCATTTGATCACATGGAATGTCGCAAGAAGAAACACTACACGTTTCACCTTAAAACTGTCAGAAAATAGGTCCCGAGGCAAAACGGGCATAACTTTTTACTCATAATGAATCAGGATTTTTGCTCTTGGAAAATGGTATCAATTTAGGTCCTCTTAAATTAATTAATTTCTCAAATGATTATTCATTAAGGATCAACATCTCCAACATGTGCAATCAGCACAAAAACTGCAGGAACAGCTCCGACGGAAACACTAGCAGAAAATAGGTCCTCGAGAAAAATGGTCATAACTTTTTACTCACAATGAATCAAGAGATGTTCCCTTGGGAAATGATATTAATTTAGGCCCTCTTTATTTAACTAAGAGCACAAAGACTGATTCATTAAAAATAAATGGAACCACATCCCGCAATCAGCTCCAAAACTGCAGGAAATCACTGCTCCGACGGCAAGGAAAACAATTGTAACTTTGAAACAGTCCATCCAATCCTTATGAGATCTTAGGTGAAGGTTAAAAATAGCTCCTAAACATAATGTAAGATTCACATACCATTAAAGCAACAAAATAAATTATTACAAAGAAAACAACAGAAAATAGGAAATGTTTTTGTTTGATGCAAGATTGCTCTAAGCCCGAGATGCTCCTGCATCACAATGTCAAATTCACTCAAGAGCATGACCCATTTAGCTAGTCTACCTGTGAGGGAAGCTTTGCTTAGTAGGTACTTTAGTGGATCTATCTTAGCTACCAAATGAGTGGTATGAGCTAACATGTAATGTCTCAGTTTCTATGATGCAAAGATCATAGAGAGACAAGCTTTCTCAATCATTGAATAGTTCTTCTCATATGCAACCAATGTTCTACTGATATAGTATATAGCTCTTTCATTTTTGTTCTCATCCTGTTGTGCTAGCAATGCCCCCAGTGATGTATCATTTGTGGAGACATGTAAGATCAATGGCTTCCCATGAATAGGAGGCATCAAGATATGAGGATTTGATAAATAATTCTTGATATGGTCAAAGTTTTTTTCACATTCTTCATTCCATGCAAAGGTCACACCTTTATGTAATGTTTTTGTAAAAGGTTGTGATATGTCAGCAATCTATGATATGAATCTTCTGATAGATTGTACTCTCCCTTTTAATGTTCTCATTTGACTGATATTCTTGGGAGGTTGCATCTCTATGATAGCTTTTACTTTAGCTGGATCAACTTCAATGCCTTTCTTTGAAACTATGTATCCCAAAAATTTTCCAGAAGTGATGCCAAAAGAACACTTCTTAGGATTTATTCGGAGACTAAAATTTTCCATTCTATCTAGGATCATGCTCAAGTCATTTAGATGTTCAGTTCTGATCATAGATTTTGCTAAAGTGTCATCAGCATAATTCTCCATAGTTTGATGCATCATATCATGGAAAATAGATGTCATTTCTCTTTGATATGTAGCACCAGAATTTTTAAGCCCAAATGGCATAACATTCCAACATAAGGTACCCCATGCACATGTGAAAGCAATTTTCTCTTGATCTTCTATAGCAATTTTGATTTGGTTGTATCCAGAAAAACCATCCATTAAGGAATACATCTCGAAACTCACCGTCATGTATACTATCATATCAATGTCAAGTAGTGGAAAATCATCCTTAGGGCATGCTCTGTTCACATCTCTAAAGTCTGTGCACACTCTGATTGAACCATCTAGTTTAGAAATAGGTACAATATTAGAGATCCATTCCACATAGTCTATAACATAGATGAATCCGGCTCCTAGGAGTTTCTCTAATTCAGCTTTTACCAAGAGTGCAACATGAGGATACATCTTTCTCAACTTTTGCTTGACGGGTTTTACTCCAGGAGAAATGGATAAATGGTGCATGATAAGATTAGGATCCAACCCTGGCATATCTAAATATTTCCATGCAAAGTTGATCTTTTTCTCTGTTAAGAATGTAGTAAATTTTTGTTTCTCTTCTTCTGATAAGGATTGTGCTACATGTACCAATTGTGGTTCCTATATTGTACCCAAATTAATAGATTGAGTGGGCTCAATTAGAACTGGAGATCTGTCTTGTAAATGACTCAGAAGGACATCAAATATCTCATCCTTAGGTGCCTCAGAGAGGTTTTCACCTTTGGATACATATTTTCTTTTTAATTTTGTAGGTTCTGAGATTGCCACAAAGTGGTTTTCACCCTCAGAACTCTTTTTCTTTTTATTTTTATTCTTTTGACTAAGATACTTGATGTCTGACTCGGTCATGCTGATGCTCGGTTCACTGATGGAAGTCCTTACAGGCTCAACTACATTGAGGTAGAAAGCAAGGGAATAGTCATTGGGAAAGGTGTAAACACCATGGCTTAGATTTGTGGAAGTTTGGTCAATAAGGTCAAGATGTTGGATAGTCAAAGTGGGAAAGGCTTGGGAAATGGTGTTCACGGATATGGATCTATCATCATTGGTCCTAACCTAACACTCAAGTTTGAAGGTGATATTACAACTCAAAACATTCAATTCGTGAATAGGCTCAATGTCATTGCGAGAGTCCACTTCAACCATAGGTGGATCAGACACATTAAGCTCATTATTTCGCTCTAGACTTACCTTGGGTTTAGGTGCATATTGGTGAATAACATCAACATGTTTTTCTATGATAAGCTCATCTTCCTCTAGAATGGCTCCCCATTCATATTCATTTGATTCATCTTCTGATTTAGGACTTCTAGGAAATCTTAGTTCATGTGCGAAGTTAGGATGAATACCCCAAAAAGGGTTACCCTCAGTTTCTGATTTGAATTCATACTCATGGAAATTAGTTTCAGAATAACTACCACCTTCCTCTTGATCCTCTTGATTAGTTCTGAGATTAGCTGGTTCTTGTGTTGCAACTATCTCTTGTTCTATAGTAGGTTCTTGTGTTTCTACTACGTTGATTATTTTTATTGGATCATCTTCTGCATCAAGAAGGTTTCTGATTTCTAAAGGAAAACGTTCATAGGGGATGAGCTCTGAACTATTTGAATCACTATCTGAGGATTCTATTTCTTCCTTCTTGAGAAGGGGTTCTCCTAGTGCAATTTTTTCTATGACATGAGAACAATTACCTTTGAGGTGGAAGGGTTTCTTCTTAAATCCTAGGCCAATAGTATTCTCATTTGCCCTACCAGTATGTGAAATAGGTGTCACAAGACCTTTTCCTCTGACTCCTAGAGGTCCTTGACCTGGATATCCCATCTTAGCTATCAATTTATCTCCTAGACCATATGACTTAGAAGGGATTTTTGATATCGTAGAATCACTAGTTTGAACAATTTTGGATTTAGATTCATCTTTGTATAGCCATGCAAGTACAACTTCATCTTCTTCAAATTCTTGCTTGGATACTTGTTCTGCCAAAAAATTCTTTTTATATGCTTCAAGAGGTTCCTTAGGTTCTGGTGTGGACTCTTTCAAAGATTGTCCATAAGACTTAGGTGAGATAGGGAGAGATGTGAAAGATAAGACTGGCTCTATAATATATTCTCCCATCCCATTTTCTTTGATATTGACCTCTTTAGCAATGTCTTCCATCTTGGATGTTGAGGCCATGTTTAGCTACTTAGTGGAAGATTCTTTGTTATTGGGAACAAGCTTATCAACACTTTCCTTCAATGTATTGCGAGTAGTATTCAAATCTGCTAGGATAGTAACCTCTACTCCTTCATAGGGAAATTTTAAACATTGATGGTATGTAGAAGGAATAGCTTGCATTTCATGTATCCATGGTCTGCCTAAAAGGATGTTGTAAGCCAAAGGTAGATCAAGCACCTGACATGTGGTATCTCTGATTACTGGACCTACTCTGATAGGTAAGAAAATGGTGCCTTTAGAAGATATTTCTTGTTCATCATAGGCTTTTATGGTTATCTTCTTTCGAGGATCAATAGCCATTTCTAAAATCCTAACTGTGTGATCAAGCTGTAAGAACAAATGTTTAGGCCAGTGCCCCTATCTATCAACACACATTTGACTCTAAGGTTCTGGATCAAGAATTCTATATGCAAGGGCTGGTTATGTGGGTGACTCAAGGAGTTGTCATCTTCCTCTGAAAAGGAGATATATTGCAGAGATGTAAGATGTCCAACCATAGTCTGGAACTTGTCTAAATCAAGGTCGTCAGGAACATTAGATCCGAGCAAAGCTTTGTCTAGAATGGCTCTATGAGCTGGAGATATTCGAAGCAACTCAACCATGGAGATTTTTGCATTAGTGTGTTAGAGTTGTTGAACAATGCTATAAGATGTAGGCCTTGTATCCTTAGGATTGGAAGATTTGGAAGTAGCCTTCTGTTTGGAAGCAAATGAAAGATTGAAAGGTATCTTAGGGACATTAGATGAATCTGAGATTTGTCCTTTCAGATGTGCCTAAGCTTGTGATTGAGTAACTGCGTTAGCTGAGGAATGATCTCTATCTCTTCACACAATTGTGATGACATTGCAGCTCTCAGAGAGACATGGTTCAACCATATTGATGACAGCATTATTTCTAGGGTAAGCATAATTGACTTTTGCCCCCATATTAGGTTGAGAAGATGAAACTCCCTGACCATGTTTCAGAAATGGTTCTTTGAATGCTGTGTGGTCATTATTGCTCTTAGGATTGTCAACCGTGATGTCTCCCCTATCGATTAGATCTTGAATAGTATGTTTCAATCGTAAGCAGTTATTAGTTTTGTGACCTTTACCCTGATGGAAATCACATAATTCATTTTCTCTCCACCATTTCAGTTTAGGGTCAGGATCAGATTGTCGGATCACAAGAAAAGAGATGATGTTATTAGCCAGCATAGTTCTCATAGCTGATTCTAAAGATTCTCCAAGAGGAGTGAACTTTCATTTATTATCAGCAGACCAAGATTTGTATTCAGGCTTCTTTTGAGATGGTTCGGACACCTTTTGTTCTGAAGCTTTGATGGCTTGGGTGCCAAGAGTTAGATTGTAGGCTGGGGTCTTTGATGGGGTATAGCTAGTGTCAACAATTCCATCTGTGATGATGCCTTTGTTCTTGTTCCAATTTTTGTTCTTATCTTTAGAACTATATCTAGATTCGTACTTGTCCTTTTGAAGTGTGATGTCTCCTTTTTTCACAAGTACTTTTTCAATTTTAATTGCATTATCTACTATCTTATCAAAAGATGTATGATCTTGCATTTGTAAAGGGTAGTTGATTTTTGGAACAAGGTTATTGATGAAGATCTCTAGTTTTTTAGTCTCTGGAATAGGCCTGGCATATAGAGAGAATTTCTTTCGCCATCTTTTGAGGAATGTTAGGAATGGTTCTCTTGGATATTGCTTGAGATTGCAGATATCGATCATGGTGACCAGATGTTGAATATTGTAGGAGTATTTCTGATAGAACAATTTGATCAACTCCTCAAAATTTTTGATAGTAGGAGGCAACCTAGAAAACCAATGAATGGCTGCTCCTCCCAAAGATCTAGGAAAGAGACACATGAGGTAGGTTGGTTCATGCATGAACTCCATGGATTGTGTATAGAATTCTCTGACATGATCTTGAGGATCAGAGTGTTCGCCATATTTATCATACTTTGACATTTCCACTCTTTTTGGGAATGGTGGCATGTACAAGTCTTTGTCAAATGGAAAAGGACATAGAGCTTCCATAGAGAACTCTTTGGGTTCCTTTTCTTTCTCAAGCTTGTTAAGTTTAACTTGCATGGCATGCATCTATTTCATCATAGCCATAATAGGAGTTTCTTCCTCATGTGTAATGATATCTTTGACATTAAAGTTAGGAGGAAGTTTAGCTCCTTGATGAGCTAACTCTAGAAAGTATTTTTCTCTATCTTCTCCCAAGAAATGCCTCATCATTTTCTTGAATTCATCATCATTTTGATATCGGGCAATTTCTTCAGGTGTGGGTTCCTGGTCTGCACCATGTTGAGATTGAGCTCTTTGAGAGATGTGATTCATCCCTACTTGAGACATGGTAGGAGTTCTGGCACTCCCTGGGATAGATCAAGGAGGAGTTCATTGATTACCTCCATGAGTTGATGGAGGAGGTATGTAACCAATTTTTAATCAAAAGTTGCTGAGACTGTCATCTTCGTAAAGACCAAAATTATAGAGTTTCTCAAGAGTGGGACCCTGGATAGTAGTCAAAGGTAAAGTCTGAGATGTTTCCCCTGATTTCTTGTGTGAGGAAGCTCTACTTTCCACCATTAACCTCTGGTGAAGCAAAATAATAGGATGAAGAAAATTGAAGAATGATTTGATTCAAGAAAATCAGATGACGCAACCTTGTCAAGATTATGATTGATTGAATATTAGCTTAGATGTGGATGAAGGATACTGTGCCCTAGATGTATGGGTAGATGCCCAAAAGATAGCGGACACGAGCTCACAACACTTAGTCTATTTTTGAAGATTGATTTGACGATTGATGAATCTGACAAGGTTTTTGACACAAGATGAAAAAGACTCAAATCGATTCAACAGTAGGCTGGATTGAATTCAAGAGGCCACTTTAGGAAAATGATTGGATTCTCAATAGCTACTACTCTGTTCCTAACACAGTGATTTGTTTTATAGATTCTGGAAATAGGCTGTAAAAGCTGGATATCTGGCAATTATGACAACTTTCTGACACTTTTTCAAAATTCCCCAAATGACTTTCTGCAGGCTCGTACAACATTGGGTACCTAATCATATGATAATTGAACAACTCGTATGACCATTGCAAAACTTGCATGATAGTTGATAGCGGGATTTGACTTTTTTGAATTGACTGGTAGCACACTACTACATTTGGGGCCAAATTTTGATAGAAGTTTTCGATGTGAACTTTTTCTTACGAATTTGGTGTTTTTTTTTTGTAATAGGCCCCGATGATGTCAGTATTCCGATGGGTGTTTAATTGACCATCGAAATTCTGACAAATTCAGGGTATACATTCAAAAACAAAGTGAAACAGCCTCATCATTTTTATTTCGATTAGAGAGCGGGAGAAAATGAGCGATAGCTGAGCGCGGGAGGAGGTATGTGATTTCTTCATCTTTCGAGCCTCTGGCATCATATTCAAATGCATTTCATATTATTTTTGAGGGAGTTGCTCTCTGAAATGATCGCATTCTACTAGTGTCATGCCCTAGCCAGTGCTTTATCTCTATAATTTGATGTTATTGGTGCTTGTGCTCAAGGATATCGATTCACTGTATTCAAATGTTTGGATTCACATTTGTTGATATTATTGCCATATGTGTTTAATGATGCCATTGTATATTGCTATCACTAAAATGACCACATTCTACTAGTGTCATGCCCTAGCCCATGCTTTAACTCCAATATTTGATGTTATTGGTGCTTGTGCTCAAGGATATCCATTTTTTTGAAATGTTGACTGTGGTTATCAAATGGACAACCCGTGAGCTTCTAGCTAGGTGCCATTTGTATTGATAGCTGAGGGCATCAAATGTATTGTATCATTGATAGCTGAGACTTTGTTAAAAGGAAATAGGACAAATAACAATGTGTATTTAGCTTCTCTATTTTGATCCCTAAGTGGCTTACAACCCTAGAGAAGTATATGTAGATTTACGGATCCAGTTGTAGGATACATAGCAGCCAATAATTCACAAGAAATCCATGCATCCAATTTAAATAGAAATTAATATAAAGAACTAGGGTCCTCCAATGGCCCAATCATCCAGACCTTGACTGTCCCCTCAACTAGTGACCCTTCAAAACTGGGTTATCATGCAATCAGTGAGTGATCCTTCACTCTCCTGGTCTACCCTACATCCAAACATATTGGAAATACACAATGCAATGATAACAAGTCTTTCACAATCCCCCTTCCCCCAAGGAACACTATCAACCATCCCTTCCACATAACATTTCACTATTTTATGAGTGGATTGTGCAGGAATAATTAACATTAAACAAGGAGCAAACTCATCAACACATCTTGGAAACCATTGAATTCAATAATAAATGAAACCTAACACCAACACTATTCCTCTCAACTTCCCCAACCACTCCTAATCAATTAGAGGGATATTTCTAGAATCTCCAATATTCCTATCCTTACCAACAATTCTTAAACATACTTTATCTAATATGATACTAACATGTTAAACTGAACCAATGACATGTTCTTCATGTGGTACAAGGAAGATTTGGCTATCAAATCTTCCTTTGTGCAAGCTGAGCACGAGAGAAGGTATGTGATTTCTTCATCTTTGATTGGTATCTTTGACGGGCAATGTCTTTCGAGCCTCTGGCATCATATTCAACCGCAAATTTCAAATGCATTGCATTTTATTTGATCATGAATGCTCAATGAAATGACCACATTCTACTGGTGTCGTGCCCTAGCCCATGCTTTATCTCCATTATTTGATGTTATTGGTGCTTGTGCTCAAGGATATCGATTCACTGTTTTCAATGTTTGGATTCACATTTGTTGATATTACAATTCATCATATCAGATAAAGTATGTTTAAGAAGTTTTAGTGTCTAAACACTCAACTAATCCCTCTAACCGATTAGGAGTGGTTGGGGAAGTTGAGAGGAAAGTTTTCAAACATTCATATTTACTTATTGAATGCTTTGGAGACTACTGGTTTGACTGTCCATGCGTTAATGTTTAGAAGAGATCAATGAAGTATTTAAAGGCATTCTTACATGTTTGGAGAGGTTTAAGAGGCACTTATCATGACTGTACCCTCACAAACAACGGCATAGACTGGTTTTACTAAGTTTCCTTTCTCTATTTTGAGGTTTCCTTTCTCTGCTGCAAGTGTATAGTCAGAGGGTTCATTGAAAAAATGATCCTTTGAATGGTTATTATGAATATGAATGATTTGATATAGCATTTTGCTCATTTTACTTGAAGTTTGGAATAGCTTGTGCAAGGGTGAAAGTAGTTTTGATCATTACTGTTCCTCTACACAGTCAGAAAATGTAACTGTCTAATGATTATATGTAATGTTGAATGGATTAAATGCTTTATTCTTGGTAGAAGTGAATGGAAGGAATAGTGTTGGTGTTAGGTTTCATTTATTATTGAATTCAATGGTTTCCAAGATGTGTTGAGGAGTTTTCTCCTTGTTTAATGTTAACTGTTCCTGCACAATCCACTCATACAATAGTGGAATGCTATGTGATTGACAATTTCATACAACTAGTCCTTTGGCGTGTATTAAATACAATCCAGTCACTTATTGAATGCTTTGGAGACTATTGGTTTGACTGTCCATGCATTACCAGTGTCTAAGATTCATTAAAGGATACAAAACCCTTCATTTTGGGGTTATTGTGTGTGGATTCAAATGTAGGTTTGATTTGGTTAATGTTTAGAAGAGATCAATAAAGTATTCAAAAATAATCTTACATGTTTGGAGAGGTTTGAGAGGCACTTATCATGACTGTACCCTCACAAACAGCGGCATAGATTGGTTTTACTAAGTTTCCTTTCTCTATTTTGAGGTTTCCTTTCTTTGCCGCAGGGGTACAGTCAGAGGGTTCATTGACAAAATGATCCTTTGAAAGGTTACTATGAATATGAATGATTTGATATAGCATATTTCTCATTTTACTTGAAGTTTGGAATAGCTTGTACTTGAAGTTTGGAATAGCTTGTGCTTGTGCTGGAATTCTTGGTAGAAGTGAATGGAAGGAATAGTGTTGGTGTTAGGTTTCATTTATTATTGAATTCAATGGTTTCCAAGATGTGTTGAGGAGTTTTCTCCTTGTTTAATGTTAACTCTTCTTGCACAATCCACTCATACAATAGTGAAATGCTATGTGATTGACACAAATTTGCTCACAACATTTGTGTATTAAAACTATTCACAATTTAATAATATTAGGTAATCAAATGCTTAAATCAATGTATTCAAGCTGTGGGAATTCATGGGGCTATTCTGTATCTAACACACATGCACCCGTAAGTTCATTGAAATAGTAGGCAAAGAAAGAATAATTTAAAAAGTTTGAATCAATAGTAACTGTTTTATTTTAAGATTAAATATAATTCCACTAGTTAAGTCTTAAAATGTCAAAGACACTAGTTAAGTCTTATAATGTCAAGTAGGTAAAGAAATAATAAGAATATTTCATAAACATAGGTAATGATGTCCAAACAATAATACATGTAACGTACTTGTCATCATATCTTTGAAATGTGTCATTATTATCCAGGAGCATTCTGATACTGCCATTACTATCTTACATGTGTGGGACAACTCATTACATTTGTGCCATTTGAGAAAGACTGGCCTACTCCAAAAGTGGCGGGAAGGCATCGTCATTCTGTACCTTACGTGCCAAAGACAACAGCCAGGCATTAATTATGGCCATGCCTGTCACGGTCAGGAGTAGATCAATTCCCAAGACAGGCATGGCCATAATGCTTGAGCCAAATCCCTTCAATAGCTTGAATGCTTGAATCCTTGATCTTTAATGGAGAACTTGGATGGAGAAGAAGACTTGAAATGCTTGAATGGAATGCTTGCACTTGAACACCTTGAGAACTTGAGAGCTTGATTGCTTGAGATGTGATGTCAAAATGAGAGAGGAAGGCCTCATTTTATAGTGATCTAGGGCACACTCCTCTAGATGGGCCACCTTGGAGAATTAAATCCCAAATAGGTCCTCACCTTTAGAAAATATACCTAGATTAAATACAATTAAAGGATTTACCATTTTGGAGCCCGAAATAGCCGACCCGGAGGCAGGAAATTAATTATCCTGAAAGACAAATTAGTGGGAAATAAAAATCTGAAATCCCGGTAGGAGGAGGTCAAGGTCGAGGTTGAACCCGACCTAGTCAGGGTCGAGGTCAACTTTGACCTCAGACCCTAACTTTGCCAGATTCTGCAACAGAGATCCCAAAGATGCTAGAAACTTAGAAATTGTTGTCTGAACAGGACCCAGTGTCAAGAATAGACAAAAAATCCCTAGAATGATATGATGAAGGACTAGGAGGCCTCATTACTAAATCCTACCTAGAAAATGGAGCCATGGAAGAGAGAAAATCAGGAAAGTCCTTAAGACCTTAACCCTAATTTCACCTAGAATGAAGAAATCAAGTGTGGAGAAGAAGTGGAAGACAAGGGAGAATGAAAAGATGCCAATCATGACCCTAAACCACTTACTCAGAGGGATAAATGCTCTTAACATGGAAGTGCTTCCATTTTAAGATGATACAATGTATTACTGTTTGGACATCGTTACCTATGTTTATGCAATATTCTTATTATTTCTTTACCTACTTGACATTATAAGACTTAACTAGTGTCTTTGACATTTTAAGACTTAACTAGTGGATTTATATTTAATCTTAAAATAAAACAGTTACTATTGATTCAAACTTTTTAAATTATTCTTTCTTTGCCTACTATTTCAGTGAACTTACGGGTGCATGTGTGTTAGATACAGAATAGCCCCGTGAATTCCCACAACTTGAATACATTGATTTAAGTATTTGATTACCTAATATTATTAAGTTGTGAATAGTTTTAATACACAAATGTTGTGAGCAAATTTGTGTCAATCACATAGCATTTCACTATTGTATGAGTGGATTGTGCAAGAACAGTTAACATTAAACAAGGAGAAAACTCCTCAACACATCTTGGAAACCATTGAATTCAATAATAAATGAAACCTAACACCAACACTATTCCTTCCATTCACTTCTACCAAGAATTCCAGCACTAGCACAAGCTATTCCAAACTTCAAGTACAAGCTATTCCAAACTTCAAGTAAAATGAGAAATATGCTATATCAAATCATTCATATTCATAGTAACCATTCAAAGGATCATTTTGTCAATGAACCCTCTGACTGTACCGCTGCAACAGAGAAAGGAAACCTCAAAATAGAGAAAGGAAACTTAGTAAAACCAGTCTATGCCATTGTTTGTGAGGGTACAGTCATGATAAGTGCCTCTCAAACCTCTCCAAACATGTAAGATTGTTTTTGAATACTTTATTGATCTCTTCTAAACATTAACCAAATCAAACCTACATTTGAATCCACACACAATAACCCCAAAATGAAGGGTTTTGTATCCTTTAATGAATCTTAGACACTGGTAATGCATGGACAGTCAAACCAGTAGTCTCTAAAGCATTCAATAAGTGACTGGATTGTATTTAATACACACCAAAGGACTAGTTGTATGAAATTTTCAATCACATAGCATTCCACTATTGTATGAGTGGATTGTGCAGGAACAATTAACATTAAACAAGGAGCAAACTCCTCAACACATCTTGGAAACCATTGAATTCAATAATAAATGAAACCTAACACCAACACTATTCCTTCCATTCACTTCTACCAAGAATAAAGCATTTAATCCATTCAACATTACATATAATCATTAGACAGTTACATTTTCTGACTGTGTAGAGGAACAATAACGATCAAAACTACTTTCACCCTTGCACAAGCTATTCCAAACTTCAAGTAAAATGAGCAAAATGCTATATCAAATCATTCATATTCATAGTAACCATTCAAAGGATTATTTTTTCAATGAACCCTCTGACTGTACACTTGCAGCAGAGAAAGGAAACCTCAAAATAGAGAAAGGAAACTTAGTAAAACCAGTCTATGCCATTGTTTGTGAGGGTACAGTCATGATAAGTGCCTCATAAACCTCTCCAAACATGTAAGAATGTCTTTAAATACTTCATTGATCTCTTCTAAACATTAACGCATGGACAGTCAAACCAATAGTCTCCAAAGCATTCAATAAGTGAATATGAATGTTTGAAAACTTTCCTCTCAACTTCCCCAACCACTCCTAATCGGTTAGAGGGATTAGTTGAGTGTTTAGACACTAAAACTTCTTAAACATACTTTATCTGATATGACGAATTGTAATATCAACAAATGTGAATCCAAACATTTGAAAACAGTGAATCGATATCCTTGAGCACAAGCACCAATAACATCAAATAATGGAGATAAAGCACGGGCTAGGGCATGACACCAGTAGAATGCGGTCATTTCAATGAGCATTCATGATCAAATAAAATGCAATGCATTTGAAATTTGCGGTTGAATATGATGTCAGAGGCTCAAAAGACATTGCCCATCAAAGATACCAATCAAAGATGAAGAAATCACATACCTTCTCTCGCGCTCAACTTGCACGAAGGAAGATTTGATAGCCAAATATTCCTTGTACCATAGGAAGAACATGCCATTGGTTCAGTTTAACATGTTATTATCATATCAGATAAAGTATGTTTAAGAATTGTTGGTAAGGATACGAATAGTGGAGATTCTAGAAATATCCCTCTAACCGATTAGGAGTGGTTGGGGAAGTTGAGAGTTATAGTGTTGGTGTTAGGTTTCATTTATTATTGAATTCAATGGTTTCCAAGATGTGTTGAGGAGCTTTCTCCTTGTTTAATGTTAATTGTTCATGCACAATCCACTCATACAACAGTGAAATGCTATGTGGAAGGGATGGTTGATAGTGTCCCTTGAGGGAAGGGGGATTTTGAAATACTTGTTATCATTGTATTGTGTATTTCCAATATGTTTGGATGCAGGGAAGACCAAGAGAATGAAGGATCACTCACTGATTGCATGATAACCCAGTTTTGAAGGGTCACTTGTTGAGGGGACAGTCAAGGTCCGGATGATTGGGCCATTGGAGGACTTTATTTCTTTGTATTAATTGCTATTCAAATTGGATGCATGGATTTCTTATGAATTATCGACTGCTATGTATCCTACAACTGCATTTGTAAATCTGCATATACTTCTCTAGGGTTGTAAGCCACTTAGAGATCAAAATAGAGAAACTAAATCAGAATCATTCTTTGTCCTATTTCCTTTTAACAAAGTCTCAACTATCAATGATACAATACATTTCATGCCCTAAGCTATCAATACAAATGACGGCTAGCTAGAAGCTCATGGGCTGTCCATTTGATAACCACTGTCAACATTTCAAAAAAATAGATATCCTTGAGCACAAGCACCAATAACATCAAATAATGGAGTTAAAGCACGGGCTAGGGCATGACACCAGTAGAATGTGGTCATTTCAGTGACAGCAATATACAATGGCATCATTAAACACATATGCAAGTAATATCAACAAACGTGAATCCAAACATTTGAAAACCAATGACATGTTTACAACAAAGGTCTAATAGAACTCCCAACAATTCTTAAACATACTTTATCTGATATGATGAATTCTTAAATAATTAAGGTTGGAGTAGACATAGTTATCACACATTTTTTTTGTGTGGTACAAGGAAAATTTGGCTAGGTCAAATCTTCCTTCGTTCTAGCAGTCTACAAAATTAGACCTTTATTAACAATTGATCATATCAGATAACTAGTATGTTTAAGAATTGTTGGAACTGGTCCTTTGGTGTGTATTAAACGGAATATATAGAATTTTCAGCATATTATTATCATTCTATTTCTTTGTTGTAAACATGCCATTGGTTTAGTTTTGTAACTTCACTATTGTATCAGTGGATTGTGCATGAACAACTAACATTAAACAAGGAGCAAACTCCTCAACACATCTTGGAAACTCCATTCACTTCTACCAAGAATAAAGCATTTAATCCATTCAACATTACATATAATCATTAGATAGTTACATTTGCTGACTATGTAGAGGAACAGTCACGACCAAAATGATCAAAACTACTTTCACCCTTGCACAAGCTATTCCAAACTTTAAGTAAAATGAGCAATATGCCATATCAAATCATTCATATTCATAGTAACCATTCAAATGATCATTTTTTCAATGAACCCTCTGACTATACCCTTGTAACAGAGAAAGGAAACTTAGTAAAACCAGTCTATGCTGTTGTTTGTGAGGGTACAGTCATTTTAAGTGCCTCTCAAACCTCTCCAAACATGTAAGATTGTCTTTAAATACTTTATTGATCTCTTCTAATCATTAACCAAATCAAACCTACATTTGAATCCACACACAATAACCCCAAAATGAAGGGTTTTGTATCCTTTAATGAATCTTAGTCACTTGTAATGCATCTATGGACAGTCAAACCAATAGTCTCCAAAGCATTCAATAAGTGACTGGATTGTATTTAATACACGCCAAAGGACCAATTGTATGAAATTTTCAATCACATAACATTTCACTGTTGTATGAGTGGATTGTGTAGGAATAGTTAACATTAAACAAGGAGCAAACTCCTCAACACATCTTGGAAACCATTGAATTCAATAATAAATGAAACCTAACAACAACACTATTCCTTCCATTCACTTCTACCAAGAATAAAGCATTTAATCCATTCAACATTACATATAATCATTAGACAGTTACATTTCCTGACTGTGTACTAGAGGAACAATCACGACCACAACGATCCAAACATTTGAAAATAGTGAATCGATATCCTTGAGCACAAGCACCAATAACATCAAATAATGGAGATAAAGTACGGGCTAGGGCACAACACCAGTAGAATGTGGTCATTTTAGAGAGCATCCATGATCAAATAAAATGCAATGCATTTGAAATTTGTGGTCGAATATGATGCCAGAGGCTCGAAAGATGAAGAAATCACATACGAAGAACATGCCATTGGTTCAGTTTTTTAAATTTGTTTTTTTTGTAATAACTAATTGGAAGATTAAATGCAGATAAAACCTTTATCAGTTTAATTAGCATGTTATTATCATATCAGATAAAGTATGTTTAAGAATTGTTGGGACTGGTCCTTTTGTGTGTATTAAACATAATAGAATTTTCAGCATATTATTATCAATCTATTTCTTTGTTCTAAACATGCCATTGGTTCAGTTTTGTAGATTTATTTTTTGTGTTAAATGCATTTTTCATGAGGAGGGGTCTTGTTCTGAGGAGAATGATGAAGATTGTGCACCTCAAAAACCAATTCATAAGGTACCAATCCATGTTTCCTATTCACTTATATTTTTGGTTTGGTAAATCTCCTTATAAGTTTCATGTCCTTTCTTTTGATTACTATGAATGAGATATATATCTTACATTTAACATTCAACTTCTTTACATTTTAGAACATGTAGTGTGTTTTTTGAGGATTTTACCAAATCAACTTTTAACATAAACTGAAAACACCAAACTGATATCTTGCCCTTGCAATGTGACAAAATATTTGCATTTGACCAATAACTGTAAGCAATTGAATGATAAACCCACATACCTGTATCTTTGTAAAATACCTGGAACATCAAAAAGATGGCTAAGTGGCTGCCGCCATGATTTTTATCTACTGAATATGGGAAAAAAAAACACCAAAAAGAATCCAATAGAAAACATGATTGGTCATTTCAGAGAGCATTCATGATCAAATAAAATGCAATGCCTTCTCTCGTGCTCGATCAGCTTTCACCCGCTCGTTTTCTCCCACTCCTTTTCTCTACAATCGAAATAAAAATGATTTGGCCATTTCAAAATAGTGAATTGATATCCTTGAGCACAAGCACCAATAACATCAACTATTTTGATCTGTGGGTACCCTAATGTTGGCAAGCGTTCTTTTATTAATAAGATTACTCTGCAAGCTTGAAGAAGCGATATATTTTGGAAAATGAAGAGTGGAAAGATGATGATGTTCCTGAGATCATGGATGGACACAATGTTGCAGACAGAATGGGAAGAAATCTTTCGAGCCTAGCCCTGGATCCTTCGACAATTGGGGTAGGATCCAGACCTAGGATAAAAATATTTCTTCCTTTTTGTTGTGGAATATAGGCTCTGCTACTACAACAATGACAGACTGCGATGTACATATCACAACAGCTGAGAAACATAAATGTAGGCTTCATGGTCACAATCTTTTAGAGACACAACATAATTGAGTGCTATTCCCAGATGATGCAAAGCAACCACTACTTTTCATCATCTCAAAAAACCACTCAATTGTGTTGTGTCTACAAAAAATTGTGACCATGATGCCTACATTTATGTTTCTTAGCTGTTGTGTCCCAGGACCCCTTATGACCCTTTACGATCCCTAAGAATACATCTTAGAGGTCTTAAAATGTCGTAAAGGATCATAAGAGGATCCTAGGAGGGGCTAGGTGAGATTCCACCTTCACGTGGTTGGCCATGTTAAGTAGAGAATGTTAAACTATTCTCGAAAAAAAGAGAAGCTCAATAATTTGAGGTCTCAGTCCACGAAGATGCTGAAAAATGATGAGAATCAATAATGGAGAGTTTTTAGATTATGAGAAGATGTATATGGAGTGGAGGCCATATTGAGTACCAGTGCAGAGATGATGATTCAATAACCTACATCTATAAAACCTTCACAATTATCCCTTCTTTGGCCTCCACTCATTCCTCTTCTAAAAAATGGTTATCTAGAAACTTTGGATAGTGTTTCTCATCCATGCATGAAATGTGCTAGTGATCGTATAAAATTACTTTAGGCCTCTAGTATTGATGAGATTTACAAGTGTAAAATGTTTTTGTGAGATTGTGATCAATTTGTGCAGTGTACACAAATGCAAGGTGGTGATTATTCTCGACGATCGATAGGTAGCTAGGACAGTAGCTAGGACTAAAGATAACACAGCTCAAGAGACCATCATAGGTTGTCTCTTTCTTTGGTCTATATTATTGACAGAATGTTTTACCTTTCATTAGCTCATCAAATATGGGGATTTGAAAGAATTTAATAGAATATTTTCATGACAACGTATATTATTTAAGTTGACGTTGCATGAATTTATCTACTTCGCGCACTTGTATAGTATGAAGATGGCCATGCTTCTTTATCGCCGTCCTCATAGTCTACAAGTGTGAAAAGTAGATAAATTCATGCAACGTCAACTTAAATAATATACGTTGTCATGAAAATATTCTATTAAATTCTTTCAAATCCCCGAATTTGATGAGCTAATGAAAGGTAAAACATTATGTCAATAATATAGACCGAAGAAAGAGACAAACTATGATGGTCTCTTGAGTTGTGTTAACTTTAATGTGCCTATTTGTTGGTTTTTCAAAAATTTATAATTAATTCTGACAATAGCACTATGCCTTCGATAGAAAAAATGTCAGAGAATCATAATTTATGACAATTCTTCCGACAATAATGCTATACGTTCGACAGGGAAACCTGTCGGAGAATGCTGCATAACTATCGCTCTTTTGACAGTTTAAGTGTCATAAATAGAAACTTTTTGATAGAACCTTCGACAGTGAGGCCATATCACCGATAGGTAGATCTGTCAGAATTTGGTAGAAACTATCGCTATTCCAATAGTGCTAATGGTGAAAAGAATATTTTTCGACAGTGCTTCTGACAGAGACTCTATATTTTCGATAGGTCTTGTTATCGGAATTCCAATGGATGAACCACAGGAAATGCCATAACAAATTTTTTGTCATGTGCAAGTTTTTGACATGAAATGGTGTCGGTAAACCGACGGGTATGTCTTCTATCACAATTTCCAATGCAAAAATGGTGATGGACGTATGTGTCAAAATTCCAATAAATGAGTGTTGCAAATCCAACAAATGGCCATCAGAATTTGACCTAAAATGTACTAGTGGCAAGACTCGTATGACACGGGGTTCCTGATCATATGATAGTTGGGTAGTTCTGAAATGACACTTGCTCAAGACTCGTGTGACTTTCTGACTCTCTGGGATGACTTTTGACTCCAGAAAGGAATTTCACTTCAAATTTTGTAATTTTAGGGTTTTTTAGTTTTTGGATTGTTTACAAATTGTACTGTCCAGATTTGAAGATTATACTAGATTCATTCATTTTTAGCAGCCAAGTAGATAAACAAGCACGCAAAACAAAAAGCAAGTGATTTCAAACACATCTGAAAACAATGAACAAGGGAAAAAGAAACTTTATGCATGAACAATCAAGTGATTGAATTGTGCTAATCCCTAGGAGAGCTCATTTGTGTATGTTCCAAAAAGTTTTGCAATAATGCACATATTCCTAGAAAAATGAAAATTTGGCCTCACTATGGTTTTTAGTAATGGTCTGACTCTGCAACTTTTATGATCCAAAGGGGTGAACTCCAATCCCAGTGCACTAGGGTTTTGACACAGTCCAAGAATTTAATCAATCAGGAGCTGCTAGGGAGATCTGACAACCCAACAGTGAACCACACCTGTGAAGATTTCTTCCACAAGGACATTTATATAGTAGCTGTCACTACCATGGCAAAAATGGCTATTACCGCTTGAGGTTCCGTCAACGTGGTTGACCCAATTAAGGGAATGTCCACTATGGTTAACCCTCTCTAAAGGTGACTCACAAAATATACCACATGGGGACTAGTTCCAGATTCAAGGATCTGAGTTTCTGATACTACCCAAAAAGGGAGTAGAGCATAGTCCTCTAGCCTTTTCACTTTTAACCAAGATAAAGTAGACAGATAAATCCGACATGCTAAGACTAAGATTATCTCACAAAGATCTATGATGTCAACTGCTTGTGATCTATTAACCTCTCCGGAGAGAGAATGTATCAATCAAAAGTTGAGGACATGCAAATCTAGTAGAATGTGAGACTCTCTCAGTATCCTCCCTACCTACAAGGGATCCTTTGTTGAGAAGAGTTTCGCTGGAAACCCACTCTCTCAAGATCCACAAATAGTGTTTATAGGGCCTATTTACTATGTGTAACAAAGATGCTGAAAAGCAAATCTATGTTCATTTTTATAGCCCAAATGAAATATGTGATATGAAAGAAATAAAAGTCACACAAGCTTGACACATGAGATGTTCATTTTAGTCTAAATTGAAACATTATCAACTGAGAAGATTACCTGAATTCCTCGCAACACGCTTAGTAGATTTTTATCTATTTTTAGCAATTCTTGCGCTTATTCCAATCAAAACTAGCAAAGATCAATCAGAAACAACAAATTTCAATTGTTGATGTTAGTTGTTAGTCCAAATCCAGAAATCAAATTTGACAAACTGCATGGAAAAATGAAACGAAAATTGAAACCTGGCACCAAAACTCGTACGACAGTGGGTCACCTCCCACATGACAATCTAAAAACTCGTACAACACTAGGTATCAGATCATACGACTGTAGAGCCTCCAAATGACAAAGTGTACTGTCTGACATGATCCTCAATCAAATACACTATTGTACGACAGTCGGTGCAGTCTGGTACAACTTTTGTCAGATACTCGTACTAAAATTGTACGGACAAAAATTAAAAATCATAGTTTTGGAACAGAAAATGACAAGAAGATGATAGAAATTGATAGAATGTGAAAGGAAACCCATTTTAGCACCCCACGGTGGGTGCCAGAAATGTGTGTGAATTTTGTACCTAGTTGTAGACACAACACTTCAGTAAAACATTAGAGGTTAGCAAAAATTGAAATCGTGCAAGTAATTGAAATTAAACTAACCAGGCAATTTACTGCCTTCTAGTAGGTGAGAGTATGTATTCTTAGAGTGGACTGAGATTAGTGACCTTGATGACACCTAAACAAAGGATTTGAATGCGAAATCTAGATATGAGATGTATGCAAATTAATCTATATTTTTTCTTTTTCTGTGCAAATATGAAGAAAACTGATATGAAATCTAATCTATATGAAAAATGATATGCAACTAATCTAACAATGATATGAAATATGAAACTAGAATGAATTAAAAACAAGATTGATCTCACAATAGTTGTTGATTCACAAGAAGCTTGATTCTTCAGATACCAATTCGCTAACGTGATTGTGCAAATTCCTGAATTATGAGCTTGACAATTTGGCAGAGTAAGTTTGTGAATTTATGAGATGATTTGTGAAGAGCTAAGCCTTGATTTTATAGAAATCCAGGGCTTTGGAGGTGCATGGAAAAAATCCATAAATCACTCTTTTTGAGTTATCAGAAATAAAAGATAATTTAATTCACAAAAATCATGCAAATCATGCAAGAACAACTTTTTAACTCAAATTAGAAGTTTAGATAAACTTTGAACTCAAAAAGGATGTTGAGTTCCAAAAAGTCAATAACTTGCATTGATTTTCTGATTTAGAGTTTAACTTGTTCTTTCTTATGTGCACATGGATAATTACGAATTAATAAATAAATAAAGTGATTTATCCTCAACTTAACTGATTTTAAAAATTAAAACAATTGAATTATGGGTTAATCAATTATTAAAATCAAACTTTTATTCAAAAATAATATCATTAGATATGACAACTTGCTTTAATTAATTAAATAAGAATTTAATCAATTAATGATAGGAATTTTGATTTATTGTCAAATTTAAATAATAATAATTAGGAATAAATAAGATTAAATTAAATTTAATAATTAAGTGGCAGAATTAAATCTAATTAATTAAATATTCAATTAATCAAACTTTAGGATAAATAGGATTTATCACCAAATAATCATTAAATTAAAGATAATTAAAATAATTAGGAATATTGCTAGGAATATTCCCCGATGCAGAATTTAAGATAATCAATTAGGATTCGATGATGTTCAGATGTGTCTTAGGTTAGGACTTCGATGTCGATTTCGTTCGATTTGAAGATGTAGGAGGTTAATGAACCTATAGCCCATTTTTGAGGTATTACAACGATGAAATAGGTGCTTAGCAGGAAAATTCAGGGCTTCTTTTGATTTTCTAGGGCAAAGGAATTCTAAACCTAGGGTTTAGAATTTGACAAGAAAGACCAGTGATAAAAACTCAAAATTTTGAATCAAGAAAACACTGAGACCAGAAAAACTACCAACATACCCCTAATAGGGCTCATCATTTTTTTAACCAAGATGTGCTCTATGTAATAATCAGCTCCTAACAGGGCTAGACTCCTAAAAGGGTCACTATACTTTAGTATAGATATTTGTGGGTATCATCCCCACCGGGGTTTTTCCCTTAACATGGTTTCCTTGAGAACAAAATAATGGCGTCATGAGTTATCTTGTGTATGTTTAATTAGCATGGATATTTTCTTTAAGTTTTATATTTGTTAAGTGGTTGAAGAAATCATATAAGTGTTGTAATATTAATTCACCCCCCTCTTAGTATTACCAAATCCTAACAATTGGTATCAAAGTGTCTGTCCCTCAGAAGGAAAGCTTAACAACTTAAAGGAGATCCAGATGGATTATAGAACTTTAAAGAAAAATTATGACATTGCATTGGATGATCTTGATGAGACTATTGCAAAAAATAAAAATCTAAATTAAAAATTGAAAAAGTCAGATGATTTTATCAGAAAACTCAAGGAGCAGTTAAGACATGCAAAACACCAAAGAGAAGAACTACTCAAGGAGAAATCAGAATAAAAAAAAGGTGAAAAAATAAAAAAGGAGAATGAAGAACTCAAGGATGAATATGAAATTTAAAAATTAGAACTGATGATAGTGCTTGATGAAGCAAAAGATCAAAACAAGAAAATGAAAGGTGATTTAGAAAGAAGTTGAAAACACTAAGAAAGTGGTTGGCTCTATTGAAGTTCAAAAGAAGATGAAAGCTAAAATTGGTAGTCTCCAAGCCAACCACGGTGAGATTTTATAAAAGTATGGAAGAGATATTTGTATATTGCAAAGATTTTGTTAAGAACATCACCATGGCTTTTCAAGTGTTTGAGAAAGAACTAGAAAAAATAAAAATGAATCACAAGTAGGAGAATGTTGTTAACATCTTGTCATCTCGCCTTTGAGCTTTCAGAAGAAAGATAAGGATAAAGGAACCTGCAAGACTCTTTTTCCTTCCATCCCTAAAAAAATGAGTAAGGTTCCTAACAAATTGTTCTTTGAAGACATGCTAGATTTTCTGAACAAAGAGTGGCAAGCTGTTGAAGGCTTGAAGTTGTTGCATGATCTATAGTTGATTTTGTTGTTGCATGATCTATAGTTGATTTTGTTGGTGATTAGATGGTCTTCCTTATTTTTTAACTACTTTTAGTTTTTTCTTTTTCTTTCTAAGTATTAGCTTTCAACAATCTCACTTCTAATAAGACCTGTCTCTTTTATCTCCATGGCTTCCTTGTAATGGATTCAGGCTCCTCCTAAGTTTATCTAATCAAAATAAATATCTTTTGTAAATCATCATCTAGAATTTGACAACATATATTAGCACATAAGGTCTAAAATCTTATAGTAAAGTCATGCAATCATATTCCTATTAGGCAAGTGCTTGCAATAAAACAAATCTAATATGGTAACTTTCAATCAAATATTCATAACTTAAACTAACTAAAAAACTCATTTGCAAATATGAAAATGAGTTAATAAACCTATATCCAAAAGAGAATATAAGCGCTCAATATGAGGGAAGATCATAGCTAATAACTTGTGATCATATGCAAAATCGAAGCATGTAGCATTGAAGGGCCATAACTATGTCATTGGATAAATTACCATTGCACATTTCAATTTAAGGTGCTCCAAATTCAATAGGAAGACAATGTTAAATCTCACTTGAATGTGGATCCTATTAATTTTACATAGATGCATCATTTTTATTTTCATTAAAAAAATATGCCAATTTTATTTCATATCCTATCAAGTTTTTGAACAAGTCTATAAAGTGTAGAAAGGGATTCAATAGGTATTAAAATATGAAAGATGAGAGGTGAGTTATAAAGAGGTTGAAAATATAACTTGTAAGAAGATAAAGTAAATGAATTATGAGGAGTAGACATAACACTAGGAACATGAAATGCATTGACCACACTAGAAGAATGAGAAATAATTATAGCACTAGTGGGATGCGCATAAGAAATAGATGCAAAAATAGTTTAATGAGCATGGGAAGTAGGTGTGAAACATGCAAGATGAGCTTGATAAGAAAAGGAGGAAACATAGACATAAGTGGTAGGAAAGAGGTGAGGGTTAGATAAAATTTGAGATTGAATATTGATAGTGCAAAAAATATATGGTTTAACATAGATATAAGTGAAATGAGGAAGCAACACATGAGAAAATGAAGCTTGGGAGAGATGATGTTGAGACAAACTACTCAAAGGACTTGAAGAACTTATCTATTCCCTTAACCTTTAATCAATAATTTGTTAAGAACATCAAATAAATGCATACGATTAACATTGATTGCTCACTATACAAGATTAGAAGATAACATTTGTGTAATTAAAGAAATACCTTGCCAATCCATTTTCTAAATATGTGTTCTGTGATCAAATGTTTCTTCTCTATTAATATAAATATTTCAACATGAAGAGATTTCCATAATCCATGATATAAAGATATAGTTGCTTCTAGATTAAATTGTGTATAAAACTTTTGTAATGTTTCGGATCACACTTTGTGATCCATCATCAGGATGAAGAGAGAGATAAGAGAATAATAATTTGATTCTCTTGGCTCTTTTCATCCTAATGATGGATCAGAGTGTGATCCAAACTATGATTCTCTTGGCTCTCTTCATCCTAATGATGGATCATGGAATGTGATCTGAAATGTTGACACAAAATTGTATACACAATTTAATTATTCTCTTGACTCTCTTCATCATGATGATGGATCACAGAGTGTGATCCAAAATGTTGATACAAGAAATGTATGCACAATTTAATGATTCTCTTGGCTCTCTTCATAAGGATGATGCATCACAGAGTGTGATCTGAAATGTTGATACAAAAATGTTATACACAATTTAATCTAGAAGAAACTATATCATGAATATTGACATTGTTATTGTCAACTCTACTTGTAACTAATGTAGAATTCAATTGATTACTTTTAAAAGGTAAAGATGGAGGATGGTAACATTTTGGCATGCACAAGGGGAAGAAAATAAATAAAGGAAATAAGTGGAAAATAAGTTTAAGATTTGATTTAAGAAAATAAAAAAACAAAACACATTCATATGTGAAGAAATAAAAATAAAAAATCCTAATGACCAAAATATATGGTTGGTTCAGATGAAATGAGTTTTATCAAAATGAAAAAGAACACTCTATTCTTTGATAAACCCTAGGTTAAAGTAGTAAACCAATAATGATGAGTGAAAAACCTCTTGTTTTAGCATGAAGGTAATGAGAGTTCACAAATACACTTTTTAAAATTGACAAATGAAACATGCATACATATCTTCACGCACAACTTGAAACTTTTATGGTATAGATTGTGTTCAATGATTCAATATAATGCCATATTATCATATTTCAGATTATACACCGACAAATTGCAAGATGGCTCTTCTTAATTGTAGTTCAATCTCATGGCTATGGAACTAATTCCATATGTGCGCCTTCAACCCCAAATTTATGGGTTTGAAATTTTGTTGTGGTTTTGAATTGTGCATAGTTGATCCTCACAAAAATGTTCACCCCTAATGTTTAAACATTATGGCATTTAACGATAGTATTCAATTTTGTTGTTCTAGGATTTTTACCTTAGTCAAAATAATGAAATTCATTTAACAATTAGAAAACATTTTCCCTCATCAATCAAGTTGCTATTGAGCTAGTTCATACTATGATTCTCAAAAAAATGCTCTAGATGATTGTGTAGTAATCAAAACATAGGATGATGGGTGAACCAAATGAATTAGAGTTTGTCCTTCTATAAAATACATTAACATGCAAATTAAAAATTTATAGTCAAGTCATACAACTAGTTTTAGGGAGGCCAATTTGACACCATTTAAAAAAAAATGAATTTAGAATTATAGAGGTCAATTCAAATCTAGTCTTAAGATGTGTGTTATTCATAAGTGATTGGATTGAGGGCACTTTTAAGTTTAAAAAAGAATACAAAAGATAAAAGGAAAGAAATAGTAAGGATACATTTTAATTAAAAAATATTATAAATTAGTGATTAGATTGAAGACATTTAAATAATAATTAAAATAAAGATAAAAGGAAAGAAATAATAGGGATACGCTTTTCTCATGTAGTACATTATTAATCATTATCTAGTTAACTGAATTTAGAAGAGAGAACTCACTTAAAAATATATTATTAATTGATCTCTAAGAAAGTAGAATTTTCAAAACTTTTAAATATAATCATATTTTGAATCATGATAATATCTAAATATAATCATATATTGAAATATTCTTATTTATGTTTTAAATTTATCATTTTTTGAAATCATATATTATATTTTTAATATCAAAATATTATACAAAATTTTTTTACTAACCAATTATATTAACTTAGAAATAAACTACAACTATAATAGTCATACTAGCAATCGCACCTTAGTGTGCAATGGGTATGCCGTAGAGTTATGGAATATATGTAGGGAATTTATATCTGCCATCATGAACAACCTAACAATCTATACCTTATGTCTTTACATATTCCATTAGCATTTTTTTAAAGCTTCTAAAACCTTTGCAATATATCCATTTTGTGAATATCTAATAATTATAATATTCTATTAGGTGACATCTCTGTTGGACATTTTGTCAAATACTTGATGTGCCTTGTCTATAATTCTAGATCAATAAAATTCAACTTAAATGAAAGGGAAAAAAACAAAAAACCATTTCCGATAAATAATTTTCCAAAAATCAATGTGTTGAAAGTATGAGAACATATCTAATCGCTTTCTCATAAGAAACTAGGATCCTTACCAACAAACAAACTTGTCGTTCATGACCAAATAAAAAAAATACCAAACAAGTAATAATTTTTCAATTTAAATCCCCCCTTATACCTAGTATAACAAACATATAATCTCTTTCCCTACATGTCTTTGCATGTTGTTACATGTGTTTTCCAAACAACATGTCTTTTTTGCATGCAATGGACAAGTGGAACACAAGGAGAATAGATTGGGCAAAATTCAATTTGCATTCCTAATTTCAAGAATAGAGATGATATTATTATTATTAGGCCACATCGTTATAGTTCTTCGGTTCGTTTACTTGGGGAAGAGCTTCGCATTGTATCTAGCAGGTAATGTATTGGAGGAGTTGGTAATTAAAAATATTAAAATAGAGTTGGTGCTTACTCTTACCATAAATTTAAAATTTAAACTAATTTTAATAATTTTTAATTATTATTTGAAGAAAGACATAAAATATTAAAAGATATTTCAAACTTATGTTTAAATATAAAATTAAATAGTCATTGAATCAAAATCTAAATAATATTTTTTTATATTAAGTATAAGGAGTTCACCGAGAATACAAAAGATCACCAAGAGTCAAAGTATCAGAGGCCAAGCCTCACACATCAAAAAAGATGAATATTACATACAACCAGAGAAAATCAAGGAAAGAGATGTAACGGAGAAAGCTACTAATGTAACACATCTTCAAAGGTGTCCACCCACGCAGTCCAGCCCAAAGCACCTTCCATCCAAACCAAGTTCTTCTGATCCTGAATCTGCTTCAGCATATAGATCAACTCTCTAGTGGTGTTTTGAGGGCTTCTTTTGACCTCTTTGCTGATTTGGTCAATAGTTTGATTGAAAACCTGAATATTGTCCAAGTGCATCCTCCAGAGAGAGCCATTCTTAACTTTGTTAGCAAAGAAAGTAGCATGGCCGTCCTTAAGCAATCTTTTGAATTTAGCCTTGTTGACTTTCATAGTTATTTGAATCTGCGAAAAAATTTTAAAGTAAGTGAGACTTCGAAAAGACTCAGTAAGCAACTTGGGGACATTTTGAAATCTTTCTTCATTTCTGCACTTCCAAATTTTCCATAAAATGTTAGCTAAGAGAATATCCCAAAACATGTTAACATCTTTTTTAGCATTAAAAATAAATCCAGTAATAACTTCAAGAATGTTGAAAGTCGCAGGGATAGAAATGCCAAACATCAACCAAACCTCTTTAGCAAAAGAGCACTCAAAAAATATATGTCTTCCCATTTTCAGGATTCTACAAATGGTACACAAGTTAGCATCAGAGAAAGACTTCTTAATAGGAAGCTTGTTGAGAATAAGTAACAATTTAAAACATTTGATCTTAGGATCAATAGAGCTTTTCCAAAGATTGTCAAAAATCTTATTCCAAGAAGGAACATCTAAGTTAGCATACCAAGTCTCATTAATATGACTGATAATTTCATTATTGTAGTTAATAATAGAATAAATATTTTTAGCTTTCAACATAGAAATAACAATGCCTCCCGGCCACTTGATATTCAGATAACTATTAGAATCAACGTGACAAACAGTAGGAATATTCCTGCTGGCCCAAACAATCATATTATAAGTCTTCTTATGGGTATCAGGAAGATTAAACTTCATTCTTAACTCCTCCCACTCAATAAGACTGTCATTTTCAAAAATGTCAATAAACTGCTTGATTCCAAGGTTGGCCCAACTTTTGGCGGAGCAGCCCTGAGTAAGAGCAAGGGGCTTATTACCGAGCTTAAGGTTCCACCAAATGGACCTTTCACCTTGGAGGTTCTTATCATCAAAAAAATCTTTATTCTTAATAAATTGCCTAACATGGTTCCAGGCTTTCCAAATAGACTTGAATATAGCCGAGCCTTGAACAATGATAGGAAAATCACTACAAATAAGATCAGTGAGGGGAAGATTCTTCCAAAATTTGGCATTCTTAGGATAACCTCTTTCTATATTGTTATGAATAAGCATTCTCCAAGGGTCATCCCCCTCCAAAGCATGAAAGATCCATTTGGAGGCCAAAGCAAGACCACACAGTCTTAGGTCTTTAAGCCCCAAGCCCCCAAATAGTTTATCAACATACACCAGCTCCACTTGACAAAATGGGTCTTGTTATTACCTTTCCCATCCGACCAGATATAATTCCTGATAGTCTTTTGAATTTCCAAAACTTGGTAATCATTAAACATCCACGCTGAAGGATAGTAAATATTATACGAAGAAAGAATCTTTTGGCAGACTTGCAATCTACCAGCAAAAGACAAAGACCTATTGTGCCATTTATTCAACTTATTATGAATCTTGTCATTAACCCAAGTCCACATATCTTTCAAAGAAGGGTCAACAGAGAAAGGGATACCCAAATATCTAACAATTTTTGAGGGACCTCCCCATTGGTAACCATACTTGCTAAACTAGTCAGGAGGTTGTTCATTCCACCCAAGACAAATAGACTTTGCTTGGGATACCCTAGCTCCAGATATCTTGCAGAAAAAAGTGAGCTTATTGATCATAGCATCAAAGTTGGCTTCTGAGGCTTCATGAAAGAGAGAAGTATCATCAGCAAATTAGAAATTAATAATATCCTTATTATTGGGAAGGATAATACCTTTGACAGTAGGGGACAAGGTGTTATCTCTAAGAATATAGAAAAGAGCTTCAAAGGCAATGACAAAAAGGGCAGGGGCAAGTGAACAGCCTTGCCTAATAGATCTACCTAAGGGGAAAGGGGCTGAAAGAGATCCATTAATATCAATTTGGGCATGAGCATCTTTAAGAAGCATTTTAACAATGTCACAGAAATAAGAGGGGAATCCAAGAGCATCCAGCATCATAATGATAAAATCCCATTCTATTCTATCATAAGCCTTTTCAAAGTCTAGCAAAAACATAGCAACATTTTGATCTGTATGCTTAGCCCAATTAAGAGCCTCCCAGCTAGTAATTAAATTCTCCAAGATATATCTCCCTTTAACAAGCCCAGTTTGAGTAGGGCAAACAAATTTAGGAAGAATAGTTTCCAATCTTTGAGACAAGATCTTCGTGAGAATCTTGTAAGAAACATTTAAAAGAGTTATAGGTCTCCAATTTTTTAAAAGAGATTTATCTCCCTCTTTAGGGATGAGTTTGATAATTCCAGAATTGATCTCCTTACCCAAAGTACCAGTATCAATAGCTTCATTATAGATGTTAAGTAAAACTTTGCAAATCCAATTGCTGTTAGCTTTATAAAACTCCACAGGTAAACCATCGGGTCTAGGACCCTTATCATTGTGCAGAGAGTTGATGGAATTTTCAATTTCCTCCAAAGATATAGGTTGCTCAAGCATAGAGGCATCATAATCTGAAATTCTCTTGGGAATAAGATTCCTACACTGATTTCTAAGAGTCCTAGCTTCTTGAGAATCCTCAGAAGAGAAAAGGTGAACATAAAAACTAGCAAACTCTTTTTTAATACCTTCAATATCAGAGATCATTTGATTATTAACGAGTAGTCTGTCAATAGTTTCTCTAGCTTGCTTCTATTTAATAATATTGAAGAAAAATTTACTACCTCTGTCCCCAAATTGAAGCCAATGAGCTCTAGAATGGATTCTAGCACCTAAAGCTTTCTGGTGTTGGTGTTTTCTCAAAGCATTCTTAGCATAAGCCAGTTGATGACAAAGATGGGGTTCATCATGATTATTTTGAATATTCAACTCATCATTGTATAAATTATTGTTAAGCATAGACTCCATATGTCTATAGTCCTTAGCTTTTTTTTGGTCAACCGTTCTTAACAGATTCTGCCAAGCGGAAACATCCATGTTCCGCCTATCAATATAAGAAATATAGGGAAATTGAGACTCATTAATAAGTCTAATGATCAAGATAGCAACAAGAATGTCCTCATCTTTCAACAGGCTATTATTGAGAATAAATTTATTATGAACTTTATTGCTGCAAGAAGGGGAACAGCCAAGATTGATCGAAATAGAGATAGGATGATGATCTGAAAGAGTAGAAGGAGAAACCAGAATGAGGTTGTTATGTTTATCCAGGTTCACAAAGAAGAAATTATAGCTAAGATAAAATTGATCAAGCCTAGAATAAATTCTAGCCTGACCTTTCTGATAATTGCACCAGGTATACCAGAGACCAGGACTGTTGTTTTTGTTCCCAGTTAATGGATCAAAAAGAGATTTAGATGATTTAAAATTGCTCCAAGCAAGTTTTTCCTGCTCTTTCCAGGAGAAGGGGAGACCCCCCATCTTGTCCTCTTGATCCTCTATCATATTAAAGTCACCTCCAGATATCCAAGAGATATCTGGAAGGGAACAGAGCCAAGACCAAAACAGAGATCTCTCATTATAATCATTGGCGGCATATATAGATAAAATACCAAAGTCCATGTCATTATGATTGAAAATTAACCAAATAGCTCTGTTACAGGGCAAAAAGCCATAGCTCTTAATTTTAGGTCCCCAACTAGAGTTAACTAAAATCGCAACTCCTCCTTTCCCTTGAGAATGATTAGTGAAAAATTTGACAGCATCCTTCCAAATATAATTTAGATTGGATTCAAGGTTGAATCTAGTGGTTTTGATTTCTTGCAGCATTAAAATATCAATATTATTATTACAACTGAGAAAATTTTTAACCACAAATTTTCTATCAGGACATTCAAGTCCTCTGATATTCCAAGACATGCAATTCATTGAGATAGAGTTTTAGGGAAGGACGCATCGGAAATAACAACATCCACCATAGGAGAGGCATCATCAGGGATAGCCGGCTGATTCTATTTTTTAACATTCTTGTTTTTATTTTTTGAACCAAGAGGTCTCCCTTTCCTCTTTGTCATGAGGTTATCCTCATTATCCGAAAATGAAGGAGAAACCAAATCATGTTCCAGATAAATAATTTTCCAAAAATCAATGTGTTGAAAGTATGAGAACATATCTAATCACTTTCTCATAAGCAACCATGATCCTTACCAACAAAAAAACTTGTTGTTCATGACCAAGTAAGAAAAATACCAAACAAGTAAAAAATTTTCAATTTAAATTCCCCCTTATACCTAGTCGAACAAACATATAATCTCTTTCCCTACATGTCTTTGCATGTTGTTACATGTGTTTTCCAAACAACATGTCTTTTTTGCATGTAATGGACAAGTGGAACACAAGGAGAATAGATTGGGCAAAATTCAATTTGCATTCCTAATTTCAAGAATAGAGATGATATTATTATTATTAGGCCACATCATTATAGTTCTTCCATTGGTTTACCTGGGGAAGAGCTTTAGGGCATTGTACCTAGGAGGTAATGTATTGGAGGAGTTGGTAATTAAAAATATTAAAATAGAGTTGGTGCTTACTCTTCCCATAAATTTAAAATTTCAACTAATTTTAATAATTTTTAATTATTATTTGAAGAAAGACATAAAATATTAAAAGATATTTCAAACTTATGTTTAAATATAAAATTAAATAGTCATTGAATCAAAATCTAAATAATAATTTAGAAAAAAATGTAATAATTAATAAAAGACTAAATTAATAATTTATTAGAATTGAAAAAATGAAAAGTAAGTATTGGTGTAGGATTGGAAGATATGAATATAAGTTTTTTAAAATGTTTATGAAGGTTATTTTATAAAAAATAAAATTATTAAACTTAACAATATTTCTAAACATACTTTGTATTATTATATTAATTTTATTTTTTAATATTTATTTGTATAGTTTAATTTAATAGTCTTTGTATGTATATATTACATTATTTCTTAATGTACAATTATTCTTTCTTTAATTAAATATCTCATTTGTGTAATTTTATTAAAATGTTAATTATTATAGATTGTTCATTGATTATCTCCTTCACCTCCATTCATTAATTATATCAAATTTAAGATTAATTACCTTGTAGGAAATTTTGATTGATGAGTTGAATACACTTTTATTAACTTAATATGAATTTATTAGTATTCCATTTATTTTTCCATCCTAAATAGTAATTGCACTATACCATTGTAAATGCTACTATAAAAAATAAATTTGCACATCCTAATCCTAAATTCTAAATTCTAAATTACCATAAACAAGTGACAGCCCTATGACAGCAAGTCACAAGATAAAATAAACTCTCAGTTGATTTTTTTTAGTGCATGACTACAACAGCCCTCATGCCAGATCATACGGTAGACTTAGATGAACCGGTAGAAAATAGATGATAGTGTATTTTGTTTACACATATACTGGTAGACTTTACATATTGCATTGATCTATCTATATTCTTGCTTTCACTGTAGTGGTGCCTAGGAATAAGTTTGCAAATTATCTCTGAAGTTTACACCCCCATGAGAAATTATGTACCAGCCAGAACAAGTAGCCCGAAAGGACCCAGAGCGCCCCTGATGCAGTTGTATGTTACATCTGCTTCCGTTAAACTTCCAAGAGTGGCTTTAGATGGGAATTCAAGAACAAGCTCAATGTCCAACTATGACATGCCATAGTATTGAGATCAGTAGTGTAAGCTAGTTTCTATGTCAACCAAGCTTAGAGCCTCTGCTTTGCTTGAGAGATGTTACAATAAATAAAAGGAAAGTGCCTCACAGAAAACCCAAACATGGATGGTCCTTTGTATTTTTTATATCAAAATATTATAAATTTTTTTTTTAACTAACCAATTATATTAACTTAGAAATAAACTACAACTATAATAGTCATTCCCCACCGGGATGGAAGCTCAGAAATAGAAACAACATAAAAAGATGATTTTTTATCAACCAAAATTTTAAGAATCCTATTTGTGATTTAAGCCAAGAGTTCAGATGAAGCCACTTTATTTTTTCAACAGAAGAGATTGTCAATGTATTTACACAGGATAATACCATAACCAGGGCTTGGAATTTACACCCATGTACATCTACCGGCCACAATATACAGAGATCAATAAAACATGCCCTAATGAAAAATACAAACACATAATTTATTTACATAAACCAGCCACAATTTCTGAACTAATCAAACCCATCCTGTATAAAAGCTAAAAGTGGGAATTTCAGAAAAAGAGACAAAGAAAATATAGTTAAGCTGCTGGTGCTACATCCTGCCTGTTGCCCTGGAAATACCCACCATATTCCCTCGCATACTTCTTCACATGGTTTGCAGTATCAGCAATCCTTATGCGCGCATAATCCACCTTATCAAAACTAGGAGGACACCTGCCATTCAAATAATTATCAAACCATAAAGCCCCAAAAACCACTACCACCACAAAAAGCCCAGCAGAAATAAGCCCTAAAAATGTCACAACCAGCAGGGCTCCTACAGGTATCAAAACAGGGCTTAAAAGTACCATAATAGGGGCCAAAACCACCACGATCACTGCAATTAACCCTATCATGAACAATAAAGCTACCCCCAATGTGACCAGGGCTGCGGCACCCTGATGCAGGAGCATCCTGGGTGTAAGAGCAATCTTGCATCACCCAAAAATATTTCTGTTTTTGTATTCAATAAGGGCTATCTTGTGTAGAGTTGCTATTTATGGAAACTTGCTATTTTTAGTAAGTTGGTCATAAATCTTAGAATGTTCTGATTTCACATATGGAGGTTCATCTCAGTCATACCAGCCTGCCAATAAAGTTTCATTGATAGATCAAGTCTAGCTTTGTAGATATTGAAGACTTTCGGTATTGGGTACAGAAACTTTGAACTCAGTTTTGAAGGCTTTAGAGGCCCCGGATGAGGTCAAGAATTTGGGTGATGGGTGCTTGCATGAGTCAAGCCTGTAGAGTGCTTCATGGCCTTTTCGAATTGGTGTTGTAATAGTCAATCAGAGAAACTGGCGATGACTTATGGTCTTCGGAAGTTGAGTCACCTGAAATGGCGAAAAATAATTTTCCTTCAAAATTTCTGTTCGGGTTTCAAAATTTATTTTGAGCCGACTTTGATGTAACAAATTGTAAAATAAAATAATTCTAAGTTTGGTCAGCCCTTTGGGCTAAATTTCTGGAACCTTCTCGGGCGGTGGAAATTGCCTATATAAAGAAGGCCCGTAGTGTTGTCTTAGACAGTTTTGGGTAGTAGTTCTAGGTAATAATTTGAGGCTTTGTCCTACAGAATATTCTAAGGAAATTCCCATGTGGCTTTGCATATTGTAATTCTGAAAGTATGTAATTCCACATTTGTGGAGATAATAAGAAGCCAATTTTCTGTTCTTGCATATTGTTGTTGTTTCTTTGTTTCTATTATGTGTTTGTGGTATTAAGGGGAGCACCCTTCATCAAGTGGTATCAGAGTAGGAGTTCCTAAGTGTGTAAACAGATCACTGACTATGAGGTAGTTTGCACCAGGACCATGGTTAGGGTTTCAGCGTGCATCGCGAAAATGCCTCCATGAAGGGAACGTGGCAGAAGAGCTGGTGTTGTAACACCTGAGGTTAGGGCACTGCAGAGACAAGTGCAAGCATTGCAAGAAGAGATTCGTAGAGGAATGAATCTTAATGTTAGAGACAAAAGCGAGGATGAAGCTGAAGAAGAATATCAAGAAGGAGAAGTCAAAATTGTGAACCAGGAGGAAGAAAGACTTTTTCGGGCCATTTCCAAGATTGAGGTTCCTACATTTTTTGAAAATCTTAACCCAGAAGAATTGATCAACTGGATCAATGAATGTGAGGAATATTTTGAGTATGAAGATGTTGAGGATCCTAATAGGGTCAAATTTTTGAAGGCCAGACTGAAAGGTCATGTGAAGATCTGGTGGCAAGAGGTTCAATTGGAGTGAAATAGAAGAGGGAAAGATAAAATCACAAGATGGGATCGGATGGTGGATAAATTGAAGTGACAGTTCATTCCTGTTGATTATGAGCTTGACCTACTAAAGAAAATACAAAGTTTGAAGCAAGTAGGAAGATCTATTCAGGAGTATACAGACGAGTTCTATCGACTCCTCATCAGAACAGGCCATGCAGAAGCTAATAAGGAGAAAGTTGCCCGATACCTTAGTGGGTTAAGACCAAGCATTCAGGAGGAGTTGAATCTGGCTCGAATGAACAGTATTGAGGAGGCATACCAATTTTCCCTAAAAGTAGAGGAAAAGTTAAACAAGAAGTTTGAAAGTAGACAAAATGGAAGAGGTCACGGTGGACGATCTGGCGGACGGTCCTATGCAGGCCGAAATGAAGATTCGAAAAAGAAGGATGAGGCCAGTAGCAGTTAGAATTAGCGAGGAAACAATTCCAATCATTTCCAAGGTCAGAATAATAGAGATCAGAGAGGAAGAGGAAGAGGACAAGGATCTAGAAGAGGAGGCTTCCGTGGAACATGTTTTCACTGTAGAGAAGAAGGTCATAGGGCATTTGAATGTCCTCAGTGCCAAGGCAGAATAGACAGGAGAAATGAAGGCCAGACCAGAGTTTCACATGTAGATGAAGATGCTAGATCATCAAATTTTGAAGATGCTAAAAGAGGAGAAACGCTGATTAACAAAAGAGTCCTGCTGAGTGGTGAGAATGAACCTGAACAAAGGAGGAGCCTATTTCACACCAGGTGCAAGTGTGAGGGTAAGTGTTATGATGTGATTATTGATAGTGGAAGCACTGACAATTTGGTTTCAAATGAGATGGTGACAAAGTTGAAGCTCAAGAGATAGAAACACCCACATCCATATCGGATTGCCTAGGTATAGGATGACCACAAGGTCATGGTCAATGAACAATGCCTAGTGAAGTTCAGGATTGGTGGATATCATGATGAGGTACTGTGTGATATCATATCTATGGATGTATGTCATATGTTGTTAGGTAGACCATGGCAGTTTGACCGATATGTTGTACATGATGGTCGTGAGAAAACCTATTCCCTGACAAAGGATGGAGTGTGACATAAGCTAAAGCCATTGAATGACACAAAAGAAAAGGTATGTGGTAGTGCAAGAATAACTTTTGTTAATGGAAGAAATTTCCTATATGGTATGAGGCATGAGCATGTATGTTTTGCTTTAATTCCAAAAGCTGGTAAAGAGGAAGTAGAAGACATTCCTGTAAAAGTTATAGATTTGTTGAATGAGTTTCAGGATATTGTATCCGATAATGTACCTGATGGATTACCACCAGTCAGGAAGATTAGTCATCAGATGGACTTGATCTCAGGAGCAAGTTTTCCGAATAAGGCAGCACATAGAATGACACCTGCAGAAAGTGAGGAGTTGAATAGGCAAGTACATGAGTTGTTGCAGAAAGGATTGATCCGAGAGATTCTGAGTCCCTGTGCTGTACCAGCGGTATTAGCACCAAAGAAGAATTGAGAGTGGAGGATGTGTACAGATTCAAGAGCAATAAATAAGATCACAATCAAGTATAGGTTTTCATTGCCACGAATGGATGATATTATGGACTATTTTAGTGGAGCATTGTATTTCTCAAAGATAGATCTGAAGAGTGGATATCATTAGATTTGGATCAGAGAAGGAGATGAATGGAAGACTACCTTCAAGACAAAGGAAGGATTGTATGAGTGGTTAGTCATGCCTTTTGGGCTAACCAATGCACCGAGCACTTTCATGCGGCTCATGAACGAGGTTCTGAAATAATTTTTGGGTAAGTTTGTCATTGTTTACCTAGATGATATTTTGATTTTTAGTAAGACATTGGAGGAGCATATGATGCATATTCGTATGGTATTTGAGAAGCTGAGAGAAGAGAAATTGTTGATTAATTTGAAGAAGTGTAGTTTTGTGAAGAAAGAGTTGGTGTATTTGGGCTTTGTAGTTTCAGCATAAGGTCTAAAAATGGACCCAGAGAAGGTGCAGGCTATCCTTGAATGGCCTACTCCAAGGAGTGCTACTGAGGTAAGATCTTTTCATGGTCTAGCCATCTTTTACAGAAAATTTATCAAAAAATTTAGCAGTATTTGTGGACCCTTGACTGAAACAATGAGAGGGGATAGAAAAGAGTTTAAGTAGACTAATGGGGCAGAAAAGAGTTTTCAATTGTTGAAACAAAAAGTTGCAGAGCAAGCTGTTTTAGCACTTCCAGATTTTAATAAGGTGTTTCAAGTAGATTGTGATGCTAGTGGTACTGCAATAGGAGCTGTTATGAGCCAAGAAGGTAAACCTGTTGCTTATTTCAGTGAGAAGTTAAATGATGCCAAGAGGAAATATTCTATTTATGATCAAGAATTTTATGCTATAGTTCAGGCATTAAAGAAGTGGAGACATTATCTGCTTTCTAAGGAGTTTGTTTTGTATACTGATCATCAAGCTTTGCAATATTTGAATAGTCAAGGAAAGTTGAATCAGAGGCATTTGAAATGGGTTGAGTTTTTTTAGAGTTATACATTTGTTTTGAAACACAGGAGTGGAAAGTCTAATAGGGTTGCAGATGCTCTTAGCAGAAGGCAACTATTGCTGACAGAAATGCAGATTGAAGTGGTTGTATTCAAGGAACTCAAGAATTTGTATCCAGAGGATCCTAATTTTGGAGAAGCTTAGAAAGCGTGTAAAGAACCTGTTACTCTAGACAGCATGAAGTGGTTGGATTTTATCATTCAGGATGATATGCTATTCAGAGGGAGTCATTTGTGCATTCCGAGAAGTTCTATGAGGGAGAATCTCATCAAAGAGAAGCATAGCGGAGGATTGGCTGGACATTTTGGTCGTGATAAAACCCTTGCTTTGGTTAGTGAGAATTATTATTGGCCATAGTTGTAGCAAGATGTGGAGAAGTTTGTACAAAGTTACAGAGTATCTCAGATGGCGAAAGAAGTGAAGCAGAATACAGGATTGTATCAGCCATTACCTGTACCAGAGAAGCCTTGGGAGGATATCAGCATGGACTTTGTTCTTGGTTTACCGAGGACTCAGCAGGGACATGATTCAATTTTTGTGGTGGTTGATAGATTTTCAAAGATGGCACATTTCATTCCCTGCAAGAAGACTAATGATGTTGTTCATGTAGCAGAATTGTTTTTCAGAGAAGTAGTGAGACTTCATGGTTTGCCAAAGACCATAGTTTCAGATCGAGACACTAAGTTCGTTGGATATTTCTGGCGTACATTGTGGAAGAATTTCAAGATAGATTTGAAGTTTAGTTCATCACATCATCCACAGACTGATGGACAGACAGAGGTGGTGAATAGAAGTTTGAGAAATTTGCTGAGATGTTTGGTTGGAGACAAGCCAACAGGATGGGATTTGATTTTACCACAGGCAGAATTTGCATACAATAATTCTGTTAACAGGAGCACTGGTAGATCACCATTCTAGATTGTATATGGTAGCAGTCCCAGAAATGCATCTGAATTAAGGAAGATAGATAAAGGAGAAATAAGTAGTGCTGAAGCTGAGGATTTTGCAGAACACTTGAAGAACATCCATGGGGAAGTGAGGAAGCATATTACCAAGATGAATGTGCAATATAAGGCTAAGGCAGATGACAAAAGGAGGCATAAGGAATTTTAGGTTGGAGATGAAGTCATGGTTCATTTGCGGAAGGAGCGGTTTCCAGTTGGTACATATAACAAGCTAAAAATGAAGAAGTTTGGACCATGTAAGATATTGAAGAAACATGATTCAGGAAATGCATATGAGGTAGAATTGCCTACTGAGCTAAATATTTCACCAGTGTTTAACATTTCAGATCTGATAGAGTATCATGAAGGAGGTGTTGAAGATGAGATCACAGCAGCACAATGGAGTATTCTAGCAACTAGTTCAGACACTAAGGAGATTGAAGATATACTGGATAGTCGTGTTGGTAGAAGCACACGGAACAGGACATATGAAGAATATCTGGTCAAGTGGAAAGTTTGGATTCATCGTTCCCTCTACTTTATTTTCAAAGTTGACTTTTGTGGTTGATTACAGGGTATCCACTGAAATGTTTAAGATACTTCAATGTTTCTAATATTTGATATTATAGGGAAATTGTATATTAATAAAAATTGTATATTATGTCAATTTATTTATTTTAAATTTTGTTTATAATCTTATTAGTACTTTTGGGTAGGCTATATTGTAATGATTTTTAAATTTCCCACTTTAACTAGTTAACCAATTAAAATTTAGTATTTATCTTGTTTTGTTAAAAATTTCATGTTTTTATAATTTAAATGCAGTTTTTTTACCTTTATAAATTGAAGAAATGATTTATTGATTATCTCATTGGTCAAATGGGTTTGGGGTCTTATTTTCATTTTTTAGCTACAGTGCGTTATTTAGCCACTCATTTTTATAAAAATGTTAATTTTTTTTTACTATTTAAAAAAAAATAATACTTAAATTTTCCTTCCTATTTAACTTTGAGATTTTAATAAACATTTAGTTTGTTCATGCTTTCCAACTCTATGGAAAAGGATTTAATTGTTTTATTAATAATATAAATTGTATTCTTATTTGTTGATCTTTTAATTTTTTAAAAATTTGTACCAAAGCTTAATTTATATTACATTTATATGAAATAAGATAATATGAGATCCTTTGTTATATTATTTTTAAATGTATTGAATGTTTATTTGATTTTAATTTTAATGTATTATATTAAATTTTAATTTATATATAATTAAATAATAAATATATGTTTTAAATATTTAATAGAAATATACTATTAGAAAATAATAATATTATGCTATTTTATTTATTAAAAATATCTCTAAATTATTAATATAATAATACTTAAAAAAATATTTAGTAATTTACATTATATAAATTTTAAATATAATTTATATTATAAGAAATAAATAATTTTAATTTTAATATATAATTATTAATAATATAATAACTTAGGTTTAAATTTCTCTCTTAATATTCAACTAACAATAAAAGATTAAAAATATTTTACACATGTATAAAGCTATCTAAGGTATGCCAACAATTTAAAAAATTAATTGAATATGTAGTTGTCTACCAATAATTATATAGTTATATCAATAATATAATAGAATATTAATATTTCATTAAAATTATTAAATATAGTAATTTAGTCTACATATAAGAACTGTCTGTTCTTAAAAAATACTTTACTATCAATTTAACATATCATTAAAAAAATTAAAAACTATTATAATTATAATTTTTAATCTATTTCTATTATTCTATTATTTTAAAAAATTATTATTATTAACATTAACATTAAGAATTAAAATTAATTACATTATAATTTTAATATTTTATTCTATTTTTAATTTTTCAATATTTAAAAAATAATAATAATTTATATTAAAATTAAAAATTAAGTTAATTAAAAATTAAAGGCAACTACTGGCCACTACGTGGCACTTGTTTTTTTTCATTTTTATTTATTTTTAGAGTCTTTCAAATTTAATTTTGTCTTAAGATTTTATTTATTTGCTTAGGATCAATCTTATGTTACTTGAGATAGAACTTAAATTTTAAAATTTATTTTATTTTTAATCTATTTATATTACTTGTTATGACTAGACTTGGCATAAATTTGAGTGATTGAAAGCTAAACTTTAGAATTTTAAGACATTCATTGTGCACTTAAAAACATAGAGAAAAATCGCAGGTCCAACAAGGAGGAATCATTCTAGAAGCATTTAGATTTGGAAATTCAAATAACACATTGTGTTTCTAAAGACCACAATCCTTACAATCTTATCAAACATCACAAATTAAGGCAAATAAGTTTTGAAAGTCTATTTTACATCAATTTAGATCTACATTTGTGTGAGATATGGCTATTCTTTAGAATTGAAAGACATTCATTGTGCACTAAAAACATAGAGAAAAATCATAAGATCAAAGAAGAAGCACTCAATCTTGGAGAATTTTGATTTGGAGCCTAAAATAACACATCTATGTTAGAATCATACAAGCGTTGTATATTTTGTCTTCATTCTTCTCGCAACTCTCTTAGCTTGATGATAGACCATGGGGTGTGATCCAAAATATTGTTGCAATAAATAATCACATACAATAGAATCTAAAAACTAAGAAATAATCATAATAAACTTTAAAAATCTAATATGTCTTAATCATAAAACTAGGTAATTCAAGGATTTAACCTAATGAAGCTTACTATAGCAATCAAAAAGATTCTCCTATGGTGTTTCTAGATACTATGGTCCTTACAATCTTATCAAACATCTCAAGTTGAGGCAAATAAATCTTAAGAGTCTACTTTACACCAATTTATATATACATATATCAAATCAAATGTTCATAAAAAGATCAAATATTTAACACTTCATATTATCCCTATAGTGCTTAAAATTAAAATCCCCAAATTATGGGGTAACCTTGTTTAGATTTTACAAATAAATTATAGTAGTAAGTAATAACTCACAATTTATGATTTAAAGTGAATAATTATCTATCAACCACTAAAATCAACAAAGTTTTTTTTTTTTGTTTATTTCATACTTTCCTTGCAATTCTAATAAATTATCTAAATTTGATCTAAATAAGGTTAATTAATTTTTCATATTTATAAAACCCATTTTAATAAAGAAATTATTAATTTTTCTTTAGAATTTAATAATTTAAGTATTTATGCTAACAATATTTTTTTTATAAGTGATAATATTTTTATTAATAAAAAGAGTTTACATCTACATTCAAAAGAAGGCCTAAGCTTGAGTCAACCAATCCATCCATACAATGAAACAACAAAAAACCTTTCTACCCCATCGTCCATCAACAAACATACAACACCTAACCTAGGCACAACGACATATAATCCCTACTAGAGAAAAGGCGCACACAAACAATGCCCGTCAATGACATGGAATTTAAACATCGTGACCCCAGCGCTTTAGCATCACCTCCCTGGACTCGTTCTCCATTATGCCTCCTTTCATTTCCACCTTTCTCTACTTGCGGCCCAACATTGGTTGCAAAACCAACCTAGAAATATCCCCTACATCTCGTTCCCTAACCTTGCTAGGTGTATGTTTCCACTTTCTCTTCCTTTCTTCCACCCTCCTACGCTAGTCCACCTCCCTCTACTCCATGAACATAAGAAACTCCATCCATGTTGTCCTTGCCTCACCCACCCTCTACACAATTGGAACCGAAGAGCTAAAAACCATGAACAACTAGAAGCCTTCAACCGCACCCTCAACATGCCTCCAAAGGCCCTCCGAAGCTCAAAAACCTACACCAATCTTTACCAAATCCTACCAATGTTGAACACCCAAACACCACACCGGTTCCACACACAATTCTATCATCCTTGATGCCTCATCTTTTTTCTAAGACAGAAAGAAATCCCAAGCACAAAACAGAGAGGAAATATCCACATTAGTCCTTGGCCAAAAGTCTTCGCTGATGAACTCCTTCCCAAACAACTAGTAAACAATATACATAAACTCCTCCTCATTAGTACGAAACACCTCAGATAGTCACCTTGTCGATATTTCCCCTCAAAATCCTAGATTTTGGTTCTTCTTTGGTGTCATAAGGTAAATATTGGCGTCCATGATAATTCCTCTCCTTTTACCTATATAAACTGTTCCTCGGAAAGGCCTGCACAATGTAGACCAGATATAAATGCCACCTAAATCTATAAAGTTCTTTCTTCACACATTTCGTCATAAGGAATGGCAACATACAAATCATTACAACATCTTTCTGATGCTAGAAACTCATCTCACGTGCCCCAAGTCACTATCGCCACACACAATTCCTATCAATCATAGTACATCATCATCATTACATTGTCTCACCAATAAAACTAAAGGTCGATTAAGATTTTGGATTCCTCTCTAAATAGAGATGATCTGAGGTCACTAAAGTCTTCCACCAACACAATTTGATCATTCAAACTCACACCAACGTTGGCCATCCTGTCAGCTATTGATTTCCCTTCACGCAAAGTATGACTAACATGGTATTCTTTGAACCCCTCCAATAGCCTTTTGATCCTCCTAATGTGCTTGTCTAGGAACCATGTTTCCATCTTTTCTTTCACAATCCCATTAATCAAAATTTGAGAATCACCTTGAAGATGGATTCTCCTATTTCCACTCTTCTTTGCCAATTGAAGAGAGAAAATTGCCACCAAACATTCTGCTACATTTTTTGTCCCATCCGACAATGACTTTGCACCTAGAATTAAAATGTTGTCCTTGACATCTAAGATGGCACAACCCACCCCACTTCTACCCAGATTCCCTTTAGATGCCCCATCAAACTACCCTCTTATCCATCCTTCTCTTATCTTTCTTACATTCTCCTTTGTTAGAATAACTAAGAGGGGGTGAATCAGTTATCCATAGTCCCAATTACAAAATATATCACTTAAAACAAATTTAGCTAAATTTGCAGCTTGGAAAACAATAAATACTAAATTTTCTGTGACTTTACCGATTACTAGTTAATTGCTCATAAAGATTACCGACCAAATCAGATATGCAACATGTAAAGTATGGTAGCCAAACAATCACCACATAAACACATAACACAAAAAAATTTAACGTGGAAACCCTGTAAAGGGAAAAACCACCTGGGATCGGTAACCCAAAATATTTTCACTCTTCTAAAGTGAGCTCGGTGAAGAGCCAACCCTATTAAAGGTTACAAAACACACTGTAACGTGTGACTTTGTTAGAGGATTTAACACTAACAGTTATCGTCCAACCAACATTCACTATGGGGTTGACAGGATAACAATGTACATTCTATGAATGACATATAAGACTTTCAAGTCCACTCGGTTAAGAGATTTTATCTGTTTACAATGGTTAAACTAAAAATAGTAGGTGATCTTATTACAATACAACTTGACTTTGTAGATGTTCAGATCTATTCTAAGTCCATACAAATCCTCTGATCAATATTTCTATTCAGTTCTTCAATATTCAATAACTTATTGTCCCTTGGTAAAATCTCTATAATGCTCGATTCACTCTGCAGTTCAGTTCTCCTTCAACTAGTTTGATCAGGAAAGCATGAAGAAATGTTCACACGATATCTCTACAGTCTCCTTCTTCTGGCATCCTTTTCACAATAAAATCAATGTCTCTTAAATAGAAAAGTAAACTATTTTCTTTTCATCCATCAGATTTTTCTGCTTAATCTCCTTCATTGATTTTGCCACTTAAACCTTCCTTGGCTAATGTGTCAGTAACACATTTTTTTTCTATCCTTTAGATCTTCTTCAAATTTTGTGAGCCATTGATCTCGTAACAAACTTTATCTTCCACCTCAAAATCATACATTTTACAGCTCATCAATTTCTGTCAGCTAAACTCATCATTTAGTTCTTTTGTCCATACTCGGTTGACAAAGAAATGTGTCAACAAACACAAGCTTGGTTGATACTGTCATTCGGTATACACTACACTGGCTCGGTGTATACTGAAATGCTTCATTAACTGACCACACTGCTTTGTAACATTTTGCTTCCAACTTCATAATAGATTAATGCAACATAATCAAGTCAACAATATGAAGTCATAGACTCATCAATAAGTAACCAAGAGTATTCCTTATCCTCATATGTCATATCCATCTTTCTCCATGTAGATATCTCAGTTCTTTATCTTTTCTCTCCTCTTTACAGATGTTTAGATATTTGCAACTAACATGATAAGTACTGTCAAAACTAGTTGACATTAATGACAACATAAAAAATTATTTAATTATCTTACATATCCATTCAGTGCTCGGTGATCTCTAATCACTTGAAGTTCATCAATCAGGTTCTCAATCAGTTGTAGTTCATCATCCTCCATTTTATGATACTCATGCAAAGGATTGGCCATTGAAGGCCGTTGAACATGTCATTTATGCTAACAATGTTAGTATGGGATAATAAAGTACCACTTACACATTTATCTACACTTATTAGATGAATAACATTTAAATATAATAAAATGTCATGAACAAAAAAGTTGCCCCCAATGTGACCAGGGCTACGGCACCCAAAATATGAGTGGATTTTGGTGCAAATTCATGGATTTTATTCATGAATCTGTGATATCCTTTAGCCATCTGTAAGTACCAGAAAAGCTAGAAAAACTTTACTTTGTAGATCTGGGTTTCTTCAATCATGTGTTAATATAGGCAGATGAGATATTTGGGCATGGGAAACAGACAATTGATAAAAGTTAATATAGGCGGCTGTGGTATTTAACCCTCGAACCATAAGAATCACTGTATCTTTCATGACCACAGACCTTGTTTCATAATTAAGCTTTCCTAGCTTTTAATGACGTGATTGAAATAACTAAATGGAATCATAAAAAGTAATTTAGTATTGGACTTCATAAAGATATAGTTGCTAGAGATGCCATAAATTAATTGTGAAAGATTAGTTCACTATAGCATTAAAAAATGCACACCTATAAGCTTTCTTTCGCGAATCTAGGGAAAAAAATGTTTGACTTTATTTTGTTTGTTTTTGGTGCATTTGTAGATAGCTTAGTGGGTACCTTAAAAAAATAGGTCATGCAACGATTATTATATCTAAGGGTAACTATCTAATGGTATTCATCATTTTTATGTCACAATTTTAAAAAAATATATAAGGTTGTCCTTTTCTTCATTTCTAATGAAAACTTTTATTTCAATGTAGATTTCCCCTTTTATGTTTTTGTTTTATATAATAAAGATTTGTTAAATTTAATATATTTATGTGTCTTTTACATGAATTTTATTTATACAATATATCTTTATGTGTCTTTTACATGAATTTTATTTATACGATATATCTTTATGTGTCTTTTCCATGAATTTTATTTATACAATATATCTTTATGTCTTTTACATGAATTTTATTTTATTTACATGAATTTTATTTTATTTTATGCAATTGCAAATGTGATCTCTTGCCAACATAAATAAATGGGTGAAATTGACATAAAGTCAACAATTTGAAATTGTTTAATTTAAAGTTTTTGTAATGCGATTGTCTCTCTATGTGTGTGATTTATATCTAGGAAAATGATTTTTATTATATCAAAGGTATTCCCTATGTGAGATCAATCTTATATAGGTATGTTAGTTGTACAATAATCATAAAACCGATCTCTTGCAAACCTAAATCAATGAGTGAAATTGACTTAGATTCATCAATTTGAAATTCTTTAATTTAAGGTTTTAGTAATACATGTGTCTCTCTATGTTTGTGATTCATATCTAGGAAAATAATTTTGCTTATGTCAAAGGTGTTCCCTATGTGAAATTGTCCCAATATGTAATGCCTTATTCGAGGAACCCTCAACACTAGGACATATTACTCAACAAACATGTTGTATATTTTAAAAAAACTAATTGCACTACATTAACTTAAGTAATACTATCGATATCATTTGTTCTATCAAAATAAAAAACAAGAGGATAGAGATCATACATGTTGTCCTATTATTTAACAATACTTAACATTGCATGCTTGAACGATACTTTCTTGTTTCTTCATAGTGTTTCATTATATGTACCTGGACACATATATTCATGTGTGTGTGAATTTTGTACCTGATCTGTATGACACAACACTTCAGTAAAACATTAGAGGTTAGCAAAAATTGAAATCTTGCAATGAATTGAATCTAAACCAACCAGGTGATTTACTGCCTTCTAGTAGATGCGAGTATGATATTCTCAGATTGAACCGAGATCAATGACCTTGATGACACCTAAACAAAGGATTTGAATGCAAATTGTAGATATGAATCCGATGCAAATTAATCTATATTTTTGGTTTTTCTATGCAATTAAATGAAACTTGATATGAAATTGATATGCAATCTAACAATGATATGAAAATGAATCTAAATGAATGCAAAAATAAGATTGATCTCACAATAGCCTTGATTCGCAATAAGATTTGATTCTCCAATTCCAATTCTCCAGCGTGATTGTGCAACTCTTGAATTGATTTTGGCAGCGTTGGTATGCGAATTTTTGAGATATGAGAGATGAATTGTGAAGAGCTGAGCCTTGATTTTATAGAAATCCAGGGTTTTGGACATGCATCAGAAAAGCCATAAATCACTCATGATAAACTCAAGTTGATTTTTGAGTTATCGGGAATAAAGAGATGTTAACTCACAAAAATCATGCAAAAGCACAGTTCAACTTGAATTAAAAGTTTAGATCAACTTTGAACTCAAAAAGGATGTTGAGTTCCAAAAAACTAACAACTTGCATTGATTTTCTAATTTGGAGTTTAACTGCTCTTTATTAAATGTGCAAATGGATAATTATGAATTAATAAATAAATAAAGTGATTTATCCTCAACTTTAATTTATTTTGAGATTAAATAATTAATTTATGGGTCGATTAATCATTTAATCAAACTTTTATTCAAAAACTATATCATTAATTTTGACATGTGCTATTAATCAATTAAATAAGAATTTAATTAATTAATGATAGGAACTATGATTTATTGTCAAATTTAAATAATACAATTTAGGAATAGATATAATTAAATTTAATTAAATAATTAAGTGGCAGAATTAAATCTAATTAATTAAATATGAAAATACTTAATTAATCAAACTTTAGGATAAACTGAATTTATCGCCAAATAATCATTAAATTAAAAATAATTAAGATAATTAGGAATATTCCTAGGAATATTCCCCAATGCAGAATTTAAGATAATTAATTAGGATTTGATAATGTTTTGATGTGCCTTAGGTTAGTACTTCGATGTTGATTTTCTTCGAATTGTAGATGTAGGAGGTTAATGAACCTATAGCCTTTTTGGGGTATTACATTTTGCACCTCTTTGAATTATTGTGCGAAGCGCAGTGGTTCAAAGATAGTCTGTGTATGATAAAGATATGAAACTGATATGAAAAGATAAACCGATTGAAAGATTTGACGATATAGGTCCTGAATGACCAAAGATATTTGTTTAGTATAGCAGTGATGAACTGATGATTACGAAAGAGTGTCAAAACACCTAATTCTGAACCTTATGATTGCGAAGAAGTGAGTGATCGATTCTAGACTCGATTGTCTTAGAAGGATCACGTTGATCTCACCTCTGAACCCTTCAGTTACTGAAGAAGCAAGGAAAATAACTCTAACGAATCAATGGTTTGCGAAAAGCTGATACAGTTTACAAGATTAGAAGAATATCAGATTGATATGGATCTGGATGAATCTAATATGCCCCTAAGCGATGAGAGATTTGCCCCGAGCGATGAGGACTTTTGATGAATAGACATGGTTGTTGTCTCGATTGCTGATGAAAGATTTCATAAACAAAATTGATTTACAAACTTTGAATGATATGCAATACCATGCCCCCTTCGGGATTAAAATTGAAATCTGACAAGAAAAGTCAGCGTTGAATGGTTTACAAGCATGTTAATTGATTTGAGAAGTGGTTATACATGTTTGAGAATTCATTCTGCATCATTTAGAGGTCCTAGAGACCAAGTTTGACTAGGTTAACCATGAGTTGACCATAGTTAACCAAGTTGAAATTTTGATAGTTTGATGTAAGATAATCAGTTAAGTTGAATTCTGGATTTCTGTGATGATTGAAGGTCGAATGTGCAAGCAGTAGACCGTCCTAGTCCCAAAATTTTAAATCACAATTTTGACATAGTAAACGATCTCATATTTGAATTTTGATCTCAAAAATGGATTCAGAACGTCGAAATTAGCCAGGGGTGCAATTTTTGCGGAAAACGGAGCACTTTTGAAAATTAGGTCAAAAGCTATATATAGGCTGGAAAGGTCATTTTCAAATCATTTGAACTATTTGACTTTGGAGATCTTGTGGAGCCCTCTGAAGAAGAAAAATGGCAGAACAGCGAGAACAGAAGGTACCTATGAGTTTGCATCGATTTGAGCATAGCCGGAGACATGATAGACCTCGTTAGTACGGACATTTGGTATGTGGACCTCTGTACCCCTCTGAAAATGCAAATTTTTCATGTTTTATAGCATTTTTAAATTTTTTCATACACATTTAGCTTTTGTATTTTCATCTGGATGAAAACTCGTACGAGTCGACACCCAGACTCGTACGACACTTCAATTTAATTTCAAGTGTCATTTCATGGGCACCCACATGTTGTATGAGAGGGACCCATGAGTCGTACAACATTTCATCGGGTCCCTCAAAACTCATATGATTCCGTGCCCAGTGTTGTATGACCATGATTTGTCATTTGGTCTACTATGGAGTGTCGTACGACATTTGATGCCAGTCTGAACTGTCATTTGGAAAATAGTGAGCTAAAAACTGATACTTAGGTCAAAAATTTGACTTTTCTGATAATTTTGCTTGATTGCTGACTCTTTCACCCACCTTGTGAAATATCAAACTGTTCCGTTTTTGCACTATTAGCCTGATTTTGAGCTCAATTTCTGATAGAACACCCTTTTTTCGGTATGATTTAGGTCACATATCCAGATGTACATGTCCGTCATTCATACCCAGCGATGCAGAGACTATGCATTTCACTTCCGAACCCGATGAGGATACATCTTGTTGCCTGTGGGTTTGAGTACCTGATACATTTACCCGATATTAGGGTAAATCATGGCCTATTGACTGCATTGATTGAGAGGTTTCACTCAGAGACCCAGACTTTTCACCTGCCGACTGGGGAGATTATTGTTACCCCTGAGGATGTGTATAGGATTCTTTGCATTCCATTCCATAGCTCATGACATCCAGAGTATGTGAGCGGGGGATCGACCGGCCTTCATGCCTTCAGACGTCTGTTTGGTGATGACACATAGTTGACTCAGTCCATTTCTTGGGAGACCCTCGTGTAGAGATATGATCAGACGCACCGTCTAGAGTGCATTATTGTTGGGATGATTGTAGAGCTTATTATGTCGGGCTGTCAGCAGAATGACTTTCTAATGGGATAGGCTCTGATGGTAGCATTGCTCATGGCTACCCCGATTGAGCTTGCATGGGGTCAGTGCCTTCTTGCACACATGTTTTCAGAGATGCACAAGATCATGTACCAGGATTGCAAGATTTTCACTTGCAGAGCTCTTGTACTATAGATATGGGCCTGGGAGCACATCCCAGTGTTGAGGCCAATTTTTCAATCACAACGGCAGCCACAGGAGCCTGTGATTTATGCATACACTAGTTATGTCACACAAGTCTACATGGGACACACAGAGTATTGGTGGCGGTGCTTGGACGACATGACTTATGTAGTTTGGAGGCTGTATTTGCAGATCGAGGCTTGGCCCACTGCGTGGGAGCATTATAGCTTTCTATTCCAGAGTCATGTACTTATTGGGCGGTCCTCCACTATTTTGGAGAGATTTTTAGTTACCAGGGTCTTACATCGGTATGGATGGATTTAGGATGCCCCACAGGAGTATACTACCTATGCCCGGATAGTACGTGAGATTGGGCTCAGCTAGACCCAGAGGCTTACTTATTATTTATGTGTAGATGAGTATAGCTGGATCATTAGTAGAGACTGGGACTACCTCCCACAGGTTGTAGATGCAGGAGTTACTAATGGATTCATTACTTGGTAGGTAGACCATCCCATCCATAGGTTTTCTGATCCGACAAAGCTAATACCCTCCATGGAGGAGGCGATGGATGTGAGAGGTGCCCCTGTTGTACAGGGCCTGAGACCACAGGTTGTGTAGCCTACACCACCGAGGCCTAGACCTATGGCTCCACCATAGTGAACAGTAGGACAAATGAGACCCCCTCGTCCCACTACTTCCATAGCAAGTACCTCCACAGGTTCACAGAGATAGACCAAGGGTGAGAGGGGTACTTTAGGTGGTGTTGGTTTAGCAGAGGATGTTCTAGCAGCTGAGCAGTTTGTAGGTGGGGGTGTAGATACAAGTGCAGATGATCCCTTTCATCTTGGTGCTGAGGTTAGATGCCGCAAGGCGTAGAGAGAAGGTACCATCGATTAGTAGCCAGAGCAGCCAGCACAACATGCACAGGATACAGAGATGCCGACAGCTGAGGCAGATCCTACTATTCCTCTCACTGCATCAGAGATCATTAGATACCTCCGAGTTCAGTCTTATGTCAAAAGAATGTTTAACTCAGGATGATCACTGCTTGCTGTTCGGCGAAGAGACCTTCGAGTTAGGTTCAACTCTTACTAGATTCAAAGATGTGATTGAAGAATCGCATGGGCATTGAAGTTTATTCAGCCATTGTGAGATTGTGAAAACATGCAAAATGCAAAGAGATATGCAAAATGAAATGCACCTAAGACCTAGGACCTAGTCACTGATCATGTCTCGATCATTTTCATCATTGAATTTTTAGGTAACCGGATAAATCAATACAATTCCCACTAGCTAGGAAACCATAGACATATGAATATTGATTTGTATGTACAAGAATCAATACAACACCCACTAGTCAAACAACCATGGGAATATGAATATTGATTTTGTTTTCAGAATGTTGGATTAGATATAAGCACCAAGGCATAAACACTAGGATGACCTGAATATCATGTCCATTTTGATATAGCAATTTGTATAAGCATCAGAACACAAATTTCATGATGACCTGAATATGCCTTGCGTTAAAAACACATCAAACAGTCAAGAGATCTTTCGAAATCTAGTGTGAATTACCGGTAGTGACTCTTTATCGTTCACATCCTTAGGCAAGATCGCATTTCACAGTAGGATAAAGAATTCATTCAAAAAGATAATAGCTAGATCAAACTTCCTTGAATTTTCTAGGTATCGATGGTCGAGGTATGCATGACCATCCAATTCGAGATAGAGGCTCTAACAGTCGGACACCAGTTCAATCTAGAATTTCCAAAGTTGTTAGATTTTAACATACAATCAGAAGACAAAGAAAAGATTATGCCCCCAGTCATCACTCTCTAAATCTTTTAAAGGACATCATCAAAGAGCTCAAAGGGACACAATATGCAAAAATATCAATGCGAAATAGTAAGCATACAAGGAGATAAAAGCATGAAGCACAGATTGTTTTCAGTTTGTGTTGATGTTTGATGTAGATGTAAAATCCTTTCTCGAGACGAGATAGACTGACCGACTCAAATGAAGCTTCAAAGGACTTTGACTAGATACGATACATCTAAGATATATTGGAGACCATGGGATATGACATTGGTTGCCCCCAAGTTTGAACATTGATAGCATACAGACGTGCTAGCTTATTGGTGTACAAACAGACTTTATTGATACAAGGATATATACAGACCTGGAGATATGTACAAACTAAAGTAAGACTGAAAGCTGGGAAAGACCAAGATTGCACTGATAGATGGAGCATTTTGAACAAGTGGCACCTGTTTGCCAGGTTTTCACCATCTTGGTAGAGATTCTATTTTTTCTACCAAAGTGCTTGTTTCCAGGTTTTCACCAAGGCACTTTTTCTTTTTCTCATTTTTTTTGTATTTTTCCTTTTTTCAATTTTTTTTTTAATATTTTTGATATTTTTTTTATTTTTTTGTGAATCATCAAGGCGCCCATTGCTAGGTTTTCACCAAGATGTTCCTTTTGTTCAGGACTTTTTCAGATTTTTATAATTTTTTCAGGACATTTTACCATACACTGAATGCCTTAGGCGTAGAATTTCTTTAGATGGAGAACATTGATTGGTTCTCGGAGCTGTTCTCCTTCAGTCATTGAGAGTTGACAGGCACCAGAGCCAAAAGTAGCAGTGATAACAAAGGGACCCCGCCAGTTGGGTTTGAAATTCCCCTTGCATTCTTGATGTGATTGATTTTTAGTGTTTTCTCTCAAGACTAGATCACCAACCTGAAATTCTATGTGTCTGACTTTCTTGTTGTAGCCTCTAGACATCCTCTTCTGATATACTCTAATATGATCATACGCTACTTGTCTGCGCTCATCTAGTAGTTCAAGTTCTTGCAACCTAGACACTCTGTAGTCATCATCAGTTACTAGTCCATGCATTCTAATTCTCAGCGATGGGATTTCAACCTCAATACGTAGTACCACTTCAGACCCATAAACTAAAGCGAAGGGAGTAGCCCTAGTAGGTGTTCTGATACTCGTTCTGTAGGCCTAGAGAGCTAGATTGATCATCAGGTGCCAGTCTCTTCCTATTTTATTCACCATTCTATGAAATCTTTTCAATAGGTTTTTGTTCGAAGCCTCTGCTTGTCCATTCCCTTGGGGATAGTAGATAGATGACCAATGTTGAGTAATCTTGAATTTGGTGCATAAATCATCTAGGTCCTTGTTTTTTATTTGTCCCCCATTGTCTGTGATTATTGAATGTGGGATCTCATTTCTGCATATGATGTAGTTCAAGATGAACATTGAAATTTGTTTCCCCGTTGCTTGTGTTAATGGAACTGCTTCTACCCATTTTGTGAAATAATCTGTAGCTATGATTATATGGGTATGTCCATTAGATGAGTGTGGATAGATAGCTCCTATAAGATCAAAAGCCCAATGTTGAAAAGGCCATTGTGTAGTGAAGGGAATTAGGTCTCTCCCTGGAGCGTGAATCAAGTTGTCGTGAACTTGACATTTTTGACAATTTTTAGCAAATCTGATAGCCTCTTTCTCCATTTCAGGCCAATAGTACCCAGCCCTAATAAGTTTTCGAGCTAGTGTTAAACTGTTCGAATGTGACCCACATATACTGTCATGGACCTCTTCCAATGCATGTTGAGACTCTTCTCACTCTAAACATCTAAGTAGCGTACCATCTAGACCTCGTTTGTATAGGTCATTACCAATGATGACATATCGGGATGTGGAGCAGATAAGGTTTTGTTTCTCAAACCGGTTAAAGGAATCAGGAATGACTTGGTCTCGGAGGTAGGAGAATAGGTTTTGATATTGGGATGAATCATGACCAAAAATTGTGTAGATCATGCAAGTTTCAGGGGATTCATATGCAGGATAGGATAGGGCTTCCACCAGGAACTCATAGCGTAGCTCATGTTCGAGCTACTGTAAGAGTGTAGATAATGTCATCATTGCATCGGCAGCCATGTTCTCCATTCTAGGTATTTGCTGAAATGTGATAGATATGAAATATTTCTTTAGATCATCTACCATTTTCTTGTAAGGCATGAGCTTTTCATCTTTGGTTTGATACACATCATTCACTTGATGGATCACAAGTTGTGAGTCTCCATGAATGTGTACCTCCGTTATCGTCCAGTGTATTGCCATTTTCATACCATTAAGCAGGGCTTCATATTCAGCAATATTGTTTGTACAAGGAAATTTTAATCTGAATGCTTTGCGTATCGAGTATCCTCGAGGAGTGATGAACAATATGCTTGCTCCAGATCCATGCTGTGTGTAGGAGCCATCAAAGAATAAGTGCCATTCTCTAGAAGAAATAGTCATGATAGAGGCATCTAGAAATTCCATGTGTATTGGAGTATCATCAAATAATGGTGCTTCAGCTAGTTGATCAGCAATGACCTGTCCTTTGATTGCTTTTCTCTCAACATATTCAATGTCAAATTCGCTCAATAGCATGACCCATTTAGCTACTCTACCCGTGAGGGAAGCTTTGCTTAGTAGGTACTTTAATGGATCAATTTTGGCTACCAAATGAGTGGTATTAGCCAAAATGTAGTGTCTTAGTTTCTGTGATGCGAAGATCACAGCTAGACAAGTCTTCTCGATCATTGAATAATTCTTCTCATATGCAACCAAGGTTCTACTGATGTAGTAAATAGCTCTTTCTTTCTTATTTTCATCATTCTGTGCTAGCAATGCCCCCAGTGATGTATCTGTTGCGGAGACATATAAGATCAAAGGCTTCCCATGAATCGGAGGCATCAAAATAGGAGGATTTTCTAGATATGTCTTGATATGCTCAAAGTTATTTTCGCATTCATTATTCCATGCAAAGGTCACACCTTTATGTAATGTCTTCGTGAAAGGTTGTGATATATCTGCAAGCTGTGATATGAATCTTTTGATGGATTGAACCCTCCCTTGTAATGTTCTCATTTGACTGATGTTTTTGGGAGGTTGCATTTCTATTATAGCTTTTACCTTTGCTGGATCAACCTCAATGCCCTTTTTAGAAACTATGTATCCTAAGAGTTTTCTAGAAGTCACACCAAATGCACACTTCTTAGGATTTAGTCGAAGACTAAACTTTTCCATTCTATCCAGGATCATGCTCAAGTCATGCAGATGTTTAGTTCTGATCATATATTTTGCTAATGTATCATCCACATAATCCTCCATTGTTTTATGCATCATATCATGGAAAATAGATGTCATTGCTCTTTGATATGTAGCTCTAGCATTTTTGAGTCCGAATGACATGACATTCCAACAGAAGGTACCCCATGCACATGTGAAATCAATTTTCTCTTGGTCTTCTAGAGCAATTTTTATTTGGTTGTACCCAGAGAAACCATCCATTAAGGAATACATTTCAAAACCCATAGTCATGTCCACTATCATGTCAATGTTAGGTAGTGGAAAATCATCCTTAGGGCATGCTCTATTCACATCTCTAAAGTCTATGGACACTCTAATTGAACCATCTGGTTTAGAAACAGGTACAATATTAGAGATCCACTTAGCATAGTCTATGACATGGATGAATCCGGCTTTTAGGAGTTTCTCTAATTCATCTTTTACCAATAGTGGAACATGTGGATGCATCTTTCTCGATTTTTGCTTAACAGGTTTGACATTTGGAGCTATAGATAAATGATGCATTATGAGGTTTGGATCCAACCCTAGCATATCTGAATATTTCCATGCAAAATTGATCTTTTTATTTATTAAGAATTTAGTAAACATTTGTTTCTCTTCTTCAGATAAGGATTGTGCTACATGTACCAATTGTGGTTCCTCTGTTGTACCCAAATTGATAGATTGAGTGGGCTCAATCAGAACTAGAGATCTGTCCTATAAATGACTCGAAAGGACATCAAATATCTCATCTTTAGGTTCCTCAGAGAGGTTTTCACCTTTAGATACATCTTTTCTTTTTACTTTTGTAGGTTCTGAGACTGCCACAAAGTGGTTTTCACCCTCAGAACTCTTGTTCTTTTTACTTTTATTTTTCTGACTAAGATATTTGATGTCTGACTCGGTCATGCTGACGCTCAGTTCGTTGATGGAAGTCCTCATGGGCTCAACTACATTAAGGTAGCAAGCAAGGGCATAGTCATTGGGAAAGGTGTAAACACCATGGCTCGAATTTGTGGAAGTTTGGTCAATAAGATCAGGACGTTGGATAGTCAAGTTGGGAAAGGCTTGTGAAAGGGTGTTTATGGATATGGATCTGTCATCATTGGTTATAACCCAATGCTCAAGTTTAAAGGTGATATTACAACTCAAAATGTTCAATATGTGAATAGGCTCAATGTTATCGTGGGAGTCCACGTCAGCCACAGGCGGATCAGACTTGTTGAGTTCATTATTTCGCTCTAGACTTACTTCAGAATTAGGTGCGTATTGGTGAATAATATCAATATATTTTTCTATGATCAGCTCATCTTCCTGTAGAATGGCCCCCCATTCAAAGTCATTTGATTCGGCTTCTGACTCAGGATCTCTAGGAAATCTTAGGATATGTGTGAAGTCAGGATGAGTACCCCAAAAAGGGTTACCCTCTGTTTCTGATTTGAATTCATATTCATGAGAATCTATTTTAGAGTCACTAGATAGACCCAAATGTTCAGCTATGGTGATAGGTCTTTCGTCTTGATCAGTAGTAGGTTCTTGTGTTTCTACTAAATTGATTCTCTTTATGGGATTAGCTTTATCTTCAAGGAAGTCTTTGATTTCTTGAGGAAAATGCCCATATGGGATGAGTTCTGAGCTATCTGAATCACTATCTAAGGATTCTGTCTCTTCCTTCTTGAGAAGGGGTTCTCCTGGTGCAATCTGTTCTATGACATGAGAACAAGTACCTTTGAGGTGATAGGGTTTCTTCTTAAAGCCTAGGCCAATATTATTCTTATTTTCTCTACCAATGGTATGTGAAATAGGTGTAACAAGACCTTTTCCTCTAACTCCTAGAGGTCCTTGACCTAGATATCCCATCTTAGCTATCAATTTGTCTCCTGGGCCATACGACTTAGAGAGGATCTTGGATATTGTAGAGTCACTAGTTTGAACCATTTGAGATTCAAATTCATCTTTATATAACCATGCAAGCATAGCCTCATCCTCTTCAAATTCTTGTTTGGATACTTTTTCTGCCACAAAATTCTTTTTATATGCTTCAAGAGGTTCCTTAGGTTCTGATTTGGACTGTGTCAAGGATTGCCCATAAGACTTGGGTGAGATAGGGAGAGATGTTAAAGACAAGACTGGCTCTATAATATATTCTCCCATCTCCTTCTCTTTGATATTGGCCTCTTTAGCAATGTCTTCCATCTTGGATGTGGAAGCAACACTTTGCTGCTTAAGGGAAGACTCTTTGTTATTGGGCACAAGCTTATCAGCACTTTCCTTCAATGTATTGCAAGTTGTGCTCAAATCTGCTGGGATAGTAACCTTGATTCCTTCATAGGGGAATTTCAAACATTGGTTGTATGTAGAAGGAATAGCTTGCATTTCATGTATCCACGGTCTTCCTAGAAGGATGTTGTAAGCCAATAGTAAATCAAGCACCTGACATGTGGTATCTCTGATGACTGGGCCCACTCGGATGGGCCAAACAATGGTTCCCTTAGAAAATCTTTCCTGTTCATCATAGGCTTTTATGGTTATCTTCTTTCAAGGATCAATAGCCATTTCTGAGAATCCTAACTATGTTGTCAAGCTATAAGAACAAATGTTGAGGCCAGCACCCCCATCTATCAACACATGTTTGACTCGATGATTCTAGATCAAGACCTCTATATGTAATGGCTAATTATGTGGGTGACTCAAGGAGTTGTCATCTTCCTCTGAAAAGAAGATATATTATGGTGACGTAAGATGTCCAACCATAGTTTGGAATCTATCTAAATCTAGGTCATCAGGAACATTAGAGCCGAGCAAAGCTTTGTCTAGGATGTCTCTGTGAGATGGAGATATGCGAAGCAACTCAAATATAGAGATTTTTGTGTTTGTGTGCTGAAGTTGTTGGACGATGCTATAAGATGTAGGCTTTGTATCCTTTTGATTGGAAGATTTCGAAGCAACCTTCTGTTTGGAAGTAGATGAAAGATTCAATTGTATCTTGGGGACATTAGATGAATCTGGTATTTGTCCTTTCAGATGCACCTGAGCTTGTGATCTAGTAACTGCATTAGCTAAGGAATGATCTCTTTCTCTTCATACAATTGTGATGACATTGTAGCTTTCAGAGAGACATGGTTCAACCATATTGATGACATCATTATTTTCGGGGTAGGCGTAATTGACTTTTTCCCCCATGTTAGGTTGAGAAGTTGAAACTCCCTGACCATATTGCAGAAATGGTTCTGTAAATGTTGTGTGATCATTATTGCTTTTAGGATTATCAATCATGATGTCTCCCTTATCAATCAGATTTGAATAGTGTGTTTCAGCCATAAGCAGTTATTAGTTTTGTGACCTTTACCTTGATGGAAATCATAGAATTCATTTTCTTTCCACCAATGTGGCTTAGGGTCCAGATCAGATTGTCGGATTGCTGGCAAAGAAATGATGTTATCAGCTAGTAGGGTTCTCATAGCTGATTCTAGAGATTCTCTAAGAGGAGTGAATTTTCTCTTTTTATCTCAAGTTTTGTATTCTGGCTTCTTTTGAAATGGTTCAGATGACTTTTGTTCAGAAGCTTTTATGGCTTGGGAACCAAGAGTTAGGTTGTAGGCTGGTGCCTTTGATGGTGCATGGATAGAGTCAACAATGCCATCGGTGCTGATGCCTTTGTTCTTGTTCTATTTTTTATTTTTATCTTTTGAACCAGATCCAGATTCATACTTGTCCTTTTGAAGTGTGATATCTCCTTTCTTGACAAGTACTTTCTCAATCTTGATTGCATTATCCACCATTTTATCAAAAGATGTATGATCTTGCATTTGTAGTGGGTAATTGATCTTTGGAACAAGATTGTTGATAAAGATTTCAAGTTTCTCCATTTCGGGAATGGGTCTAGCATATAGAGAGAACTTCTTTCACCACCGCTTGAGGAATGCCAGGAAGGGTTCTCTTGGATATTGCTTGAGATTACAGATATCGATCATGGTGACTAGATGTTGAATATTGTAGGAGTATTGTTGATAAAATAGTTTAATCAACTCCTCAAAAGTTGTAATCGTAGGAGGCAGTCTAGAAAACCAATGAATGGATGCTCCTCCCAAAGAGCTAGGAAAGAGACGCATCAAATAGGTGGATTCATGCATGAACTCCATGGATTGTGTACAGAACTCTTTGACATGATCTTGAGGATCAGAGTGTCCATCATATTTATCATACTTTGGCATCTCCACTCTTTTTGGGAATAGTGGCATATACAAGTTTTTGTCAAAAGGAAAAGGACATACGGCCTCCATAGATAACTCCTTGGGTTCTTTTTCTTTTTCAAGCTTATTCAGTTTAACTTGCATAGCATGCATTTGTTTCATCATAGTCATTAAAGGAGTTTCTTCCTCATGTGTGATAATATCTTTAACATTAAAGTTGGGAGGAAGTTTAGCTCCTTGATGAGCCAACTCTAAAAAGTATGTTTCCCTATCTTCCTTCAAGAAATGCCTCATCATTCTCTTGAAGTCATCATTGTTTTGATATCGGGCAATTTCTTCAGGTGTGGGTGCCTGATCTGCGCCATGTTGAGAGTGAGCTCCTTGAGAGCCATTGTTCGTCCCTCCTTGAGACATGGTAGGAGGTATGGGACTCCTTGGGATAGATCAGGGAGGAGTTTGTTGAGAACCTCCGTGAGTTGATGGAGGAGGTATGTAACCAGTTTTCAATCGATAGTTGCCAAGACCGTCATCTTCGTAAAGACCAGAATTGATGAGTTGCTCAAGTGTGGGAGCCTGGATATTAGTCAAAGGCAAGTTCTGAGATGATTCTCCAGATTTCTTGGGTGAGGCAACTCTGGTTTCCACCATTAACCTTGGGTGAATCTGAAGAATGAGATGGAGACAACTGAGTAATGATTTGATTTGAGAAAATCGGATGACGTAACCTTGTCAAGATTATGATGGGTTTGAAGATTCGATTAGACATGGGTGAAGGATACTGTGCCCTGGATGCATGGGTAGATCACCCAAAAGATAGCAGAAAATGATAGGATTCTCAATAGCTACTGCTCTATTCCTGACACAATGATTTGTTCGACAAATTCTGGAACTAGGCTGAAAAAGCTGGTTATTTGGCAATTCTGACAATTTTCTGACAACTTTCAAATTTTTCCCAAATGATACTCTGCAAGCTCATACGATAGTGGGTAGGCTTCTAGACGATAGTTGAAAAACTCCTACGATAGTTACAAAAAATCATACCACAGTTGCTAGCATGATTTGACTTTTTTAATTTGCTAGCATGAAAACTCTTACTACACTGGGTACTCAATCATATGACAGATGGGCAGTACTAAAATGACATTTGGTGCAAACTCGTATGACTTTCTGACTTCCTAAGATGACTTTTGACTCCAAAAAGGAATTTCACTTCAGATTTTACAAATTTAGGGTTTTCAGTTTTGGATTGTTTGCAAATTGTACTGTCCAGATTTGAATAATAGACTAGATTTGTTCATTTTTAATAGCCAAGTAGATAAACAAGCACACAGAACAGCAAGCAAGTGATTCCAAGCACATCTAAAAACAATGAACAAGGGCAAAAAGCAACCTTGAACATGAACAATCAAGTGACCAAATTTGTGCTAATCCCTGAAAGTGCTAATTATGTATGTTATGAAAAGTTTTGCAATGACACACATATTCCTGAAAATGAAAATTTGGCCTCGCTGTGGTTTTTAGTAATGGTCTGACTCTGCAAATTTTATGATCCAAAGGGGTGAACTCCAATCCGGGCACACCAGGGTTTAGAGACAGTCTGAGAATTTAATCAATTAGGAGCTGCTAGGGAGATCTGACAACCCAACAATGAACCACACCTATGAAGATTTCTTCCACAAGGACATTTATATAGCCGTTGTCACTACCATGGCAAAAATGGCTATTATCGCTTGAGGTTCCATCCTTGTGGTTGACCCAATTAAGGGAATGTCCACTACGATTAACCCTCTCTAAAGGTGACTCATAAGATATACCACATGTAGACTTGGTTCCAGATTCAAGGATCTAAGTTTCTGATACTACCCAAAAAGGGAGTAGAGCATAGTCCTCTAGCCTTTTCACTTTTAACCTAGACACTGCAGATAGATTAATCCGACACCCTAAGACTAAGATTGCCTCACAAAGATCTATGACGTCAACCCCTTATGATCTATCAACCCCTCCAGAGAGAGAATGCAAAAATCAAAAGTTGAAAACACACAGATCTAGTAGAATGTGAGACACCCAAAGTAACCTTTCCCCACCTACAAGGGTTTCTTCATCAAGAAGAGTTTCGCTGGAAACTCATTCTCTCAAGAGCCACAAATAGTGTTCATAGGGCCTTATTAACTAGGTGAGCACAGATATATTCCAGAAAGCAAATCTATCCAAAAGCATTCAAAAGCACAAGGTGGTACCCTTAATGCTTAAAGCAAATATGAGGTGAGTCCACAAAGTGGAGCAATTAACCCCTCACACAAACTAGAAGCGAGTCCACACCCTAGAATACTATTGAGTTCCAAAAAGCAAAAAAGGGTAAATTGGTGGAACAATTAAAGCTCTTTCTAAGTAGACCCCTCCCCTTTAATGTGGCATTGACCTTGCAACTACGGGGCGGAACGAGGGGCCGGGAAGATAAGCGAGTCCAATAACCCAATCTTGCTATCTAGATCAATCAAAAGTAATCTAAGACTGCTAATAAATACCTAAGATGTTACAACCTAGTATTCGATTATGCAAATTCCTAGAAAAAGCATGCAAAGAAACACTCAAGCTAAACACACAAGAGATTCATTTTAAAGATCCAAATTGAAGTCTTATCAACTAAGAAGATTACCTAAATTCCTCGCAACGCGCTTAGTAGATGTTTACCTATTTTTAGTAATTCTTGCACTTTTCCCAATCCAAACCAAGAAGAATCAATAAAAAATAGAGATTTTCAATTGTTAAGATTAGCAGTTAGTCAAAATTTGGAAATCAAATCTGACATGCTAACCTAAAATATGAAACGACAATTGAAAACCCAGTGCCAAAACTCATACAACAATGGGTCTACTCGCAGACGATAGTTCAAAAACTCGTACGACAATGGGTACCTAATGAAATGACAGTTGAAAGTTCAAATGACAATGTGTACTGTCTGGCACAATTCTCAATCCTATAAACTATCGTACAATAGTGGGTGCAATCTCATACGACTTTTGTCAGAAACTCGTATGACAGTGGTACAAACAAAAAATTAAAAATCATAGTTTTGCACAGAAAACGAGAAGAAAAAGATAGAAATTGATAGAATTCAATTGGAAACCCGTATTAGGGCCCCACGGTGGGCACCAGAACTATGTGTGTGAATTTTGTACCTAATTTGTATGACACAACACTTCAGTAAAATATTCGAGGTTAGCGAAAATTAAAATCTTGCAATGAATTGAATCTAAACCATCCAAGCGATTTACTGCCTTCTAGTAGGTGCGAGTCTGATATTCTCAGATTGAACCGAGATTAGTGACCTTGACAACACCTAAACGAAGGATTTGAATGTAAAGTCTAGATATGAATTCGATGCAAATTAATCTATATTTTTGGTTTTTCTATGCAATTAAATGAAACTTGATATGAAATTGATATGCAATCTAACAATGATATGAAAATGAATCTAAATGAATGCAAAAATAAGATTGATCTCACAATAGCCTTGATTCACAGTAAGCTTTGATTCTCCAATTCCAATTCTCCAACGTGATTGTGCAACTCTTGAATTGATTTTGGCAGCGTTGGTATGCGAATTTCTGAGATATGAGAGATGAATTATGAAGAGCTGAGCCTTGATTTTATAGAAATCCAAGGTTTTGGAGGTGCATGGGAAAAGCCATAAATCACTCATGATAAACTCAGGTTGATTTTTGAGTTATCAAGAATAAAGAGATGTTAACTCACAAAAATCATGCAAAAGCAGAGTTCAACTCGAATTAGAAGTTTAGATCAACTTTGAACTCAAAAAGGATGTTGAGTTCCAAAAAGCTAACAACTTGCATTGATTTTCAAATTTGGAGTTTAACTGCTGTTTAAATGTGCACATGGATAATTATGAATTAATAAATAAATAAAGTGATTTATCCTCAACTTTAACTGATTTTGAAATTAAATAATTAATTTATGGGTCAATTAATCATTTAATTAAACTTTTATTCAAAAACTATATCATTAATTTTGGCATGTGCTATTAATCAATTAAATAAGAATTTAATTAATTAATGATATGAACTTTGATTTATTGTCAAATTTAAATAATACAACTTAGAAATAGATATAATTAAATTTAATTAAATAATTAAGTGGCAGAATTAAATCTAATTAATTAAATATGAAAATACTTAATTAATCAAACTTTAGGATAAACTGGATTTATCGCCAAATAATCATTAAATTAAAAATAATTAAGATAATTAGGAATATTACTAGGAATGTTCCCCGATGCAGAATTTAAGATAATCAATTAGGATTCGATAATGTTTTGATGTGCCTTAGGTTAGGACTTCGATGTCGATTTCGTTCGAATTATAGATGTAGGAGGTTAATGACCCTATAGCCCATTTTTTGGATATTACAATTCAGATCTAGATGTATATCAAAACATTAAGTACGTGATCATAATACAACCTCCTCCTTGATAACTTATCTAAGTGGATCATCATTAAGAAGAGTTGAAAATAATTGCATATAGAATTTATAGATAACATCTAAGGGGCTAGACCTAAAGTCTGTGGGGCTCATCTCTGATGGCCTTGCCTACATCATGCACAGAGACTTCGTAGTACAACCATTGATTTTTTTAACATCATATTATATTAGTTTGCATAAGCAAGAGTACAAAACTTCATATGTTTTGAAGATACAAAAAGCGGACACAAAACTCTTTCTAAAGTAAAGTTCCCTATATAGTTTCACCTTCATCTACCTCCCACTTAGGTGAAGTAGGGACAAAATTATAGGTTTCATGCACTGACTCCAAATCTCAAGATGAAATAAGATCAATTTTTCCAAGAAATAGGTTTTTGCTTAAAACACAAGTAGGTATACTTTAAGAAGGGTTTATAATGCATGGCTTAAGTAGGAATACTTTAAGAAGGGTTTATAATGCATGACTCAAGTAGGTGTCAGGACATCAAGAGATAAAATAAATTAATCAATGACAAGGTTTATCTAACAAGATGTGGTAAATAGATAGAAACTAGAGAATACATAGAAATAATTAGGCTTATCAAAATTATAATAGCTTAAGAACGTCGATACACCAAACTTTCAACTAGAAGATGATCAAGGCTAAGGTTAGATCAACCATAAATTGTGGTAAGGCTAATGAAAAATTACATTATCGACGAGCATTATTAATTAACAACAATTGCTTTCTATTTAAGAAGAAACCAATATTATATTATTGACAATATTACACAATATAGGTATGCTAGTTGTATTTCAAACGCGAAAGTAATCTCTTGACAACCTAAATCAATGAGTGAAATTGTCTTAGAGTCATCACTTTGAAATTCTATAATTTAAGGTTTTTGTAATTGTATCATCTTAAAATGGAAGCACTTCCATGTTAAGAATGTTTAGCCCTCCTTAGGGGGTGTTTTGGGCCATCATCATGTTGTCCTCTATTTTCTGCCCCCTTCCCATCTTCTGTGCCTATTTAGGGCTCTATGTGGGCCTCCTTGGGCACTGTTCTCCTCACCTAAGACATTTTCCAAGGGTCCTAAAACCCTGGGTCAAGGTCGACCTCGACCTTGACCCATGTCCCCCTTTTCATCAAAAAGTTTGCCAGATGCGAGGGGAAAATCAAAAGTTTATTTTCCCGCTTTCGGGTCAGCTATTTTGGTCTCCGAAATGGTAAACTCTTAAATTGCATTTAATCTAGGTCTATTTTTAGGGGTAAGGGCCCAATGGGAATTTATTTCTCATATGTCGGCCTCTCTAGGAGTTTGTGCCCTAGATCTCTATAAAAGGAGGCCTTCCTCTCTCATTTTCTCCATCTCATCTTCATAATCTCTCAAGACATCTCTCAATCGAGTGCATCCACAATCCATCAAGTTTTCTCTCAAGAAAATCAAGTGAGAAACAATTCAAGTAATCATCAATTCAAACATTCAAGTTCTCCATTGAAGATCAAGGATTCAAGCATTCAAGCCTTTGAAGGGATTTGGTTCAAGCATTCAAGATTCATCATTCAAACCCTAGATCTATCCATCATAGTGGTGTGATCTTCCTTCAAGATCCTTCGTTCATATTCAAGATCCATTCATTCTTCCCTCATGGTACAAGTGCAGGATGATGAATATCATTGTAGATCTGAGTACCCTTTTCACTGAACTTCCAAGATTCGTGAACAAAATTTTAGTTAGAGCAGTTCAGGTCAAGGATGACTTTCACTGGGGGGTAAGATTGTACTCTGGAGTAAGATCTTACACCGATCCTTAGGTCAAGGAAGAAATAACTCAGAAAAGAAAAATATTTTTGGGTTTTGTAAATCTTGCAGTTTCAGTTCATGATCACGAAAATCAACAGTTTATGAAACTGTTTGACAGGGTTTTCAACAGGTTCTTTTTCAGAGGTAAGTACTTTTATTTCTTCATTTCAATATTAGCATTTCTAGATTTACATTCCATCCCCTTATAATTCAAATGTATATATAAAATATGGGTTTAGGTTCTCTTTCATATGCATTATTCTAAACCCTATTCTTATCTCATATTTTATATCTTACATTTTGGTGAACCTGCGATAGACAACTCTTTCTTTTTGGTGTTAGATCTCCCTTTATATTATCTTTTGTGTTTACATCCATCTTACATTTTGGTGAACCAAAAAAGATTACCCCTTATCTTTTGTGTAATTTGATGCTCTATTATGTTAGATTTTCCTTTGTATTATCGTGTGTGTTCACCTATATCTTATATTTTGGTGAACCCGTTTACGACAACTCTTTCTTTTTGGTGTTAGATTTGCATCTTGTGTTAGATCTTGCATGCTTATAAAAGTAGATTTCTTTTGTGCTCTTGCATTTATATTTCAAAAATATAAAAAAATTACAAAATCTCTTTAAAAATACAAAAACATTTACATTTTCATGCTTTTAGTATTTCTTTGCGTTCAACATGTATAATTTTTGTTTTTGAATACTTTGATGAGGCTTTTATTACAAAAGAGGATAGATCCCTTAATGAGGTACATGGAAGTGAGTATGAAAATTTTTCAAATGAGATCTCCATTGATCCTATTCCTATTTTGTATTCCTCTACAACCTCTTCAATTGATCTTCACCATAGGGTGTGTGGATGGTTACCTTCATGCTCCACTATTTACAACATTGATGTACCTAGAATGTTAGATCCTAAATTTCTATTCAAGCTATAGAGGCCTTTGAGAAAGTCCTTTGTGATAGTGGTATCACTCATCTTGTCAAATCTTTAGCTCAAGAAACTCAAGAACTATGACTCACTCCTCATGTCACTAGTGTGGAACCTTCATCTATTCCTTTACCAAAAATTCCTACTTACACTCCTCCTTTAGTGGTTACATCTCTTTCATCTCTTCCTGTGAGTGTTCCACTGGTATCTTTACCTACCTCACAGCCTTCTTACTATAGTATTTCTCATACCTATTCCAACCCTCTTCCAACTGTGGTTCCACGTGTTCCGCTAGTTGTGTCTTCCATTCCCACCGCTTCCTACACTTTTTCTAGTGTTCCTAATCTTCCTAATCCTAATTGCATCCTTCCTAATCTGGTTCCTAATCCTCCTAATCCTAATCATATCCTTCCTAATCCTCCTAATCCTAATCATATCCTTCCTAATCTAATTCCTAATATTTATATTCCCAATTCTCCATCTTCTATTCCTAGTTCTTCCCACACTTATGATGAGGTTCAAACTATGGTTCATGATGTAGATGTGCAAAGATTCTTTAAATTACCTTCCCCTTATTATTCAATCCATAGTGATATTAAAGGGAAGAGAAAAGAAACTTCCCTTTGGAGATTTCTTCATAATTTTACCCCTCATTTTGATATAATATAGATCTTTTCTCCTCTTGTCTCTAGACTAGGGGGCACAAGGTTTATTTCTCCCAGTCTTCCAGAATCCATTATGTTTTTTGCTTTGAGCTTAATTGGTTATTCTTTCTCTTATTTATCTTGATGGCTTTTTATTATGAAAAATTTTGCTTCTAATCATCCATCACTCTCTTCTAATATTCATTATATCTTTTCTAAGACATTTGTTTTGCAAAAGGTATCCCTTTCTTTCATCCCTGGGGGACAAGGTTCTTCATTCTTTCTCTTTTTCTAGGGATCTTCTTTCCTTAGCTTAGTGGCATTTGTTTGTCTTGCAACATTATTTCATTATACTAATTGAGGTTTTGGCTATGGATATACTTTTATGTCAGAGGTTGTTGTCCTGGGTCATCACCTCTTCTTTATTTTGCAAATTATGTTCTTTATAAACTCTTACCCTTTCTTTGGTGTTAGAGTTGTTTCCCTCATTCCAAAGATTCATCTTCCTCTTGAATGTAGGGGGCTAGATGATTGAATCGTTGTTTCCTTTTGAAAGATGATATTTTATCTAAAAGCACTCCTCTATGGTGGGGGTCTTGTTGATATGATCTCTTTCTTTGAGGATACTTTTTCCATGAGTGACATATCCTTTTCATAGTTATCTATGCTCTTGGATGTAGGGGTCAATACCCTTCACTGATAATATAATGTACATTGTAATTAAATAGGATATCTCCTTACATTGTGAAGTAGGTATCCTCCTTCTCTTCTTTATCATGTCTAGTAGATAGCCACGATAAGGAGTGGGGCATATATAGGGTCTCCCTTGTACTATAGTTTTTCAATTATATGCTAAATCCTCTGAAGGTAATGCACATAAGTTGCTAAATCCTGAAGAGACACACATTTTTCAATTTTCAATATGCTAAATCTTCCCAAGGTAATGCACATACATTGTTAAATCCTAAGGAGACACACATTTTATATTCCATGGTGATACAAGAAGGTGGATCTATGGGTATTCCAAAAGCCGTTAGAAGACACATTACAATTGCAAAGCACAGTTTTTGGGTGAACTATCAGGTTGGCCACCTGGTGGGCTCTCCCTCCTTGGTGATTCATAATAAGGTGGGCATCTTACTGGGCAACGTAATCACTCTTTTCCCTTTCTCTCTTTTTGCTTTCATGCTAGTAGGATTAGATCATGAGGCTATGTTATTTATTGTGTTTCTCTTGTCTTTCTTATGTAATCATTTATGCTCTTATGATAGCTTTCCAAACATGATATTAGTAGAGGAAACATTTCTTAGCAAGGTTTCCTTTGCTGGTTGATTTGGGTTTGTCTTTTGTACTAACCCCTCTTTTTGTGTCTTTTAGCTTTGTCTTTCTTGTTTTTCTTTTTTTTTCACACCCTCGTGCATGTATGTTGAGTTAGAATCCTTGGCCTGGGGGCTTATGTCCTTGCCTAGGTGATATTCTACCTCATGGTGAATCCATTGGAATCTTTCTTCTCCTTTACCGTGAGCATGTTCGATTTCCATACTCCCGCTAAAGTGGGGGCTTAATGTATCATCTTAAAATGGAAGAACTTCCATGTTAAAAATGTTTAGCCCTCCTTAAGGGGTGTTTTGGGCCATCATCATGTTGTCCTCTATTATCTACCCCCTTCCCATCTTCTGTGCCTATTTAGGGCTCTGTTTGGGCATCTCCAGGCATTGTTTTCCTCACCTCGCACATTTTCCAAGGGTCCTAAACCCTTGGGTCAAGGTCGACCTTGACCTTGACCTAGGTCAAAGTCAACCTCAACCCTGACCTAGGTCAAAGTCAACCTCGACCTTGACCCAGGTCCCCCTTTTGATCAGAAAGTTTGTCGGATGTGGGGAGAAACTTAAAAGTTTGTTTTCCTGCTTCTAGGTCGGCTGTTTTGGTCTCCAAAATGGTAGACTCTTAAGTTGCATTCAATCTAGGTCCATTTCTAATGGTAAGGGCCCAATGGGAATTTATTTCTCATATGTCAGCCTCTTTAGGAGTTTGTGCCCTAAATCTCTATAAAAGGAGGCCTTCCTCTCTCATTTTCTCCATCTCATCTTCATAATCTCTCAAGACATCTCTCAATCAAGTGCATCCATAATCCATCAAGTTTTATCTCAAGAAAATCAAGTGAGCAAGCATTCAAGCAATCATCCATTCAAGCATTCAAGTTCTCCATTGAAGATCAAGGATTCAAGCATTCAAGCCTTTGAAGGGATTTGGTTCAAGCATTCAAGATTCATCATTCAAACCCTAGTTCTATCCATCATGGTGGTGTGATCTTTCAAGATCCTTCATTCATCTTCAAGATCCATTCATTCTTCCCTCAAGGTATAGGTGTGGGATGGTGAATATCAGTGCAGATCTGAGTACCCTTTTTGCCAAACTTTCAAGATTCGCGAATAGAATTTTCGTCAGAGCAATTCATGTCAAGGATGACTTTCAGTGGGGGGTAAGATTGTACCCCAGGGTAAGATCTTATGCTGATCCTAAGGTCAAGGATGACCTTACTCAGAAAAGAACAATATTTCTGGGTTTTGTAGATCTTGCAGTTTCAATTGAGGAATGTGGCAATCAACAGTTTCTGAGACTATTTGTCAGGGTTTTTAGCAGGTTCTTTTTTAGAGGTAAGTACTTTTATTTCTTCATTTCAATATTAGCATTTCCACATTTTTACATACCAGCCCCTTAGAATTCAAATGTATATATAAAATATGGGTTTAGGCTCTCTTTCATATGCATTATTCTAAACCCTATTCTTATCTCATATTTTATATCTTACAGTAATACATGTGTATCTCTCTATGGTTGTGATTTATATATAGGAAAATGATTTTTATTATGTAAAAGGTGTTCCATATGTGAGATCAACTCAATATATGTATGGTAGTTGTATTGGAATCACAGAAGTGATCTCTTGCGAATCTAATCAATGAGTGAAATAGACATAGATTCATCAATTTAAAATTCTTTAATTTAAAGTTTTTGTAATACATATATCTTTCTATGTTTGTTACTTATATCTAGGAAAATGATAGATCTATATTATGTCAAAAGTGTTCCCTATATGCGATCAACCCAATATAGGCTTTGCTAGATGTATTACAATTGTGAAAATGATCTATTACAAACCTAAATCAATGAGTGAAATTGACTTGGAATGATCCCTAAGTGAATTTGACTAAGGGTGATCTCTTTGGAGAATGTCATTAATAAATTTATTATATTTTTGGAATTTGATTACACAAATCATTAAATGAGGCAAGATCACAACTAATCTAGATGTAAGAATTAGAGCCCTTCCATGTAGTAATAATTTCCTCAAAATCAATTTGATTTAAAATATACAAGCACATATGCCCGCGCACACACACACACACACACATATACATAGTGCCATATGGTCGACCTTGAATTATGTTTTGTAACTGCATTATAGAGGCTGACCTAGTTACTATACTCTTAATCGAGTATAAGTATATGATGTAATATGTGACTGTGAGGTATGTAATGTATGGAAATCTTGTGGATTCGAGTTTGAGTAGAGCAGAGTAGTCTGCAAGGTGATTGAGAACAACTTGCATGGATTTGCAGTAAGAGTTCTCAGATATATACATGTAATCTCTTTGTATATCAGGATAGGAAGTCCACCATTTTGTAAGTGCAGTGAGAACACATTTGTATAACCCTAATAGGGTTCATCATTTTTTTATCCAAGACCTTCTCTATGTAATAATCAACTCCTAACAGAGCTAGACTCCTAAAAGAGTCACTATACTTTAGTATAGATATTTGTGGGTATAATCCCCACCGGGGTTTTTCCCTTAACAGGGTTTCCTCGAGAACAAAATAATGGCGTCATGAGTTTTCTTGTGTATGTTTACTTTACATGGATATTTTCTTTAAGTTTCATATTTGTTAAGTGGTTGAAGAAATCATATAAGTGTTGTAATATTGATTCACCCCCCTCTCAGTATTACCAAATCCTAACAATTGGCATTAGAGTGTCTGTCCATTAGAAGGAAAGCTTAACAACTTAAAGGAGATCCAAATGGATTATAGAACTTTAAAGAAAAATTATGACATTGCATTGGATGATCTTGATGAGACTATTGCAGAAAATAAAAATCTAAATTATAAATTGAAAAAGTCAGATGATTTTATCAGAAAACTCAAGGAGCAGTTAAGACATGCAAAACACCAAAGAGAAGAACTACTCAAGGAGCAATCAAAATAAAAAAAAGGTGAAAAAATAAAAAAGGAGAATGAAGAACTCAAGGATGAATATGAAATTTCAAAATTAGAACTGATGATAGTGCTTGATGAAGCAAAAGATCAAAACAAGAAATTGAAAGGTGATTTAGAAAGAAGTTGAAAACACTAAGCAAGTGGTTGGCTCTATTGAAGTTCAAAAGAAGATGAAAGCTAAAATTGGTAGTCTCCAAGCCAACCACGGTGAGATTTTATAGAAGTATGGAAGAGATACTTGTATATTGCAAAGATTTTGTTAAGAACATCACCATGGCTTTTTAAGTGTTTGAGAAAGAACTAGAAAAAATAAAAATGAATCACAAGTAGGAGAATGTTGTTAACATCTTGTCATCTGGCCTTTGAACTTTAAGAAGAAAGATAAGGATAAAGGAACCTGCAAGACTCTTTCTCCTTCCATCCCTACAAAAACGAGTAAGGTTCCTAACAAATTGTTCTTTGAAGGCATGCTAGATTTTCTGAACAAAGAGTGGAAAGTTGTTGAAGGCTTGAAGTTGTTGCATGATCTATAGTTGATTTTTTTGGTGATTAGATGGTCTTAGTTTTTAACTACTTTTAGTTTTTTCTTTTTCTTTCTAAGTATTAGCTTTCAACAATCTCACTTCTAATGAGACCTATCTCTTTTATCTCCATGGCTTCCTTGTAATGGATTTAGGATCCTCCTAAGTTTATCTAATCAAAATAAATATCTTTTGTAAATCATCATCTAGAATTTGACAACATATATAGTAAAGTCATGCAATCATATTCCTATTAGGCAAGTGCTTGCAATAAAACAAATCTAATATGGTAACTTTCAATCAAATATTCATAACTTAAACTAACTAAAAAACTCATTTGCAAATATGAAAATGAATTAATAAACCTATATCCAAAAGAGAATATAAGCTCTCAATATGAGGGAAGATCATAGCTAATAACTTGTGATCATATGCAAAATCGAAGCATGTAGCATTGAAGGGCCATAACTATGTCATTGGATAAATTACCATTGCACATTTCAATTTAAGGTGCTCCAAATTCAATAGGAAGACAATGTTAAATCTCGCTTGAATGTGGATCCTATTAATTTTACATAGATGCATCATTTTTATTTTCATTAAAAAAAATATGCCAATTTTATTTCATATCCTATCAAGTTTTTGAACAAGTCTATAAAGTGTAGAAAGGGATTCAATAGGTATTAAAATATGAAAGATGAGAGGTGAGTTATAAAGAGGTTGAAAATATAGTGTAAGAAGATAAAGTAAATGAATTATAAGGAGTAGACATAACACTAGGAACATGAGATGCATTGACCACACTAGAAGAATGAGAAATAATTATAGCACTAGTGGGATGCGCATGAGAAATAGATGCAAAAATAGTTTAATGAGCATAAGAAGTAGGTGTGAAACATGCAAGATAAGCTTGATAAGAAAAGGAGGAAACATAGACATAAGTGGTAGGAAAGAGGTGAGGGTTAGATAAAATTTGAGATTGAATATTGATAGTGAAAAAAATATATGGTTTAACATAGATATAAGTGAAATGAGGAAGAAACACATGAGAAAATGAAGCTTGGGAGAGATGATGTTGAGACAAACTATGTAAGGAAACTCAGGTGCAGAAACAACTTCCTACGCTAATCTCTATAGGAAAGTATTGTGCAAATTCTTTTAAATCCTTACAATTTCAGATTCGTTAACTACTTTAACAAAGATATTGCAACCACATACCATGCATACAGAAAAATAGAGAATGACACAATGATATACCCTAGGGAAACCTTTTGGTAAAAACCCCAACACTCGAAAACCTACACAATGTATTGATCAAAACTATTATAGCTTACAATACACTTGCAATGCAAGTTCTTTCAGAAGATTTCAAAACCCTTGAAGACAAATCACGGCAGCATAAAATGTTCCAACAATACACTCGCATCACATCTCTTCGCAACCCTAAAAAATGCTTATATCATGCGCTTCACTCTTTAGGGCTACTCCCAAAGATAACCGTATTAGGGTTTTACCATTCTCTGAGAAAATAGGAACCGCCAAAAAATTACTCAAATCATCAGTTGCCACATGTCTTCACCTGTCATTGAATCTTCTTGACATAGCTCTTACGTGTCATAGGAATCCGTCATAACCGTTTTAGCCATGATCTCCTTACACACAATTCAAGATGCCAACACATCAACATTATTTGCAAGAAATACATTTTACAAAACAAATAATAAGAATAGGAATTATCCAAGGTTCAGACACCTTATTCCTAACAAACTACTCAAAGGACTTGAAGAACTTATCTTTTCCCTTAACCTTTAATCAATAATTTGTGAAGAACATCAAATAAATGCATACGATTAACATTGATTGCTCACTATACAAGATTAGAAGATAACATTTGTGTAATTAAAGAAATACCTTGCCAATCCATTTTCTAAATATGTGTTCCATGATCAAATGTTTCTTTTCTATTAATACAAATATTTTCAATACAAAGAGATTTCCATAATCCATGATATCAAGATATAGCTACTTCTAGATTAAATTGTGTATAAAGCTTTTGTAATGTTTCGGATCACACTTTGTGATCCATCATCAGGATGAAGAGAGAGACAAGAGAATAATAATATGATTCTCTTGGCTCTTTTCATCCTAGTGATGGATTAGAGTGTGATCCAAACTATGATTCTCTTGGCTCTCTTCATCATGATGATGGATCATGGAATGTGATCTGAAATGTTGACACAAAATTGTATACACGATTTAATGATTCTCTTGACTCTCTTCATCACAATGATGGATCACAAAGTGTGATCCAAAATGTTGATACAAGAAATGTATACACAACTTAATGATTCTCTTGGCTCTCTTCATCACGATGATGGATCACAAAGTGTGATCTAAAATGTTGACACAAAAACGTTATACACAATGTAATCTAGAAGCAACTATATCATGAATATTGACATTCTTATTGTCAACTTTACTTGTAACTAATGTAGAATTCAATTGAGTACTTTTAAAAGGTAAAGATGGAGGATGGTAACATTTTGGCATGCATAAGGGGAAGAAAAAAACTAAAGGAAATAAGTGGAAAATAAGTTTAAGATTTGATTTAAGAAAATAAAAAAATAAAACACACTCATATTTGAAGAAATTAAAAAAAAAATCCTAATGACCAAAATATATGGTTGGTTCAGATGAAATGAGTTTTATCAAAATGAAAAAGAACACTATTCTTTGATAAACCCTAGGTTAAAGTAGTAAACCAATAATGACGAGTGAAAAACCTCTTGTTTTAGTATGAAGGTAATGAGAGTTCACAAATACACTTTTTAAAATTGACAAATGAAACATGCATACATATCTTCACCCACAAATTGAAACTTCTATGGTATAGATTGTGTTCAATGATTCAATATAATGCCATATTATCATATTTGAGATTATACACCGACAAATTGCAAGATGACTCTTCTTAATTGTAGTTCAATCTCATGGCTATGGAACTAATTCCATATGTGCACCTTCAACCCCAAATTTATGGGTTTGAAATTTTGTTGTGGTTTTGAATTGTGCATTGTTGATCCGCACAAAAATGTTCACTCCTAATGTTTAAACATTGTGGCATTTAACGATAGTATTCGATTTTGTTGTTCTAGGAGTTTTACCTTAGTCAAAATAATGAAATTCATTTAACAATTAGAAAACATTTGCCCCCATCAATCAAGTTGTTATTGAGCTAGTTCATACTATGATTCTCAAAAAAATGCTCTAGATGATTGTGTGGTAATCAAAACATAGGATGATGGGTGAATCAAATGAATTAGAGTTTGTCCTTCTATACAATACATTAACATGCAAATTAAAAATTTATAGTCAAGTCATACAACTAGTTTTAGGGAGGCCAATTTGACACCATTTTAAAAAACATGAATTTAGAATTAAAGAGGTAAATTCAAATCTAGTCTTAAGATGTGTGTTATTCATAAGTGATTGGATTGAGGGCACTTTTAAGTTTAAAAAAGAGTACAAAAGATAAAAGGAAAGAAATAGTAAGGATACATTTTAATTAAAAAATATTATAAATTAGTGATTAGATTGAAGACACTTAAATAATAATAAAAATAAAGATAAAAGGAAAGAAATAATAGGGATGCACTTTTCTCATGTAGTACATTATTAATCATTATCTAGTTAACTGAATTTAGAAGAGAGAACTCACTTAAAAATATATTATTAATTGATCTCTAAGAAAGTAGAATTTTCAAAACTTTTAAATATAATCATATTTTGAATCATGATAATATCTAAATATAATCATATATTGAAATATTCTTATTTATGTTTTAAATTTATCATTTTTTGAAATCATATATTATATTTTTAATATCAAAATATTATACAAAAAGTTTTTACTAACCAATTATATTAACTTAGAAATAAACTAAAACTATAATAGTCATACTAGCAATCGCACCTTAGTGTGCAATGGGTATGCTGTAGAGTTATGGAATATATGTAAGGAATTTATATCTGTCATCATGAACAACCTAACAATCTATACCTTATGTCTTTACATATTCCATTAGCATTTTTTTAAAGCTTCTAAAACCTTTGCAATATATCCATTTTGTGAATATCTAACAATTATAATATTCTATTAGGTGACATCTCTGTTGGACATTTTGTCAAATACTTGATGTGCCTTGTCTATAATTTCATATCAATAAAATTCAACTTAAATGAAAGGGAAAAAAATAAAAAACCATTCCGGATAAATAATTTTCCAAAAATCAATGTGTTGAAAGTATGAGAACACATCTAATCGCTTTCTCATAAGCAACCATGATCCTTACTAACAAACAAACTTGTCGTTCATGACCAAATAAGAAAAATACCAAACAAGTAATAATTTTTCAATTTAAATTCCCCCTTATACCTAGTCGAACAAACATATAATCTCTTTCCCTACATGTCTTTGCATGTTGTTACACGTGTTTGCCAAACAACATGTCTTTTTTGCATGCAATGGACAAGTGGAACACAAGGAGAATAGATTGGGCACAATTCAATTTGCATTCCTAATTTCAAGAATAGAGATGATATTATTATTATTAGGCCACATCGTTATAGTTCTTCGGTTGGTTTAAATGGGGAAGAGCTTCAGGGCATTGTACCTAGGAGGTAATGTATTAGAGGAGTTAGTAATTAAAAATATTAAAATAGAGTTGGTACTTACTCTTACCATAAATTTAAAATTTAAACTAATTTTAATAATTTTTAATTATTATTTGAAGAAAGACATAAAATATTAAAAGATATTTCAAACTTATGTTTAAATATAAAATTAAATAGTCATTGAATCAAAATCTAAATAATAATTTTTTTCTATTAGATATAGGAAATCAAAATACAAATCAAAACGGAATAGTCACAGTGAGTATCAGCAAAGAGGCCAAGCCTCACCACGGAGAGGAGGAATTAACTGTACATCAGAACAAAAAGAGGGAGAGAACCATCAACTAACTGAGAACATCATAATGGACATCCATCCAGGCAGTCCAACCTAAAGGACCCTCCATCCAGACTATATTCTTATGCTCTTGAATCTGAGACAACATGAAGAGTTCTTCCTTTCTGGCATTTCCGTTCTTTCTAAATTCTTTGTTCAGCCTTATGCAGGCTTGCTCAAAGGCTTGAAAATCATCCAAAGTTTTTCGCCACTGGTAACCATGGTTCAGCTCATAGAAGAAAAAGTAGCATGCCCATCATGGAGGAACCTTCTCAGCTTATCCCTTTCGATCTTCATAGTCGCATGGACCTGCAAGAAAATTTTAAAATAAGTGAGTTTTCGAAAAAACTCAGTAAGAACCCTCAGCTTACCTTGGTACCTCTCCTCGTTTCTGCACTTCCAAATCTGCCAGAGAATGTTAGAAGACAACATATTCCAGATTAAATTGGTATCTTTAGGAAGACCAGAAATATGACCAGTAACAATACTGAGAATATTCACATTAAGAGGATAAATAATGCCAAACATGTTCCATATCTCTTTAGCAAAAATACACTCAAAAAGAATATGTCTGCCAGTTTCAAGAAGTCTGCAAAGACTACATATATCAAAGTTAGAGAAATCTTTTTTAATAGGAAGTTTGTCCAACAAAACTAACCATTTGAAACATCTAATCTTAGGCTCAACAAAGTTCTTCCACAAAATGTCAAAGTACTTTTTCCAAACATCAGCATCAAAGGAAGAATACCAAACAGCATTAACATAGTCAATAATATCATTGTTTTGATCAATAATTTTGTAAATATTCTTAGCCTTAAGCTTATCCGTAATAACTCCATCAGGCCACTTACATTTTAAATGCCTATGAGAGTCAACATTACACAAAGTAGGAAGATTACTAGAAGCTTGAGCAATCATGTTGTAAGTTTTTTTTTGAGAGTCCGGGATGTCAAATTTTGTTTTAAGCTCAGCCCAAGGGATAAGATGATTCTGCTCAAAGAGATCTATGAATTGCTTTAAACCCTTCTTGGCCCACAGTCTGGCAGAGCATCCTTGGGAGAGGGCTAAAGGTTTACCATTAAGGTGAAGATTCCACCAAATGGATCTTTCACCATGGAGCTGACTGTTATTGTGGAAGTCCTTGTTAGTGATGAAGTTTCTAACATGATCCCAAGTCTTCCAGATAGATTTGAACACTGATGAACCCTGAACCAAGACAGGAAAATTGCCAATTATAAGGTCACAGAAGGGGAGGTTATTCCAAGATTTAGCTTTCTTAGGAAGACCCCTCTCAATATTATGTCTAACCAGCACCTTCCAAGGACTATCACCCTCCATGGATTGAAAGATCCACCTAGCGAATAGGGCAATACCCTGAATTTTAAGATCCTTTAACCCAAGTCCCCCAAGAATCTTGTTAGTATGGCACCAAACCCACTTAATAGAATGAATCTTCTTGTTGCCTTTACCATCAGACCAGAGGAACTGTCTGATAGCTTTTTGAACTTCCGCCACCTAATAGTTATTAAACAACTAGGCAGAAGAATAATAAATAGTAAAAGAAGACAAAAAATTTTAACACACCTGAATCCTGCCAACCAGAGACAAGGTCCTGTTGTGCCATTTATTCATCTTTTTATCAATCCTCTCTTTAACCTAGGACCACATGTCTCTGATGGCAGGCTCCACTAAAAAAAAGGAATACCGAGGTATCTAGTGATTCTTTTGGGGCCCCCCCATTGAAAATTGTATTGAGAGAACCAGCAGGAAGGCTGCTCATCCCAGCCCAAACAAATGGATTTCGCATCAGAAATCCGGGCACCAGAGATGGAACAAAAAAAAGTAAGCTTATCTTGCATGGCTTTAAAATTATTTTCTGAAAGCTCAAAGAACAGGGCGGTATCATCCGCAAATTGACAGTTTATGAGCTCATCATTATTGGGGAGGTAAATACCTCTAACTTCAGAAGACAAAGACTTATCCCTGAGGATATAGTAGAGAGCTTCCGAGGCAATCACAAACAGGGAGGGGGCCAAAGGGCACCCCTGTCTGATAGATCTACCAAGAGAAAAGGGAGCAAAGAGGGCACCATTAACTTCAACCTGAGCTGAAGCATCATTCAAAAGAACCTTAACCATGTTGCAAAAAAAAGGAGGAAAACCGAAAGCTTCCAACATCATGATAATAAATTTCCATTCCACCCTATCATAGGCCTTTTCAAAATCAAAAAGAAGCATGGCAGAGTTTTGATGGGAGTATTTAGACCACTCCATGGCTTCCCAACTAGTGATAAGATTTTCGAGAATATATCTGCCTTTGATGAACCCAGTCTGGGTAGTATTAACAAATTTAGGAAGAATATTAGCCAATCTGAGTGCCATAATTTTAGCCAAAATCTTATAGGAAACATTAAGAAGCGTAATCGGTCTCCAGTTTTTGATGAGAGCCTTGTCACCATCCTTAATAAAAGACTAAATTAATAATTTATTAGAATTGAAAAAATGAAAAGTAAGTATTGGTGTAGGATTGGAAGATATGAATATAAGTTTTTTAAAATGTTTATGAAGGTTATTTAATAAAAAATAAAATTCACTATTAAACTTAACAATATTTCTAAACATACTTTGTATTATTATATTAATTTTATTTTTTAATATTTATTTGTATAGTTTAATTTAATAGTCTTTGTATGTATAGATTACATTATTTCTTAATGTACAATTATTCTTTCTTTAATTAAATATCTCATTTGTGTAATTTTATTAAAATGTTAATTATTATAAATTGTTCATTGATTATCTTCTTCACCTCCATTCATTAATTATATCAAATTTAAGATTAATTACTTTGTAGGAAATTTTGATTGATGAGTCGAATACACTTTTATTAACTTAATATGAATTTATTAATATTCCATTTATTTTTCCATCCTAAATAGTAATTGCACTATACCATTGTAAATGCTACTATAAAAAATAAATTTGCACATCCTAATCCTAAATCCTAAATTCTAAATTCTAAATTACCATAAACAAGTGACAGCCGTATGACAGCAAGTCACAAGATAAAAGAAACTCTCAGTTGATTTTTTTTAGTGCATGACTACAACAGCCCTCATGCCAGATCATACGGTAGACTTAGATGAACCAGTAGAAAATAGATGATAGTGTATTTTGTTTACACATATACTGGTAGACTTTACAGATTGCATTGATCTATCTATATTATTGCTTTCACTGTAGTGGTGCCTAGGAATAAGTTTGCAAATTATCTCTGAAGTTTACACCCCCGTGAGAAATTATGTACCAGCCAGAACAAGTAGCCCGAAAGGACCCAGAGCGCCCCCTCGCTGGTGCTGCAGTTGTATGTTACATCTGCTTCAGATGGGAATTCAAGAACAAGCTCAATGTCCAACTATGACATGCCACAGTATTGAGATCAGTAGTGTAAGCTAGTTTCTGTGTCAACCAAGCTTAGAGCCTCTGCTTTGCTTGAGAGATGTTACAATAAATAAAAGGAAAGTGCCTCACAGAAAACCCAAACATGGATGGTCCTTTGTATTTTTTATATCAAAATATTATAAAAAAAAGTTTTTACTAACCAATTATATTAACTTAGAAATAAACTACAACTATAATAGTCATTCCCCACCGGGATGGAAGCTCAGAAACAGAAACAGCATAAAAAGATGATTTTTTATCAACCAAAATTTAAAGAATCCTATCTGTGATTTAAGCCAAGAGTTCAGATGAAGCCACTTTATTTTTTCAACAGAAGAAATTGTCAATGTATTTACACAGGATAATACCATAACCAGGGCTTGGAATTTACAACCCATGTACATCTACCGGCCACAATATACAGAGATCAATAAAACACGCCCTAATGAAAATACAAACACATAATTTATTTACATAAACCAGCCACAATTTCTGAACTAATCAAACCCATCCTGTATAAAAGCTAAAAGCGGGAATTTCAGAAACAGAGACAAAGAAAATACAGTTAAGCTCCTGGTGCTGCATCCTGCCTGTTGCCCTGGAAATACCCACCATATTCCCTCGCATACTTCTTCACATGGTTTGCAGTATCAGCAATCCTTATGCGCGCATAATCCACCTTATCAGAACCAGGAGGACACTTGCCATTCAAATAATTATAAAACCATAAAGCCCCAAAAACCACTGCCACCACAAAAAGCCCAGCAGAAATAAGCCCTAAAAATGTCACAACCAGCAGGGCTCCTACAGGTATCAAAACAGGGCTTAAAAGTACCAAAACAGGGGCCAAAACCACCACGGTCACTGCAGTTAACCCTGTCATGAACAAGCAAGCTGCCCCCAATGTGACCAGGGCTGCGGCACCCAAAATCTGAGTGGAGTTTGGTGCAAATTCATGGATTTTATTCATGAATCTGTGATATCCTTCAGCCATCTGTAAGTACCAGAAAAGCTAGAAAAACTTTACTTTGTAGATCTGGGTTTCTTCAATCCTGTGTTAATATAGGCAGATGAGATATTTAGGCGTGGGAAACAGACAATTGATATAAGTTAATATAGGCTGCTGCGGTATTTAACCCTCGAACCAGAAGAATCACTGTATCTTTCATGACTACCTACCTTGTTTCATACTTAGAGCTTTCCTGGCTTTTAATGACGTAAATGAAATGGAATCGTAAAAAGTTTTTAGTACTGGATTTGATAAAGGTATACGTAGTTGCTATAGATGCCATTAATGTATTTGTCATGCACTATAGCATTAATAAATTTGGTCATGCACATTTATGAGATACTATGTGAAAGGTCACTCACATGTTTAAGGTACTTCAATGTTTCTAATATTTGATATTATGTGAAATTGTATATTATGTCAATTTATTTATTTTAATTTTTGTTTATAATCTTATTTTTTTATCATTTTAGTTTGTTCATGCTTTCCAATTCTATGGAACAGGATTTAAGTGTTTTATTAATAATATAAATTGTATTCTTATTTGTTGATCTTTTAATTTTTTTTAAATTTGTACCAAAGATTAATTTACATTACATTTATATGAAATAAGATAATATGAGATCCTTTGTTATATTATTTTTAAATGTATTGAATGTTTATTTGATTTTAATTTTAATGTATTATATTAAATTTTAATTTATATATAATTAAATAATAAATATATGTTTTAAATATTTAATAGAAATATACTATTAGAAAATAATAATATTATGCTATTTTATTTATTAAAAATATCTCTAAATTATTAATATAATAATACTTAAAAAAATATTTAGTAATTTACATTATATAAATTTTAAATATAATTTATATTATAAGAAATAAATAATTTTAATTTTAATATATAATTAATAATAATATAATAACTTAGTTTTAAATTTCTCTCTTAATATTCAACTAACAATAAAAGATTAAAAATATTTTACACATGTATAAAGCTATCTAAGGTATGCCAACAATTTAAAAAATTAATTGAATATGTAGTTGTCTACCAATAATTATATAGTTATATCAATAATATAATAGAATATTAATATTTCATTAAAATTATTAAATATAGTAATTTAGTCTACATATAAGAACTGTCTGTTCTTAAAAAATACTTTACTATCAATTTAACATATCGTTAAAAAAATTAAAAACTATTATAATTCTAAGTTTTAATCTATTTATATTATTCTATTATTTTAAAAAATTATTATTATTAACATTAACATTAAGAATTAAGAATTAAAATTAATTACATTATAATTTTAATATTTTATTCTATTTTTAATTTTTCAATTTATAAAAAATAATTATAATTTATATTAAAATTAAAAATTAAGTTAATTAAAAATTAAAGGCAAGTACTGGCCACTACGTGGCACTTGTTTTTTTTAATTTTTATTTATTTTTAGAGTCTTTCAAATTTAATTTTGTCTTAAGATTTTATTTATTTGCTTAGGATCAATCTTATGTTACTTGAGATAGAACTTAAATTTTAAAATTTAATTTATTTTTAATCTATTTATATTACTTGTTATGACTAGACTTGGCATAAATTTGAGTGATTGAAAGCTAAACTTTAGAATTTTAAGACATTCATTGTGCACTTAAAAACATAGAGAAAAATCGCAGGTCCAACAAGGAGGAATCATTCTAGAAGCATTTAGATTTGGAAATTCAAATAACACATCGTGTTTCTAAAGACCACAATCCTTACAATCTTATCAAACATCACAAATTAAGGCAAATAAGTTTTGAAAGTCTACTTTACATCAATTTAGATCTACATTTGTGTGAGATATGGCTATTCTTTAGAATTGAAAGACATTCATTGTGCACTAAAAACATAGAGAAAAATCATAAGATCAAAGAAGAAGCACTCAATCTTGGAGAATTTTGATTTGGAGCCTAAAATAACACATCTATGTTAGAATCATACAAGCGTTCTATATTTTGTCTTCATTCTTCTCGCAACTCTCTTAGCTTGATGATAGACCATGGTGTGTGATCCAAAATATTGTTGCAATAAATAATCACATACAATAGAATCTAAAAACTAAGAAATAATCATAATGAACTTTAAAAATCTAATATGTCTTAATCATAAAACTAGGTAATTCGAGGATTTAACCTAATGAAGCTTACTATAGCAATCAAAAAGATTCTCCTATGGTGTTTCTAGATACTATGGTCCTTACAATCTTATCAAACATCCCAAGTTGAGGCAAATAAATCTTAAGAGTCTACTTTACACCAATTTATATATACATATATCAAATCAAATGTTCATAAAAAGATCAAATATTTAACACTTCATATTATCCCTGTAGTGCTTAAAATTAAAATCTTCAAATTATGGGGTAACCTAGTTTAGATTTTACAAATAAATTATAATAGTAAGTAATAACTCACAATTTATGATTTAAAGTGAATAATTATTTATCAACCACTAAAATCAACAAAGTTTTTTTTTCTATTTATTTCATACTTCCCTTGCAATTCTAATAAATTATCTAAATTTGATCTAAATAAGGTTAATTAATTTTTCATATTTATAAAACCCATTTTAATAAAGAAATTATTAATTTTTCTTTAGAATTTAATAATTTAAGTATTTATGCTAACAATATTTTTTTTATAAGTGATAATATTTTTATTAATAAAAAGAGTTTACATCTACATTCAAAAGAAGGCCTAAGCTTGAGTCAACCAATCCATCCATACAATGCAACAACAAAAAACCTTTCTACCCCATCGTCCATCAACAAACATACAACACCTAACCTAGGCACAACAACATATAAGCCCTACTAGAGAAAAGGCACGCCCAAACAATGCCCGTCAATGACATGGAATTTAAACATTATGACCCCAGCGCTTTAGCATCACCTCCCTGGAATCGTTCTCCATTATGCCTCCTTTCATTTCCACCTTTCTCTACTTGCGGCCCAACATTGGTTGCAAAACCAACCTAGAAATATCCCCTACATCTCGTTCCCTAACCTTGCTAGGTGTATGTTTTCACTTTCTCTTCCTTTCTTCTGCCCTCCTATGCTAGTCCACCTCCCTCTACTCCATGAACATAAGAAACTCCATCCATGTTGTCCTTGCCTCACCCACCCTCTACACAATTGGAACCGAAGAGCTAAAAACTATGAACAACTGGAAGCCTTCAACCGCACCCTCAACATGCCTCCAAAGGCCCTACGAAGCTCAAAAACCTACACCAATCTCTACCAAATCCAACCAATGCTGAACACCCAAACACCACACCGGTTCCACACACAATTCTATCATCCTTGATGCCTCATCTTTTCTCTAAGCCAGAAAGAAGTCCCAAACACAAAACAAAGAGGAAATATCCACATTAGTCCTTGGCCAAAAGTCTTCGCTGATGAACTCCTTCCCAAACAACTAGTAAACAATATACATAAACTCCTCCTCATCAATACGAAACACCTCAGATAGTCACCTTGTCGATATTCCCCTCAAAATCCCAGATTTTATTTCTTCTTTGGTGTCATAAGGTAAATATTAGCCTCCATGATAATTCCTCTCCTTTTACCTATATAAATTGTTCCTCAGAAAGGCCGGCGCAATGTAGACCAGATATAAATGCCACCTAAATCTATAAAGTTCTTTCTTCACACCTTGCGTCATAAGGAATGGCAGCATACACATCATTACAACATCTTTCTGATGCTAGAAACTCATCTCACGTGCCCCAAGTCACTATCGCCACACACAATTCCTATCAATCATACTACATCATCATCATTACATTGTCTCACCAATAAAACTAAAGGTCGATTAAGATTTTGGATTCCTATCTAAATAGAGATGATCTGAGGTCACTAAAGTCTTCCACCAACTCAATTTGATCATTCAAACTCACACCAACATTGACCATCCTGTCAGCTATTGATTTCCCTTCATGCAAAGTATGACTAACATGGTATTCTTTGAACCCCTCCAATAGCCTTTTGATCTTCCTAATGTGCTTGTCTAGGAACCATGTTTCCATCTTTTCTTTCACAATCCCATTAATCAAAATTTGAGAATCACCTTGAAGATGGATTCTCCTATTTCCACTCTTCTTTGCCAATTGAAGAGAGAAAATTGCCACCAAACATTCTGCTACATTTTTTGTCCCATCCGACAATGACTTTGCACCTAGAATTAAAATGTTGTCCTTGACATCTAAGATGGCACAACCCACCCAACTTCTGCCCATATTCCCTTTAGATGCCCCATCAAACTACCCTCTTATCCATCCTTCTCTTATCTTTCTTACATTCTCCTCTGTTAGAATAACTGAGAGGGGGTGAATCAGTTATCCATAGTCCCAATTACAAAATATATCACTTAAAACAAATTCAACTAAATCTGCAGCTCGGTAAACAATAAATACTAAATTGTCTGTGACTTTACCGATTACCAGTTAATTGCTCATAAAGATTACCAACCAAATCAGATATGCAACATGTAAAGTATGGTAGCCAAACAATCACCACATAAACACATAACACAAAAAAATTTAACGTGGAAACCCTGTAAAGGGAAAAACCACCTGGGACTGGTAACCCAAAATATTTTCACTCTTCTAAAGTGAGCTCGGTGAAGAGCCAACCCTATTAAAGGTTACAAAACACACTGTAAGGTGTGACCTTGTTAGAGGATTTAACACTAACAGTTATCGTCCAACCAACATTCACTATGGGGTTGACAGGATAACAATGTACATTCTATGAATGACATATAAGACTTTCAAGTCCACTTGGTTAAGAGATTTTATATGTTTACAATTGTTAAACTGAAAATAGTAGGTGATCTTATTACAATACAACTTGACTTTGTAGATGTTCAGATCTATTCTAAGTCCATACAAATCCTCTGATCAATATTTCTATTTAGTTCTTCAATATTCAATAACTTATTGTCCCTTGGTAAAATCTCTCTGATGCTCGATTCACTCTGCAGTTCAGTTCTCCTTCAACTAGTTTGATCAGGAAAGCATGAAGAAATGTTCACATGATATATCTGCAGTCTCCTTCCTCCGGCATCCTTTTCACAATGAAATCAATGTCTCTTAAATAGACAAGTAAACTATTTTCTTTTCATCCATCAGATTTTGCCACTTAATCTCCTTCATTGATTTTGCCACTTAAACCTTCCTTGGCTGATGTGTCAGTAACACATTTTTTTTCTATCCTTTAGATCTTCTTCAAATTTTGTTAGTCGTTGATCTCGTAACAAACTTTATCTTCCACCTCAAAATCATACACTTTACAGCTCATCAATTTCTGTTAGCTAAACTAATCATTTAGTTCTTTTGTCCATACTCGGTTGACAAAGAAATGTGTTGGCAAACACAAGCTTGGTTGATAATATCATTCGGTATACACTACATTGGCTCGGTGTATACTGGAATGCTTCATTAACCGAACACACTACTTTGTAACATTTTGCTTCCAACTTCATAATAGATTAATGCAACATAATCAAGTCAACAATATGAAGTCATAGACTCATCAATAAGTTACCAAGAGTATTCTTTATCCTCATCTGTCATATCCATCTTTCTCCATGTAGATATCTCAGTTCTTTATCTTTTCTCTCCTCTTCAAAGATGTTTAGATATTTGCAACTAACATCATAAGTACTGTCAAAACTAGTTGACATCAATGACAACATAAAAACTTATTTAATTATCTTACATATCCATTCAGTGCTTGGTGATCTCTAATCACTTGAAGTTCATCAATCAGGTTCTCAATCAATTGTAGTTCATCATCCTCCAGTTTATGATACTCATGCAAAGCATCAGCCATTGAAGGCCCTTGAACATGTCATTTATGCTAACAATGTTAGTGTGGGATAATAAAGTACCACTTACACATTTATCTACACTTATTAGATGATAACATTTAAATATAATAAAATTTCATGAACAACCAAGTTGCCCCCAATGTGACCAGGGCTGCGGCACCCAAAATCTGAGTGGATTTTGGTGCAAATTCATGGATTTTATTCATGAATCTGTGATATCCTTTAGCCATCTGTAAGTACCAGAAAAGCTAGAAAAACTTTACTTTGTAGATCTGGGTTTCTTCAATCATGTGTTAATATAGGCAGATGAGATATTTGGGCGTGGGAAACAGACAATTGATATAAGTTAATATAGGCTGTTGCGGTATTTAACCCTCGAACCAGAAGAATCGTTGTATCTTTCATGACCACCGACCTTGTTTCATAATTAAGCTTTCCTAGCTTTTAATGACGTGATTGAAATAACTAAATGGAATCATAAAAAGTAATTTAGTATTGGACTTCATAAAGATATAGTTGCTAGAGATGCCATAAATTAATTGTGAAAGATCAGTTCACTATAGCATTAAAAAATGCACACCTATAAGCTTTCTTTCGCGAATCTAGGGAAAAAAATGTTTGACTTTATTTTGTTTGTTTTTGGTGCATTTGTAGAGAGCTTAGTGGGTACCTTAAAAAAATAGGTCATGCAACGATTATTATATCTAACGATAACTATCTAATGGTATTCATCATTTTTATGTCACAATTTTAAAAAAATTTATAAGGCTGTCCTTTTCTTCATTTCTAATGAGAACTTTTATTTCAATGTAGATTTCTCCTTTTATGTTTTTGTTTTATATAATAAAGATTTGTTAAATTTGATATCTTTATGTGTCTTTTACATGAATTTTATTTATACAATATATCTTTATGTGTCTTTTACATGAATTTTATTTATACGATATATCTTTATGTGTCTTTTCCATGAATTTTATTTATACAATATATCTTTATGTCTTTTACATGAATTTTATTTTATTTACATGAATTTTATTTTATTTTATGCAATTGCAAATGTGATCTCTTGCCAACATAAATAAATGGGTGAAATTGACATAAAGTCAACAATTTGAAATTGTTTAATTTAAAGTTTTTGTAATGCGATTGTCTCTCTATGTGTGTGATTTATATCTAGGAAAATGATTTTTATTATATCAAAGGTATTCCCTATGTGAGATCAATCTTATATAGGTATGTTAGTTGTACAATAATCATAAAACCGATCTCTTGCAAACCTAAATCAATGAGTGAAATTGACTTAGATTCATCAATTTGAAATTCTTTAATTTAAGGTTTTTGTAATACAGGTGTCTCTCTATGTTTGTGATTCATATCTAGGAAAATAATTTTGCTTATGTCAAAGGTGTTCCCTATGTGAAATTGTCCCAATATGTAATGCCTTATTCGAGGAACCCTCAACACTAGGACATATTACTCAACAAACATGTTGTATATTTAAAAAAAATAAATGCACTACATTAACTTAAGTAATACTATCGATATCATTTGTTCTATCAAAATAAAAAAACAAGAGGATAGAGATCATACATGTTGTCCTATTATTTATCAATACTTAGCATTGCATGCTTGAACAATACTTTCTTGTTTCTTCATAGTGTTTCATTATATGTACCTGCACACATATATTCATGTGTGTGTGAATTTTGTACCTGATCTGTATGACACAACACTTCAGTAAAACATTAGAAGTTAGCGAAAATTGAAATCTTGCAATAAATTGAATCTAAACCAACCAGGTGATTTACTGCCTTCTAGTAGATGCGAGTATGATATTCTCAGATTGAACCGAGATCAGTGACCTTGACGACACCTAAACGAAGGATTTGAATGCAAATTGTAGATATGAATCCGATGCAAATTAATCTATATTTTTGGTTTTTCTATGCAATTAAATGAAACTTGATATGAAATTGATATGCAATCTAACAATGATATGAAAATGAATCTAAATGAATGCAAAAATAAGATTGATCTCACAATAGCCTTGATTCGCAATAAGCTTTGATTCTCCAATTCCAATTCTCCAGCATGATTGTGCAACTCTTGAATTGATTTTGGCAGTGTTGGTATGCGAATTTATGAGATATGAGAGATGAATTGTGAAGAGTTGAGCCTTGATTTTATAGAAATCCAAGGTTTTGGAGGTGCATGAGAAAAGCCATAAATCACTCATGATAAACTCAGGTTGATTTTTGAGTTATCAGGAATAAAGAGATGTTAACTCACAAAAATCATGCAAAAGCACAGTTCAACTCAAATTAGAAGTTTAGATCAACTTTGAACTCAAAAAGGATGTTGAGTTCCAAAAAGCTAACAACTTGCATTGATTTTCTAATTTGGAGTTTAACTGCTCTTTAAATGTGCACATGGATAATTATGAATTAATAAATAAATAAAGTGATTTATCCTCAACTTTAATTGATTTTGAAATTAAATAATTAATTTATGGGTCAATTAATCATTTAATCAAACTTTTATTCAAAAAATATATCATTAATTTTGACATGTGCTATTAATCAATTAAATAAGAATTTAATTAATTAATGATATGAACTTTGATTTATTGTCAAATTTAAATAATACAATTTAGGAACAGATATAATTAAATTTAATTAAATAATTAAGTGGCAGAATTAAATCTAATTAATTAAATATGAAAATACTTAATTAATCAAACTTTAGGATAAACTAGATTTATCGCCAAATAATCATTAAATTAAAAATAATTAAGATAATTAGGAATATTCCCCGATGCAGAATTTAAAATAATCAATTAGGATTTGATAATGTTTTGATGTGCCTTAGGTTAGGACTTCGATGTCGATTTTGTTCGAATTGTAGATGTAGGAGGTTAATGAACCTATAGCCCATTTTTGGGGTATTACATTTTGCCCCTCTTTGAATTACTGTGCGAAGCGCAGTGGTTCAAAGATAGTCTGTGTATGATAAAGATATGAAACTGATATAAAAAGATAAACCGATTGAAAGATTTGACAATATAGGTCCTGAATGACCAAAGATATTTGTTCACTATAGTAGTGATGAACCGATGATTACGAAAGAGTGTCAAAACACCTGATTCTGAACCTTATGATTGCGAAGAAGTGAGTGACCAATTCCAGACTTGATTGTCTTAGAAGAATCGCGTTGATCTCACCTCTGAACCCTTCAGTTACTGAAGAACCAAGGAAAATAACTCTAACGAATCAATGGTTTGCGAAAAGCTGATACAGTTTATAAGATTAGGAGAATACCAGATTGGTATGGATCTCGATGAATCTGATATGCCCCTAAGCAATGAGAGATTTTCCCCGAGCGATGAGGACTTTTGATGAATCAGCAACTAGACATGGTTGTTGTCTCGATTGCTGATGAAAGATTTCATAGACAAAATTGATTTACAAACTTTGAATGATATGCAATACCATGCCCCCTTCGGGATTAAAATTGAAATCTGACAAGAAAAGTCAGCGTTGAATGGTTTAGAAGCATGTTAATTGATTTGAGAAGTGGTTATACACATTTGAGAATGCATTCTGCATCATTTAGAGGTCCTAGAGACCAAGTTTGACTAGGTTGACCATGAGTTGACCATAGTTAGCCAAGTTGAAATTTCGATAGTTTGATGTAAGATAATCAGTTAAGTTGAATTCTAGATTTCTGTGATGATTGAAGGTCGAATGTGCAAGCAGTAGACCGTCCTGGTCCCAAAAATTTTAAATCACAATTTTGACATAGTAAACGATCTTAGATTTGAATTTTGATCCCGAAAATGGATTCAGAACGTCGAAATTAGCCAGGGGTGCAATTTTTGCGGAAAATTGAGCACTTTTGAAAATTAGGTCAAAAGCTATGTATAAGCTGGAAAGGTCATTTTCAAATCATTTGAACTATTTGACTTTTGAGATCTTGTGGAGCCCTCTGAAGAAGAAAAATCGCAGAACAGCAAGAACCGAAGGTACCTGTGAGTTTGCATCGATTTGAGCGTAGCCAGAGACATGATAGACCTCGTCAGTACGGACATCCGGTATGTGGACCTCTGTACCCCTCTGAAAATGCAAATTTTTCATGTTCATTTAGCTTTTGTATTTTTGTCTACATGAAAAGTCATACGAGTCGACACCCAGACTCATACAACACTTCAATTTAATTTCAAGTGTCGTTTCACGGGCACCCACGTGTTGTATGAGAGGGACCCATGAGTCATACGACATTTCATCGGGTCCCTCAAAACTTGTATGATTCCATGCCCAGTGTCGTATGACCATGGTTTGTCGTTTGGTCTACTGTGGAGTGTCGTACGACATTTGATGCCAGTCTAAACTGTCGTTTGGAAAATAGTGAGCTAAAAACTGATACTTAGGTCAAAAATTTGACTTTTCTGATAATTTTGCTTGATTGTTGACTCTTTGACCCACCTTGTGAAATATCAAACTATTCCGTTTTTGCACTATTAGCCTGATTTTGAGCTTAATTTCTGATAGAACACCCTGTTTTTGTATGATTTAGGTCACATATCCAGATGTAAATGTCTGTCATTCATACCCAGTGACGCAGAGACTATGCATTTCACTTCCAGACCCGATGAGGATACATCTTGTTGCCTGTGGGTTTGAGTGCTTGATACATTTACCCAATATTAGGGTAAATCATGGCCTATTGACTGCATTGATTAAGAGGTTTCACTCAGAGACCCAGACTTTTCACCTGCCGACTGGGGAGATTACTGTTACCCCTAAGGATGTGTATAAGATTCTTCACATTCCATTCCATAGCTCGCAACGTCCAGAGTATGTGAGCGGGGGATCGACCGGCCTTCATGCCTTCAGACGTCTGTTTGGTGATGACACACAGTTGACTCAATCCATTTCCTAGGAGACCCTCGTGCAGAGATATGATCAGACACACCGTATAGAGTGCATTATTGTTGGGATGATTGGAGAGCTTATCATGCCGGGCCGTCAGCAGAATGGCTTTCTGATGGGATGGGCTCCGATGGTAGCACTGCTCATGGCTACCTCGACTGAGCTTACGTGGGGTCAGTGCCTTCTTGCACACATGTTTTCAGAGATGCACGAGATCGTGTACTAGGATTGCAAGAGTTTCGCTTGTAGAGCTCTTGTACTACAGATATGGGCCTGGGAGCACATCCCAGTGTTGAGGCTAGTTTTTCAGTCACAGCGACAGCCACAGGAGCCAGTGATTTATGCATACACTGGTTATGTTACACAGGTCTACATGAGACACACAGAGTACTGGCGGCGGTGCTTGGACGACATGACTTATGTAGTTTGGAGGCCATATTTGCAGATCGAGCCCTGGCCCATTGTGCAGTAGTATAGATTTATATTCCAGAGTCATGTACTTATTGGGTAGTCCTCCACTATTTTGGAGATATTTTTAGTTACTAGGGTCTTGCATTAGTAGGGATGAATTCAGGATGCCCCGTAGGAGTATACTACCTATTCCCGGATAGTACGTGAGATTGGGCTCGGCTAGACCCAGAGGCTTACTTATTCTTTATGTGTAGATGAGTTCAACCGGATCATTAGTAGAGACTGGGACTACCTCCCACAGGTTGCAGATGCAGGAGTTACTAATGGATTCATTACTGGGCAGGTAGACCATCCCATACATAGGTTTTCTGATCCGACAGAGCTAATACCCTCCATGGAGGAGGCGATGGATGTGAGAGGTGCCCCTGTTGTATAGGGTCTGAGACCATAGGTTGTGCAGCCTACACCACTGAGGCCTAGAGCTATGGCTCCACCACAGTGAATAGCAGGACAGATGAGACCCCCTCGTCCCACTACTTCCACAGTAGGTACCTCCACAGGTTCACTAAGATGGACCAGGGGTGAGAGGGGTACTTTAGGTGGTGTTGGTTTAGCAGAGGATGTTCTAGCAGCTGAGTAGTTTGTAGGTGGGGGTGTAGATACAGGTGCAGATGATCCCTTTCATCTTGGTGCTGAGGTTAGATGCTGCAAGGTGCAGAGAGTAGGTACCACCAATCAGCAGCCAGAGCAGCCAGCACAACTTGTGCAGGATACAGAGATGTCGGCAGCTGAGGAAAATCCTACTATTCCTCTCACTGCATCAGAGATCATTAGACGCCTCTGAGTTCAGGTCCAGGATCTGAAGGTACAAAGTGCTAGGTGGGAGGAGAGGTATATAGAGGTAGATAGATAGCGCATAGAGATTCATACAGAGTTTTGTTCAGAGGTGCAGAGATTACAGACAAAGGTGACCCATTAGACCTCACGGGCTTCTTATTATGTTTTTGCATATTATGCTGCTATCCTTGCTGCACAGAGAGTTCCTACATATTCAGATTACATGGCAGCCTCAGAGGGGGCTAGGGCACTGAGAGTGGAGGCTATACCAGATGCACCACCACCTCCTCCACTAGATGCAAAGGAGCATGCTGATAGTTGATTCATGTTCTCCTATTTTTGATATACTCTATCCTTGTTGATCATTGATATACTGTTCTGACTTTGATAGCTCTCCGGAGCTTATTCTTTTGTACATTGTGCCAGTAGTGCACCCCTGACTAGTTCGAGATTTTATATATTTGGTTGTGACATCATTTATACATGTCATGTTTTTGATGTATGATGATATCATGTGATGTTTATGCTATGAGTAGTGTAGAATGTATGTATGGATTAATGCAATGCAATGATTTCTTTCATATGTATGGATGTGATGCAAATGTAATTGATTATGGAAAGATGTATGTATGATTTATGCTTATGCACATGATTTATGCTTATGCACATGGATGAAATATAATTCAACAAATGATTATGATATGTAAATGCAACGATACACATGATATGTTTTGCAGGTACTGATGAAGACAAGTATTCAGTCTTATGTCAAAAGGATGTTTAACTTAGGATGATCACTGCTTGCGGTTCGGCGAAGAGACCTTTGAGTTAGGTTCAACTCTTTCTAGATTCAAAGATTTGATTGAAGAATCGCGTGAGCCTTGAAGTTTATTCAACCATTGTGAGATCATGCAAACATGAAAAATGCAAAGAGATATGCAAAATCAAATGCACCTAAGACCTAGGACCTAGTCATTGATCATGTCTCGATCATTTTCATCATTGAATTTTTAGGTAACCGGATAAATCAATACAATGCCCACTAGCTAGGAAACCATAGACATATGAATATTGATTTGTATGTGCAAGAATCAATACAACACCCACTAGTCAAACAACCATGGGAATATGAATATTGATTTTGTTTTCAGAATGTCGGATTAGATATAAGCACCAAGGCATAAAGACCAGGATGACCTGAATATCATGTCCATTTTGATATAGCAATTTGTATAAGCATCAGAACACAAATCATGAAGCACAGATTGTTTTCAGTTTGTGTTGATGTTTGATGTAGATGTAAAATCCTTTCTGGAGACGAGACAGACTGACCGACTCAAATGAAGCTTCAAATGACTTTGACTAGATACGACACATCTAAGATATACTGGAGACCATAGGATATGACATTGGTTGCCCCCAAGTTTGAACATTGATAGGATACAGACACGCTATCTGATTGGTGTATAAACTGACTTTATTGATACAAGGATATATAAAGACCTAAAGATATGTACAAACTAAAGTAAGACCGAAACCTGGGAAAGACCAAGATTGCACTGATAGATGGAGCATTTTGAACAAGTGGCACCTGTTTGCCAGATATTCACCATCTTGGTAGAGATTCTATTTTTGCTGCCAAGGTGTCTGTTTCCAGGTTTTCACCAAGGCACTTTTTCTTTTTCTCATTTTTTTTGTATTTTTCCTTTTTTCAATTTTTTTTTGATATTTTTGATATTTTTTTTATTTTTTTGTGAATCATCAAGGCACCCATTGCAAGGTTTTCACCAAGATGTTCCTTTTGTTCAAGACTTTTTCAGATTTTTATAATTTTTTTAGGACATTTTACCATACACTGAATGCCTTAGGCGTAGAATTTCTTTAGATGGAGAATGTTGATTGGTTCTCGGAGCTATTCTCCTTCAGTCATTGAGAGTTGACAAGCACCAGAGCCAAAAGTAGCAGTGATAACAAAGGGACCCAGCCAGTTGGGTTTGAACTTCCCCTTGCATTCTCGATGTGATTGATTTTTAGTGTTTTCTCTCAAGACTAGATCACCAACCTGAAATTCTGTGTCTGACTTTCTTGTTGTAGCCTCTAGACATCCTCTTCTGATATACTCTGAGATGATCATACGCTTTTTTTCTATGCTCATCTAGTAGTTCAAGTTCTTGCAACCTAAACACTCTGTAGTCATCATCAGTTACTAGTCCATGCATTCTAATTCTCAGCGATGGGATTTCAACCTCAATAGGTAGTACCACTTCAGACCCATAAACTAAAGAGAAGGGAGTAGCCCCAGTAGGCGTTCTAATACTCATTCTGTACGCCTAGAGAGCTGGATTGATCATCAGGTGCCAGTCTCTTCCTATTTTATTCACCATTCTGTGCAAGATTTTCAATAGGTTTTTGTTGGAAGCCTCTGCTTGTCCATTTCCTTGGGGATAGTAGATAGATGACCAATGTTGAGTAATCTTGAATTTGGTGCATAAATCATCTAGGTCCTTGTTTTTGAATTGTCCCCCATTGTCTGTGATTATTGAATGTGGGATCTCATATCGGCATATGATGTAGTTCAAGATGAACATTGAAATTTGTTTACCCGTTGCTTGTGTTAATGGAACTGCTTCTACCCATTTTGTAAAATAATCTGTAGCTATGATTATATGGGTATGTCCATTAGATGAGTGTGGATAGATAGCTCCTATAAGATCAAAAGCCCATTGTTGAAAAGGCCACTGTGTAGTGAAGGGAATTAGGTCTCTCCCTAGAGCGTGAATCAAGTTGTCATGAACTTGATATTTTTGACAATTTTTAGCAAATTTGATAGCCTCTATCTCCATTTCAGGCCAATAGTACCTAGCCCTAATAAGTTTTCAAGCTAGTGTTAAACCGTTCGAATGTGACCCACATATACCATCATGGACCTCTTCCAATGCATGTTGAGACTCTTCTCGCTCTAAACATCTAAGTAGCGTCCATCTAGACCTCATTTGTACAGGTCATTACCAATGATGACATATCGGGATGTGGAGCGGATAAGGTTTGGTTTCTCAAACCGGTTAAAGGAATCAGAAATGACTTGCTCTCAGAGGTAGGAGAATAGGTTTTGATATTGGGATGAATCATGACCGAAAACGGTGCAGATCATGCATGTTTCAGGGGAGTCATATGCAGGATAGGATAGGGCTTCCACCAGGAACTCGTAGCATAGCTCATGTTCGGGCTGTTGTAAAAGTGTAGATAACATCGTCATTTTATCGGCAGCCATGTTCTCCATTCTAGGTATTTGCTCAAATGTGATAGATATGAAATATTTCTTTAGATCATCTACCATTTTCTTGTAAGGGATGAGCTTTTCATCTTTGGTTTGATACACATCATTCACTTGATGGATCACAAGTTGTGAGTCTCCATGAATGTGTACCTCTGTTACCCTCCACTGTACTGCCATTTTCATACCATTAAGCAAGGCTTCATATTCAGCAATATTGTTTTTACACGGAAACTTTAATCTGAATGCTTTGGGTATCAAGTATCCTTGAGGAGTGATGAACAATATGCCTGCTCCAGATCCATGCTGTGTGTAGGAGCCATCAAAGAATAAGTGCCATTCTCTAGAAGAAATAGTCATGATAGAGGCATCTAGAAATTCCATGTGCATTGGAGTATCATCAAATAATGGTGCTTTAGCTAGTTGATTAGCAATGACCTATCCTTTGATTGCTTTTCTCTCAACATATTCAATGTCAAATTCACTCAATAGCATGACCCATTTAGCTAGTCTACCCGTGAGGGCAGCTTTTCTTAGTAGGTACTTTAATGGATCAATTTTGGCTACCAAATGAGTGGTATGAGCCAACATGTAGTGTCTCAGTTTCTGTGATGTGAAGATCACAGCTAGACAAGCCTTCTCGATCATTGAATAATTCTTCTCATATGCAACCAAGGTTCTATTAATGTAGTAAATAGCTCTTTCTTTCTTATTTTCATCATTCTGTGCTAGCAATGCCCCCAGTGATGTATCTGTTGCGAAGACATATAAGATCAAAGGCTTCCCATGAATAGGAGGCATCAAAATAGGAGGATTTGCTAGATATGTCTTGATATGCTCAAAGTTATTTTCACATTCATTATTCCATGCAAAGGTCACACCTTTATGTAATGTCTTCGTGAAAGGTTGTGATATATCTGCAAGCTGTGATATGAATCTTCTGATGGATTGAACCCTCCCTTGTAATGTTCTCATTTGACTGATGTTTTTGGGAGGTTGCATTTCTATTATAGCTTTTACCTTTACTGGATCAACCTCAATGCCCTTTTTAGAAACTATGTATCCTAAGAGTTTTCCAGAAGTGACACCAAATGCACACTTCTTAGGATTTAGTCAAAGACTAAACTTTTCCATTCTGTCCAGGATCATGCTCAAGTCATGCAGATGTTTAGTTCTGATCATAGATTTTGCTAATGTATCATCCACATAATCCTCCATTGTTATATGCATCATATCATGGAAAATAGATGTCATTGCTCTTTGATATGTAGCTCCAGCATTTTTGAGTCCGAATGGCATGATATTCCAATAGAAGGTACCCCATGCACATGTGAAAGTAGTTTTCTCTTGGTCTTCTGGAGCGATTTTTATTTGGTTGTACCCAGAGAAGCCATCCATTAAGGAATACATTTCAAAACCCACAGTCATGCCCACTATCATGTCAATGTTAGGTAGTGGAAAATCATCCTTAGGGCATGCTCTATTCACATCTCTAAAGTCTATGCACACTCTGATTGAACCATCTGGTTTAGAAATAGGTACAATATTAGAGATCCACTCAGCATAGTCTATGACACGGATGAATCCAGCTTTTAGGAGTTTCTCTAATTCAGCTTTTACCAATAGTGCAACATGTGGATGCATCTTTCTTGATTTTTGCTTAATAGGTTTGATATTTGGAGCTATAGATAAATGATGCATTATGAGGTTTGGATCCAACCCTGGCATATCTGAATATTTCCATGCAAAATTGATCTTTTTATCTATTAAGAATGTAGTAAATGTTTGTTTCTCTTCTTTAGATAAGGATTGTGCTACATGTACCAATTGTGGTTCCTTTGTTGTACCCAAATTGATAGATTGAGTGGGCTCAATCAGAACTGGAGATCTGTCCTGTAAATGACTTGAAAGGACATTAAATATCTCATCTTTAGATGCATCAGAGAGGTTTTCACCTTTAGATACGTCTTTTCTTTTTACTTTTGTAGGTTCTGAGACTGCCACAAAGTGGTTTTCACCCTCAGAACTCTTGTTCTTTTTACTTTTATTTTTCTGACTAAGATATTTGATGTCTGACTCGGTCATGCTGACGCTCAGTTCGCTAATGGAAGTCCTCATGGGCTCAACTACATTAAGGTAGCAAGCAAGGGCATAGTCATTGGGAAAGGTGTAAACACCATGGCTCAAATTTGTGGATGGTCAATAAGATCAGGACGTTGGATAGTCAAGTTGGGAAAGGCTTGTGAAAGGGTGTTTACGGATATGGATCTGTCATCATTGGTCCTAACCCGATGCTCAAGTTCAAAGGTGATATTACAACTCAAAACATTCAATGCATGAATAGGCTCAATGTCATCGTGGGCGTCCACGTCAGCCATAGGCGGATCAGACTCATTAAGTTCATTATTTCTCTCTAGACTTACTTCGGATTTAGGTGCGTATTGGTGAATAATATCAATATATTTTTCTATGATCAGCTCATCTTCCTCTGGAATGGCCCCCCATTCAAAGTCATTTGATTCGGCTTTTGACTTAGGATCTCTAGGAAATGTTAGGATATGTGTGAAGTCAGGATGAATACCCCAAAAAGGGTTACCCTTCATTTCTGATTTGAATTCATATTCATGAGAATTTATTTCAGAGTCACTAGATAGACCCAAATGTTTAGCTATGGTGATAGGTCTTTCTTCTTGATCAGTAGTAGGTTCTTGTGTTTCTACTAAATTGATTCTCTTTAAGGGATCAGCTTTATCTTCAAGGAGGTCTTTGATTTCTTGAGGAAAACATTCATATGGGATGAGTTCTGAGCTGTTTGAATCACTATCTGAGGATTCTGTCTCTTCCTTCTTGAGAAGGGGTTCTTCTGGTGCAATCTATTCTATGACATGAGAATAAGTATCTTTGAGGTGATAGGGTTTCTTGTTAAAGCCTAGGCCAATAGTATTTTTATTTTCTCTACCAACGGTATATGAAATAGGTGTAACAAGACCTTTTCCTCTGACTCCTAGAGGTCCTTGACCTAGATATCCCATCTTAGCTATCAATTTGTCTCATGGGCCATATGACTTAGAGAGGATCTTGGATATTGTAGAGTCACTAGTTTGAACCATTTGAGATTCAGATTCATCTTTATATAACCATGCAAGCACAGCTTCATCCTCTTCAAATTCTTGTTTGGATACTTGTTCCGCCACAAAATTCTTTTTATATGCTTCAAGAGGTTCCTTAGGTTCTGATTTGGACTGTTTCAAGGATTTCCCATAAGACTTGGGTGAGATAGGGAGAGATGTTAAAGACAAGACTGGCTCTATGATATATTCTCCCATCCCCTTCTCTTTGATATTGACCTCTTTAGAAATGTCTTCCATCTTGGATGTGCAAGCAACACTTTGCTGCTTAAGGGAAGACTCTCTGTTATTGGGCACAAGCTTATCAGCACTTTCCTTCAATGTATTGCAAGTTGTGCTCAAATTTGTCAGGATAGTAACCTTGACTCCTTCATAGGGGAATTTCAAACATTGGTGGTAAGTAGAAGGAATAGCTTGCATTTCATGTATCCACGGTCTTCCTAGAAGGATGTTGTAAGCCAATGGTAAATCAAGCACATGACATGTGGTATCTCTGATGACTGGGCCCACTCAGATGGGCCAGACAATGGTTCCCTTAAAAAATCTTTCCTGTTCATCATAGGCTTTTATGGTTATCTTCTTTCGAGGATCAATAGCCATTTCTGAGAATCCTAACTGTGTTATCAAGCTATAAGAACAAATGTTGAGGCTAGCACCCCCATCTATCAACACACGTTTGACTCGATGATTCTGGATCAAGACCTCTATATGTAATGGCTAACTATGTGGGTGACTCAAGGATTTGTCATCTTCCTCTGAAAAGGAGATATATTGCGGCGACGTAAGATGTCCAACCATAGTTTGGAATCTATCTAAATCTAGGTCATCAGGAACATTAGAGCCGAGCAAAGCTTTGTCTAGGACTTCTTTGTGAGCTAGAGATATCCGAAGCAACTCAAATATAGAGATTTTTGTGTTTGTGTGCTGAATTTGTTGGATGATGCTATAAGATGTAGGTCTTGTATCCTTTTGATTGGAAGATTTGAAGCAGCCTTCTGTTTGGAAGCAGATGAAAGATTGAATGGTATCTTGGGGACATTAGATGAATTTGGTATTTTTCCTTTCAGATGCACCTGAGCTTGTGATCTAGTAACTGCATTAGCTGAGGAATGAACTCTTTCTCTTCATACAATTGTGATGACATTGTAGCTTTCAGAGAGACATGGTTCAACCATATTGATGACAACATTGTTTCCGGGGTAGGCATAATTGACTTTTGCCCCCATGTTAGGTTGAGAAGTTGAAACTCCCTGACCATGTTACAGAAATGATTCTGTAAATGTTGTGTGATCATTATTGCTTTTAGGATTATCAATCGTGATGTCTCCCTTATCAATCAGATTTTGAATAGTGTGTTTCAGTCGTAAGTAGTTATTAGTTTTGTGACCTTTACCTCGATGGAAATCACAGAATTCATTTTCTTTCCACCAATGTGGCTTACGGTCTAAATCAGATTGCCGAATTGCTGGCAAAGAAATGATATTATCAGCCAGTAGGGTTCTCATAGCTGATTCTAGAGATTCTCCAAGAGGAGTGAATTTTCACTTTTTATCCCAAGTTTTGTATTCTGGCTTGTTTTGAAATGGTTCGGATGACTTTTGTTCATAAGCTTTTATGGCTTGGGAGCCAAGAGTTAGGATGTAGGCTGGTGCCTTTGATGGGGCATGGATAGAGTCAACAATGCCATCGATGCCGATGCCTTTTTTCTTGTTCTAGTTTTTGTTTTTATCTTTTGAACCAGATCCAGATTCGTACTTGTCCTTTTGAAGTGTGATATCTCCTTTCTTGACAAGTACTTTCTCAATCTTGATTGCATTATCCACCATTTTATCAAAAGATGTATGATCTTGCATTTGTAGCGGGTAATTGATCTCTGGAACAAGATTGTTGATAAATATTTCAAGTTTCTCCATTTCGGGAATGGGTCTGGCATATAGAGAGAACTTCTTTCGTGATCACTTGAGGAATGTCAGGAAGGGTTCTCTTGGATATTGCTTGAGATTACAGATATCGATCATGGTGACCAAATGTTGAATATTATAGGAGTATTGTTGATAAAATAGTTTAATCAACTCCTCAAAAGTTGTAATCGTAGGAGGCAGTCTAGAAAACCAATGAATGGATGCTCCTCCCAGAGATCTAGGAAAAAGATGCATCAGATAGGTGGATTCATGCATGAACTCCATGGATTGTGTACAGAACTCTCTGACATGATCTTGAGGATTAGAGTGTCCCTCATATTTATCATACTTTGGCATCTCCACTCTTTTTGGGAATGGTGGCATATACAAGTTTTTGTCAAAAGGAAAAGGACATAGGGCCTCCATAGAGAACTCCTTGGGTTCTTTTTCTTTTTCAAGCTTATTTAGTTTAACTTGCATAGCATGCATTTGTTTCATCATAGCCGTTAAAGGAGTTTCTTCCTCATGTGTGATAATATCTTCGACATTAAAGTTGGGAGGAAGTTTAGCTCCTTGATGAGCCAACTCTAAAAAGTATGTTTCCCTATCTTCCTTCAAGAAATGCCTCATCATTCTCTTGAAGTCATCATTGTTTTGATATCGGGCAATTTCTTCAGGTGTGGGTGCCTGATCTGCGCCATGTTGAGAGTGAGCTCCTTGAGAGCCATTGTTCGTCCCTCCTTGAGACATGGTAGGAGTTCTGGGACTCCTTGGGATAGATCGAGGAGGAGTTTGTTGAGAACCTCCATGAGTTGATGGAGGAGGTATGTAACCAATTTTCAATCGATAGTTGCCAAGACCGTCATCTTCGTAAAGACAAGAATTGAAGAGTTGCTCAAGTGTGGGAGCCTGGATATTAGTCAAAGGCAAGTTCTGAGATGATTCTCCAGATTTCTTGTGTGAGGCAGCTCTGGTTTCCACCATTAACCTTGGGTGAATCTGAAGAATGAGATGGAGACAACTAAGGAATGATTTGATTGGAGAAAATTAGATGACGCAACCTTTTCAAGATTATGATGGGTTTGAAGATTTGATTAGACATGGGTGAAGGATACTGTGCCCTGGATGCATGGGTAGATCACCCAAAAGATAGCGGACACAAGTTCACAACACTTAGTCTATTTTTGAAGATTGATTGAAGATGGATAGATCTGACAAGGTTTTGACACAAGATGAAAAGGATTCAAATCGATTAAACAAAAGATTGGATCAGATTCAAAAGACCACCTTTGGAAAATGATAGGATTCTCAATAGCTACTGCTCTGTTCCTGACACAATGATTTGTTCGACAGATTCTGGAACTAGGCTGAAAAAGCTGGTTATCTGGCAATTCTGACAACTTTCAAATTTTTCCCAAATGATACTCTGCAAGCTCATACGACAGTGGTTAGGCTTCCAGATGATAGTTGCAAAAACTCATACGATAGTTGCTAGCAGGATTTGACTTTTTGAATTTGCTGGCATGAAAACTCGTACTACACTGGGTACTCAATAATACGACAAATGGGTAGTACTGAAATGACATTTGGTCGAAACTCGTATGACTTTCTGACTTCCTGAGATGACTTTTGACTCCAAAAAGGAATTTCACTTCAAATTTTGCAAATTTAGGGTTTTCAATTTTGGATTGTTTGCAAATTGTACTGTCTAGATTTGAATAATAGACCAGATTTGTTCATTTTTAATAGCCAAGTAGATAAACAAGCACACAGAACAGCAAGCAAGTGATTCCAAGCACGTCTAAAAACAATGAACAAGGGAAAAAGCAACCTTCCACATGAACAATCAAGTGACCAAATTTGTGCTAATCCCTAAGAGTGCTAATTGTGTATGTTCCAAAAAGTTTTGCAATGACACACATATTCCTGAAAATGAAAATTTGGCCTCGCTATGGTTTTTAGTAATGGTCTAACTCTGCAACTTTTATGATCCAAAGGGGTGAACTCCAATCCCAGTACACCAGGCTTTTGACACAATCTGAGAATTTAATCAATCAGGAGCTGCTAGGGAGATCTGACAACCCAACAATGAACCACACCTGTGAAGATTTCTTCACAAGGACATTTATATAGTAGCTGTCACTACCATGGCGAAAATGGCTATTACTGCTTGAGGTTCCGTCCTCATGGTTGACCCAATTAAGGGAATGTCCACTATGGTTAACCCTCTCTAAAGGTGACTCACAAGATATACCACATGGAGACTTGGTTCCAGATTCAAGGATCTGAGTTTCTAATACTACCCAAAAAGAGAGTAGAGCATAGTCCTCTAGCCTTTTCACTTTTAACCCAGACACTGCAGACAGATTCATCCGACACCCTAAGACTAAGATTGCCTCACAAAGATCTATGACGTCAACCCCTTATGATCTATCAACCCCTCCGGAGAGAGAACGCATCAATCAAAAGTTGAAAACACACGGATCTAGTAGAACGTGAGATGCCCAAAGTAACCTTTCCCCACCTACAAGGGTTCCTTCGTCAAGAAGAGTTTTGCTGGAAACTCATTCTCTCAAGAGCCACAAATAGTGTTCATAGGGCCTAATTAACTAGGTGAGCACAGATATATTCCAGAAAGCAAATCTATCCAAAAGCATTCAAAAGCATAAGGTGGTACACTTAACGCTTAAAGAAAATATGAGCTGAGTCCACAAAGTGGAGCAATTAACCCCTCACACAAACTAGAAGCGAGTCCACACCCTAGAATAGTATTGAGTTCCAAAAAGCACAAAAGGGTAAACTGGTGGAACAATTAACGCTCTTTCTAAGTAGACCCCTCCCCTTTAATGTGGCATTGACCTTGCAACCACGGGGCAGAATGAGGGGCCGGGAAGATAAGCGAGTCCAATAACCCAATCTTGCTATCTAGATCAATCAAAAGTAATCTAAGACTGTTGATAAATACCTAAGATGTTACAACCTAGTATTCGATTATGAAAATTCTGAGAAAAAGCATGCAAAGAAACACTCAACCTAAACACACGAGAGATTCATTTTAAAGATCCAAATTGAAGTCTTATCAGCTGAGAAGATTACCTGAATTCCTCGCAATGCGCTTAGTAGATGTTTACCTATTTTTAGCAATTCTTGCACTTTTCCCAATCAAAACCAGTAGGAATCAATCAAAAATAGAGATTTTCAATTGTTAAGATTAGCAGTTAGTCAAAATTTGGAAATCAAATCTGACACGCTACCCTGCAAAATGAAATGACAATTGAAAACCTGGTGCCAAAACTCGTACAACAGTGGGTGTACTCCTAGACGATAGTCCAGAAACTCATATGACACTGGGTACCTGATGAAACGATAGTTGAAAGTTTAAACGATAGTGTGTACTGTCTGGCACGATTCTCGATCCAATAGACTATCGTACGAAAATGGGTGCAATCTCATATGACTTTTGTCAAAAACTCATATGACAGTGGTACGAACAAAAAATTAAAAATCATAGTTTTGCACAGAAAACGAGAAGAAAAAGATAGAAATTGATAGAATTCAATTGGAAACCCGTATTAGGGCCCCACGGTGGGCACCAGAACTATGTGTGTGAATTTTGTACCTAATTTGTATGACACAACACTTCAGTAAAATATTAGAGGTTAGCGAAAATTGAAATCTTGCAATGAATTGAATCTAAACCAACCAAGTGATTTACTGCCTTCTAGTAGGTGTGAGTATGATATTCTCATATTGAACCGAGATCAGTGACCTTGACGACACCTAAATGAAGGATTTGAATGCAAATTGTAGATATGAATCCGATGCAAATTAATCTATATTTTTGGTTTTTCTATGCAATTAAATGAAACTTGATATGAAATTGATATGCAATCTAACAATGATATGAAAATGAATCTAAATGAATGCAAAAATAAGATTGATCTCACAATAGCCTTGATTCACAATAAGCTTTGATTCTCCAATTTCAATTCTCCAGTGTGATTGTACAACTCTTGAATTGATTTTGGTAGTGTTGGCATGCTAATTTCTGAGATATGAGAGATGAATTGTGAAGAGCTGAGCCTTGATTTTATAGAAATCCAGGGTTTTGAAGGTGCATGGGAAAAGCCATAAATCACTCATGATAAACTTAGGTTGATTTTTGTGTTATCAGGAATAAAGTGATGTTTAACTCACAAAAATCATGCAAAAGCACAGTTCAACTTGAATTAGAAGTTTAGATCAACTTTGAACTCAAAAAGGATGTTGAGTTCCAAAAAGCTAACAACTTGCATTGATTTTCTAATTTGGAGTTTAACTGCTCTTTAAATGTGCACATGGATAATTATGAATTAATAAATAAATAAAGTGATTTATCCTCAACGTTAACCGATTTTGAAATTAAATAATTAATTTATGGCTCAATTAATCATTTAATCAAACTTTTATTCAAAAACTATATCATTAATTTTGACATGTGCCATTAATCAATTAAATAAGAATTTAATTAATTAATGATATGAACTTTGATTTATTGTCAAATTTAAATAATACAATTTAGGAATAGATATAATTAAATTTAATTAAATAATTAAGTGGCAGAATTAAATCTAATTAATTAAATATGAAAATACTTAATTAATCAAACTTTAGGATAAATTGGATTTATCGCCAAATAATCATTAAATTAAAAATAAATAAGATAATTAGGAATATTACTAGGAATGTTCCCCGATGCAGAATTTAAGATAATCAATTAGGATTCGATAATGTTTTGATGTGCCTTAGATTAGGACTTCGATGTCAATTTCGTTCGAATTGTAGATGTAGGAGGTTAATGAACCTATAGCCCATTTTTGGGGTATTACAATTCACATCTAGATGTATATCAAAACATTAAGTACGTGATCATAATACAACCTCCTCCTTGCTAACTTATCTAAGTGGATCATCATTAAGAAGAGTTGAAAATAATTGCATATAGAACTTATAGATAACATCTAAGGGGCTAGACCTAAAGTTTGTTGGGCTCATCTTTGATGGCCTTGCCTACGTCATGCACAGAGACTTCGTAGTACAACCATTGATTTTTTTTAAATCATATTATATTAGTTTGCATAAGCAAGAGTACAAAACTTCATATGTTTTGAAGATACAAAAAGCGGACACAAAACCCTTTCTAAAGTAAAGTTCCCTAGATAGTTTCACCTTCCTCTACCTCCCACTTAGGTGAAGTAGGGACAAAATTATAGGTTTCATGCACTGACTCCAAATCTCAAGATGAAATAAGATCAATTTTTCCAAGAAATAGGTTTTTGCTTAAAACACAAGTAGGAATACTTTAAGAAGGGTTTATAATGCATGGCTTAAGTAGGAATACTTTAAGAAGGGTTTATAATGCATGACTCAAGTAGGTGTCAGGACATCATGAGATAAAATAATTTAATGAATGAAAAGGTTTATCTAACAAGATGTGGTAAAGAGATAGAAACTAGAGAATACATAGAAATAATTAGGCTTATCAAAATTATAATAGCTTAAGAACGTCGATACACCAAACTTTCAACTAGAAGATGATCAAGGCTAAGGTTAGATCAACCATAAATTGTGGTAAGGCTAATGAAAAGTTACATTATCGACGAGCATTATTAATTAACAACAATTGGTTTCTATTTAAGAAGTAACCAATATTATATTATTGACAATATTACACAATATAGGTATGCTAGTTGTATTTCAATCGCGAAAGTAATCTCTTGACAACCTAATTCAATGAGTGAAATTGTCTTAGAGTCATCACTTTGAAATTCTATAATTTAAGGTTTTTGTAATTGTATCATCTTAAAATGGAAGCACTTCCATGTTAAGAATGTTTAGCCCTCTTTACGAGGTGTTTTGGGCCATCGTCATGTTGTCCTCTACTTTCTGCCCCCTTCCCATCTTCTGTGCATGTTTAGGGCTCTATGTGGGCCTCCCCGGGCACTATTCTCCTCACCTGACACATTTTCCAAGGGTCCTAAACCCCGGGGTCAAGGTCGACCTTGACCTTGAACTAAGTCAAAGTTGACCTCAACTTGGTCAAAGTTGACCTCAACTTTGACCTAGGTCAAAGTCGACCTCGACCTTGACCCAGGTCCCCATTTTCATCAAAAAGTTTGCCAGATGTGAGGGGAAAATCAAAAGTTTATTTTCCCGCTTTCGGGTCAGCTATTTTGGTCTCCGAAATGGTAAACTCTTAAATTGCATTTAATCTAGGTCTATTTTAGGGGTAAGGGTCCAATGGGAATTTATTTCTCATATGTTGTCCTCTCTAGGAGTTTGTGCCCTAGATCTCTATAAAAGGAGGCCTTCCTCTCTCATTTTCTCCATCTCATCTTCATAATCTCTCAAGACATCTCTCAATCAAGTGCATCCACAATCCATCAAGTTTTGTCTCAAGAAAATCAAGTGAGCAAGCATTCAAGCAATCATCCATTCAAGCATTCAAGTTCTCCATTGAAGATCAAGGATTCAAGCATTCAAGCCTTTGAAGGGATTTGGTTCAAGCATTCAAGATTCATCATTGAAACCCTAGATCTATCCATCATAGTGGTGTGATCTTCCTTCAAGATCCTTCATTCATATTCAAGATCCATTCATTCTTCCCTCATGGTACAGGTGTAGGATGATGAATATCAGTGCAGATCTGAGTACCCTTTTCACGAAACTTCCAGGATTCATGAACAAAATTTTTGTCGGAGCAGTTCAGGTCAAGGATGACTTTCACTGGCGGGTAAGATTGTACCCTGGGGTAAGATCTTACCCCGATCTTGAGGTCAAAGAAGAACTTACTCAGAAAAGAAAAATATTTTTGGGTTTTGTAAATCTTGCAGTTTCAGTTCATGATCACGAAAATCAACAGTTTATGAGACAGTTTGAGAGGGTTTTCAACAGGTTCTTTTTCAGAGGTAAGTACTTTTATTTCTTCATTTCAATATTACCATTTCTAGATTTACATTCCATCCCCTTAGGATTCAAATGTATATATAAAATATGGCTTTAGGGTCTCTTTCATATGCATTATTCTAAACCCTATTCTTATCTCATATTTTATATCTTACATTTTGGTGAACCTGCGATAGACAACTCTTTCTTTTTGGTGTTAGATCTCCCTTTATATTATCTTGTGTGTTTACCTCCATCTTACATTTTGGTGAACCCGAAAAGCTTACCCCCTATCTTTTGTGGAATTTGATGCTCTATTGTGTTAGATTTTCCTTTGTATTATCGTGTGTGTTCACCTATATCTTACATTTTGGTGAACCCGTTTATGACAACTCTTTCTTTTTGGTGTTAGATTTGCATCTTGTGTTAGATCTTGCATGCTTATAAAAGTAGATTTCTTTTGTGCTCTTGCATTTATATTTCAAAAATATTAAAAAATTACAAAATCTCTTTAAAAATACAAAAACATTTACATTTTCATGCTTTTAGTATTTCTTTGTGTTCAACATGTATGATTTTTGTTTTTGAATACTTTGATGAGGCTTTTATTACAAAAGAGGATAGATCCCTTAATGAGGTACATGGAAGTGAGGATGAAAATTGTTCAAATGAGATCTCCATTGATCCTGTTCCTATTTCGTATTCCTCTACAACCTCTTCAATTGATCTTTACCAAAGGGTGTGTGGATGGTTACCTTCATGCTCCACTATTTACAACATTGATGTACCTAGAATGTTATATCCTAAATATTCTATTAAAGCTATAGAGGCCTTTGAGAAAGTCCTTTGTGATAGTGGTATCACTCATCTTGTCAAATCTTTAGCTCAAGAAACTCCAGAACTAGGACTCACTCCTCATGTCACTAGTGTGGAACCTTCATCTGTTCCTTTACCAAACATTCCTACTTACACTCCTCCTTTAGTGGTTACATCTCTTTCATCTCTTCTTGTGAGTGTTTTACCTATATCTTTACCTACCTCACAGCCTTCTTACTATAGTATTTCTCATACCTATTCCAACCCTCTTCCAACTGTGGTTCCACGTGTTCCACTGGTTGTGTCTTCCATTCCCACCGCTTCCTACACTTTTTCTAGTGTTCTTAATCTTCCTAATCCTAATTGCATCCTTCCTAATCTGGTTCCTAATCCTCCTAATCCTAATCATATCCTTCCTAATCCTCCTGATCCTAATCATATCCTTCCTAATCTGATTCCTAATATTCATATTCCCAATTCTCCATCTGCTATTCCTAGTTCTTCCCACACTTATGATGAGGTTCAAACTATGGTTCATGATGTAGATGTGCAAAGATTCTTTAAATTACATTCCCCTTATTATTCAATCCATAGTGATATTAAAGGGAAGAGAAAAGAAACTTCCCTTTTGAGATTTCTTCATAATTTTACCCCTCATTTTGATATAATATAGATCTTTTCTCCTCTTGTCTCTAGACTGGGGGGCACAAGGTTTATTTCTCCCAGTCTTCTAGAATCCATTATGTTTTTTGCTTTGAGCTTAATTGGTTATTCTTTCTCTTATTTATCTCGATGGCTTTGTATTATGACAACTTTTGCTTCTAATCATCCATCGCTCTCTTCTAATATTCATTATATCTTTTCTAAGACATTTGTTTTGCAAAAGGTATCCCTTGCTTTCATCCCTGGGGGGCAAGGTTCTTCATTCTTTCTCTTTTTCTAGGGATCTTCTTTCCTTAGCTTAGTGGCATTTGTTTGTCTTGCAACATTATTTCATTATACTAATTGAGGTTTTGGCGATGGATATCCTTTTATGTCAGAGGTTGTTGTGCTGGGTCATCACCTCTTCTTTATTTTGCAAATTATGTTCTTTATAAACTCTTACCCTTTCTTTGGTGTTAGAGTTATTTACCTCATTCCAAAGATTCCTCTTCCTCTTGACTGCAGGGGGCTAGATGATTGAATCTTTGTTTCCTTTTGAAAGATGATATTTTATCTAAAAGCACTCCTCTATGGTGGGGGTCTTGTTGATATGATCTCTTTCTTTGAGGATACTTTTTCCATGAGTGACATATCCTTTTCACAGTTATCTATGCTCTTGGATGTAGGGGTCAATACCCTTCGCTGATAATATAATGTACATTGTCATTAAATATGATATCTCCTTACATTGTAAAGTATGTATCCTCCTTCTCTTCCTTATCATGTCTAGTAGACAACCACGATAATGAGGGGGGCATATATAGGGTCTCCCTTGTACTATAGTTTTTCAATTATATGCTAAATCCTCTGAAGGTAACGCACATAAGTTGCTAAATCCTGAAGAGACACACATTTTTCAATTTTCAATATGCTAAATCTTTCGAAGGTAATGCACATACATTGTTAAATCCTAAGGAGACACACATTTTATATTCCATGGTGATACAAGAAGGTGGATCTATGGGTATTCCAAAAGCCGTTAGAAGACACATTACAATTGCAAAGCACAGTTTTTGGGTGAACTATCAGGTTAGCCACCTAGTGGGCTCTCCCTCCTTGGTGATTCACAGTAAGGTGGGCATCTTACTGGGCAAGGTAATCACGTTTTTCCCTTTCTCTCTTTTTGCTTTCATGCTAGTAGGATTAGATCATGAGGCTATGTTATTTATAGTGTTTCTCTTGTCTTTCTTATGTTATCATTTATGATCTTATGATAGCTTTCCAAACATGATATTAGTAGAGGAAACATTTCTTAGCAAGGTTTCCTTTACTGGTTGATTTGGGTTTGTCTTTTGTACTAACCCCTCTTTTTGTGTCTTTTAGCTTTGTCTTTCTTGTTTTTCTTTTTTTTTTCACACCCTCGTGCATGTATGTTGAGTTAGAATCCTTGGCCTGGGGGCTTATGTCCTTTCCTAGGTGATATTCTACCTCGTGGTGAATCCATTGGAATCTTTCTTCTCCTTTACCGTGAGCATGTTCGATTTCCATACTCTCGCTAAAGTGGGGGCTTAATGTATCATCTTAAAATGGAAGAACTTCCATGTTAAGAATGTTTAGCCCTCCTTAGGGGGTGTTTTGGGCCATCATCATGTTGTCCTCTATTTTCTACCCCCTTCCCATCTTCTGTGCTTGTTTAGGGCTCTGTTTGGGCATCTCTAGGCATTGTTTTCCTCACCTGGCACATTTTCCAGGGGTCCTAAACCCTTGGGTCAAGGTCGACCTCGACTTTGACCCAGGTCCCCCTTTTGATCAGAAAGTTTGTCGGATGTGGGGAGAAACTCAAAAGTTTATTTTCTCGCTTCTGGGTCGACTGTTTTGGTCTCCAAAATGGTAAACTCTTAAATTGCATTCAATCTAGGTCCATTTCTAAGGGTAAGGGCCCAATGGGAATTTATTTCTCATATGTCAGCCTCTCTAGGAGTTTGTGCCCTAGATCTCTATAAAAGGAGGCCTTCCTCTCTCATTTTCTCCATCTCATCTTCATAATCTCTCAAGACATCTCTCAATCAAGTGCATCCACAATCCATCAAGTTTTATCTCAAGCAAATCAAGTGAGAAAGCATTCAAGAAATCATCCATTCAAGCATTCAAGCTCTCCATTGAAAATAAATGATTCAAGCATTCAAGCCTTTGAAGGGATTTGGTTCAAGCATTCAAGATTCATCATTCAAACCCTAGATGTATCCATCATGGTGGTGTGATCTTTCAAGAGCCTTCGTTCATCTTCAAGATCCATTCATTCTTCCCTCAAGGTATAGGTGTGGGATGGTGAATATCAGTGCAGATCTGAGTACCCTTTTCACCGAACTTTCAGGATTCGGGAACAGAATTTTCGTCAGAGCAGTTCATGTCAAGGATGACTTTCAGTGGGGGGTAAGATTGTACCCCAGGGTAAGATCTTACCCCGATCCTGAGGTCAAGGATGACCTTACTTAGAAAAGAACAATATTTTTGGGTTTTGTAGATCTTGCAGTTTCGATTGACGATTGTGAAAATCAATAGTTTCTGAGACTATTTGATAGGGTTTTTAGTAGGTTCTTTTCCGAAGGTAAGTACTTTTATTTCTTCATTTCAATATTAGCATTTCCACATTTTTACATACCATCCCCTTAGAATTCAAATGTATATATAAAATATGGGTTTAGGTTCTCTTTCATATGCATTATTCTAAACCCTATTCTTATCTCATATTTTATATCTTACAGTAATACAGGTGTATCTCTCTATGGTTGTGATTTATATATAGGAAAATGATTTTTATTATGTAAAAGGTGTTCCATATGTGAGATCAACCCAATATAGGTATGGTAGTTGTATTGCAATCACAGAAGTGATCTCTTGCGAATCTAATCAATGAGTGAAATAGACATAGATTCATCAATTTAAAATTCTTTAATTTAAAGTTTTTGTAATACATATATCTTTCTATATTTGTTATTTATATCTAGGAAAATGATAGATCTATATTATGTCAAAAGTGTTCCCTATATGCGATCAACCCAATATAGGCATTGCTAGATGTATTACAATTGTGAAAATGATCTATTACAAACCTAAATCAATGAGTGAAATTGACTTGGAGTGATCCGTAAGTGAATTTGACTAAGGGTGATCTCTTTGGAGAATGTCATTAATGAATTTATTATATTTTTGGAATTTGATTACACAAATCATTAAATGAGGCAAGATCACAACTAATCTAGATGTAAGAATTAGAGCCCTTCCATGTAGTAATAATTTCCTCAAAATCAATTTGATTTAAAATATACAAGCACATAGGCTCGCGCGCGCACACATACACACACATATACATAGTGCCATATATATATATATATATATATATATATATATATATATATATATATATATATATATATATATATATATATATATATATATATATATATATATATATATATATATATATATATATATGGTCGACCTTGAATTATGTTTCGTAACTGCCTTATAGAGGTCGACCTAGTTACTATACTCTTAATCGAGTATAAGTATATGATGTAATATGTGATTGTGAGGTATGTAATGTATGGAAATCTTGTGGATTCGAGTTTGAGTAGAGCAAAGTAGTCTGCAAGGTGATTGAGAACAAGTTGCATGGATTTGCAGTAAGAGTTCTCATATATATACATGTAATCTCTTTGTATATCAGGATAGGAAGTCCACCATTTTGTAAGTGCAGTGAGAACACATTTGTATACCCCTAATAGGGTTCATCAATTTTTTATCCAAGACCTTCTCTATGTAATAATCAACTCCTAACAGGGCTAGACTCCTAAAAGGGTCACTATACTTTAGTATAGATATTTGTGGGTATAATCCCCACCGGGGTTTTTCCCTTAACGGGGTTTCCTCGAGAACAAAATAATGGCGTCACGAGTTATCTTGTATATGTTTGCTTTACATGGATATTTTCTTTAAGTTTCATACTTGTTAAGTGGTTGAAGAAATCATATAAGTGTTGTAATATTGATTCACCCCCCTCTCAGTATTACCAAATCCTAACAATTGGTATTAGAGTGTCTGTCCCTTAGAAGGAAAGCTTAACAACTTAAAGGAGATCTAGATGGATTATAGAACTTTAAAGAAAAATTATGACATTGCATTGGATGATCTTGATGAGACTATTGCAAAAAATAAAAATCTAAATTACAAATTGAAAAAGTCAGATGATTTTATCAGAAAACTCAAGGAGCAGTTAAGACATGCAAAACACCAAAGAGAAGAACTACTCAAGGAGCAATCAGAATTAAAAAAAAGGTGAAAAAATAAAAAAGGAGAATGAAGAACTCAAGGATGAATATGAAATTTCAAAATTAGAACTGATGATAGTGCTTGATGAAGCAAAAGATCAAAACAAGAAAATGAAAGGTGATTTACAAAGAAGTTGAAAACACTAAGCAAGTGGTTGGCTCTATTGAAGTTCAAAAGAAGATGAAAGCTAAAATTGGTAGTCTCCAAGCCAACCACGGTGAGATTTTATAAAAGTATGGAAGAGATACTTGTATATTGCAAAGATTTTGTTAAGAACATCACCATGGCTTTTCAAGTGTTTGAGAAAGAACTAGAAAAAATAAAAATGAATCACAAGTAAGAGAATGTCGTTAACATCTTGTCATCTCACCTTTGAGCTTTAAGAAGAAAGATAAGGATAAAGGAACTTGCAAGACTCTTTCTCCTTCCATCCCTACAAAAACGAGTAAGGTTCCTAACAAATTATTCTTTGAAGACATGCTAGATTTTCTGAACAAAGAGTGGAAAGTTGTTGAAGGCTTGAAGTTGTTGCATGATCTATAGTTGATTTTGTCGGTGATTAGATGGTCTTAGTTTTTAACTACTTTTAGTTTTTTCTTTTTCTTTCTAAGTATTAGCTTTCAACAATCTCACTTCTAATGAGACCTGTCTCTTTTATCTCCATGGCTTCCTTGTAATGGATTCAGGCTCCTCCTAAGTTTATCTAATCAAAATAAATATCTTTTGTAAATCATCATCTAGAATTTGACAACATATATTAGCACATAAGGTCTAAAATCTTATAGTAAAGTCATGCAATCATATTCCTATTAGGCAAGTGCTTGCAATAAAACAAATCTAATATGGTAACTTTCAATCAAATATTCATAACTTAAACTAACTAAAAAACTCATTTGCAAATATGAAAATGAATTAATAAACCTATATCCAAAAGAGAATATAAGCGCTCAATATGAGGGAAGATCATAGCTAATAACTTGTGATCATATGCAAAATCAAAGCATGTAGCATTGAAGGGCCATAACTATGTCATTGGATAAATTACCATTGCACATTTCAATTTAAGGTGCTCCAAATTCAATAGGAAGACAATGTTAAATCTTGCTTGAATGTGGATCCTATTAATTTTACATAGATGCATCATTTTTATTTTCATTAAAAAAAAATATGCCAATTTTATTTCATATCCTATCAAGTTTTTGAACAAGTCTATAAAGTGTAGAAAGGGATTCAATAGGTATTAAAATATGAAAGATGAGAGGTGAGTTATAAAGAGGTTGAAAATATAGTGTAAGAAGATAAAGTAAATGAATTATAAGGAGTAGACATAACACTAGGAACATGAGATGCATTGACCACACTAGAAGAATGAGAAATAATTATAGCACTAGTGGGATGCGCATGAGAAATAGATCCAAAAATAGTTTAATGAGCATGGGAAGTAGGTGTGAAACATGCAAGATGAGCTTGATAAGTAAAGGAGGAAACATAGACATAAGTGGTAGGAAAGAGATGAGGGTTAGATAAAATTTGAGATTGAATATTGATAGTGCAAAAAATATATGGTTTAACATAGATATAAGTGAAATGAGGAAGCAACACATGAGAAAATGAAGCTTGGGAGAGATTATGTTGAGACAAACTACTCAAAGGACTTGAAGAACTTATCTTTTCCCTTAACCTTTAATCAATAATTTGTGAAGAACATCAAATAAATGCATACGATTAACATTGATTGCTCACTATACAAGATTAGAAGATAACATTTGTGTAATTAAAGAAATACCTTGCCAATCCATTTTCTAAATATGTGTTCCATGATTGAATGTTTCTTCTCTATTAATACAAATATTTTCAATATGAAGAGATTTCCATAATCCATGATATCAAGATATAGCTACTTCTAGATTAAATTGTGTATAAAGCTTTTGTAACGTTTTGGATCACACTTTGTGATCCATCATCAGGATGAAGAGAGAGACAAGAGAATAATAATATGATTCTCTTGGCTCTTTTCATCCTAGTGATGGATTAGAGTGTGATCCAAACTATGATTCTCTTGGCTCTCTTCATCATGATGATGGATCATGGAATTTGATCTGAAATGTTGACACAAAATTGTATACACGATTTAATGATTCTCTTGACTCTCTTCATCATGATGATGGATCACAGAGTGTGATCCAAAATGTTGATACAAGAAATGTATACACAACTTAATGATTCTCTTGGCTCTCTTCATCACGATGATGGATCACAAAGTGTGATCTAAAATGTTGACACAAAAATGTTATACACAATTTAATCTAGAAGAAACTATATCATGAATATTGACATTCTTATTGTCAACTTTACTTGTAACTAATGTAGAATTCAATTGAGTACTTTTAAAAGGTAAAGATGGAGGATGGTAACATTTTGGCATGCACAAGGGGAAGAAAAAAACTAAAGGAAATAAGTGGAAAATAAGTTTAAGATTTGATTTAAGAAAATAAAAAAATAAAACACACTCATATTTGAAGAAATAAAAATAAAAAATCCTAATGACCAAAATATATGGTTGGTTCAGATGAAATGAGTTTTATCAAAATGAAAAAGAACACTCAATTCTTTGATAAACCCTAGGTTAAAGTAGTAAACCAATAATGATGAGTGAAAACCTCTTGTTTTAGCATGAAGGTAATGAGAGTTCACAAATACACTTTTTAAAATTGACAAATGAAACATGCATACATATCTTCACCCACAAATTGAAACTTCTATGGTATAGATTGTGTTCAATGATTCAATATAATGTCATATTATCATATTTGATATTATACATCGGCAAATTGCAAGATGGCTCTTCTTAATTGTAGTTCAATCTCATGGCTATGGAACTAATTCCATATGTGTGCCTTCAACCCCAAATTTATGGGTTTGAAATTTTGTTGTGGTTTTGAATTGTGCATTGTTGATCCGTACAAAAATGTTCACTCCTAATGTTTAAACATTGTGGCATTTAACGATAGTATTCGATTTTGTTGTTCTAGGAGTTTTACCTTAGTCAAAATAATGAAATTCATTTAACAATTAGAAAACATTTGCCCTCATCAATCAAGTTGCTATTGAGCTAGTTCATACTATGATTCTCAAAAAAATGCTCTAGATGATTGTGTGGTAATCAAAACATAGGATGATGGGTGAATCAAATGAATTAGAGTTTGTCCTTCTATACAATACATTAACATGCAAATTAAAAATTTATAGTCAAGTCATACAACTAGTTTTAGGGAGGCCAATTTGACACCATTTAAAAAAAAATGAATTTAGAATTATAGAGGTAAATTCAAATCTAGTCTTAAGATGTGTGTTATTCATAAGTGATTGGATTGAGGCACTTTTAAGTTTAAAAAAGAATACAAAAGATAAAAGGAAAGAAATAGTAAGGATACATTTTAATTAAAAAATATTATAAATTAGTGATTAGATTGAAGACACTTAAATAATAATAAAAATAAAGATAAAAGGAAAGAAATAATAGGTATGCACTTTTCTCATGTAGTACATTATTAATCATTATCTAGTTAACTGAATTTAGAAGAGAGAACTCACTTGAAAATATATTATTAATTGATCTCTAAGAAAGTAGAATTTTCAAAACTGTTAAATATAATCATATTTTGAATCATAATAATATCTAAATATAACCATATATTGAAATATTCTTATTTATGTTTTAAATTTATCATTTTTTGAAATCATATATTATATTTTTAATATCAAAATATTATACAAAAAGTTTTTACTAACCAATTATATTGACTTAGAAATAAACTACAACTATAATAGTCATACTAGCAATCGCACCTTAGTGTGCAATGGGTATGCTGTAGAGTTATGGAATATATGTAAGGAATTTATATCTGCCATCATGAACAACCTAACAATCTATATCTTATGTCTTTACATATTCCATTAGCATATTTTTTAAAGCTTCTAAAACCTTTGCAATATATCCATTTTGTAAATATCTAACAATTATAATATTCTATTAGGTGACATCTCTGTTGGACATTTTGTCGAATACTTGATGTGCCTTGTCTATAATTCCATATCAATAAAATTCAACTTAAATGAAAGGGAAAAAAATAAAAAACCATTTCAGATAAATAATTTTCCAAAAATCAATGTGTTGAAAGTATGAGAACACATCTAATCGCTTTCTCATAAGCAATCATGATCCTTACAGACAAACAAACTTGTCGTTCATGACCAAATAAGAAAAATACCAAACAAGTAATAATTTTTCAATTTAAATTCCCCCATATACCTAGTCGAACAAACATATAATCTCTTTCCCTACATGTCTTTGCATGTTGTTACACGTGTTTGCCAAACAACATGTCTTTTTTGCATGCAATGGATAAGTGGAACACAAGGAGAATAGATTGGGCAAAATTCAATTTGCATTCCTAATTTCAAGAATAGAGATTATATTATTATTATTAGGCCACATCGTTATAGTTCTTCGGTTGGTTTACTTGGGGAAGAGCTTCAGGGCATTGTACCTAGGAGGTAATGTATTGGAGGAGTTGGTAATTAAAAATATTAAAATAGAGTTGGTGCTTACTCTTACCATAAATTTAAAATTTAAACTAATTTTAATAATTTTTAATTATTATTTGAAGAAAGACATAAAATATTAAAAGATATTTCAAACTTATGTTTAAATATAAAATTAAATAGTCATTGAATCAAAATCTAAATAATAATTTAGAAAAATTGTAATAATTAATAAAAGACTAAATTAATAATTTATTGGAATTGAAAAAATGAAAAGTAAGTATTGGTGTAGGATTGGAAGATATGAATATAAGTTTTTAAAAATGTTTATGAAAGTTATTTAATAAAAAATAAAATTCACTTTTAAACTTAACAATATTTCTAAACATACTTTGTATTGTTATATTAATTTTATTTTTTAATATTTATTTGTATAGTTTAATTTAACAATCTTTGTATGTATAGATTACATTATTTCTTAATGTACAATTATTCTTTCTTTAATTAAATATCTCATTTGTGTAATTTTATTAAAATGTTAATTATTATAAATTGTTCATTGATTATCTCCTTCACCTCCATTCATTAATTATATCAAATTTGAGATTAATTACCTTGTAGGAAATTTTGATTGATAGGTCAAATACACTTTTATTAACTTCTTATGAATTTGTTGATATTCCATTTATTTTTCCATCCTAAATAGTAATTGCATAATCCACCTTATCAGAACCAGGAGGACGCCTGCCATTCAAATAATTATAAAAACATAAAGCCCCAAAAACCACTGCCACCACAAAAAGCCCAGCGGAAAAAAGCCCTAAAAATGTCACAATCAGCAGGGCTCCTACAGGTATCAAGACAGGGCTTGAAAGTACCAAAACAGGGGCCAAAACCACCACAGTCACTGCAGTTAGCCCTGTCATGAACAACAAAGTTGCCCCCAATGTGACCAGGGCTGCGGCACCCAAAATCTGAGTGGAGTTTGGTGCAAATTCATGGATTTTATTCATGAATCTGTGATATCCTCCAGCCATCTGTAAATACCAGAAAGGCTAGAAAAACTTTACTTTGTAGATCTGGGTTTCTTCAATCCTGCGTTAATATAGGCAGATGAGATATTTGGGCCTGGGAAACATACAATTGATATAAGTTAATATAGGCTGCTGCTGTATTTAAGCCTCGAACCAGAAGAATCACTTAATCTTTCACTCACCACCTACCTTGTTTCATAATTAAGCTTTCCTGGCTTTTAATGACGTAACTGAAATGGAAATGAAATGGAATCATAAAAAGTAATTTAGTACTGGATTTGATAAAGATATAGTTGCTATAGCCTAGAAGTATTGGCTAAATCCTAAACTAAAACGTAAAATGTATAAGGGAAGCTTGAAAAAGTTTGAAAACAAAACTAAGTGTCCCTCTTGGTAAGATTTACGTTTTAGTTTAGGATTTAGACGTTGCCTAGCCTAGATGCCATAAATTAATTGTGAAAGATACAGTTGCTGATAAGATCAAATTTCAAAAATAGTGCTAATAACCGTATTTTGGAGAATTTAGAAAAAAAGTTTGACTTTTGTTTTGTCTTTGGTGTTTGTAGAGAGCATAGCTGGTGACTTAAAAATCAGATCATGCAACAATTATTATATCTAAGAGTAACTATCTAATGACATTTATCATTTTTATGTCACAATTTAAAATATATATATATAAGACTGTCCTTTTCTTTATTTCTAATGAAAACATAATGTAAGAAGATAAAGTAAATGAATTATGATGATTAGACATAACACTAGGAACATGAGAGGCATTGACCACACTAGAAAAATGAGATATAATTATAGCACTAGTCGGGTGCGCGTGAGAAATAGATGCAAAAATAGTTTAATGAGCATGGAAAGTAGGTGTCACACCTGCAAGATGAGCTTGATAAGAAAAGGAGGAAACATAGACATAAGTGGTAGGAAAGAGAAGGAAACATAGACATAAGTGGTAGGAAAGAGATAAGGATTAGAGACAATTAGAGATTGAATATTGATAGTGCAAAAAATATATGGTTTAGCATATAAGTGAAATGAGGAAGCAACACATGAGAAAATGAAGCTTGGGAGAGATGATGTCGAGACAAACAACTGAAAGGACTTGAAGAACTTATCTTTCCCCTTAACCTTTAATCAATAATTTGTGAAGAACATCAAATAAATGCATAGATTAACATTAATTGCTCACTATACAAGATTAGAAGATAACATTTATGTAATTAAAGCAATACCTTGTCAATCCTTTTTCTCAATATGGTGTGCCATGATCGAATGTTGCTTCTTTATTAATACAAATATTTTCAATACGAAGAGATTTCCATAATCCATGATATCAAGATATAGCCGCTTCTAGATTAAATTGTGTATAAAACTTTTGTATCAACACTTCGGATCACTTTTTGTGATCCATCATCAGGACGAAGAGAGAGACAAGAGATTGATAATATGATTCTCTTGGTTCTTTTCATCCTAATGATGGATCACAGTGTGATCCAAAATATGATTCTCTTGGCTCTCTTCATCCTGATGATGGATCATGGAATTTGATCTGAAATGTTGACACAAAATTTTATACACAATTTAATGATTCTCTTGGCTCTCTTCATCATGATGATGGATCACAGAGTGTGATCCAAAATGTTGATACAAGAAATTTATACACAATTTAATGATTCTCTTGGCTCTCTTCATCATGATGATGGATCACAAAGTGTGATCTGAAATGTTGATTCAAAAACTTTATACACAATTTAATCTAGAAGCAACTATATCATAAATATTGACATTCTTATTGTCAACTCTACTTGCAACTAATGTAGAATTCAATTGAGTACTTTTTAAAGGTAAAGATGGAGGGTGGTAACATTTTGGCATGCGCAAGGGAAAGAAAAAAACTAAAAAAAATAAGTTTAAGATTTGATTTAAGAAAGTAAAAAAACAAAACACACTCATATTTGAAAAAAATAAATAAATAAAATCCTAATGACCAAAATATATGGCTGGAAGATGAAATGAGTTTATCATAATGAAAAAGAACACTCTATTCTTTGATAAACCCTAGGCTAAAGTAGTAAACCAACAATGATGATTGAAAAACCTCCTGTTTTAGCATGAAGGTAATGACAGTTCACAAATACTCTTTTTAAAATTGACAAATGAAACATGCATACATAGCTTCACCCACAACTTGAAACTTCTATGGTATAGATTGTGTTTCATATTTGAGATTACACACCGACGAATTGCAAGATGACTCTTCTTAATTGTAGTTCAATCTCATGGCTATGGAACTAGTTCCATATGTGCACCTTCAACCCTAAATTTATGGGTTTGAAATTTTGTTGTGGTTTTGACTTGTGCATTGTTGATCCTCACAAAAAAATTCACTTCTAATGTTTAAACTTCGTGGCATTTACCGATAGTATTCGATTTTGTTGTTCTAGGAGTTTTGCCTTAGTGAAAATAATGAAATCCATTTAACAATTAGAAAACATCTGCCCTCATCAATCAAGTTGCTATTGAGCTAGTTCAAACTATGATTCTCAAACAATGCTCTAGATGATTGTATAATAATCAAAAGAAAAGAAAATGGGTGAATCAAATGAATTAGAGTTTGTCCTTCTCTACAATACATTAACATGCAAATTAAAATTTATAGTCAAGTCATATAACTAGTTTTAAGGAGGCCAATTTGACATCATTTAAAAAAAATGAGTTTAGAATTATTGAGGTCAATTCAAATCTAGAGTTTTAAGATGTGTGTTATTCATAAGTGATTGGATTGAGGGCACTTTTAAGTTTAAAAAAGAATAAAAAGGATAAAAGGAAAGAAATAGTAAGGATGCATTTTAATTTAAAAATATTATAAATTAGTGATTAGATTGAAGACACTTAAATAATTCAAAAATGAAAAATAAAAGGAAAGAAATAATAAGGATGCACTTTTCTCATGTAGTACATTATTAATCATTATTTAGTTAATTGAATTTAGAAGAGAGAACTCACTTAAAAATATATTATTAATTGATCTCTAAGAAAGTAAGATTTTCAAAACTTTTTAATATAGTCATATTTTGAATCATGATCATATCTAAATATAATCATATATCCAAATATTCTTATTTACGTTTTACATTTATCATTTTTTTAAATCATATATTATATTTTTAATATCAAAATATTTTTTAAAAAAATTGTTTATACTAACAAATTATATTAACTTAGAAATGAAACTACAACTATGATAGTCACTCCCCCACATAGGTGGAAGCTCAAAAACAAAAACATCATAAAAAGATGATTTTTTATCAACCAAAATTTTAAGAATCCTTTAGTAACTTTTAAGCGAAAAAGAAACAAGGAAAAAATAGAAAAAAATTAAATCCAAGATTTCAGATGAAGCCACTTTATTTTTTCAACAGAAAAGATTGTCAATATATATTTACACATAATACCATAACCAGGGAATGTAATTTACAATATACAGAGATCAATCAAGAAAGCATACCCTAATGAAAATACAAATGCTCAATTTATTTACAAAAACCAGCGACAATCTCTGCACCTTTCAAACCCATTCTTTATAAAAGCCGAAAGCGGGATTTTTAGAAACAGAAACTGTAGAGGTCAAAATTACTCCTATGAGTTCAAACTAGTCAAAGAATGAAGAATTTACAAAATAAATCTAGAATGTTGAGATGTATAGAATTTCATCAAGACTCTAATTAATTGTAAAATTTTATATAAAAAGTATATTATATATTACTGATTGGATTGAATGGGCTTATTAAAAAAAATAAAAAATAGTAGAGATGCACTTTTTTCATGTAGTACAATATTAAGCATTATCTAACTAACTGAATTTGAAAAGGAGAACTCTCTTAAAAATTGTTATTAATTGCTCTTTAAAGAAAGTAGAATTTTCAATTTTAAATATAAAATAATATCATATTTGGAATCATAATAATATTTTTGATCAAAATAATCTAATGAATTATTTAAATTTATTATTTCTTTAAATCATATATTATTTTTCTAATATTAAAATATGATAGTCTTCATCATTGAAAAGCTGATTTTTTTATCAGCTAAAAAAAATCTAATGAATTTTTAAAATTTATTATTTCTTTAAATCATATATTATTTTTCTAATATTAAAATATGACAGTCTTTGAAAAGCTGATTTTTTCATCAGTGAAAATTTTAAGAAATCAGCGAAAATTTTAAGAATCTTACCTGTGATTGAAAAGAAAAAGGAAAAAAAAGAGAAAAACTTAAATTCAAGAGTTTAAATGAAGCCACTTCATTTTTTCAACAAAGAGATTGTGAATGTATTTACACAGGATAATACCATAATGAGGGCTTGAAATTTACACCCATATATATCTACCCGCCACAATATACAGAGATGAATAAAACACATTCTAATAAAAATATAAATACATAATTTATTGCTATATGCTATATCAGTTTCTAGATTCGATTGTATAGAATTTTTTATCATCAATCTTTTAGATCATACTACATGATCCCTCACTACATGATCCATCATCAGAATACAAGAGAGAAAAAGGAACATAATTTATTTACAAAACCATGCCACAATTTCTACACTAATCAAACCCATCCTGTATAAAAGCTGAAAGCGGGATTTTCAGAAACAGAGACAGAGAAAATACAGTTAAGCTCCTGGTGCTGCATCCTTCCTGTTGCCCTGGAAATACCCACCATATTCCCTCACATAGTCCTTCACATGGTTTGCAGTATCAGCAATCCTCATGCGCGCATAATCCACCTTATCAGAACCAGGAGGACGCCTGCCATTCAAATAATTATAAAACCATAAAACCCCAAAAACAACTGCCACCACAAAAAGCCCAGCAGAGAAAAGCCCCAAAAAGGTCACAATCAGCAGGGCTCCTACAGGTATCAAAACAGGGCTTAAAAGTACCAAAACAGGGGCCAAAACCACCACAGTCACTGCAGTTAGCCCTGTCATGAACAAGCAAGCTGCCCCCAATGTGACCAGGGCTGCGGCACCCAAAATCTGAGTGGAATTTGGTGCAAATTCATGGATTTTATTCATGAATCTGTGATATCCTTCAGCCATCTCTAAACACCAGAAAAGCTAGAAAACTTTACTTTGTAGATCTGGGTTTCTTCAATCCCGTGTTAATATAGGCAGATGAGATATTTGGGCCTGGGAAACAGACAATTGATATAAGTTAATAAAGGCTGCTGCGGTATTTAACCCTCGAACCAGAAGAATCACTGTATCTTTCATGACCACCTACCTTGTTTCATACTTAAAGCTTTCCTGGCTTTTAATGACGCAAATGAAATGGAATCCTAAAAAGTTTTTAGTACTGGATTTGATAAAGATATAGTTGATATAGATGCTAGAAATTAATTGTGAAAGATCAGTGGCCCATAAACTTTTTATAAAAATGTAACATTGATCAAATTTCAAAGATTAGAAAATACAATAGATTTTAAAATCACTCTATTTTCCAGAATCTAAGAAAAAAAAGTTTGACTTTTTTTATTTTTTTTGTTTTTGTCTTTCGTGTTTCTAGAGAGCTTAGCGGTGCCTTAGAAAATTAGATCATGCAAAAATTATTATATCTAATAGAAAATTAGATCATGCAACAATTATTATATTTAATAGAAAATTAGGTCATGCAACAATTATTATATCTAAGGGTAACTATCTAATGGCATTTATCATTTTTATGTCACAATTTTTAAAAAAATATATAAGGTTGTCCTTTTCTTCACTTCTAATGAGAACTTTTATTTCAATGTAGATTGCCCCTTTTATGTTTTTGTTTTACATAACTAAAGATTTGTTAATTTTGATATCTCTATGTGTCTTTTACATGAATTTTATTTATACAATGTAAGTATGCTAGTTGTATTGTAATTGCAAATGTGATCTCTTGCCAACATAAATGAATGAATGAAATTGTCATAAAGTCAACAATTTGAAATTATTTAATTTAAAGTTTTTGTAATGCAATTGTCTTTCTATGTGTGTGATTTATATCTAGGAAAATTATTCTTATTATGTCAAAGGTATTCCCTATGTGAGATCAACCTTATATAGGTATGTTAGTTGTATAGCAATCATAAAACTGATCTCTTGCAAACCTAAATCAATGAGTGCAATTGACTTAGATTCATCAATTTGAAATTCTTTAATTTAAGGTTTTTGTAATACAAGTGTCTCTCTATGTTTGTGATTTATATCTACGAAAAAGAAATTTATTATATCAAAGTTGTTCCCTATGTTTGATTGACCCAATATAGGTATGCTAGTTGTATTTCAATTGTAAAATTGATCTCTTGCAAACCTAAATCAATGAGTGAAATTGACTTAGAGTTGACCAATTTGAAATTCTTTAATTTAAGGTTTTTGTAATTCAGGTGTCTCTCTATGTTTGTGATTCATATTTAAGAAAATATTTTTTATTATGTGAAAGGTGTTCCCTATGTGAGATCGACCCAATATGTAATGCCTCGTTCAAGGAACCCTCGACACTAGGACATATTACTCAACAAACATGTTGTATGTTTAAAAAAAAACTAAACTAAATGCACTACATTAACTTGAGCAATACTATTGATGTCATTTGTTCTATCAAAATAAAAAACAAGAGGACAAAGATCATACATGTTGTCCTATTATTTAACGATGCTTAACATTGCATGCCTGAACAATACTTTCTTGTTTCTTTGTAGTGTTTCATTATATGTACCTGCACACATATCTTCACATCTATATGCATATCAAAACATTAAGTGTGTGATCATAATATAATCTCCTCATTGATAACTTATCTAAGTGGATCATCATTAAGAAGAGTTGAAAATAATTACATATAAACTTAAAGATAAAATCTAAGGGGTCAGACCTAAAGTCTTTGAGGCTCATCTCTAATGGTCTTGCCTACATCATGCATAGAGACGTCGTAGTTCGACCATTGATTTTTTGTAAATCATATTATATTAGTTTGCATAAGCAAGGGTACAAAACTTCAGATGTTTTAAAAGATTAAAAAAACAGACACAAAACCCTTTCTAAAGTAAAGTTCCCTAGATAGTTTCACCTTCATCTACCTCCCACTTAGATGAAGTAGGGACAAAATCTTAGGTTTCATGCACCGACTCCAAATATCAAGACTAAATAAGATCACTTTTTCCAAGAAATAGGTTTCCGCTTAAAACAAAAGTAGGAATACTTTACGAAGGGTTTATAATGCATGACTCAAGTAGGTGCCAGAACATCATGAGATAAAAGAAATTAGTGAATGCCAAGGATTATCTAAATAATAAGATGTGGTAAAGAAATAGAAACTAGAGAATACATAGAAATAATTAGGCTTATCAAAATGATAATAGCTTAAGAACGTCGATACACCAAACTTTCGACTAGAAGATGATCAAGGCCAAGGTTAGGTCAACCATAAATCGTGGTAAGGCTAATGAAAAATTACATTATCCATGAGCATTATTAATTAACAACAATTGTTTTCTATTTAAGAAGTAACCAATATTATATACTTGACAATATTACACAATATAGGTATGTTAGTTGTATTTCAATCGCGAAAGTGATCTCTTGCGAACCTAAATCAATGAGTGAAATTGACTGAGAGTCATCACTTCGAAATTCTTTATTTTAAGGTTTTTGTAATACATGTGTATCTCTCTATGTTTGTGATTTATATCTAGGAAAATGATTTTTATTATGTCAAAGGTGTTTCATATGTGAGATCAACCCAATATAGGTATGGTAGTTGTAATCACCTAAAAATGGACAAAGACAATTCAACGATAATTCAAAGCAAATTAAGTGAAATCAAAGCAAATCAAGGACAAAATTGAATCAATTGGATCAAAATGTTTATGAAGGTTACTTAATAGAAAAAAAATTAACTATTAAACTTAACAATATTTCTAAATGTACTTTGTATTATTATATTAATTTTATTTTTTAATCTGAGAATTCAAATATTTATTTGTATAGTTTAATTTAATAGTCTTTGTGTGTATAGATTAAATTATTTTTTAATGTACAATTATTCTTTCTTTAATTAAATATCTCATTTGTGTAATTTTATTAAAATGTTGATTATTATAAATTGTTCATTAATTATCTCCTTCACCTCCATTCATTAATTATATCAAATTTGAGGTTAATTACTTTGTAGGAAATTTTGATTGATGGGTCGAATAACTTTATAATTATTAACCTTATGACAGTACACATGTTATTTTAGATTGCCTTGCTTTCATCTCCATTCATTTCTAATAATACACTTTTATTGACTTATGAATTTGTTAATATTCCATTCATTTCGAATAATACACTTTTATTGACTTATGAATTTGTTGATATTCCATTTATTTTTCCATCCTAAATTGTGATTGCACTATACCATTGTAAATATCACTATGAAAAACGAATTTGCACATCCTAAATTCTAAATTACCATAAACAAGTGACAGCGGTGTGACAGAAAGTCACAAGATAAAGAAGCTCTCAGTTGATATTTTTTTAGTGCATGACTACAACAGGCCTCGTGCCAGATCATACAGTAGACTTAGATGAACCAGTAGAAAATAGAGGATAGTGTATTTTGTTTACACATATACTGGTAGACTTTACAGATTGCATTGATCTATCTATATTATTGCTTCTCCTGTTAAGTTAGGATTTTAAGTATAATTGCAAATTATCTCTGAAGTTTACACCCCCGTGAGAAATAATGCACCAGCCAGAACAAGTAGCCCGAAAGGACCCAGAGCGCCCCCTCGCTGGTGCTGCAGTTGTATGTTACATCTGCTTCAGATGGGAATTCAAGAACAAGCTCAATGTCCAACTATGACATGCCACAGTATTGAGATCAGTAGTGTAAGCTAGTTTCTGTGTCAACCAAGCTTAGAGCCTCTGCTTTGCTTGAGAGATGTTACAATAAATAAAAGGAAAGTGCCTCACAGATGTCCCAAACATGGATGGTCCTTTGTATTTTTAATATCAAAATATTATAAAAAAAAAGTTTTTACTAACCAATTATATTGACTTAGAAATAAACTACAACTATAATAGTCATTCCCCATCTGGGTGGAAGCTTAGAAACAGAAACAGCATAAAAAGATGATTTTTTATCAACCAAAATTTTAAGAATCCTATCTGTGATTTAAGTCAAGAGTTCAGATGAAGCCACTTAATTTTTTCAACAGAAAAGATTGACAATGCATTTACACAGGGTAATCCCATAACGAGGGCTTGGAATTTACACCCATGTACATCTACCGGCCACAATATACAGAGATCAATAAAACACGCCCTAATGAAAATACAAACACATAATTTATTTACATAAACCAGCGACAATTTCTGAACTAATCAAACCCATCCTGTATAAGAGCTGAAAGCGGGTATTTCAGAAACAGAGACAGAGAAAATACAGTTAAGCTCCTGGTGCTGCATCCTGCCTGTTGCCCTGGAAATACCCACCATATTCCCTCGCATACTTCTTCACATAGTTTGCAGTATCAGCAATCCTCATCCGCGCATAATCCACCTTATCAGAACCAGGAGGACGCCTGCCATTCAAATAATTGTAAAACCATAAAGCCCCAAAAACCACTGCCACCACAAAAAGCCCAGCAGAGAAAAGCCCTAAAAATGTCACAATCAGCAGGGCTCCTACAGGTATCAAAACAGGGCTTAAAAGTACCAAAACAGGGGCCAAAACCACCACAGTCACTGCAGTTAGCCCTGTCATGAACAACAAAGCTGCCCCCAATGTGATCAGGGCTGCGGCACCCAAAATCTGCGTGGAATCTGGAGCAAATTCATGGATTTTATTCATGAATCTGTGATATCTTTCAGCCATCTCTAAACACCAGAAAAGCTAGAAAACTTTACTTTGTAGATTTGGGTTTCTTCAATCCTGTGTTAATATAGGCAGATGAGATATTTGAGCCTGGGAAATAAACAATTGATATAAGTTAATATAGGCTGCTGCGGTATTAAAGCCTCGAACCAGAAGAATCACTGTATCTTTCATGACCACTTACCTTGTTTCATACTCAGGCTTTCCTGTCTTTTAATGACGTGATTGAAATGGAAATTAAATGGAATCATAAAAAGTAATTTAGTACTGGATTTGGTAAAGATATAGTTGCTATAGCATAGATGCCATAAATTAATTGTGAAAGATACATTTGTTGATAAGCTTCCTTTAAAATGTACTATTGATCAAATTTCAAAAATTAGAAAATACAACAGATTTTCGCTAATTACTGTGTTTTGGAAAATCTGGGAAAAAAAGTCTGACTTTTATTTTTGTCTTTAGTGTTTGTAGAGAGCTTAGTTGGTGCCTTAAAAAATCAGATCATGCAACAATTATGATATCTAAGGGTAACTATCTAATGGCATTTATCATTTTTATGTCACAATTTTAAAAATATATATAAGCCTGTCCTTTTCTTCATTTCTAATGAGAACTTTTCTTTCAAATTAGATTGTGGCTTTTATGTTTTTTTACATAACTAAAGATTTGTTAAATTTGATATCTCTATGTATCTTTTACATGAATTTTATTTATACAATATCAGATCTCTTGCCAACATAAATAAATGAGTGAAATTGACATAAAGTCAACAATTTGAAATTGTTTAATTCAAAAATTTTGTAACACAATTGTCTCTCTATGTGTGTGATTTATATCTAGTAAAATGATTTTTATTATATCAAAGGTATTCCTTATGTGAGATCAACCTTATATAGGCATGTTAGTTGTATAGCAATCATAAAATTGATCTCTTGCAAACCTAAATCAAGGAGTGAAATTGACTTAGATTCATCAATTTGGAATTCTTTAATTTAAGGTTTTTGTAATACATGTGTCTCTCTATGTTTGTGATTTATATCTAGAAAAAAGAATTTTATTATGTCAAAGTTGTTGCCGATGTTTGATTGACTCAATATAGGTATGCTAGTTGTATTTCAATCGTAAAATTGATCTCTTGCAAACCTAAATCATTGAGTGAAATTGACTTAGAGTCGCCAATTTGGAATTCTTTAATTTAAGATTTTTGCAATTCAGGAGTCTCTCCATGTTTGTGATTCATATCTAGGAAAATAATTTTTATTATGTGAAAGGTGTTCCCTATGTGAGATTGACCCAATATGTAATATATTACTCAACAAACATGTTGTATATTTTTAAAAAAATTAAATGCACTACATTAACTTAAGAAATACTATCAATGTCATTTGTTCTATCAAAATAAAAAACAAGAGGACAAAGATCATACATGTTGTCCTATTATTTAACAATACTTATCATTGCATGCCTAAACAATACTTTCTTGTTTCTTCATAGTGTTTCATTATCTGTACCCGCACACATATCTTCACATCTAGATGCATGTCAAAACATTAAGTATGTGATCATAATATAACCTCCTAATTGATAACTTATCTAAGTGGATCGTCATTAAGAAGAGGTGAAAATAATTGCATATAAAACTTAAAGATAAAACCTAAGGTGTTAGACCTAAAGTCTCGGGGGCTCATCTCTGATGGCCTTGTATACATCATGTGTAGAGACTTCGTAGTTTGACCATTGATTTTTTTAAAATTCTATTATATTAGTTCACATAAGCAAGGGTACAAAACTTCATATGTTTTAAAAGATACAAAAAGAAGACACAAAACCCTTTCCAGAGTAAAGTTCCCTAGATAGTTTCACCTTCATCTACCTCCCACTTAGGTGAAGTAGGGACAAAATCCTAGGTTTCATGTACTGAATCCAAATCTCAAGAGGAAATAAGATCACTTTTTCCAAGAAATAGGTTTCCGCTTAAAACACTAGTTGGAATACTTTAAGAAGGGTTTATAATGCATGACTCTTGAGTAGGTGCCAGAATATCATGAGATAAAAGAAATTAGTCAATGACAAGGACTATCTAAGAAGATGTTGTAAGGAGATAGCAACTAGAGAATACATAGAAATACTTAGGATTATCAAAATGATAATAAATTAAGAACATCGATACATCAAACTTTTGACTAGAAGATGATCAAGGCTAAGGTTAGATCAACCATAAATTGTGGTAAGGCTAATGAAAAATTACATAATCCATGATCATTATTAATTAAGAGCAATTGGTTGCTAAAAGAAGTAACCAATATTATATACTTGACAACATTACACAATATAGGTATGCTAGTTGTATTTCAATTGCAAAAGTGATCTCTTGCGAACCTAAATCAATGAGTGAAATTGACTTAGAGTTATCACTTTGAAATTCTTTAATTTAAGGTTTTATTAATACAGGTGTATCTCTCTATGTTTATGATTTATATCTAGGAAAATGATTTTCATTATATTTCAAAGGTGTTTCATATGTGAGATCGACCCAATATAGGTATGGTAGTTGTATTGCAATCACGAAAGTGATCTCTTGCGAATCTAAATCAAAGAGTGAAATAGAGTTAGAGTCATCAATTTAAAATTATTTAATTTAAGGGTTTTGTAATACATATATCTTTCGATGTTTGTTATTTATATCTAGGAAAATGATCTATATTATGTCAGAAGTGTTCCATATATGAGATCAACCCAATATATGCATTGCTATATGTATTGCAATTGTGAACATGATCTATTACAAACCTAAGTCAATGAGTGAAATTGACTTGGAGTGATCCCCGAGTGAATTTGACTAAGAGTGATCTCTGGGAAAACGTCATTAATGAATTTATTATATTTTTGGAATTTAATTACACAAATCATTAAATGAGGCAAGACCATAACTAATCTAGATGTAAGAATTAGAGCCCTGCCATATAGTAATTTTTTCCTTAAAATCAATTTGATTTAATATATACAATAACACAGGTGCGCACACACACACAAACATACATGCATGTATATGTGTATGTGTATGTACAAGCCTACATGTATATGTATACACATACACATACACATACACATTAGGAGTGGAGTGTGTCAAGTTATTATGCACACTGATTCTCTCACATTTTTCACATTAGAGTCATTCTCTCTCACTACTATGATCTTGTAGTCCTAGTCTTTCTAAATCTATAAGAAATACAACTTGTATGTGCCTCATTGATTAAATTTTGATATTTTTTAGTATCTTTACCATATGTGGATGCATTCAAAACAAGTATGTTAATTTATAGAAATAAGTAAACTTTTGATTTATTGTATTCTCTATGTCTTATACTCTATCACGATGAACACAAAATAACCTATTTTTTCATGTTTAAGGTTATTTAAACTTCACATTTAATAGTTATGCCCTACCTTGAAGGATAAACAACTATTGTTTCTTTGTACCAAGGTAAGATGCTGCAAGCGATTAATGTTGGCATCCATATTTTCTATTTTGATTAGAGATAGTAATAATAAATATTGTATTCCTGGGTATATATAGATATTAGATTATATTAAATTTCACTATATCAGTAATAATAAATATATACTAAATGGATATATCTCCATATATGAATCACCTCTCTATATATACCACTTCCTATGTCTTTATCTTTCTATATGTAATGTACTCTTCTTGTTCTTACAACAATTTGGCACTTTTCCCCTCTGACATATAGTTTGCTTGATCAAAATAGTCGTGTAGTACTAAAAATCAATTAAAATGAGCTATTTCCTTTTATAATAGTCAAATCTAATATAAATCCCATCCTTAGAAGTGACCTCAAACTATGACATTTTTACTAGTACATTTGATTCCTTTGTGATTGATAGATTGCTTGAAGTAAGGACTTTAATTTATTTTTGAATCTATCAATCTTGTAATCAATGTTCCCTTCATGACTAGTATATTTTAAAGGAATGTTGATTGTCTTAATTAATATATATAAGATCGAATGCTGCAAAGAAATATGTATTCTTTTTGGATGAGGATTCTTCTCACTTGATGTTGCGAGGTCTAATGTCTTCTTATTTGTGCAAGAATGTCTTTCTTCTATGATCAAATATTATGTATATTCACTGGTGATTGAAATGAATATGGATAGAGAGATATATATAAATAGTGAGGCATGGGCCCTGTTGGCAAGATTCACTCTATAATGCATGGTATTTTATCATTGATGGCAACTACTATCATGACTCTTGACCATTTTGCTGATAAGATAGTTTACTGGAGGATTTGATGCTTATATTTGTCCAAGTACTGAAAGTAGTGTAAGACCAGTTGAATAGATCAATATGGTTTAGAAAAGTTTTGGAATGTTAGTGGATGTGATTGAAAGGTATGAATATAGACATACTATTGTGTCTAATCTGGTCATCGCAAATTCTGAAGTCATTAGATGCATGAGATATTCACTGAGGAATATCAAATTGACAAAGTTTTTGGGAAGAACATGATAGTTTGGAAAAATCGAGTTGGTACACTTGGTAAATCAATTTTGGTTAACAGTTTGGTGATTTCTTATGATAGAGATGACATTAGAGGATATTTGGTTTGAATAGAAAGATTTGATTTTGTGTTTTGATCTTGTTTTGGCATGAAGACTTCTACACGTTTCATTACTTTATTTGGGCCGATAAAGTTTGAGTTTTGAGCTCATGATCTTATATTTAAGATTGAGTTTTGATTGCGAAGGAGATAGACAATGATGATATAGAAAGGAAGTAAGTATAGACTATTTTGGATGTGCAGATCTATGTCTAAATCTTCATTGGAACTATAAAGGCATTGTTGATGCTACCAATCATTTCGGTATAGGACTGTAAGTCCATTTCGGTTATGTAATTGGCTATAAACCTTGATGTATTTTTGGTTGTGTAATTGAGAAGTGAGCTCTAGGTTGTAAGCCTAAATGCAAATGCATTCCCCTTTTTGTACTTATGAGAATTATAGAGGTCAATTCAAATGTAGAGTGTTAAGATGTGTGTTATTCATAAGTGATTGGATTGAGGGCACTTTTAAGTTTAAAAAAGAATAAAAAAGATAAAAGGAAAGAAATAGTAAGGATGCATTTTAATTAAAAAATATTATAAATTAGTGATTAGATTGAAGACACTTAAATAATAATTAAAATAAATAAATAAAAGAAAAGAAATAATAGGGATGCACTTTTCTCATGTAGTACATTATTAATCATTATCTAGTTAACTGAATTTAGAAGAGAGAACTTACTTAAAAATAGATTATTAATTGATCTCCAAGAAAGTAGAATTTTCAAAATTTTTAAATATAATCATATTTTGAATCATGATCATATCTAAATATAATCATATATCGAAATATTCTTATCTATGTTTTAAAGTTATCATTTCTTTAAATCCTATATTATATTTTTAATATCAAAATATTTTTAAAAAAAACTGTTTATACTAACCAATTTTATTAACTTAGAAATGAAACTACAACTATGATAGTCACTCCCCCACATGGGTGGAAGCAGCATAAAAAGATCATTTTTTATCAACCAAAATTTTAAGAATCCTTTCTGTAACTTAAGCGAAAAAGAAAGAAGGAAAAAATAGAGAAAAACTTAAATCCAAGATTTCAGATGAAGCCACTTTATTTTTTCAACAGAAAAGATTGTCATAATACGATAACCAGGGAATGTAATTTACAATATACAAAGATCAATCAAGAAAGCATTACCTAATGAAAATGCAAATGCATAATTTACTTACAAAAACCAGCGACAATCTCTGCACCTTTCAAACCCATTCTTTATAAAAGCCGAAAGCGGGATTTTTAGAAACAGAAACAAAGAAATGATTTAAATATGGAATTTGAAACTGTAGAGGTCAAAATTACTCCTATGAATTCAAACTAGCCAAAGAATGGAGAATTTATAAAATAAATCTAGAATGTTGAGATGTATAGAATTTCATCAAGACTCTAATTAATTGTAAAATTTTATATAAAAAATATATTATACATTAGTGATTGGATTGAATGGACTTATTAAAAAAAATAAAAAATAGTAGAGATGCACTTGTTTCATTGAGTACAATATTAAGCATTATCTGACTAATTGAATTTGAAAAGGAGAACTTTCTTAAAAATTGTTATTAATTGTTCTTTAAAGAAAGTAGAATTTTCAATTTTAAATATAAAATAATATCATATTTTGAATCATAATAATATTTTTGATCAAAATAATCTAATGAATTTTTAAAATTTATTATTTCTTTAAATCATATATTATTTTTCTAATATTAAAATATGATAGTCTTCATCATTGAAAATCTGATTTTTTTATCAGCAAAAATTTTAAGAATCTTACCTGTCAAATCTATTAGATTTCCACAATCCATACGTATGGTGTATTCAGTTTCTGGATTCGATTGTGTAGGTTTTTTTACCAAACATTTCGGATCATACTACATGATCCATCATCAGGATGTCAAAGAGCAAGAGCAAGAGCAAGAGGAAAAAAACCTACACAATCGAATCCAGAAATTGAATACACCAATCTTACCTGTGATTGAAAAGAAAAAAGAAAAAAGAAAAAAGAAAAAAGAAAAAAGAAAAAAAAAAGAGAAAAACTTAAATTCAAGAGTTCAAATGAAGCCACTTTATTTTTTCAACAGAAGAGATTGTGAATGTATTTACACAGGATAATACCATAACCAGGACTTGGAATTGGCATTTACACCCATATATATCTACCAGCCACAATATACAGAGATGAATAAAACACATTCTAATAAATATACAAATACATAATTTTTTGCTATATGCTATATCAGTTTTTGGATCTGATTGTATAGAATTTTTTATCACCAATCTTTCAGATCATACTATATGATCCCTCACTACATGATCCGTCATCAGAATACAAAAGAACAAGAGGAACATAATTTATTTACAAAACCAAGCCACAATTTCTACACTAATGAAACCCATCGTGTATAAAAGCTGAAAGCGGGATTTTCAGAAACAGAGACAGAGAAAATACAGTTAAGCTCCTGGTGCTGCATCCTGCCTGTTGCCCTGGAAATACCCACCATATTCCCTTGCATAGACCTTCACATGGTTTGCAGTATCAGCAATCCTCATGCGCGCATAATCCACCTTATCAGAACCAGGAGGACGCCTGCCATTCAAATAATTATAAAACCATAAAACCCCAAAAACCACTGCCACCACAAAAAGCCCAGCAGAAATAAGCCCTAAAATAGTCACAATCAGCAGGGCTCCTACAGGGATCAAAACAGGGCTTAAAAGTACCAAAACAGGGGCCAAAACGACCACGGTCACTGCAGTTAGCCCTGTCATGAACAAGAAAGCTGCCCCCAATGTGACCAGGGCTGCGGCACCCAAAATCTGAGTGGAATTTGGTGCAAATTCATGGATTTTATTCATGAATCTCTGATATCCTTCAGCCATCTGTAAGTACCAGAAAAGCTAGAAAAATTTTACTTTGTAGATCTGGGTTTCTTCAATCCTGTGTTAATATAGGCAGATGAGATATTTGGGCGTGGGAAACAGACAATTGATATAAGTTAATAAAGGCTGCTGCGGTATTTAAGCCTCGAACCAGAAGAATCACTGTATCTTTCATGACCACCGACCTTGTTTCATACTTCAAGCTTTCCTGGTTTTAAATGGAATCGTAAAAAGTTTTAAGTACTGGATTTGATAAAGATATACCTAGTTGCTATAGATGCCATTAATGTATTTGTCATGCACTATAGCATTAAAAAATTAGGTCATGCACAGCGATTATTATATCTAAGGGTAATTATCTAATGACATTATCATTTTTACTTCACAATTTACAAAAATATAAGGCTGTCCTTTTCTTCATTTCTGAGAACTTTTCTTTCAAAGTAGATTGTGGAATTTATGTTTTTTTTTACATAACTAAAGAATCTCTATGTGTATTTTACATGAATTTTTTCTTGTATGAAATGGACTTGGCTAAGGTTGTCTATCAACGGTTTGCAATGGTAGAAAAGGACATGTGAGACGATTCAAGTCTATACAACCGTCTGATGTTTTCCAACACTTTTCCTCTACTTTGTTACTATTGACCACATTAATGTATTTGTCCCCGCCTTTGCTCACACATTTTTTACTGTTTGTTGTCCGTTATTTTTATTGGTGTGTTGACCTTATAGGTTGTACAGTCATGTGGGGGCTTGGCCCCCTTAAACTCGGATCCTTGTGTTCCCCTAATATTTGTTGTTTCCGTTTTCATTTTGTTGCCATTGGAGGTCTGGTGCCCACCGTTGGAAGAAATCTATTTGTAGTTGTGATAGTTTATGGTGACAATTGTGGAGAAATCGACCGCATAAATTGATAAATCGATGCTTGAAACCTTTACTAGTAGTGCACACTTGGATGCTTGACTACACTTGCTATTGTTTGTCTAGTCCCATGAGTGCACCAGTTCAGGTTTGTTATGTTAGCACTTCAAATTAGTTCAAGCGAAATGACAATATTGGTCTATAAAAATATGACCAAATGAAGATCATATTGAGCAGAGCGTATGTCATTCGGAAGCTCTACATCGCCTCTTTCACGCTGCAGCAAACCACCTTTGTTTGAGAAAATTTATATGGAGAGCCAAATATCTTCTTTTAACTATTCGTTCACTTAAGGGCCAAGCCGTATTTAAAAATAATAATAGTCAAATGAACTCAGTCTTTGACATAACCTGTACAGTTTGAAAACTCTGTTGCTTCACATTATCCATTATGTTCAGCCCTAATCCATAAATTTTGAAGGAAATGGCTAAATGAAATCTATTTTTGACAAAATTAATATCATTCAAAAGCTCTTGAATGAACTATTTTTTTACACTTCAAATGAATTGGGAAACATCTAAACAACAAACTAAAACATACATCTTACCAAGGCTCTAAATACGTGGAGGCCCCCACAAATTGACAGGTCAGGTGAAGTTTTCTTACTTCCTATTAAGATTATAAAAGTACACACTAATGAAAGTTTGGATTAATTGTTCCCTCTACTTTATTTTCAAAGTTGACTTTTGTGGTTGATTATGGTTGATTATAGTCACATGTTTAAGGTACTTCAATGTTTTGTAATATTTAATATTATAGGGAAATTGTATATTATGTCAATTTATTTATTTTAAATTTTGTTTATAATCTTATTTTTTATCATTTTTATTTATTTTTAGATAGTCTTTCAAATTTAATTTTGTCTTAAGATTTTATTTCTTTGCTTAGGATCAATCTTATGTTACTTGAGATAGAACTTAAATTTTAAAATTTAATTTAGTTTTAATCTATTTATATTACTTGTTATGACTAGACTTGGCATAAATTTGAATGATTGAAAGCTACACTTTAGAATTTTAAGACATTCACTGTGCACTTAAAAACATAGAGAAAAATTGCAGGTCCAACAAGGAGGAATCATTCTAGGAGCATTTAGATTTGGAAATTCAAATAACACATTGTGTTTCTAAAGACCACAATCCTTACAATCTTATCAAACATCACAAATTAAGGCAAATAAGTTTTGAAAGTCTACTTTACATCAATTTAGATCTATATTTGTGTGAGATAAGGCTATTCTTTAGAATTGAAAGACATTCATTGTGCACTAAAAATATAGAGAAAAACCATAAGGTCAAACAAGAAGCACTCAATCTTTCCATGCCAAAACAAAGGAAATTGATGTGTAGTTTCATTTTTTCTTGTAGCTGAACACTGAAATAGGTACCACAAATTTATTCTCCCCTTCCATCACCTAGCCAAAAGAAGCATCATTCTCCTCCAAAATCCCTACTCGGTATTTCCCTATCTCAATATGGGAGCAACTCAACCATAATCCAACCTCCTCCTCCCAATATTGTACCACTTAGTATTCCTCCTCACCTCACCACTCAACATTACCCTTCTCTTCTTTATGGGATTCACCCCACCTATTTCTGGCCACCTTCATCAAAACCACTCTGCAACCTTCTCTACACTCACCATGTCAACATACACCTCTCCAACATCTTCAATGTTGATATATATATATATATATATATATATATATATATATATATATATATATATATATATATATATATATATATATATATATATATATATATATATATATATATATATATATATATATATATCAAGTTTACAAACAAGTACTTCTAAAGTTGTCTACAAGACAAAAATAAACAAGACCTTAAGATGGATTCTACTATTAATTGTATTTTTGTTAACTTCCACAATAGAGCTTTATAGAATCACAATCTCTCTATATCAGTTAGGCTATCAATCACTTTACTAGAATATATAATCTTACAAAAAAAAAGTATTTCTAAATCTATCTACAGACAAAAAGAACCTTAAGATGAATTCTAGCATCTATTAGGTTTGTGTGAACTTCCACCATATAGTATTTTAGACCAATAATTATTCTGATTCCTCATGTTTCTCTTCTTCCTCTGAATCATCTTTCATAGCAACAAATACTACTTCTATATCATCATCAGTGTCAGATTCAGATTCAATATCTTTGGCAATGTAACATACCTTTTTCCCTTTGTCATAACTATCTCAGTTATCCTTTTTGTTGTATCGGTAGCCTCTATTGACTCTTCTCCCATAGCTTCCTTCCGATCAGTCTTTGGATCTATCATCATCTTTCTTCTGTGGACATCTAGTAGCAATGTGACCAACCTCTTTACAATTAAAACATGCCAAAGGTAACTTACCTTTATATCTTCCTTTTTCTTTGGGCAATCTTCTGGCCATAAGAGCTTCAAGCTCATCAAGTTCATCATCGGTGTCGCTGTCACTATCATCATTCCTATTTTTTTTGCTAGACTTACTAATCTTCAAAGAAGACATGAAAGCTGATTCAACAGGAGCAACAACACTGTTGTCAAAGTTATTTAATTCAAAGGTTGTAAGCTTACCGATCAATGTGTCAAGGGTAAGATTGGATGTAGCCCTTGTTTCATGAATTGCAGAGATCCTGATCGCATAAACTGGTAACAAAGTTCTGAGAATCTTGCTTATGACTGTTTCATCATCGATCACTCCATCAAATGCTCTAATGGGATGTACTACTTCTTTCAATCTATTTGAATAATGCACTATGTTCTCACCTTCTTTCATTCTCATATCATCAAAATGACCTCTTAGACTTTCTGCTCTAGCTCTCTTAACATTCAAGTCTCCACTATATATCAAATTTAATTTGTCCCACATCTGTTTGGCAGTAGTGCATCCCTTAATGTCTTCAAATTTAGCGTCGGTATAGGCAGCAACAAGTTCCATCATATTGATATTGTGTTCATGCTTATCTTTCAATTGATCAAGGGTTAAGGGACCTAGTGTCAGTTCTATGTAGCCATTCTTCATTAGATCTACAACTGAGTTTCCAATTCCAGATATGTGCAACAACATTGTGCTTTGCCATACTTCGAAGTTTTCTTTGTTTAGTCTTGGCACTTCCCTCTTATACATCTTGAGACCTTTGTGCTGAAGTCCTTAAAACTCTGTTCTAAGCAACCGAAGCTCTGATACCAATTGTTAGAATAACTGAGAGGGGGGGTGAATCAGTTATCCGGTGTCCCAAATCAAAATGTATACTTCAAAACAATTTTTTCAATTCGTGCTTCTCGGTAAACAATAAATACTTTAACTATCTGTGCATTTACCGATTGTCAAACTAATACTTGTAACTGTTACCGATCAAATCTAACATGTAATATGCAAAAACAAATATTGTAATCAACACATAACACAAGAGATTTAACGTGGAAACCCTGTAAAAGGAAAAACCACCTAAGACTGGCAACCCAAAAATTGTTCACTCTTCTGAAGTGAGGTCGGTGAAGACCCAACCCTGTTAAAGGTTACAAACACACTATCAGGTGTGACCTTGTTAGAGGATTTTAGACTAGAAGTTATCGTCCAACCAGCATTCACTATGGGGTTGACAAGATAACAATGTTCACTCTAATGAATGATACATCATAAGACTTTCTAAGTCCACTCAGTTAAGAGATTTGACTGTGTACAATGGTTAAATATGTAACAGTAAATGATCTGCCTAAATACAACTTCAATTGCATATTACAGATCAATATTTTGCTCATATAAATCCTTCTGACCAACATTTCACTTCAAATTCAATACTGTATCAACTTACTGTCCGTCAGTAATTGCTCTTTGTAGCTCAGTAACTGTTATGCAGCTTGGTTCTTACTAACTAGTATGATCAGAATGCATGAAAACTTCTTCATGCGAAATTTCTGCAGCATCTACTTCTTTCGGCAGCTCATTTCATAATGAAATCTCCAGTCTCTTATATAGACATGTAAAACATTTTCTTCCTGTCCATTGGATTTTGCCGCTTAAACACATTCATTGATTTTTTCGCTTCAAGCTTCCTCGGCTAATGTGTCAATAACTTGTTTCAATTTGCTCCGTCAGATCCTTTTGATTTATGTTAGCCATCGATCATCATACCAAACATTATCTGTTACCTCGAAATCATACACTTGCCAGCTCATCAATCTTATCGGCTAAACTGATCATTTGATTCATTATGTTCTCATCGATTAACAAAGAAATGCATTGGTGAACACAAGCTCAGTTAATACTGTGCTCAGTATACACCACACTCTGTCGGTGTATACTGAAATGCTTTTATTTACTGACAACACTGCTTTGAGTCTTTCAGCTCTATTCTTCATCATAGATGAATGCAACATAATGAAGTCGATTCCATCAAGTCATGGACTCATCAACAAGTTACTCAATGTATTCTTTATCCTCATCTGACATGTACATTTTCCTCATGTAGATTTCTCTGTTCTTCCTTTCTTTCCACCTTTCTTTAGATGTGTCAGTATAGTAACTTACAAGATAAGTACTGTCAAACTAGTTGACATAAATGACAACATAAAACTAATTTAATCATCTTGCATTATCTAATCATCAACTTCTTAGTAATCTTGAATTACCGATTCTTCATTTAGGTTCCAAATCAGTTGTAGTTCATCAATTTCCATACTCTCGCTAAAGTGGGGGCTTATTGTATCGTCTTAAAATGGAAGCACTTCCATGTTAAGAACATTTAGCCCTCCTTAGGGGGTGTTTTGGGTCATCATCATGTTGTCCTCTATTTTATGCCCCCTTCCCATCTTCTATGCCTATTTAGGGCTCTGTTTGGGCCTCCCCGAGCACTATTTTCCTCACCTAGCACATTTTTCAGGGGTCCTAAACCCTTGGGTGAAGGTCGACCTCGACCTTGACCTAGGTCAAAGTTGACCTTGACCCTAACCTAGGTCCCCCTTTTCATCAAAAATTTTGTTGGATGCGGGGGGAAACTCAAAAGTTTATTCTCCCGCTTCCAAGTTGGCTAGTTTGGTCTCTGAAATGGTAAACTCTTAAATTGCATTTAATCTAGGTCTATTTCTAGGGGTAAGGGCCCAATGGGCATTTATTTCTCATATGTCGGCCTCTCTGGGATTTTGTGCCCTAGATCTCTATAAAAGGAGGCCTTCCTCTCTCATTTTCTCCATCTCATCTTCATAATCTCTCAAGACATCTCTCAATCAAGTGCATCCACAATCCAGCAAGTTTTCTCTCAAGCAAATCAAGTGAGAAAGAATTCAAGAAATCATCCATTCAAGCATTCAAGTTCTCCATTGAAGATCAAGGATTTAAGCATTCAATCCTTCGAAGGGATTTGGTTCAAGCATTCAAGATTCATCATTCAAACCCTAGATCTATCCATCATGGTGGTGTGATCTTCCTTCAAGATCCTCCGTTCATCTTCAACATCCATTCATTCTTCCCTCAAGGTACAGGTGAGGGATGATGAATATCAGTGCAGATCTGAGTACCCTTTTTGCCGAACTTTCGGGATCTGTGAATAGAATTTTCGTCGAAGTAGTTCATGTCAAGGATGACTTTTAGTGAGAGGTAAGATTGTACCCTGGGGTAAGATCTTACCCTGATCCTGAGGTCAAGGATGACCTTACTTGGAAAAGAAAAATATTTCGAGGTTTTGCAGATCTTGTAGTTTCAGTGTAACATCACGAAAATCAACAGTTTCTGAGACTGTTTGACAGGGTTTTCAGCAGGTTCTTTTTTGGAGGTAAGTAATTTTATTTCTTCATTTCAATATTAGCATTTCCAGATTTACATTCCATCCCCTTATAATTCAAATATATATACAAAATATGGTTTTAGGGTCTCTTTCATATGCATTATTATAAACCCTATTCTTATCTCATATTTTATATCTTACAGTAATACATGTGTATCTCTCTATGTTTGTGATTTATATATAGGAAAATGATTTTTATTATGTCAAAGGTGTTCCATATGTTCCATATAGGAATGGTAGTTGTATTGTAATCACAGAAGTGATCTCTTGCGAATCTAATCAATGAGTGAAATAGACTTAGATTCATCAATTTAAATTCTTTAATTTAAAGTTTTTGTAATACATATATCTTTCTATGTTTGTTATTTATATCTAGGAAAATGATCTATATTATGTTAAAAGTGTTCCCTATATGAGATCAACCCAATATAGGCATTGCTAGATGTATTACAATTATGAAAATGATCTATTACAAACCTAAATCAATGAGTGAAATTGACTTGGAGTGATCCCTGAGTGAATTTGACTAAGGGTGATCTCGTTGGAGAATGTCATTAATGAATTTATTATATTTTTGGAATTTGATTACACAAATCATTAAATGAGGCAAGATCACAGCTAATCTAGATGTAAGAATTAGAGCCCTTCCATATAGTAATATTTTCCTCAAAATCAATTTGATTTAAAATATACAAGCACATAGGCGCGCGCGCGCACACACACACACACACATATATATATATGCATAGTGCCATTATAATGTTTTATGTATTGATCATGTATGTATAGCCGACACACACACACACACACACACACACACACAATGTTTTATGTATTGATCATGTATGTATAGCCGACATATATATATATATATATATATATATATATATATATATATATATATATATATATATATATATATATATATATATATATATATATATATATATATATATATATATATATATATATATATATATATATATATAGTGCCATTATAATATATGTAAGGTAGCGTGTTGTAATGTTATATGGTCGACCTTGAATTATGTTTTGTAACTACCTTATAGAGGTCGACCTAGTTACTATACTCTTAATCAAGTATAAGTATATGATGTAATATGTGATTGTGAAGTATGGAAAACTTGTAGATTCAAGTTTGAGCAAAGCAGAGAAGTCTGCAAGGCGATTGAGAATAGGTTGCATGGGTTTGCAGTAAGAGTTCTCAGATATATACATGTAATCTCTTTGTATATCAGGATAGGAAGTCCACCATTTTGTAAGTGCAGTGAGAACACATTTGTATACCCCTAATAGGGTTCATCAGTCTTTTATCCAAGACCTGCTCTATGTAATAATCAGCTCCTAACATGGCTAGACTCCTAAAAGGGTCACTATACTTTAGTATAGATATTTTTGGGTATCATCCCCATCGGGGTTTTTCCCTTAACAATATTTACTCAAGAACAAAACAATGGTGTCATGAGTTATCTTGAGTATGTTTACTTTTCATGGATATTTTCTTTAAGTTTTATATTTGTTAAGTGGTTGAAGAAATCATATAAGTGTTGTAATATTGATTCACCCCCCTCTCAGTATTACCAAATCCTAACAATTGGTATCAGAGCATCTGTCCCTCAGAAGGAAAGCTTAACAACTTAAAGGAGATCTAGATGGATTATAGAACTTTAAAGAAAAATTATGACATTGCATTGGATGATCTTGATGAGACTATTGCAGAAAATAAAAATCTAAATTACAAATTGAAAAAGTCAGATGATTTTATCAAAAAACTAAAGGAGCAGTTAAGACATGCAAGAAACCAAAGAGAAGAACTAATCAAGGAGCAATCATAATCAAAACAAGGTGAAAAACTCAAAAAGGAGAATGAATAACTCAAGGATGAATATGAAATTTCAAAATTAGAACTGATGATAGTGCTTGATGAAGCAAAAGATCAAAACAAGAAAATGAAAGGTGATTTAGAAAGAAGTTGAAAACACTAATCAAGTGGTTGGCTCTATTGAAGTTCAAAAGAAGATGAAAGCTAAAATTGGTAGTCTCCAAGCCAACCGCGGTGAGATTTTATAAAAGTATGGAAGAAATACTTGTATATTGCAAAGATTTTGTTAAGAACATCACCATGGCTTTTCAAGTGTTTGAGAAAGAACTAGAAAAAATAAAAATGAATCACAAGTAGGAGAATGTTGTTAACATATTGCCATCTCGCCTTCAAGCTCTAAGAAGAAAGATAAGGATAAAGGAACCTGCAAGACTCTTTCTCCTTCCATCGCTACAAAAATGAGTAAGGTTCCTAACAAATTATTCTTTGAAGACATGCTAGATTTTCTGAACAAAGAGTGGCAATCTATTGAAGGCTTGAAGTTGTTGCATGATCTATAGTTGATTTTGTTGGTCACTAGCTGGTCTTCCTTAGTGTTTTACTACTTTTAGTTTTTTCTTTTTCTTTCTAAGTATTAGCTTTCAACAATCTCACTTCTAATGAGACCTATCTCTTTTATCTCCATGGCTTCATTGTAATGGATTCAAGCTGCTCCCAAGTTTATCTAATCAAAATAAATATCTTTTGCAAATCATCATCTAGAATTTGACAACATATATTAGCACATAAGGTCTAAAATCTTATAGTAAAGTCATGCAATCATATTCCTATTAGGCAAGTGCTTGCAATAAAAAAAATCTAATATGGTAACTTTCAATCAAATATTCATAACTTAAACTAACAAAAAAACTCATTTGCAAATATGAAAATGAATTAATAAACCTATATATCCAAAAGAGAATATAAGCGCTCAATGTGAGGGAAGATCATAGCTAATAACTTGTGATCATATGCAAAATCGAAGCATGTAGCATTGAAGGGCCACAACTATGTCATTGGATAAATTATCATTGCTCATTTCAATTTAAGGTGCTCCAAATTCAATAGGAAGACAATGTTAAATCTCGCTTGAATGTGGATCCTATTAATTTTACATAGATGCATCATTTTTATTTTCATTAAAAAAATATACCAATTTTATTTCATATCCTATCAAGTTTTTGAACAAGTCTATGAAGTGTAGAAAGGGATTCAATAGGTATTAAAATATGAAAGATGAGAGGTGAGTTATAAAGAGGTTGAAAATATAGTGTAAGAAGATAAAGTAAATGAATCATGAGGAGTAGACATAACACTAGGAACATGAGATGCATTGACCACACTAGAAGAATGAGAAATAATTATTGCACTAGTGGGATGTGCATGAGAAATAGATGCAAAAATAGTTTAATGAGCATGGGAAGTAGGTGTGACACATGCAAGATGAGCTTGATAAGAAAAGGAGGAAACATAGACATAAGTGGTAGGAAAGAGGTGAGGGTTAGAGAAAATTTGAGATTGAATATTGATAGTACAAAATATATATGGTTTAACATAGATATAAGTGAAATGAGGAAGCAATGCATGAGAAAATGAAGCTTGGGAGAGATGATGATGCAGGAGCATCCTAGGTGTAAGAGCAATCTTGCATCACCCAAAAATATTTCTATTTTTGTATTCAATAAGGGCTATCTTGTGCAGAGTTGCTATTTATGGAGACTTGCTATTTTTAGTAAGTGGTCTTACGATCTCGGAATGTTTAGATTTTACATGTGGAGGTTCATCTCAGTCATATCAGCCTACCAACAAAGTTTCATTGTTAGATCAGGACTAGTTTTGAAGATATTGAGGATCTTCAGTATTGGCAGCAGGGTACAGAAACTTTGAACTCAGTTTTGAAGGCTTTAGAGGCCCCGGATGAGGTCAAAAAATTGGGTGACGGGCGCTTTACCTAGGTCAAGCCTGTAGAGCGCTTTGTGGCATTTTTGAAATGGGGTTATAATAGTCAATCGGGTCAACTGGTGATGACTTATGGTCTCCGGAAGATGGGCCACCTGAAATGGCGGAAAATAATTTTCTTTCAAAATTTATGTTCGGGTTTCAAAAGTTATTTTGAGCTGACTTTGATGTAATAAATTGAAAAATAAAATAATTCTAAGTTTGGTCGGCCCTTAGGGCTAAATTTATGGAACCTTCTCGGGCAGTGGAAATTGCCTATATAAAGAAGGCCCGTAGTGTTGTCTAGGGCAGTTCTGGGTATTGATTCGAGGCTTTGTCCTACAAAATATTGTAAGGGAATGCCCATGTGGCTTTGCATATTGTAATTCTGAAAGTTTGTAATTCCACATTTGTGGAGATAATAAGATGCCAATTTTCTGTTCTTGCATATTATTGTTATTGTTTCTCTATTTCTGTTATATGTTTGTGGTATTAAGGGGAGCACCCTTCATCAAGTGGTATCAGAGCAGGAGTTCTTGAGTGTGTAAACAGATCACCGACTATGAGGCAGTTTGCACCAGGACTGTGGTTAGGGTTTCAGCGTGCATCGCGAAAATGCCTCTACGAAGAGAACGTGGCGGAAGAGCTGGTGCTGTGACACCTGAGGTTAGAGAGCTGCAGAGACAAGTGCGAGTGTTGCAAGAAGAGATTCGCAGAGGAATGAATCTTAATGTCAGAGATGAAAGCGAGGATGAAGCCGAGGAAGAATATCAAGAAGGAGAAGCTGAAATTGTGAACTAGGAGGAAAAATGACTTTTTCGGGCGATTTCCAAGATTGGGAAAAGACCTAAGATTGAGGTTCTTACATTTTCTGGAAATCTTAACCTAGAGGAATTGATCGACTGGATCAATGAATGTGAGGAATATTTTAAGTATGAAGATGTTGAGGATCTTGATAGGGTCAAATTTGCGAAGGCCAGATTGGAAGGTCATGCGAAGATCTGGTGGCAAGAAATTCAATTGGAGCGAAATAGAAGAGGGAAAAATAAAATCACAAGATGGGATCGGATGGTGGATAAATTGAAGCGACAGTTCATTCCTGTTGATTATGAGCTTGACCTACTAAAGAAAATGCAAAGTTTGAAGCAAGCAGGAAGATCTATTCAGGAGTACACAGAGGAGTTCTATCGACTCCTCATCAGAACAGGCCATGCAGAAGCTGATATGGAGAAAGTTGCCCGATACCTTAATGGGTTAAGGCCAAGCATTCAGGAGGAGTTGAATCTAGTTCGAATGAACAGTATTGAGGAGGCATACTAGTTTGCCTTAAAAGTAGAGGAAAAGCTGAACAAGAAGTTTGAGAGCAGACAAAATGGAAGAGGTCATGGTGGAAGATCTGGTGGACGGTCATATGGTGGCCGAAATGAAGATCCGAAAAAGAAGGATGAGGCCAGTAGCAGTCAGAATCAAAGAGGAAATAATTCCAATCGTTTCTAGGATCAGAGAGGAAGAGGAAGAGGACAAGGATCTGGAAGAGGAGGCTTCCGTGGAACATGTTTTCACTGTGGAGAAGGTCATAGGGCATTTGAATGTCCTCAGTGCCAAGACAGAATAGACAGGAGAAATGAAGGCCAGGCCAGAGTTGCACATGTAGATGAAGATGCTAGATCATCAAATTCTGAAGATGTTGAAAGAGGAGAAGCACTAATTAACAAAAGAGTCTTGCTGAGTGGTGAGAATGAACCTGAACAAAGGAGGAGCCTGTTTCGCACTAGATGCAAGTGTGAGGGTAAATGCTGTGATGTGATTATTGATAGTGGAAGCACTGACAATTTAGTGTCAGATGAGATGGTGACAAAGTTGAAGTTCAAGAGACAAAAACACCCACATCCATATCGGATTGCCTGGGTACAGGATGACCACAAGGTCATGCTCAGTGAACAGTGCCTGGTAAAGTTCAAGATCGGTGGGTACACTAATACATTTCGGGCCATTTTGCGATGGCTATGTGTCACAATTGCGACAGCTATGTGTCGCAATAGCAACACCCATAGACGTCGCTATTTTTTAGTCGCAAATTGCGACGTCTATGGGTATCCGTCGCAATTGCGACACCTATCCGTCGCAATGTGGCTAAGATTTAAGAAGCGGCATGGCCGTCGCCCCCCCCGTCGCATGGCTTCGGAGGGCCGTCGCAATCGCGACGGACCTCCCAAGCAATTGCGACGGGCGCCTGCATCGCCTTGCGACGGGTTTCCGTCGCAATTGCGACGCTCGTGGGTGGATTAAAAAAAAAAAATTAATTTAATACATTGCTTATGAACCACATTAATGCTTTTTTCTTTCAACAAATGAGGACAGCCACTGTAAAGACAACATGATAATGTACACTCACTGTAAGGACAGTCACAAATGAGGACATCTCACAGTGACTGTCCCTAGTGTAATTGCCACTATTCAGCCACATTAATGCTTTTCTTCTTCAACAAATGAGGATAGTCACTGTAAAGACAACATGATAATGTACACTCACTGTGAGTGTACATTATCATGTTGTCTTTACAGTGACTATCCTCATTTGTTGAAGAAGAAAAGCATTAATGTGGCTGAATAGCAATACATTCAAGTGGCAATTACACTAGGGACAGTCACTGTGAGATGTCCTCATTTGTGACTGTCCTTACAGTGAGTGTACATTATCATGTTGTCTTTACAATGAGTGTACATTATCATGTTGTCTTTACAGTGTCAATATATGCATTATTACTTAAACTGAAGAGTACTCTAAATAATATGTCATTGTGGAGTTCTGATTGCTTCCAATTTGATATACGCTTGTTCTACTTATGTATCCAGCATCATGTAAGAAAAGTTGATGCTTTTAAATAGATTCATTTAGCCATGAAATGCCTGTGCATGTTACATACAAGATTCCAAGGCCCAAAACTGATTACTCATTATAATTCATGTACAGAATGATAATCAACCACAACGAGGCATGCGTAGGCGCTGCTTAGATTTTGAGGCATCAGAAGCTCGTAGAAGAAACTTGACCAATGGCTCATGGAATGCAACAAACTTATTGCCTAAAACAGGAGCATTGGTAACCACAGATGATGGTTTTGAAAAGAACACTTCACCATCAATGTCACGTGAGGGAACTGCAATTTCTGATGGCAAGTAACTTGTAGTATATAAGAGAGATGCAGGTACAGATGCTGGGAATACATTGCTAATGAACCACATTAATGCTTTTTTCCTTCAACAAATGAGGACAGTCACTTTAAAGACAACATGATAATGTACACTCACTGTAAGGATAGTCACAAATGACGACATCTCATAGTGACTGTCCCTTGTGTAATTGCCACTTGAATGTATTGCTATTCAGCCACATTAATGCTTTTCTTCTTCAACAAATGAGGATAGTCACTCTAAAGACAACATGATAATGTACACGGGCTGTAAGTGTACATTATCATGTTGTCTATACAGTGACTGTCCTCCTTCAAGTGGCAATTACACAAGGGACAGTCACTGTAAAGGCAACATGATAATGTAGAGAAACGTTGTCATTTGTATTTTCAACAGTGCCGAGAGAGATTCCCTCCGCGAAATCACAGCTACAATTTCTGAGTACGTTGGGTTTATTTTTCTTTTGCCATTATTATGTAATCTGGTATTCAGCTGTTACAGAGCTAAAATACCCAGAAATGAGGACATATCTGTGTTGAATTTATTGTTAGCGGCTCTGGTTATTTAGAAGTTTAATTTTATTTGTTCATCTTTCAAGCACAAACGTTTTGTGGACCGTAACATCTTCATTGTTTCGGGTATGCAATGAAACAGTCGTAACTTACAACTACCTTCACGGTACTTGTGTACATTATCATGTTGTCTTTACAGTGACTGTCCTCATTCAAGTGGCAATTACACAAGGGACAGTCACTGTGAGATGTCCTCATTTGTGATAAGGACAGTCACACGAGGACATCTCACAGTGACTGTCCCTTGTGTAATTGCCACTTGAATGTATTGCTATTCAACCACATTTATGGGCCCGTTTAGACCCCAGCACACAGTAGCATCTACAGAGAAGAATATCCCAGGTGTAACAAGTTGTAAGAATATACCAACAGTTCTAAGAAGTTCCCTAGCACATAGTAGCATCTACAGAGAAGAATATACAACATGAGGGCAGCCACTGTAAAGACAACATGATAATGTACACTCATTGTATGTGTACATTATCATGTTGTCTTTACAGTGACTGTCCTCATTCAAGTGGCAATTACAGAAGGGACAGTCATTGTGAGATGTCCTCATTTGTGACAAGGATAGTCACACATGAGGACATCTCATAGTGATCGATTGTCCCTTGTGTAATTGCCACTTGAATGTATTGCTATTGAACCACATTAATGCTTTTCTTCTTCAACAAATGAGGACAGTCACTCTAAAGACAACATGATAATGTACACTCATTGTAAGGACAGTCACAAATGAGGACATCTCACAGTGACTGTCCCTTGTGTAATTGCCACTTGAATTACACAAGGGACAGTCATTGTGAGATGTCCTCATTTGTGACAAGGATAGTCACACATGAGGACATCTCACAGTGATCGATTGTCCCTTGTGTAATTGCCACTTGAATGTATTGCTATTGAACCACATTAATGCTTTTCTTCTTCAACAAATGAGGACAGTCACTCTAAAGACAACATGATAATGTACACTCACTATAAGGACAGTCACAAATGAGGACATCTCACAGTGACTGTCCCTTGTGTGATTGCCACTTGAATGTATTGCTATTCAGCCACATTAATGCTTTTCTTCTTCAACAAATGAGGATAGTCACTCTAAAGACAACATGATAATGTACAAGGGCTGTAAGTGTACATTATCATGTTGTCTTTACAGTGACTGTCCTCCTTCAAGTGGCAATTACACAAGGGACAGTCACTGTAAAGGCAACATGATAATGTAGAGAAACGTTGTCATTTGTATTTTCAACAGTGCCGAGAGAGATTCCCTCCGCGAAATCACAGCTACAATTTCTGAGTACGTTGGGTTTATTTTTCTTTTGTCATTATTATGTAATCTGGTATTCAGCTGTTACAGAGCTAAAATACCCAGGAATGAGGACATATCTGTGTTGAATTTATTGTTAGCGGCTCTGGTTATTTAGAAGTTTAATTTTATTTGTTCATCTTTCAAGCACAAACGTTTTGTGGACCGTAACATCTTCATTGTTTCGGGTATGCAATGAAACAGCCGTAACTTGCAACTACCTTCACTGTACTTGTGTACATTATCATGTTGTCTTTACAGTGACTGTCCTCATTCAAGTGGCAATTACACAAGGGACAGTCACTGTGAGATGTCCTCATTTGTGACAAGGACAGTCACACATGAGGACATCTCACAGTGACTGTCCCTTGTGTAATTGCCACTTGAATGTATTGCTATTCAACCACATTTATGGGCCCGTTTGGACCCCAGCACACAGTAGCATCTACAGAGAAGAATATCCCAGGTGTAACAAGTTGTAAGAATATACCAACAGTTCTAAGAAGTTCCCTAGCACATAGTAGCATCTACAGAGAAGAATATACAACATGAGGGCAGCCACTGTAAAGACAACATGATAATGTACACTCATTGTATGTGTACATTATCATGTTGTCTTTACAGTGACTGTCCTCATTCAAGTGGCAATTACAGAAGTGACAGTCATTGTGAGATGTCCTCATTTGTGACAAGGATAGTCACACATGAGGACATCTCACAGTGATCGATTGTCCCTTGTGTAATTGCCACTTGAATGTATTGCTATTGAACCACATTAATGCTTTTCTTCTTCAACAAATGAGGACAGTCACTCTAAAGACAACATGATAATGTACACTCACTGTAAGGACAGTCACAAATGAGGACATCTCACAGTGACTGTCCCTTGTGTAATTGCCACTTGAATTACACAAGGGACAGTCATTGTGAGATGTCCTCATTTGTGACAAGGACAGTCACACATGAGGACATCTCACAGTGATTGTCCCTTGTGTAATTGCCACTTGAATGTATTGCTATTCAACCACATTAATGCTTTTCTTCTTCAACAAATGAGGACAGTCACTCTAAAGACACCATGATAATGTACACTCACTGTAAGGACAGTCACAAATGAGGACATCTCATAGTGACTGTCCCTTGTGTAATTGCCACTTGAATGTATTGCTATTCAGCCACATTAATGCTTTTCTTCTTCAACAAATGAGGATAGTCACTCTAAGGACAACATGATAATGTACACTCACTGTAAGTGTACATTATCATGTTGTATTACAAATGGACCTTATGTTGGTCGGGATATAAGTGCAAAAAAAAAAAGGAACGTTGTCATTTGTGTTTTCAACAGCGCCGAGAGAGATTCCCTCCGCGAAATCAAGCGGGTTATCATTTGTGTTTTGAACAAAGCAGGTTGTCATTTGTGTTTTGAACAGCACCGAGAGAGATTCCCTCCGCGAAATCAAGCGGGTTGTCATTTGTGTTTTCAACAGCGCCGAGAGAGATTCCCTTCGCAAAATCACAGCTACAATTTCTGAGTATGTTGGGTTTATTTTTCTTTTGTCATTATTATTTAATCTGGTATTCAGCTGTTAGAGAGCTAAAATACCCAGAAATGAGGACATATCTGTGTTGAATTTATTGTTAGCGGCTTTGGTTATTTAGAATGCTTCCCCACAATACTTAATTACACAAGGGACAGTCACTGTGAGATGTCCTCATTTGTGACAAGGACAGTCACACATGAGGACATCTCACAGTGACTGTCCCTTGTGTAATTGCCACTTGAATGTATTGCTATTCAACCACATTTATGGGCCCGTTTGGACCACGACACATAGTAGCATCTACAGAGAAGAATATCCCAGGTGTAACAAGTTGTAAGAATATACCAACAGTTCTAAGAAGTTCCCTAGCACATAGTAGCATCTACAGAGAAGAATATACAACATGAGGGCAGCCACTGTAAAGACAACATGATAATGTACACTCATTGTATGTGTACATTATCATGTTGTCTTTACAGTGACTGTCCTCATTCAAGTGGCAATTACAGAAGGGACAGTCATTGTGAGATGTCCTCATTTGTGACAAGGATAGTCACACATGAGGACATCTCACAGTGATCGATTGTCCCTTGTGTAATTGCCACTTGAATGTATTGCTATTGAACCACATTAATGCTTTTCTTCTTCAACAAATGAGGACAGTCACTCTAAAGACAACATGATAATGTACACTCATTGTAAGGACAGTCACAAATGAGGACATCTCACAGTGACTGTCCCTTGTGTAATTGCCACTTGAATTACACAAGGGACAGTCATTGTGAGATGTCCTCATTTGTGACAAGGATAGTCACACATGAGGACATCTCACAGTGATCGATTGTCCCTTGTGTAATTGCCACTTGAATGTATTGCTATTGAACCACATTAATGCTTTTCTTCTTCAACAAATGAGGACAGTCACTCTAAAGACAACATGATAATGTACACTCACTGTAAGGACAGTCACAAATGAGGACATCTCACAGTGACTGTCCCTTGTGTGATTGCCACTTGAATGTATCGCTATTCAGCCACATTAATGCTTTTCTTCTTCAACAAATGAGGATAGTCACTCTAAAGACAACATGATAATGTACACGGGCTGTAAGTGTACATTATCATGTTGTCTTTACAGTGACTGTCCTCATTCAAGTGGAAATTACACAAGGGACAGTCACTGTGAGATGTCCTCATTTGTGACAAGGACAGTCACACATGAGGACATCTCACAGTGACTGTCCCTTGTGTAATTGCCACTTGAATGTATTGCTATTCAACCACATTTATGGGCCCGTTTGGACCGCGGCACATAGTAGCATCTACAGAGAAGAATATCCCAGGTGTAACAAGTTGTAAGAATATACCAACAGTTCTAAGAAGTTCCCTAGCACATAGTAGCATCTACAGAGAAGAATATGGGTCAACGAGGTTGACTTCAAAGCCATGCAATCTAATGGTAATAGTAATATCATAATTTGACATACTATCAGAAATACTTCCTAAATAGACTATTTAATCTTATAAGAGATGGATTCATGAGAACTATTATTTATGAAATATGAGTCAATGACTTTAATTAAAAAAATTACACAATCTAATTCTTGTAAAAATATCAAAATTTGACACATTGAAAATACCTTCCAAAAGTATCGTTAATTGATTAATATGAATCACTACTCATGAAATATAATTTTATAAACCTAATCTAAAAACTACACAATAAAAATCTTAATAGCAATATTGTAAGAAACTATTCCCAAAAGCAAGCCTAATAAAATTTGATGAAAATAATTTTTGTTTCACTCAACTTTGACATTCACAACTTCCTCTTTTATTATAATAAGAAAAAAAATGTCTTTTTAGATATACCTCATGAACCATACTCGAATAATCTATCATTTTTCTTCTCAAAAACATATTTGCAGAGCCTGCTTCTTTTACTTGTTTGTACTTTTATCTCTCTGATGGAAAGGGTTCCTTCGGGACACATTTTTCCAAGTTCACTGCTTGAGATATTTGAGGAGGGTTCCCCTGCTTGAGTATCCATCCAACCCATATTCGAGTAGTTCTACAATTGCACAGTCTAAATTAATAATACTGACAATTGAATGACGAATGATGATACATAGAATTGATATAAACTAATCCTAAAAACACTAAAACATTATTAATATATTTATATTTCATAAATAAAATTGATATAAAAGATTTGGAAAGATACATTAAAAAATAGAAAAACAGTAATTTATAATAGAAGGAAACTTAAATTGCTATTTAAAAAAAAAACAAGAGTCTTAAATCTTATCATTTTGTTTCATTATCATCCATAAGTACACACCTCTAGCATAATAATTATATTTTACCACCCATAAAATGAAAAAAAGATTTTCACAAGAGAAATTGAAGCTAGATTATAAAAATGAACCATCTTATTGGAAACTGGAACTGTTATCATACCCAAAAGGACTACAAAATTTCACCTTATCATACCCAGATTGTTGCTTTGCCTGGCGGAGGGAAATTTGATCAGTAAAATTGACACAGAGTATGTTGTCTCCATTGTCATGCTGGATAACAAAACACCAACTTTAATGGGCATGTACTGTCCCTTGTGTAATTGCCACTTGAATGCATTGCTATTTGATGCAGGGGCATCCCTAATGCAAGCCAAAGACACCATGATTGAAGGAAGTTGCCATGAAGCCAAGGAGTCAAATCCTATCAATTGGAACATAAGATTTTCACCTTGGAGCTTTGAAGGATTGACTGGTGAAAGGTCCTTTTGATTGACAAATCAGAGTCTTTTTGAATGACAAATCAGAGTCTTTTTGAATGACAATAAATTAGAATAGGAGTTTTAGATGTTTTCTTGGTTTGTAATAAATATTAAGGATTGATCTTATCTCCTTATAAACATCCACTTGTTGGACACAAGACCCCTTGGTGACTTATAAACCTTGGGCATCTTTTGAGTCCTTGGATGAAATGAGCATAGTAAGTGTTTATTAGGTGTCTTTTAGATGTTGTTAAGAAGTTTGAAGGTCCAAAATAACTTTAATAAGGTTCCTAAAGTTTCACAACACATTTTTAACCTTCTCGGCAAAGTTGTTTGCAAAGTTGTAATGCAACTTTAAAAGTTTCTTAGCAAAGTTGACATTTGTTGGATAAACTGTTCTAACCACCTAGATGGTTGAACCAACGTTTGGAGAGCCTATTTTAGGCTTCAAATGGTCGAAGACAGACAGAGAACCAGTATTGTAATCATTTTGCTTTCATAAAAAATAAAAATAACCCTGTTTTAGTGCATTTCTGGTGAAAAACGAACTCTGTACGACTGTACGGATGGTGGTTGGATGATAAAATTTTCCTGGAAGTTGTAATAGTGACATCTGATGCTTTGGAAGTTGGTTTGATTGATTCTCTTTGTTTTATATCTAAGTTATTTCAAATTTTCTGTGCATTGTTTACAAACCCTCATTTTCAGGGTTTGACTGATGTAAAGACCTTAACTCACGTTTCAACCATTGGAATTCCTTCTTCCTTGGTGGAATGAGAGTTAAGGATGTATATTTGTATATTCTAAAAGCCCTGACTACTTTGCATCACTATTGAACCACATTAATGCTTTTTTCCTTCAACAAATGAGGACAGTCACTGTAAAGACAACATGATAATGTACACTCACTGTAAGGATAGTCACAAATGAGGAAATCTCAGAGTGACTATCCCTTGTGTAATTGCCGCTTGAATACATTGCTATTGAACCACATTAATTCTTTTTTCCTTCAAGTGGCAATTACACAAGGGACAGTCACTGTGAGATGTCCTCATTTGTGACAAGGACAGTCACACATGAGGACATCTCACAGTGACTGTCCCTTGTGTAATTGCCACTTGAATGTATTGCTATTCAACCACATTTATGGGCCTGTTTGGACCACGGCACACAATAGCATCTACAGAGAAGAATATCCCAGGTGTAACAAGTTGTAAGAATATACCAACAGTTCTAAGAAGTTCCCTAGCACATAGTAGCATCTACAGAGAAGAATATACAACATGAGGGCAGCCACTGTAAAGACAACATGATAATGTACACTCATTGTATGTGTACATTATCATGTTTTCTTTACAAGGATAGTCATTTGTGACAAGGATAGTCACACATGAGGACATCTCACAGTGATCGATTGTCCCTTGTGTAATTGCCACTTGAATGTATTGCTATTGAACCACATTAATGCTTTTCTTCTTCAACAAATGAGGACAGTCACTCTAAAGACAACATGATAATGTACACTCACTGTAAGGACAGTCACAAATGAGGACATCTCACAGTGACTGTCCCTTGTGTGATTGCCACTTGAATGTATTGCTATTCAGCCACATTAATGCTTTTCTTCTTCAACAAATGAGGATAGTCACTCTAAAGACACAATGATAATGTACACGGGCTGTAAGTGTACATTATCATGTTGTCTTTACAGTGACTGTCCTCCTTCAAGTGGCAATTACACAAGGGATTTGTGTTTTCATTTGTGTTTTCAACAGCGCCGTAACCCTCCGCGAAATCACATCGGGATATAAGGGCAAAACAAACAAGAACGTTGTCATTTGTATTTTCAACAGCGCCGAGAGAGATAAACAAACTTAAAACTCAGACTTAAGAAAGATGAAGGCAATGCTTCAAAAGGCCGATGCCCTAAATACGGGAAAACACAATACCACCATTAAACGATGCCCTAGTCACCGTATCAATGCTGCCAGCTCCGTACCAGTATGCTGACTGCTCACTTTCATCCTGTGATAAAGGTAACTTCATTAATCATACTTGAAATGGCAGCATACGAACTAAAGCTGATGAACATTTATAAACTAAAAGTTTAAAACTACAGATTACAAATGTAGTAGTTTCATACGAAAAGAACTTGATGTCTGAAATTTACCATTAGAAGTATCCAAAGGAATACCACAGTACTGTTGAACTTGGAGAATCGGAGATGAAGTACATAGCAAGGTTCAACAGCTGTAAGGACTGTTACACCATCTTTAGCATTTGAATACATTTTCTCCTTGGCTTCTGGTGGATCCTCAAAGACCCCCAATGACGTTTTCCCTACAATTATCAATTGTTTGTCAGTATGAGATATTAATAAATAAACATTAATCACAATATTAGGCAAACAATGTTCTTGATGTCTGAATCTAAATCACAGAAAGCTCTAATAAAGCAGTTCTCAGTTTCACATTAAACTAAGTTTCAATTTCAAATGGTTATAATAATTTTTGCAAGTTATAAGTAGCTGGTTACAGTATATGACATAAAAAGAAAAAAAAATCATTTCTATTCTTTTCTTCTTTTTCTCTTTCAACGAAGCTTTTGCACCACACAAATGCATACCAAGAATTTCTCAGGAGGTTTCAAGACCATTGCATACCAAACTTCTTCTCTGTAGATGCTACTGTGTGTCGTGGTCCAAACGGGTCCAAATAGACCTAGTGACTCTAGTAGGTCTCCAAAACCTGTTCTGCAGCAATAACTCTTCAATTTGACAAAGGACCTTATGAACTTATATGTTTTTTGAGTACCCTTTTTGATGTTCTAACAATCCTCCAACTCCCAGACCTTGACTCCACTCCAGAGCATATCAATGTCCTTATTGAGTCCGCAGACCTAATGCATGCCTTTGGGTGTGGGTTCCAAAACAAGGCATTGAAAATGGGTGCATGAAACCAAGATCAGAGTTTGAAGATGTCCACCATGCTCTAAAGATCTAGATTCAACAAGGTTTGAGGTCCTTTACTTGCCGCTACCCTCTGATCTTGCATAATCCATCAACTCCTAGTCAAGAACATTGAGATTCTTGACCTAGGGCTTGCTCTTGAAATTCTCTGGCTTAGTATCCTGTTCCAAAGCTTTTAAAATATGAAAATAAACCCCCTTAACTTGCATTTTACAAAGAACAGAGGATATCCTATGGTTTATTTGCAAGTTAAGGCCATTTGAATGCAATAACTCAAAAAATGAGGGTTTGACAGAACAACAGATAAGAAAAAGGAATAACTTTGATATAAGGTGTCTTGAATCTACCAAATAAACTCTCAAAGCATAAGATATAAATACTCTAACTTCCACACTGGTCTGCCCTCCCTTTCACATCCGTACACTGTACAGTGCTTGAAGGAAATGCACAAAAAAGGCTCTGAAATAGTGGCTCTATCTGACAGAGAGTCCATGCTAGGCTTCATGACTAACCTAGAGCACATTCCTTGTTATGGAGGAAGTTTGAATGGTGAAGAACTTATGGAATGGATAGAGGACCTAGATAACCATTTTGACTACAAGTATCTTATTAATAACCATTTTGACTACAAGTATCTTATGGATAGAGGACCTTGATAACCATTTTGACTCATTTAGTATCTTATTGAGCTTCACTTTGTTTCGAGAATATAGTTTAATATTCTCTACTAAACAGGGCCAACCACGTGAAGGTGGAAGCTCATTTGGCCCCACCCCCCTCCCCCTAACATCACTCTACATTCCCCGTTAACATCTAACATTCATTCATTCTTTCAATTATTAATAAAATGTAACATTCAATCAATATCACATGATAACATTCATTAACACATTAGATTCGTTAACACACAACATTCATCAATATGAAAATAAACACATAATTCATGAACATTCATTAGCACATAATTAAATTCATTGAGACATAAAATTCAGTCATTATCAATTAAGGTATTTAGATGACAATCATTTCTTTTTTCTCTTTCTAATTTTTTTTTCTATGTAAGCTCTAAGAGGAGCATCAGTGTTATCATCAATACCCCCCTCATCAGTTGTTTTGTTCTTTGTTCTTGATGATCTCAAATTCCTATGCTGCTGCAAAGGGGGGTCCTCTACAATAACAAATAAAAGAGTTAAATTTAAAATATTTAATTATAATTGTTACAAGTATTTAATTATTTTAAAGAACATAACTGTGGCGCTCTTTAATTACCTGATCTGGCCACATCATTTTGTCTAGACTCAACCTCAACATGCTCATGAGCACCGACCCCTCGATCCTCTACAGTTGCTATACAAAATGTTACATTAATCCAAACACCAATTGTAATTACATATAAAAATTTTAATAGCAAATGTATACCTCCACCACTAGGATGCACATCATGCGAACCTTCATTATGCATAGATTGTGTAGAAGGATTGTCAGGCTGCATTCCAATATCCTACACATTGTTATCATTGCTTTCTTAAAACAGATATACTCACTTTATATTAGAACTTAACATCAAATAGACTAATTGGTAAAGTATTCAATTTGAAATAAATTTCATTTAGCTTATTTACCTGTGGCTCAGATGCATCATTATTTGAACCTTGCACACTGATTTCAGCTCGTAGCCGTTCAGCCACGGCTCTATAGCCTTGTTGGAAGCCAATTCTCTTGTCCTCTTCTGTGAGGCATCTATTGAACTCTGACCCCTACATTTTTTCTTGGTATGGTGAATTTTACTTGCATTGTTTGATCAAAAAAAATTTCCTTGCAATATATAAAAAAATTGATACAAGTTTTCATTTACTAATACTTACAACTCGTGCTTGAAGTTTGGAAAAACCACCAGAGCCGAGCTTGTGTGTCCCGTGCTTTTCTAATCTTGCCTTTGTTGCCTTTGATGTGTCAGGCAATCTATGAAAAGTTTGAAATATGTTAGAGACCAATATAGGAAAAATTTAGAGGTTAATTAGTACATAATTACATTCTCAAAAGTATCACATACCTTGCTCTACTCTCTACTGGCGTAATTCCTTTTTTCATGTTGGCTTTATACTTTCCATCCAAAATCAAACCCTGCCACTCAGCCTCAAGAACACAGGGCGGACGCTCGTGCCTTGGGTTAACCTCTAAATATTTCCTGTACTGGTCCCTAATATACTTCAAACATAAACCAGCTCTTTCAAGGAGCTTGTTTCTCTCGAATGCACGAGGTCCAAAAAGCTGGGTCATACTATCTACAAGATCATCCTTCAAATTTTTATCTTGGTTATTCCACCTTTTAAGTAAAAAAAAACATGTTAGACTCATAAATGAAGAGAAGCTACCTTTAATATAGTTCAAGAAATTGATGAAAACGAAAACTATTCTAGCAATGATATGAAATCAAAATAGTGGTTTGGGGTTTTAGTTAGGATATGATGTTCCACCATGTACGTATGGTGGGCCCGAATATCCGCAAACACTCGTCACCATCCACATTGACCTAGTGTGTGCAGGTCCACACAATTCAATCTCCTCAACTTGGTGTATGAGGTAGTGTTCTTGTGCATTGAAAAAAGTTGGAGGTAGACACTTTTGCATTTCACACAATAAATGAGGAATTCTTCTCTTCCAATAGTTTATATCTTCTTTATGGATTTCTTTAGATGACAACCACCTACATTAAGAGATTCAAGTCACAAAAAATATATAAATACGAGACTTTACAAAATAATATACAATAGATTACATAGCAAGAAAAACAAATCGCGAATATAATAAATATATACAACAAATTGAACAGATATTACTGCTTACCTCATGTATTTTCCAAGATCATATATCACTTGTTTGATGTTATTGTTGAAGTGCTCTGGGAGAGATAGAGGTAGCACGTACTGCAGTAATTATAAACCAATCATTTCATTATTTTCTAACATAACATAATGAATAGTACACGTAGTTTATGAATATATTGTAAATACAGAAGAACATAACTTACCTTGATGAAAGTATGCCAATCATGCGTTTTGAGCCCTGGCCCAAATTCACTTTTCTTTGATATGAGATTGCTTATGTTCCTAGCAAATCCTGTGGGAAATCGAATTTTTCGTATGACTTCTTTTATGGCATCACTTTGCTGCTCCGTTAATAACCAAGGAAGGGCACTTATATTAATCTGATCTCTATTGCTATTTGAGTGAATGAAATTCTTCAGTGCATGATTGGATTCATGAATGTCATTACAAATTTTGACAATTTTTTCTTTGTCACGCCTTCCATCCAGTATTTTCCACAATGTCTCTGTTATATTCTTTCCAACATGCATAAGATCAAACAAATGCACAATTTGTAGGTCCTCGTAGTAGGGCAACCTACTAAATTGTCTGGGATAGCTTTTTAGTCCCTTTGAAAGGTTGTCAGTAGTGCCTTGACGACCTTCACGATCATCAATTACATAATTAGTAAACAAAAATCACAATAGAAATATATAAATTACAAACATAAACCATTAAGTGGAACGACATTACCTCGACGATTAATTCTATTATATTCCAACTTCCATAGGCGAGGTGTCATTTTTCGTGGCTTTGATGTAGTCTCTTCTTTCCCATTGAAAAGATGTTTTTCCATACTTCGATACATATGATTCCTGTGGAGGAAGTGTCTGTACTCATCAAACACATGCTTTCCTAAACTTTTTGAATGACGAGATTTCATCTTTGGACCACAAACTGGACATGCAAATTTTCCCTTTGTTTGAAGACCTACAAGATAATGATATAATTGGATTATTAAATATGTTGATTTTTATAATTAGAATTATCATGCGCAACTTGAATTCACTATAACATACCACAAAAATGTGTTAGCCCTGGGGCATCATGTATTGTCCATACAAGTATTGCATGGAATTGAAATTGTCTTTGTCTTATTGGTCTAGACACGTCATACATAGTGACACCGTTCCATAACTCCACCAACTCGTCAATAAGAGGCTCAATATATACATTCATATCTTTAACTTGATATTTACCTACTTGAATGAACAGTAACATTACATAATTATTGTGACCATTTTACTGTAAGATTTGTAAGTACATGTAAATTAATAACTATCAAATGATAAAATACCTGGAACAATCATTGCCAACATAATGTGCTCCCTCTTTATTGATATCCACGGAGGAATGTTATTGTTGATAACAAAAACAGGCCACACCGAGCAAACAGATCTCATCTCTCCAAATGGATTGACACCATCCGCTGCCAATGAAAGCCTGAGATTACGAGGTTCTTCTTTGAAGTGTTGCCACTTTTCCTCTATGTGCATAAATGCCGAACCATCCGCAGGGATTCGAATAATGTCATCTCGACTTCTATTGCGTGCATGGTAATCCATAAATTGTGCCAAGCTAGTACACCTGAATAATTGTCGTATCCGTGGAATAATGGGGATGTAACGAAGAACCTTGTGAGGCACCTTTTTTGTTATTCGATCTGTTCGATATCTACTCGTATGACATACAGGGTATTGTGTTGCAAATTCATGTTCTTTATAATATATAATATGATCATTGGGACAAGCATGTATTGCTTGATACTCCATTCCAATATCTTTCATAATAGCAGATAATTCTCGATATGAGCGAGGTAGAATATTTGATGGTGGTAACAAAAACTCGCCTATCAATCTACAGCAAAAAATATAAGTTGTTAATATAAACAATATTAGTGGTACATTATTCACCCTTTGTTAACTATAAAGACATATATGACATACCTTGACATACGTGACATTGTTATGTTGGATAAACCATTCATAACCTTCAAGTTCAACAACAACAATACAGCAGAGAGAAGAGTTGTTTGGGAGTCTTTGTATAGGGGCTCGTATGCCTTCTCAAGTAGAGGTACATCAAGGCTATCATCATCATCATGATCAGATCCGCTTGGACTAAATGTGTCATGGATCAATGTATTTATACCATCATCTTCAATTGTGTTTTCTGGTGCATGATCGTCATCTTCCATGGGATCATTATCTTCACCTTGGATATTCGCACCCCCATGTTCCTCCATATCATGTACTTCCCTGGGGAGATCAACCTATATAAAATTGATTAACATAAATAAACCATGATCTTCAACTCATCATCAAGTGATTTCATATGTATATAAATTGTTAAAATGATATAATGAACAACTTACCAGTGGATGATAGTCATGCCCCCCTTCAATGTGACCATTCTCCCTACAATGTCTCTTAACTGTTTTGATTAGCAATCTTCTACGGTTTAAGCCCTTACAAATTTTGCAGGGACAATAACATTTTCCATCACCTTTTCTTTTCAAGTTAGACCACAATCTAGCGATTGTCTCCCTATTTTGTTCTTCACTTATATTATCTGACATGATCGTTCTTCGCAGGAAGCAAAAATTGGGCTATGAAAACTTCGGTCTACAACTTTCAGTGACTAAGCAAAATTGTCAAAAGTACACAAAACATATAAGCTACAAGGCCTTCTTGCTTAGCTCTAGAAGCTCTCTAGCAATCAAAACATATAAGCTACAAGGCCTAACAGCAATTTCAAAACATATAAGCTACAAGGCAAGACATATTACATGACATGGCAAAAGGATTAAAATATACATTAGATTAAAAAATATACAATTTTCAAACCTGAGCGCGCGGCTATAACTCGTGCAATGGTCTTCTTGCTTAGCTTTAGAAGCTCTCCAGCAGTCAAAACATATAAGCTACAAGGCCTAATAGCAATTTCAAAACAAGGGTCATCAAAAGAACCAAAAACAATGTGTGCAAACAATACCTTGTGAAGTGGTATAGACAATTAGAAGATGCTACTATGTGCTAGGGAACTTCTTAGAACTGTTGGTATATTCTTACAACTTGTTACACCTGGGATATTCTTCTCTGTAGATGCTACTGTGTGCCGTGGTCCAAACAGGCCCATAAATGTGGTTGAATAGCAATACATTCAAGTGGCTTACACAAGGGACAGTCACTGTGAGATATCCTCATGTGTGACTGTCCTTGTCACAAATGAGGACATCTCACAGTGACTGTCCCTTGTGTAATTGCCACTTGAATGAGGTCAGTCACTGTAAAGACAACATGATAATGTACACATACAATGAGTGTACATTATCATGTTGTCTTTACAGTGGCTGCCCTCATGTTGTATATTCCTCTCTGTAGATGCTACTACGTGCTAGGGAACTTCTTAGAACTGTTGGTATATTCTTACAACTTGTTACACCTGGGATATTCTTCTCTGTAGATGCTACTGTGTGTCGTGGTCCAAACGGGCCCATAAATGTGGCTGAATAGCAATACATTCAAGTGGCAATTACACAAGGGACAGTCACTGTGAGATGTCCTCATGTGTGACTGTCCTTGTCACAAATGAGGACATCTCACAGTGACTGTCCCTTGTGTAATTAAGTATTGTGGGGAAGCATTCTAAATAACCAAAGCCACTAACAATAAATTCAACACAGATATGTCCTCATTTCTGGGTATTTTAGCTCTCTAACAGCTGAATACCAGATTAAATAATAATGACAAAAGAAAAATAAACCCAACGTACTCAGAAATTGTAGCTGTGATTTTGCGGAGGGAATCTCTCTCGGCGCTGTTGAAAACACAAATGACAACCCGCTTGATTTCGCGGAGGGAATCTCTCTCGGTGCTGTTCAAAACACAAATGACAACCCGCTTTGTTCAAAACACAAATGATAACCCGCTTGATTTCGCGGAGGGAATCTCTCTCGGCGCTGTTGAAAACACAAATGACAACGTTCCTTTTTTTTTTTGCACTTATATCCCGACCAACATAAGGTCCATTTGTAATACAACATGATAATGTACACTTACAGTGAGTGTACATTATCATGTTGTCCTTAGAGTGACTATCCTCATTTGTTGAAGAAGAAAAGCATTAATGTGGCTGAATAGCAATACATTCAAGTGGCAATTACACAAGGGACAGTCACTATGAGATGTCCTCATTTGTGACTGTCCTTACAGTGAGTGTACATTATCATGGTGTCTTTAGAGTGACTGTCCTCATTTGTTGAAGAAGAAAAGCATTAATGTGGTTGAATAGCAATACATTCAAGTGGCAATTACACAAGGGACAATCACTGTGAGATGTCCTCATGTGTGACTGTCCTTGTCACAAATGAGGACATCTCACAATGACTGTCCCTTGTGTAATTCAAGTGGCAATTACACAAGGGACAGTCACTGTGAGATGTCCTCATTTGTGACTGTCCTTACAATGAGTGTACATTATCATGTTGTCTTTAGAGTGACTGTCCTCATTTGTTGAAGAAGAAAAGCATTAATGTGGTTCAATAGCAATACATTCAAGTGGCAATTACACAAGGGACAATGTCATGAGCCGTGACATATTGAACTTAGTATAATAATAAAATGATTAGATGATATATAATAATCTATTATTAACGGTATATAACAATAATATATAATTATTATCAAAAGATAATAAAAATATATAGTTAGCATAATAAGTAATATGTTAATTAAATAATATTAAAATATTAATAAATAATATAATTATGATTATAATTATAATATAAATTAATAATAAATAATTATTAATAAATTATATATATTATATTATAATAATATATTAAGTAATAATATTAAATCAATTATTGATATAATAATTTTAATATATAAATAATATTAATAAACCTCTCAATATAAAACAATATGTTATCACTATAATAATATTTATTATAATATTATTAATATTACTAACATCATTAATTATAATATTTAATAATAACAATAACATTAATAAATATAATAATAATAATAATAACGTTTAAAGCAATATCGAATATCTGTAATCGATATACATCTACATTAAACATCTGCATTATCTATCACGATGAGGAACGAAGAAGTGATACAACAATCACTAGTCATTACACATCGATACCATGAGAGGATGATTAATGAACCAAATACTATGAAGTCAAGATCAACATGATATGAATAAGGGATAGGTCGCTATGGGTTTCAGAAGATGTATTGATAAGCAAGAAGGATAACCATTCATATATTATAAATAATCATTAATTGCACAAGTTTAGACAATGACATATCCGATAAAGCAATATCAAACATGAAGACCCGCTAGCAAATATGCACCATCACTTCCTATGTTATCATGACAATAACATAAACTAGATTGAATTCTACTATCTATATCAATAGACACCACATAGGAGGATATCGACTAAAGGATTGAAAGATTATCGATTGTCTGAGATAAACCACATCTTGTAGAAACACAAAAGCATCAGTGATTATATCACAAGCTATTGATGAATGAGGCATCAGTCATGGATAATAAGTACAATGTATCCTTAAGTATTAACAGGAATGGAAGTCAATTTGAAGATCAAACTCCATTACCAGCAATCAACCAATAAATGGACAATTATCAGAAAATGATATCGACTTATATCAGAGTAGAAAGATTGGATATCATCATAACAATATGGGATAAGGCAAGAGTTAATATCGATTGACTAAATACTAATGATAGTTAGACCAAACTAATACAAACACAATGGATGTTAACTACTGGTTGCACTACCAATTAGGGAAGATTACCTTCATAAAAAGATTTGATATTGAGTCAATCTGGGAGTTATCTATGATCAGAAAATAATGAAATAATATTATGTGAACTGTCGGATTATGGAAAGGTGTGCTTAACAAAGGGACATGGAGGAAGAAACAAGACACGTCTCATTCATAGCATCTCTTCATTTGTTAAAGACAATATAAGAATGCATTCTCGTCAGTCACTCAAGGCATCATTAGAACTTTATTTACTTATCCATATTTGGATATACTCAATAGAGCATCTGCCTTTGGCAGTTTGGTTTCAAGTTTATCATTGCAGATCAGAGACAACACCATGATTGCACAGATAGAAAGGATAGTCAGAAACAGCATCAATATTTGAAGTTGCAAGCATATAATTCAGAATCTGAAATAGCAACATATCACTCATAGCGATATTACACATTTGCATAATTACATCATCATATCAGACACAGCAAATACATTGCTGTAAGCAATACTTATTGATTGTATATCGATATTGTTTATATCAGACATACCATCATTATACTATCACTATAAGTGATAGGAAACATCATATTCATAGCATATTTCATATCATTATATCCGACAGTGCTATTAAACATATTGGTATCAATATCATCTTGCACACATATTGTGATTGAATCTGAAATAGCGGTTGATATCTTAAGTAACCTCCATTACTTAGTTTAATTGTAAGTATCTGATAGAGTAAGTCTGAGAAGTGGAGTAATTGTTCCTGTTTTCCAAGTTAGCCAAAAAGGGGACATTACAGACAATCACGGTGAGATGTCCTCATGTGTGACTGTCCTTGTCACAAATGAGGACATCTCACAATGACTGTCCCTTGTGTAATTCAAGCGGCAATTACACAAGGGACAGTCACTGTGACATGTCCTCATTTGTGACTGTCCTTACAGTGAGTGTACATTATCATGTTGTCTTTAGAGTGACTGTCCTCATTTGTTGAAGAAGAAAAGCATTAATGTGGTTCAATAGCAATACATTCAAGTGACAATTACACAAGGGACAATCACTGTGAGATGTCCTCATGTGTGACTATCCTTGTCACAAATGAGGACATCTCACAATGACTGTCCCTTATGTAATTCAAGCAGAAATTACACAAGGGACAGTCACTGTGAGATGTCCTCATTTGTGACTGTCCTTACAGTGAGTGTACATTATCATGTTGTCTTTAGAGTGACTGTCCTCATTTGTTGAAGAAGAAAAGCATTAATGTGGTTCAATAGCAATACATTCAAGTGGCAATTACACAAGGGACAATCACTATGAGATGTCCTCATGTGTGACTGTCCTTGTCACAAATGAGGACATCTCACAATGACTGTCCCTTGTGTAATTCAAGCAGCAATTACACAAGGGACAGTCACTGTGAGATGTCCTCATTTGTGACTATCCTTACAGTGAGTGTACATTATCATGTTGTCTTTAGAGTGACTGTCCTCATTTGTTGAAGAAGAAAAGCATTAATGTGGTTCAATAGCAATACATTCAAGCGGCAATTACACAAGGGACAGTCACTGTGAGATGTCCTCATTTGTGACTGTCCTTACAGTGAGTGTACATTATCATGTTGTCTTTAGAGTGACTGTCCTCATTTGTTGAAGAAGAAAAGCATTAATGTGGTTCAATAGCAATACATTCAAGTGGCAATTACACAAGGGACAATCGATCACTGTGAGATGTCCTCATGTGTGACCTTTGTGAAGGCAAGTGCCAATTTGTACCCAAGTTACCAATATTGTGGCAAAAGTGGGAATGAAGCATTTAGGGGTCAAATTGGGCAAAGAAGTGTAGAAGTGGCCTATGTGAGGTCTAAATAGCCTAACTAAGTCATGGTTAGGGTCTTATGGTGTTTGAACAATAAGTTTTGAACCAAAATCCCAAAGGTTGTAACAAGTTGTCAATGTTGTCATTCACAACATTGACAACATTTGTGCAAGGGAGCATTTTCGAGTAAGATGGTTATGTAACTATATGAAACCATTGAATTAGGCATCAGATCAACTATAAGAGGCCTCCATCGATCTGTGCAAAAGGTTGGGGGGAAAAACATTTGGAATTAAGAAGATTTGTAGAGTAACACGGTTTTAGTGAATTCTTGAGTTTTTTTGTTTCTTTGTTTTCAGTTGATTAATGGATTAGATAGCTCGCAGTGTCTATTGGAAAAGTTAGTACAAGTTGTTTTTTTATTCTGTGTTGTGTTTTTTTTGAGTTTTGAAGCATTCCAACTAGTTTGTTAATTCTTTTGTTAAGTACCCTATCATTGGTTTGAACCAGGCAGGTTGAACAAATGGAGTCTTAGCTCATCATTCCATTGTCAATTTTGTACGGGCTCTTGGAATGGGTGAGGAGACTCCATGTACTATATGTTTGGAAGGAGGGGCCCTGGGAAGCTCATTTTCTATGTTTGCAATGATGTCCTAGGTGAGTCAGTTGAGCACAGTTAGGGATGACAAATCATTACAAGAAGATTACAACAAGTTGAATGCATTGGTTGCTTCAACTAAAATCTCATGGAGAGGTAGACACACATCTAAAGAAGCCCCAAGTCAAATTAGAAGATTGGGTGAGTTTCTTTGGCTGCTAAGAAAACAAACTCTTAGTCAGACTGTCCAAGTTGTGTCAAAATACTTGTTTTCAGGCATGGCTGTAGCAGTTGGTGTACAAAAAATCTAGGAGGAGAAGACCTTAGATATCTTGGAGTTCTCAATAAAGGGCATCTGAATCCTAAGCCCTTTAGGTGGCTTAATATAAACAAAAAGGCTTGACAAAGGCCTAATTGCTAGCAGCCTATTTTTGGGTGCAATTGGCATGCATGGTTTGATGAACCGGATTGAAGTACTGATGAAAAGTATAGGTGAAGGAGTAATATTGAAACCAATAGAGGTCCTAGTGGCCAGCCTCTCCATGGAGTAAAGTTCTAGTTGAATGTGTTTCAATTTGTGAAGACAAGACTAGGAGTGTCCTAGTAGCTAGATTGGTATTGAGCAGAGTTCGTTGTATTTCTTGTTGGTGTGCACTAGTTGAAGGAGTGGGATCTTGGGTAGAGATACCTAAAGAGTGTAGGGATAGTTAAGTACCCTATCAAGTCAAAACATTGGCCTAAAGAGACCCTAGTGAAGGATAGGGAGTGAGCAAGACAAAGTGTTACATCAATTAACAAGATCATTTTTTGGTAATTGTGTACATTATCATGTTGTCTTTACAGTGACTGTCCTCATTTGTTGAAGAAGAAAAGCATTAATGTGGTTCAATAGCAATACATTCAAGTGGAAATTACACAAGGGAATATCACTATGAGATGTCCTAAGTGTGACTGTCCTTGTCACAAATGAGGACATCTCACAGTGACTGTCCCTTGTGTAATTGCCACTTGAATGAGGACAGTCACTGTAAAGACAACATGATAATGTACACAAGTACCGTGAAGGTAGTCGCAAGTTAGGGCTGTTTCATTGCATACCCGAAACAATGAAGACATTACAGTCCACAAAATGTTTGTGCTTGAAAGATGAACAAATAAAATTAAACTTCTAAATAACCAAAGCCGCTAACAATAAATTCAACACAGATATGTCCTCATTTCTGGGTATTTTAGCTCTCTAACAGCTGAATACCAGATTACATAATAATGACAAAAGAAAAATAAACCCAACGTACTCAGAAATTGTAGCTGTGATTTCGCGGAGGGAATCTCTCTCGGCGCTGTTGAAAACACAAATGACAACGTTCTTGTTTTTTTTGCCCTTATATCCCGATGTGATTTTGCGGAGGGTTACAGTGCTGTTGAAAACACAAATGACAACATTCCTTTTTTTTTTTGCCCTTATATCCCAACAACATCGCAATTGCAAGTTAGGGCTGTTTCACTGCATACCCGAAACAATGAAGACGTTACGGTCCACAAAACGTTTGTGCTTGAAAGATGAACAAATAAAATTAAACTTCTAAATAACCAAAGCCGCTAACAATAAATTCAACATAGATATGTCCTCATTTCTGGGTATTTTAGCTCTCTAACAGCTGAATACCAGATTACATAATAATGACAAAAGAAAAATAAACCCAACGTACTCAGAAATTGTAGCTGTGATTTCGCGGAGGGAATCTCTCTCGGCGCTGTTGAAAACACAAATGACAACGTTCTTGTTTTTTTTGCCCTTATATCCCGATGTGATTTCGCGGAGGGTTACGGCGCTGTTGAAAACACAAATGACAACGTTCTTATTTTGTTTGCCGTTATATTGTGATGTGATTTCGCGGAGGGTTACGGCGCTGTTCAAAACACACATGACAACGTTCCTTTTAAATTTTGCGCTTATATCCCGACAACATCGCAATTGCGACAGTTACAAATGTATTGTCGTCGCAATTGCGACGGTGTCGGGCTATATTTGAAAAAAAAAGAGCAAAACCACATGACATTTGCCTGCCGTCGCAAATGGCCGTTGCAATGTCACCCCAAATGTACTATGTGATATCATCTTTATGGATGCATGTCATATGTTGTTGGGTAGACCTTGGCAGTTTGACAGATGTGCTGTACACGATGGTCGTGCAAATACCTATTCCCTGACAAAGGATGGAGTGCGACATAAGCTAAAGCCATTGAAGGAGACTGAAGAAAAGGTATGTGGTAATGCAAGAATAACATTTGTTGATGGAAGAAAATTTCTAGATGGTATGAGGCATGTGCATGTGTATTTTTCTTTAATTCCAAAAGTTGGTAAAGAAGAAGTAGAGGATGTACCTGAAGAGGTTGCAAATTTATTGAATGAGTTTCAAGATATTGTTTCTGATAATGTACCTGATGGATTACCACCGGTAAGGAAGATCAGTCATCAGATGGATTTGATTCCAGGAGCCAGTTTGCCAAACAAGGCAGCACACAGAATGACACCAGCAGAAAGTGAAGAGTTGAACAAACAAGTACACGAGTTATTGCAGAGAGAGAGTCTGAGTCCCTGTGCTATACCAGCGGTATTAGCACCAAAGAAGAATGGAGAGTGGAGGATGTGTATAGATTCCAGAGCAATAAACAAGACCACAATCAAGTATAGGTTTCCATTGCCACGAATGGATGATATTATGGATTGTTTGAGTGGAGCTGTGTATTTCTCAAAGATAGATTTGAAGAGTGGATATCACCATATTCAGATCAGAGAAGGAGATGAATGGAAGACTGCCTTCAAGACAAAGGAAGGACTGTATGAGTGGTTAGTCATGCCTTTTGGGCTAACCAATGCACCGAGCACTTTCATGCGACTCATGAACAAGGTTTTGAAAGAATTTCTAGGTAAGTTTGTCATTGTTTACCTAGATGATATTTTGATTTTTAGCAAGACATTGGAGGAACATATGATGCATATTCGTATGGTGTTTGAGAAATTGAGAGATGAGAAATTGTTGATTAATTTGAAGAAGTGCAGTTTTGTGAAGAAAGAGTTAGTGTATTTGAGATTTGTAGTGTCAGCAGAAGGTCTAAAAATGGACCCAGAGAAGGTATAGGCTATCCTTGAATGGCTTGCTCCAAGGAGTGCTACTGAGGTAAGATCTTTTCATGGTTTGGCTAGCTTTTACAGAATGTTTATCAGAAATTTTAGCAGTATTTGTGGACCCTTGACTGAAACAATGAGAGGGGATAGAAAAGAGTTTAAGTGGACTAATGGGGCAAAAAAGAGTTTTCAATTATTGAAACAAAAAGTTACAGAACAACCTATTTTAGCACTTCCAGATTTTAATAAGGTGTTTCAAGTAGATTGTGATGTTAGTGGTACTGCAATAGGAGCTGTTATGAGCCAAGAAGGTAAACCTATTTTTTATTTCATTGAGAAGTTAAATGATGCCAAGAGAAAATATTCTGTTTATGATCAGGAATTTTATGCTACAGTTCATGCATTAAAGAAGAGGAGACATTATCTGCTTCCTAAGGAGTTTATTTTGTATACTGATCATCAAGCTTTGCAATATTTGAATAGTCAAGGAAAGTTGAATCAGAGGCATTTGAAATAGGTTGAGTTTTTGCAGAGTTATACATTTGTTTTGAAACACAGAAGTGGAAAGTCTAACAGGGTTGCAGATGCTCTTAGCAGAAGGCACCTATTACTGATAGAGATGCAGATCGAGGTGGTTGGATTCAAAGAACTCAAGAATTTGTATCCAGAGGATTTGATTTTGGTGAAGCTTGGAAAGCTTGTATAGAACCTGTTACTCTAGACAGTACGAAATGGCTAGATTTTATCATCCAAGATGATATGCTATTCAGAGGGAGTCAGTTGTGCATTCCACGAAGTTCTATGAGGGAGAATCTCATCAAGGAGAAGCATAGTGGAGGATTGGATGGACATTTTGGTTGTGATAAAACCCTTGCTTTGGTTAGTGAAAATTATTATTGGTCACAGTTACAACAAGATGTGAAGAAGTTTGTACAGAGTTGGAGAGTATGTCAGATGGCGAAAGGAGTGAAGCAGAATACAGGGTTATATCAGCCATTACCTATACCAAAGAAGCCTTGGGAGGATATCAGTATGGACTTTGTTCTTGGTTTACCGAGGACACAACGGGGACATGATTCAATTTTTGTAGTAGTTGACAGATTTTTGAAGATGACACATTTCATTCCTTGCAAGAAGACTAATGATGGTGTTCATGTAGTAGAATTATTTTTCAGAGAAGTGGTGAGACTACATGGTTTGCCAAAGACCATAGTTTCAGATCGAGATACTAAGTTTGTTAGATATTTTTGGCGGACATTGTGGAAGAAGTTGAAGACAGATTTGAAATTCAGTTCATCACATCATCCACGGACTGATGGACAGACAAAGGTGGTGAATAGAAGTTTGGAAAATTTGCTAAAATGCTTGGATGGAGATAAGCCAACACGATGGGATTTGATTTTACCATAGGCAGAATTTGCATACAATAATTCTGTCAACAGGAGCACTATTAAATCATCATTCCAGATTGTACATGGAAGTAGTCCAAGAAATGCATCTGAATTGAGAAAGATAGATAAAGGAGAAATAAGTAGTGCTGAAGCTGAGGATTTTGCAGAACACTTGAAGAACTTCTATGAGGAGGTGAGGAAGCATATTACCAAGATGAATGCGCAGTATAAGGCTAAGGCAGATGAGAAAAGGAGGCATAAGAAATTTTAGGTTGGGGATGAAGTCATGGTTCATTTGCGGAAGGAGCGATTTCTGATCGGTACATATAACAAGTTAAAAATGAAGAAGTTTGGGCCATGTAAGATATTGAAGAAGCATGATTCAGGAAATGCATATGAGGTAGAATTGCCTAGTGAGCTGAATATTTCACCAGTGTTTAAGATTTCAGATTTGACAGAGTATCACGAAGGAGGTGTTGAAGATGAGGTTGCAGCAGCACAGTGGAGTATTCCAGCAACCAGTTCAGATATCAAAGAGATTGAAGACATACTGGACAGTCGTGTTGGCAGAAGCACAAGGAACAGGACATATGAAGAGTATTTGGTCAAATGGAAAGGACGACCTGTTGAAGATTCATCATGGCTAGCAAAGGAGGAGGTTAACCGTCTTGGTTTTCCTCTACACACCTGAGTCATTATAGGGTCACTTCTCAAATTACTCCGGGTGTCTGATGCAGGAGCATCCTGGGTGTAAGAGCAATCTTGCATCACCCAAAAATATTTTTATTTTTGTATTCAATAAGGGCTATCTTGTGCAGAGTTGCTATTTATGGAGACTTGCTATTTTTAGTAAGTGGTCTTACAATCTCGGAATGTTCTGATTTTACATGTGGAGGTTCATCTCAGTCATATCAGCCTGCCAGCAAAGTTTCATGGTTAGATTAGGTCTAGTTTTGAAGATATTGAGGATCTTCGGTATTGGCAGCAGGGTACAGAAACTTTGAACTCAATTTTGAAGGCTTTAGAAGCCCCGGATGAGGTCAAAAAACTAGGTGACGGGCACTTTGCGCGGGTCAAGCCTATAAAGCGCTTCATGGTGTTTCTGAAATGGGGTTATAATAGTCAATCGGGTCAACTGGTGATGACTTATGGTCTCCAGAAGTCGGGCCACCTGAAATGGCAGAAAATAATTTTCTTTTAAAATTTTTGTTTGGGTTTCAAAAGTTTTTTTGAGCCGACTTTGACGTAATAAATTGAAAAATAAAATAATTCTAAGTTTGGTCGGCCCTTAGGGCTAAATTTCTGGAACCTTCTCGGGCGGTGGAAATTGCCTATATAAAGAAGGCCCGTAGTGTTGTCTAGGGCAGTTCTGGGTATTGATTCGAGGCTTTGTCCTACAGAATATTGTAAGGGAATGCCCATGTGGCCTTGCATATTGTAATTCTGAAAGTTTGTAATTCCACATTTGCAAAGATAATAAGAAGCCAATTTTCTATTTTTACATATTATTATTGTTGTTTCTCTATTTCTGTTGTGTTTGTGGTATTAAGGGGAGCACCCTTCATCAAGTGGTATCAAAGCAGGAGTTCTTGAGTGTGTAAACAGATCGCCGACTGTGAGGCAGTTTGCACCAGGACCGTGGTTAGGGTTTCAGCGCGCATCGCGAAAATGCCTCCACGAAGAGAACATGGCGGAAGAGCTGGTGCTGTGACACCTGAGGTTAGAGAGATGCAGAGACAAGTGCAAGCGTTGCAAGAAGAGATTCGCAGAGGAATAAATCTTAATGTCAGAGACGAAAGCGAGGATGAAGCCGAAGAAGAATATCAAGAATGAGAAGCTAAAATTGTGAACCATGAGGAAGAAAGAGTTTTTCGGGCGATTTCTAAGATTGGGAAAAGACCTAAGATTGAGGTTCCTACATTTTCTGAAAATCTTAACCCAGAGGAATTGATCGACTGGATCAATGAATGTGAGGAATATTTTGAGTATGAAGATGTTGAGGATCCTGATAGGGTCAAATTTGTGAAGGCCAGATTGAAAGGTCATGCGAAGATCTGGTGGCAAGAAATTCAATTGGAGTGAAATAGAAGAGGGAAAGATAAAATCACAAGATGGGATCGGATGGTGGATAAATTGAAGCGACAATTCATTTCTGTTAATTATGAGCTTGACCTACTAAAGAAAATGCAAAGTTTGAAGCAAGCAGGAAGATCTGTTCAGGAGTATATAGAGGAGTTCTATCGACTCCTCATCAGAACAGGCCATGCAGAAGCTGATAAGGAGAAAGTTGCCCGATACCTTAATGGGTTAAGGCCAAGCATTCAGGAGGAGTTGAATCTAGTTCGAATGAATAGTATTGAGGAGGCATACCAGTTTGCCCTAAAAGTAGAGGAAAAGCTGAACAAGAAGTTTGAGAGCAGACAAAATGGAAGAGGTCGTGGTGGAAGATTTGGTGGACGGTCATATGGTGGCCGAAATGAAGATCCGAAAAAGAAGGATGAGGCTAGTAGCAGTCAGAATCAAAGGGGAAATAATTCCAATCATTGCCAGGATCAGAGTAATAGAGAACAGAGAGGAAGAGGAAGAGGACAAGGATCTGGAAGAGGAGGCTTCTGTGGAACATGTTTTCACTGTGGAGAATAAGGTCATAGGGCATTTGAATGTCCTCAGTGCCAAGGCAGAACAGACAGGAGAAATGAAGGCCAGACCAGAGTTGCACATGTAGATGAAGATGCTAGATCATCAAATTCTGAAGATGTTGAAAGAGGAGAAACGCTAATTAACAAAAGAGTCTTGCTGAGTGGTGAGAATGAACCTGAACAAAGGAGGAGCCTGTTTCGCACTAGATGCAAGTGTGAGGGTAAATGCTGTGATGTGATTAGTGGAAGCACTGACAATTTAGTGTCAGATGAGATGGTGACAAAGTTGAAGCTCAAGAGATAGAAACACCCACATCCATATCGGATTGCCTGGGTGCAGGATGACCACAAGGTCATGCTCAGTGAACAGTGCCTGGTAAAGTTCAAGATCGGCGGGTACCAAGATGAGGTACTATGTGATATCATCTCTATGGATGCATGTCATATGTTGTTGGGTAGACCTTGACAGTTTGATAGATGTGCTGTACACGATGGTCGTACGAATACCTATTCCCTGACAAAGGATGGCGTGCGATATAAGCTAAAGCCATTGAAGGAGACTAAAGAAAAGGTATGTGGTAATGTAAGAATAACATTTGTTGATGGAAGAAAATTTTTAGATGGTATGAGGCATGAGCACGTCTGTTTTGCTTTAATTCCAAAAGTTGGTAAAGAAGAAGTAGAGGATGTACCTGTAGAGGTTGCAGATTTGTTGAATGAGTTTCAGGATATTGTTTCTGATAATGTACCTGATGGATTACCACTGGTAAGGAAGATCAATCATCAGATGGATTTGATTCCAGGAGCCAGTTTTCCAAACAAGGCAGCACACAGAATGACACCAACAGAAAGTGAAGAGTTGAACAGACAAGTACACGAGTTATTGCAGAAGGGGTTGATTCGAGAGAGTCTGAGTCCCTGTGCTGTACCAGCGGTATTAGCACCAAAGAAGAATGGAGAGTGGAGGATGTGTACAGATTTCAGAGCAATAAACACGATCACAATCAAGTATAGGTTTCCATTACCACGAATGGATGATATTATGGATTGTTTGAGTGGAGTTGTGTATTTCTCAAAGATAGATCTGAAGAGTGGATATCACCAGATTCAGATCAGAGAAGAAGATGAATGGAAGACTACCTTCAAGACAAAGGAAGGACTGTATGAGTGGTTAGTCATGCCTTTTGGGCTAACCAATGCACCGAGCACTTTCATGCAGCTCATGAACGAGGTTTTGAAAAAATTTCTAGATAAGTTTGTCATTGTTTACCTAGATGATATTTTGATTTTTAGCAAGACATTGGAGGAACATATGATGCATATTCGTATGGTGTTTGAGAAATTGAGAGATGAGAAATTGTTGATTAATTTGAAGAAGTGTTGTTTTGTGAAGAAAGAGTTAGTGTATTTGGGATTTGTAGTTTCAGCAGAAGGTCTAAAAATGGACCCAGAGAAGGTATAGACTATCCTTGAATGGCCTGCTCCAAGGAGTGCTACTAAGGTAAGATCTTTTCATAGTTTGGCTAGCTTTTACAGAAAGTTTATCAGAAATTTTAGCAGTATTTGTGGACCCTTGACTGAAACAATGAGAGGGGATAGAAAAGAGTTTAAGTGGACTAATGGGGCAGAAAAGAGTTTTCAATTATTGAAACAAAAAGTTACAGAACAACCTGTTTTAGCACTTCCAGATTTTAATAAGGTGTTTCAAGTAGATTGTGATGCTAGTGGTACTGCAATAGGAGATGTTATGAGCCAAGAAGGTAAACCTGTTGCTTATTTCATTGAGAAGTTAAAGGATGCCAAGAGAAAATATTATGTTTATGATCAAAAATTTTATGCTATAGTTCAGGCATTAAAGTAGTGGAGATATTATCTGCTTCCTAAGGAGTTTGTTTTGTATACTGATTATTAAGCTTTGCAATATTTGAATAGTTAAGGAAAGTTGAATCAGAGGCATTTGAAATGGGTTGAGTTTTTGCAGAGTTATACATTTGTTTTGAAACACAGAAGTGGAAAGTGTAACAGGGTTGCAGATGCTCTTAGCAGAAGGCAACTATTGCTGACAGAGATGTAGATCGAGGTGGTTGGGTTCAAGGAACTCAAGAATTTGTATCCAGAGGATCCTGATTTTGGTGAAGCTTGGAAAGCTTGTACAGAACCTGTTACTGTAGACAGGACGAAATGGCTGGATTTTATCATCCAAAATGATATGCTATTCAAAGGGAGTCAGTTGTGCATTCCACGAAGTTCTATGAGGGAGAATCTCATCAAGGAGAAGCATAGTGGAGGATTGGTTGGACATCTTGGTCATGATAAAACCTTTGCTTTGGTTAGTGAAAATTATTATTGGCCACAGTTACAGCAAGATGTGAAGAAGTTTGTACAGAGTTGGAGAGTATGTCAGATGGCGAAAGGAGTGAAGCAGAATATAGGGTTATATCAGCCATTACCTATACCAGAGAAGCTTTGGAAGGATATCAGTATGGACTTTATTCTTGGTTTACCGAGGACACAACGGGGACATGATTCAATTTTTGTAGTAGTTGACAGATTTTTGAAGATAGCACATTTCATTCCCTGCAAGAAGACTAATGATGTTGTTCATTTAGCAGAATTGTTTTTCAGAGAAGTGGTGAGACTACATGGTTTGCCAAAGACCATAGTTTCAGATCGAGATACTAAGTTTGTTGGATATTTTTGGCAGACATTGTGGAAGAAGTTGAAGACAAATTTGAAATTCAGTTCATCACATCATCCATGGACTGATGGACAGACAAAGGTGGTGAATAGAAGTTTGGAAAATTTGCTAAAATGCTTGGTTGGAGATAAGCCAACAGGATGGGATTTGATTTTACCATAGGCAAAATTTGCATACAATAATTCTGTCAACAGGAGCACTGGTAAATCACCATTTCAGATTGTACATGGAAGTAGTCCAAGAAATGCATATGAACTGAGAAAGATAGATAAAGGAGAAATAAGTAGTGCTGAAGCTGAGGATTTTGCAGAACACTTGAAGAACATCCACGAGGAGATGAGGAAGCATATTACCAAGATGAATGCGCAGTATAAGGCTAAGGCAGATGAGAAAAGGAGGCATAAGGAATTTCAGGTTGGGGATGAAGTCATGGTTCATTTGGGGAAGGAGCGAATTTTGATCGGTACATATAACAAGTTGAAAATGAAGAAGTTTGGGCCATGTAAGATATTGAAGAAGCATGATTCAGGAAATGCATATGAGGTAGAATTGCCTAGTGACCTGAATATTTCACCAGTGTTTAAGATTTCAGATTTGACAGAGTATCACAAAGGAGGTGTTGAAGATGATTGCAGTAGCACAGTGGAGTATTCCAGCAACCAGTTCAGATATCAAGGAGATTGAAGACATACTAGACAGTCGAGTTGGCAGAAGCACAAGGAACAGGACATATGAAGAGTATTTGGTCAAATGGAAAGGACGACCTGTTGAAGATTCATCATGGCTAGCAAAGGAGGAGGTTAACTGTCTTGGTTTTCCTCTGCACACCTGATTTGTGATAGGGTCACTTCTCAAATTACCCCGGGTGTCTGATGCAGGAGCATCCTGGGTGTAAGAGCAATCTTGCATCACCCAAAAATATTTTTGTTTTTGTATTCAATAAGGGCTATCTTGTGCAGAGTTGCTATTTATGGAGACTTGCTATTTTTAGTAAGTGGTCTTACGATCTCGAAATGTTCTGATTTTACATGTGGAGGTTCATCTCAGTCATATCAGCCTGCCAACAAAGTTTCATTGTTAGATCAAGTCTAGTTTTGAAGATATTGAGGATCTTCGGTATTGGCAGCAGGGTACAGAAACTTTGAACTCAGTTTTGAAGGCTTTAGAGGCCCCGAATGAGGTCAAAAAATTGGGTGACGAGCGCTTTGCGCGAGTCAAGCCTGTAGAGCGCTTCATGGTGTTTCTGAAATGGGGTTATAATAGTCAATCGGGTCAACTGGTGATGACTTATGGTCTCCAAAAGTCGGGCCACCTGAAATGGCGAAAAATAATTTTCCTTCAAAATTTCTGTTTGGGTTTCAAAAGTTATTTTGAGCCGACTTTGATTAATAAATTGAGAAATAAAATAATTCTAAGTTTGGTCGGCCCTTAGGGCTAAATTTCTGGAACCTTCTCGAGCGGTGGAAATTGCCTATATAAAGAAGGCCCGTAGTGTTGTCTAGGGCAGTTCTGGGTATTGATTCGAGGCTTTTTCCTATAGAATATTGTAAGGGAATGCCCATGTGGCTTTGCATATTGTAATTCTGAAAGTTTGTAATTCCACATTTGTGGAGATAATAAGAAGCCAATTTTCTGTTCTTGCATATTATTGTTGTTGTTTCTCTATTTCTGTTATGTGTTTGTGGTATTAAGGGGAGCACCCTTCATCAGATGATGTTGAGACAAACTACTCAAAGGACTTGAAGAACTTATCTTTTCCCTTAACCTTTCATCAATAATTTGTGAAGAACATCAAATAAATACATACGATTAACATTGATTGCTCACTATACAAGATTAGAAGATAACATTTGTGTAATTAAAGAAATACCTTGCCAATTCATTTCCTCAATATGTGTTTCATGATCGAATGTTTCTTCTCTATTAATACAAATATTTTCAATATGAAGAGATTTCCATAATCCATGATATCAAGATATAGCTGCTTCTAGATTAAATTGTGCATAAAACTTTTGTAATGTTTCGGATCACACTTTGTGATCCATCATTAGGATGAAGAGAGAGACAAGAGAATAATATTATGATTCTCTTGGCTCTTTTCATCCTAATGATGGATCACAGTGTGATCCAAACTATGATTCTCTTGGCTCTCTTCATCCTGATGATGGATCATGGAATGTGATTTGAAATGTTGACACAAAATTGTATACATAATTTAATGATTCTCTTGGCTCTCTTCATCATGATGGTGGATCACAAATTGTGATCCAAAATGTTGATACAAGAAATTTATACACAATTTAATGATTCTCTTGGCTCTCTTCATCATGATGATGGATCACAGAGTGTGATTTGAAATGTTGATACAAAAATGTTACACACAATTTAATCTAGAAGCAACTATATCATGAATATTGACATTATTATTGTCAACTCTACTTGCAACTAATGTAGAATTCAATTGAGTACTTTTAAAAGGTAAAGATGGAGGATGGTAACATTTTGGCATGCACAAGGGGAAGAAAAAAACTAAAGGAAATAAGTGGAAAATAAGTTTAAGATTTGATTTAAGAAAATAAAAAAACAAAACACACTCATATTTGAAGAAATAAAAATAAAAAATCCTAATGACCAAAATATATGGTTGGTTCAGATGAAATGAGTTTTATCAAAATGAAAAAGAACACTCTATTCTTTGATAAACCCTAGGTTAAAGTAGTAAACCAATAATGATGAGTGAAAAACCTCTTGTTTTAGCATGGAGGTAATGAGAGTTCACAAATACACTTTTTAAAATTGACAAATGAAACATGCATACACAACTTCACCCACAACTTGAAACTTCTATGGTATAGATTGTGTTCAATGATTCAATATAATGCCATATTATCATATTTGAGATTATACACCGACGAATTGCAAGATGGCTCTTCTTAATTGTAATTCAATCTCATGGCTATGGAACTAATTCCATATGTGCACCTTCAACCCCAAATTTATGGGTTTGAAATTTTGTTGTGGTTTTGACTTATGCATTGTTGATCCTCACAAAAATATTCATCCCTAATGTTTAAACTTTGTGGCATTTAACAATAGTATTTGATTTTGTTGTTCTAGGAGTTTTACCTTAGTCAAAATAATGAAATTCATTTAACAATTAGAAAACATTTGCCCTCATCAATCAAGTTGTTATTGAGCTAGTTCATACTATGATTCTCAAATAATGCTCTAGATGATTGTGTAGTAATCAAAACATAGGATGATGGGTGAACCAAATGAACTAGAGTTTGTCCTTCTATACAATACATTAACATGCAAATTAAAAATTTATAGTCAAGTCATACAAAGTTAGTTTTAGGGAGGCCAATTTGACACCATTTTAAAAAAATGCATTTAGAATTATAGAGGTCAATTCAAATCTAGTCTTAAGATGTGTGTTATTCATAAGTGATTGGATTGAGGGCACTTTTAAGTTTAAAAAAGAATAAAAAAGATAAAAGGAAAGAAATAGTAAGGATGCATTTTAATTAAAAAATATTATAAATTAGTGATTAGATTGAAGACACTTAAATAATAATAAAAATAAAGATAAAAGGAAAGAAATAATAGGGATACACTTTTCTCATGTAGTACATTATTAATCATTATCTAGTTAACTGAATTTAGAAGAGAGAACTCACTTAAAAATATATTATTAATTGATCTCTAAGAAAGTAGAATTTTCAAAACTTTTAAATATAATCATATTTTGAATCATGATAATATCTAAATATAATCATATATTGAAATTATTATTTATGTTTTAAATTCATCATTTTTTGAAATCATATATTATATTTTTAATATCAAAATATTATAAAAAGTAGTTTTTACTAACCAATTATATTAACTTAGACATAAACTACAACTATAATAGTCATTCCCCACCTGGGTGGAAGCTCAGAAACAGAAACATCATAAAACTAGCAATCGCACCTTAGTGTGCAATGGGTACACCCTAGAGTTAGGGAATATATGTAGGGAATTTATATCTGCCATCATGAACAACCTAACAATCTATACCTTATGCCTTTACATATTCCATTAGCATTTTTTTTAAAGCTTCTAAAACCTTTGCAATATATCCATTTTGTGAATATCTAACAATTATAATATTCTATTAGGTGACATCTCTGTTGGACATTTTGTCAAATAGTTGATAAAATTCAAGTTAAATGAAAGGGGAAAAAACAAAAAACCATTTCTGATAAATAATTTTTCAAAAATCAATGTGTTGAAAGTATGGGAACACATCAATCGGAAAATACCAAACAAGTAATAATTTTTCAATTTAAATTCCCCCTTATACCTAGTCGAACAAACATATAATCTCTTTCTCTACATGACTTTGCATGTTGAATGTTGTTACATGTGTTTGCTAAACAACAAGTCTTTTTTGCATGCAATGGACAAGTGGAACACAAGGAGAATAGATTGGGCAAAATTCAATTTGCATTGCTAATTTCAAGAATAGAGATGATATTATTATTATTAGGCTAGATCGTTACCTAAGAAGAACTTCAAGGCATTGTGATCTCTGTAGAGTTGGTAATTAAAAATATTAAAATAGAGTTGGTGCTTACTCTTACCATAAATTTAAAATAAAGACATAAAATATTAAAAGAGATTTCAAACTTATGTTTAAATATAAAATTAAATAGTCATTGAATCAAAATCTAAATAATAATTTAAAAAAAAATGTAATAATTAATAAAAGATTAAATTAATAATTTATTAGAATTGAAAAAATGAAAAGTAAGTATTGGTGTACCATTGAAGGATATGAATATAAGTCTTTTAAAATGTTTATGAAGGTTACTTAATAAATAAAAATTAACTATTAAACTTAACAATATTTCTAAACATACTTTGTATTATTATATTAATTTTATTTTTTAATTTGAGAATTCAAATATTTATTTGTATAGTTTAATTTAATAGTCTTTGTATATATAGATTAAATTTTTTTTTAATGTACAATTATTTTTTCTTTAATTAAATATCTCATTTGTGTAATTTTATTAAAATGTCAATTATTATAAATTGTTCATTAATTATCTCCTTCACCTCCATTCATTAATTATATCAAATTCGAGGTTAATTACCTTGTAGAAAATTTTGATTGATGGGTGGAATAACTTTAGAATTATTAATCTTATGAGAGTACACATGTTATGTTAGATTGCCTTGCTTTCATCTCCATTCATTTCTAATAATACACTTTTATTGACTTCTTATGAATTTGTTGATATTCCATTTATTTTTCCATCCTAAATTGTAGTTGCATTATACCATTGTAAATACCACTATAAAAAATGAATTTGCACATCCTAAATTCTAAATTACCATAAACAAGTGACAGCCGTGTGACAGCAAGTCACAAGATAAAGAAGCTCTCAGTTGATTTTTTTTTAGTGCATGACTACAACAGCCCTCATGCCAGATCATACAATAGACTTAGATGACCCAGTAGAAAATAGAGGATAGTGTATTTTGTTTACACATATACTGGTAGACTTTACAGATTGCATTGATCTATCTATATTATTGCTTTCCCTGTAGTGGTGCCTAGGAATAAGTTTGCAAATTATCTCTGAAGTTTACACCCCCGTGAGAAATAATGCACCAGCCAGAACAAGTAGCCCGAAAGGACCCAGATCGCCCCTCGCTGGTGCTGCAGTTGTATGTTACATCTGCTTCCGTTAGTGGCTTCAGATGGGAATTCAAGAACAAGCTCAATGTCCAACTATGACATGCCACAGTATTGAGATCAGTCGTGTAAGCTTATAGTTTCTGTGTCAACTATAACATGCCTCTGCTTGAGAGATGTTACAATAAATAAAAGGAAAGTGCCTCACAGATAACCCAAACATGGATGGTCCTTTGTATTTTTAATATCAAAATATTATAAAAAAAAAGTTTTTACTAACCAATTATATTAACTTAGAAATAAACTACAACTATAATAGTCATTCCCCATCTGGGTTGAAGCTCAGAAACAGAAACAGCATAAAAAGATGATTTTTTATCAACCAAAATTTTAAGAATCCTATCTGTGATTTAAGCCAAGAGTTCAGATGAAGCCACTTTATTTTTTCAAACAGAAGAGATTGTCAATGTATTTACACAGGATAATACCATAACCAGGGCTTGGAATTTACACCCATGTACATCTAACGGCCACAATATACAGAGATCAATAAAACACGCCCTAATGAAAATACAAATACAAAATTTATTTACATAAACCAGCGACAATTTCTGAACTAATGAAACCCATCCTGTATAAAAGCTGAAAGCGGGATTTTCAGAAACAGAGACAGAGAAAATACAGTTAAGCTCCTGGTGCTGCATCCTGCCTGTTGCCCTGGAAATACCCACCATATTCCCTCGCATAGACCTTCACATGGTTTGCAGTATCAGCAATCCTCATGCGCGCATAATCCACCTTATCAGAACCAGGAGGACGCCTGCCATTCAAATAATTATAAAACCATAAACCCCCAAAAACCACTGCCACCACAAAAAGCCCAGCGGAAATAAGCCCTAAAAATGTCACAATCAGCAGGGCTCCTACAGGTATCAAAACAGGGCTTAAAAGTACCAAAACAGGGGCCAAAACCACCACAGTCACTGCAGTTAGCCCTGTCACGAACAACAAAGCTGCCCCCAATGTGACCAGGGCTGCGGCACCCAAAATCTGAGTGGAATTTGGTGCAAATTCATGGATTTTATTCATGAATCTCTGATATCCTTCAGCCATCTCTAAATACCAGAAAGGCTAGAAAAACTTTACTTTGTAGATCTGGGTTTCTTCAATCCTGTGTTAATATAGGCAGATGAGATACTTGGGCCTGGGAAACAGACAATTGATATAAGTTAATATATGCTGCTGCGGTATTTAAGCCTCGAACCAGAAGAATCACTGTATCTTTCATGACCACCTACCTTGTTTCATAATTAAGCTTTCCTGGCTTTTAATGACGTAACTGAAATGGAATCATAAAAAGTAATTTAGTACTGGATTTGATAAAGATGTAGTTGCCATAGTCTAGATGCCGTAAATTAATTGTGAAAGATACAGTTGTTGATAAGCTTCTTCTAAAATGTACTATTGATCAAATTTCAAATCAACAATTATTATATCTAAGAGTAACTATCTAATAGCATTTATCATTTTTATGTCACAATTTAAAATATATATATATAAGACTGTCCTTTTCTTCATTTCTAATGAAAACATACTGTAAGAAGATAAAGTAAATGAATTATAAGTAGACATAACAGTAGGAACATGAGAGGCATTGACCACACTAGAAGAATGAGAAATAATTATAGCACTAGTCGGGTGCGCATGAGAAATAGATGGAAAAATAGTTTAATGAGCGTGGAAAGTAGGTGTCACACCTGCAAGATGAGCTTGATAAGAAAAGGAGGAAACATAGACATAAGTGGTAGGAAAGAGGTGAGGATTAGAGACAATTAGAGATTGAATATTGATAGTGCAAAAAATATATGGTTTAACATAGATATAAGTGAAATGAGGAAGCAACACATGAGAAAATGAAGCTTGGGAGAGATGATGTCGAGACAAACAACTGAAAGGACCTGAAGAACTTATCTTTTCCCTTAACCTTTAATCAATAATTTGTGAAGAACATCAAATAAATGCATAAGATTAACATTGATTGCTCACTATACAAGATTAGAAGATAACTTTTGTGTAATTAAAGCAATATCTTGTCAATCCATTTTTTCAATATGGTGTGCCGTGATTGAATGTTGCTTCTCTATTAATACAAATATTTTCAATACTAAGAGATTTCCATAATTCATGATATCAAGATATAGATGCTTCTAGATTAAATTGTGTATAAAACTTTTGTATCAACGCTTCGGATCACACTTTGTGATCCATCATCAGGATGAAGAGAGAGACAAGAGAATGATAATATGATTCTCTTGGCTCTTTTCATGCTAATGATGGATCACAATGTGATCCAAAATATGATTCTCTTGGCTCTCTTCATCCTGAGGATGGATCATGAAATGTGATCTGAAATGTTGACACAAAATATTATACACAATTTAATGATTCTCTTGGCTCTCTTCATCTTGATGATGGATCACAGAGTGTGATCCAAAATGTTGATACAAGAAATTTATACACAATTTAATGATTCTCTTGGCTCTCTTCATCATGATAATGGATCAAACGTTGATTCAAAAACTTTATACACAATTTAATCCAGAAGCAACTATATCATAAATATTGACATTCTTATTGTCAACTCTACTTGCAACTAATGTAGAATTCAATTGAGTGCTTTTTAAAGGTAAAGATGGAAGATGGTAACATTTTTGCATGCACAAGGAGAAGAAAAAAACTAAAAGAAACAAGGCTGCATGCAAAGCAGCGAAGTTCCTGCCAAAATGTTGGCAGAGTGCTTAAAGTTTGTAAAAGAATTTAGAATTTTAAAATAATAATAAAAATAAAACAATCTTGTTTCAATTCAATTTTATTTTTATAATTACACAGTTTGAACTATAATTATATCTCAAAAATGAAATTGACGTTTAAATACTTAAAATAAATTATTCTCCACTAAAAAATATATTCACAAATTATAATACATAATTCAAACATTACTTTTCACAAGTAATTTTTTAAACATTTAACTATATCTTTTCAACTCTTATTAATGATAAACTAACATATTATAATTTAAACATATATAAAAGAACTTAAATCTTATAGTTATAATTTTTAACATCATAAAATATTAAATATATTTAAATTTACATAATGATTATAATCTTCTCATTCTATTAGAAGATTAAAGTTGTACCTAGACAAAAAATTTAGTTATTAAAATTATAAAAAAAAACATATTTTTAATTTAAAATAAAGATGTTATTTTAAGAAGGGGGATTTTAAAAATATTTCAATACAATTTTTTTTTGCATTTGATAAAAAGGCAATTTTATGATTTTTAAAGATGGTGAAAAACTTTATGAAATAATGTTATTGTTTTTGAAAATTAGAATTGATTATATTGTGGTATTTGTTTTTAAAGCTACAATTTATATTTTTTTAATGAAATATTTTAAATAAGGTTTGATTGCAATTTTGAAGCATAGTTTGAAACTTTTAATAATTCATTAAAAATAGTTTTTTGGTAAAAGAAATGTCCATAATTAGAGAAAAATATTTTCTTAATATAGTTTCTTATTTGTATTATTTAATTTTTCTATCTATTTTATTATGTTATATAGTTATATAAGTTAATGAAGAATTAAATTATTTATTATAGAAAAGAAAATAATTTTTGTAAAATATATAAATAAGATTTTGTAATTATTAAATCTTATATATGTCAATGGATATGGGTATAATTTATAGATTAAATTTATATTATTAATTATATTTTAAAAATTAATAAATTTGTTAATAAATATATTAAAAATAACTTTATATCCCAAATAAAAAGATTATGTTACAAATTATTCAATATAATATCTTAAAAACTTTTAATACAAATAAATTTTAATATCTTAATTATTTTCATAAGAACTAATAATAATATTATTCATGAGTACAAGATTTTTGAATTTAAAGGAAGACTTTATAAAACCAAAATTAGGTATTATAAATTTTATTTCATGTAAGTATGGAATTGTTCACTCGAAAAATTGCCCATATTGAACTTTACAATCCTAAACAAATATTTCCGAGAAATCCGCCCTTATCGCTCAAAGTTTTTCAGCCAATAGAATGAATGAAAAATACTACTACAAATTAGAAAAGTTAAATATCTTGTAGTTTACTTAATCAAATATTAAGATATAATATAATTTGAAAAATAGTGAATTTTGATTCGTTCATATTTACTAGTTTAATCACTAGTTAAAGACATGTCGATGCCTATAGTTCTACAGCCTACAACAAGAACTAATAAGTGGAAAATAAATTTAAGATTTGATTTAAGAAAGTAAAAAAACAAAACACACTCATATTTGAAAAAAATAAATAAATAAAATCCTAATGACCAAAATATATGATTGGAAGATGAATGAGTTTATCATAATGAAAAAGAACACTATATTCTTTGATAAACCCTAGGCTAAAGTAGTAAACCAACAATGATGAGTGAAAAACCTCGTGTTTTAGCATGAAGGTAATGACAGTTCACAAATACACTTTTTAAAATTGACAAATGAAACATGCATACATAGCTTCACCCACAACTTTCAAGAAACTTCTATGGTATAGATTGTGTTCAATGATTCAATATAATGCCATATTATCATATTTGAGATTATACTGCGACGAATTGCAAGATGTCATCTTCTTAATTGTAGTTCAATCTCATGGCTATGGAACTAATTCCATATGTGCACCTTCAACCCCAAATTTATGGGTTTGAAATTTTGTTGTGGTTTTGACTTGTGCATTGTTGATCCTCACAAAAAATTTCATCTCTAATGTTTAAACTTCGTGGTATTTACCGATAGTATTCAATTTTGTTGTTCTAGGAGTTTTACCTTAGTGAAAATAATGAAATCCATTTAACAATTAGAAAACATCTGCCCTCATCAATCAAGTTGCTATTGAGCTAGTTCATACTATGATTCTCAAATAATGATCTAGATGATTGTATAATAATCAAAACATAAGATAATGGGTGAATCAAATGAATTAGAGTTTGTCCTTCTATACAATACATTATCATGCAAATTAAAATTTATAGTCAAGTCATACAACTAGTTTTAGGGAGGCCAATTTGACATCATTTTAAAAAAATGAGTTTAGAATTATAGAGGTCAATTCAAATCTAGAGTCTTAAGATGGGTGTTATTCATAAGTGATTAGATTGAGGGTACTTTTAAGTTTAAAAAAGAATTAAAAGGATAAAAGGAAAGAAATAGTAAGGATGCATTTTATTTTAAAAATATTATAAATTAGTGATTAGATTGAAGACACTTAAATAATTAAAAAATGAAAAATAAAAGGAAAGAAATAATAGGGATGCACTTTTCTCATGTAGTACATTATTAATCATTATCTAGTTAATTGAATTTAGAAGAGAGAACTCACTTAAAAATATATTATTAATTGATCTCTAAGAAAGTAGAATTTCCAAAACTTTTTAATATAGTCATATTTTGAATCATCATCATATCTAAATATAATCATATATTGAAATATTCTTATCTATGTTTTAAATTTATCATTTCTTTAAATTATATATTATATTTTTAATTTCAAAATATTTTTTTAAAAAACTGTTTATACTAACCAATTATATTAACTTAGAAATGAAACTACAACTGTGATAGTCACTCCCCCACATAGGTGGAAGCTCAGAAACAGAAACATCATAAAAAGATGATTTTTTATCAACCAAAACTTTAAGAATCCTTTCTGTAACTTAAGCAGAAAAAGAAAGAAGGAAAAAACTTAAATCCAAGATTTCAGATGAAGCCACTTTATTTTTTCAACAGAAAAGATTGTCAATATATATTTACACATAATACCATAACCAGGGAATGTAATTTACAATATACAGAGATCAATCAAGAAAGCATACCCTAATGAAAATACAAATGCTTAATTTATTTACAAAAACCAGCGACAATCTCTGCACCTTTCAAACCCATTCTTTATAAAAGCCGAAAGCGGGATTTTTAGAAACAGAAACTGTAGAGGTCAAAATTACTCCTATGAGTTCAAACTAGTCAAAGAATGAAGAATTTACAAAATAAATCTAGAATGTTGAGATGTGTAGAATTTCATCAAGATTCTAATTAATTGTAAAATTTTATATAAAAAGTATATTATACATTAGTGATTGGATTGAAGGGATTTATTAAAAAAAATAAAAAATAGTAGAAATGTACTTTTTTTTCATGCAGTACAATATTAAGCATTATCTAACTAACTGAATTTGAAAAGGATAACTCTCTTAAAAATTGTTATTAATTGTTCTTTAAAGAAAGTAGAATTTTCAATTTTAAATATAAAATAATATCATATTTTGAATCATAATAATATTTTTGATCAAAATAATCTAATGAATTTTTTAAATTTATTATTTCTTTAAATCATATATTATTTTTCTAATATTAAAATATGATAGTCTTCATCATTGAAAAGCTGATTTTTTATCAGCGAAAATTTTAAGAATCTTACCTGTGATTGAAAAGAAAAAGAACAAAAAAGAAAAACAGAGAAAAACTTAAATCCAAGAGTTTCAACAGAAGATATTGTAAATTTATTTACACAGAATAATACCATAACCAGGGATTATCCATAACCAGGGCTTGGAATTTACACCCATGTACATCTAACGGCCACAATATACAGAGATCAATAAAACACACCTTAATGAAAATACAAACATAGAATTTATTACTATATGTTATATCAGTTTCTGGATTAGACTGTAGAATTTTTTATCATCAACTTTTCGGATCATACTACATACTACATGATCCATCATCAGAATGCTGAAAAACAAAAGATTACAAAATCAAAGCGACAATTTCTACACTAATCAAACCCATCCTGTATAAAAGCTGAAAGCGGGAATTTCAGAAACAGAGACAAAGAAAATACAGTTAAGCTCCTGGTGCTGCATCCTGCCTGTTGCCCTGGAAATACCCGCCATATTCCCTCGCATACTTCTTCACATGGTTTGCAGTATCAGCAATCCTTATGCGCGCATAATCCACATTATCAGAACCAGGAGGACGCCTGCCATTCAAGTAATTATAAAACCATAAAGCCCCAAAAACCACTGCCACCACAAAAACCCCAGCAGAAAAAAGCCCTAAAATAGTCACCACCAGCAGGGCTCCTACAGGTATCAAAACAGGGCTTAAAAGTACCAAAACAGGGGCCAAAACCACCACGGTCACTGCGGTTAGCCCTGTCATAAACAAGAAAGATGCCCCCAATGTGACCAGGGCCGCGGCACCCAAAATCTGAGTGGAATTTGGTGCAAATTCATGGATTTTATTCATGAATCTGTGATATCCTTCAGCCATCTTTAAACACCAGAAAAGCTAGAAAAACTTTACTTTGTAGATCTGGGTTTCTTCAATCCTGTGTTAATATAGGCAGATGAGAAATTTGGGCCTGGGAAACAGACAATTGATATACGTTAATATAGGCTGCTGCGGTATTTAAGCCTCGAACCAGAAGAATCACTGTATCTTTCATGACCATCTATCTTGTTTCATTCTTAAAGCTTTCCTGGCTTTTAATGACGTAACTGAAATGGAAATTAAATGGAATCGTAAAAAGTAATTTAGTACTGGATTTGATAAAGAGACACCTAGTTGCTACAGATGCCATTAATGTATTTGTCATGCACTATAGCATTAAAAAATTAGGTCATGCACAGCAATTATTATATCTAAGGGTAATTATCTAATGACATTATCATTTTTATTTTTTATTGTGGCATTTATGTTTTTGTTTTACATAACTAGCAATCGCATCTTATTGTGCAATGGGTACGTCATAGAGGTATGGAAGGTCCACAAAGAATTTGTTCTCTATGTACCTCCTTATCTCTCTATCAGTCAATCTCACCATCTATGTCTCTTTCTATCTCCTCTTCTCTATGTATCTCTTTCTATCTCCCTAGATCTCTTTCTAACTTTACCTCTCAATCTATCTCTATCCTCAGTCTACTTTTCTCCCATTCTCTCACTCTATATTCATCTATATCTCTATCTTCCTCTCCCCCCTCCATATCTAGACACATCTCCATCTCTATAGTCATTCATCTCTATCCATCACTCCCTTCCTATATATTTAAATTTCTACATTTCCATATTTGTCCTCACATCTCTCCCTTTATCTCTATCTCTATTTCTATCTTGTCATCTCTCCATCCCTATATATCTTCCCATCTCCACCCCTCTCTCTCTATATCACTTGCTACCTCTATATTTATATGTAAATCTGACCCTCTATCATTCTCTCTTCTTTATATATATGTATCTTCCATCCCCACTCTCTCCCTCTCCTCTGTATATCCCTCTTCTTCTCAATCTCCATTTCCATACCTCTCTCTATCTCCCTCTTCTTCTCAATCTCCATTTCCATACCTCTCTCGTGCTCTTCCCTCCACACCTCTCCCTCTTTCTATCCCAATCTATCATGATACTAACTCAAATTCTATTAATATATTAAAAATTTATTAGATTTTTTTTAATTGATATTTGCTTTATTAGTATTTTCCATATTTTTTAAAAATATAAATGATTTTCTATCAAACCATGTAGCGAGGGGTAAGAGGCTATTTCAGATAAAAGTAACATGCATCTTTGCAATAAAGGAGAGTATAATATCTTTAAGTTGATTAATTCGTTCTTTTATATATAGATATATTGATTTTTTGTTTCAATACTTTACAAAATAAAATAAAATAAATAAATAAAAATAGAAAGATTTGAATCGAGATGAATATTCACCTATTTAGGAAAGAGAGAAAACATAATAAAAATAAAGCTATCCATCATATATTTTGTCAAAACATGTTATTTGAATCGTTCTTGCATAAATTTTTTAAAATAATATTTATTAATATAAAACCCATTTCTTATGATTAAAATAAGCTAATAGTAATCCTATTTAATTATCCACAACTTTGAAAAGAATACTAGAATGATTAATGATTACTCATTCCAATAGATGATTGCACAGGTTATACTTACAAACCTAAGGAGTGAATGATAGATACTTTGTGACCTAAAAACTGAGAGTGATTTTACCAAGCATGGAAATATAAGTGTATATAGCTTTAGATAAATAAATAAATACAAACGAACTAAAAAAGAAAAATTAAAAAATATATATACATACGATGTAGGAGAAGGAACATTCCCCTTCTCTGTCATACACAAATCTTATTGAACAGAGTTGCAACAAAAATCCTCCTAAACAGAAGTTTTATATTTTACGTTCATCATAATTGTCAAAATGCGTCAGACTTCTGCAAAAATCTGCTTTCTCCAATATGAATTTTCTAAAAGTGACCTTTGAATCAGATTCTGTACGTTTCAATCTTTCTGAAATATTTTGAATTTCTGAATTTCATTTAGAAATGAGAAACTTATGTCCATTTTAATGCTACCTGGATTTTTAATATTGAAATGACAACATTTGGTTCTGGCCATTGTTTTTACGCCCAAATGAGACCAAGTTTTCGAGGTAAAATTGCATTAAATTAAAGTTAAAAACAAGAGGCGATTGAGTGGAAGGCACTGCAAAATCATAGAGTTGTCATTCAAAATTAGCTGATCCAGAGATTCAAGATTGCCGATTACTATCACTCCCGTCCTCTTCTCCCTCCCCTTCTCCATCCCACTCGTCTTCCTCTCTCACTGCTTTCTCCTTCACGTATTGCATCCTCCCGCTTCCAAATTCCTCAGATTCAGATTTCAGATTTCAGTCAATTCCAGATTCCAGTCTAAACAACAAACTAAAACATACATCTTACCAAGGCTCTAAATACGTGGAGGCCCCCACAAATTGACAGGTCAGGTGAAGTTTTCTTACTTCCTATTAAGATTATAAAAGTACGCAGTAATGAAAGTTTGGATTAATCGTTCCCTCTACTTTATTTTCAAAATTGACTTTTGTGGTTGATTATGGTTGATTACAGGGTATCCACTCACATGTTTAAGGTACTTCAATTGACTTTTGTGGTTGATTATGGTTGATTGCAGGGTATCTACTCACATGTTTAAGGTACTTCAATGTTTCTAATATTTAATATTATGTGAAATTGTATATTATGTCAATTTATTTATTTTAATTTTTGTTTATAATCTTATTTTTTTTATCATTTTTATTTATTTTTAGATAGTCTTTTAAATTTAATTTAAAATTGCAGGTCCAACAAGGAGGAATCATTCTAGGAGCATTTAGATTTGGAAATTCAAATAACACATCATGTTTATAAAGACCACAATCCTTACAATCTTATCAAACATCACAAATTAAGGCAAATAAGTTTTGAAAGTGTACATCAATTTAGATCTACATTTGTGTGAGATGTGGCTATTCTTTAGAATTGAAAGACATTCATTGTGCACTAAAAACATAGAGAAAAATCATAAGGTCAAACAAGAAGCACTCAATCTTGGAGAATTTTGATTTGGAGCGTAAAATAACACATCTATGTTAGAATCATACAAGCTTTGTATATTTTGTCTTCATTCTTCTCGCAACTCTCTTAGCTTGATGATAGACCATGGCGTGTGATCCAAAATTTTACTGCAATAAATAATCATACACAATAGAATCTAAAAACTAAGCAATAATCATAATGGACTTTAAAAATCTAATATGTCTTAATCATAAAACTAGGTAATTCAAGGATTTAACCTAATTAAGCTTACTATAGCAATCAAAAAGATTCTCCTATGGTGTTTCTAGAAACCATAGTCCTTACAATCTTATCAAACATCCCAAGTTGAGGCAAATAAATCTTAAGAGTCTAGTTTACACCAATTTAGATATACATATATCAAATCAAATGTTCATAAAAAGATCAAATATTCAACACTTCATATTATCCCTGTAGTGCTCAAAATTAAAATCCTCAAATTATGGGGTAACCTAGTTTAGAATTTACAAATAAATTATAATAGTAAGTATTAACTCACAATTTATGATTTAAAGTGAATAATTATCTATCAACCACTAAAATCAACAGAGTTTTTTTTTCTATTTATTTCATACTTCCCTTGAAATTCTACTAAATTATCTAAATTTGATCTAAATAAGGTTAATTACTTTGTCATATTTATAAAACCCATTTTAATAAAGAAATTATTAATTTTTCTTTAGAATTTAATAATTTAAGTATTTATGCTAACAATTTTTTTTATAAGTGATAATATTTTTATTAATAAATAAATTTTATTATGTCAAAGGTGTTCCCTATGTGAGATCAACCCAATATAGGGATGCTAGTTGTATTTCAATCATTTAAGTGATCTCTTGCGAACCTAAATCAGTGAGTGAAATTGACTCAGAGTCATCAATTTGAAATTATTTAATTTAAAGTTTTTGTAATAGACGTGTCTCTTCACTATGTTTGTAATTTATATCTAGGAAAATAATTTTTATTATGTCAAAGGTGTTCCATATGTGAGATCAACCCAATATAGGTATGCTACTTATATTGCAATCATGAAAGTGATCTCCTGTGAATCTAAATCAATTAGTGAAATCTTAGAGTCATCAATTTAGAATTCTTCAATTTAAGGTTTTTGTATTAATGTGTCTTTCTATGTTTGTTATTTATATCTAGGAAAATGATCTATATTATGCCAAGGGTGTTCCCTATGCGAGATCAACCCAATATAGGCATTGTTAGAGGTATTGCAATCATGAAAGTGATCTCTTGTAAGCCTAAATCAATGAATTAAATTGACTTAGAGTGATCCCCGAGTGAAATTGACTTAGAGTGTTCTCTTGGGAGAATGCCATCAATGAATTTATTATATTTTTGGAATTTTATCACACAAATCTTTAAACAAGGTAAGAACACAACTAATCTAGATGCAAGAATTAGAGCCATTCCATGTAATAATTTTTTCCTTAAAATCAATTTGATTTATTATATACAAGCACACAGACACATGCACAAACACACACATATGTATGTGTATGTGCATGTATATGTATGCACACATATACATATACATATACATATATGTGTGTGTCAAGAGATATATTTAGATGACAAAGCATTAGGAGTGAAGCGTGTCAAGTTATTATGCACATTGATTCTCTCACATTTTTCACATCAGAGTCATTCTCACTCACTATGATGATCTTGTGGTCTTAGTCTTTCTAAAAATAAACAATACAACTTGTATGTGCCTCATTGATTAAATTTTGGTACTATTTAATATCTCTATCATATGTGGATGCGTTAAAATCAAGCATGTTAATTTATAACAATCAATAAACTTTTGATTTCTTGTATTCTCTATGTCTTATACTCTATCATGATCAACACAAAATAACATATTTTTGCGTGTTTAAAGTTATTGAAACTTCACATTTAATAGCTATGCCCTACCTTGGAGGATAAACAACTACTTCTTTTTTGTACTAATGTAATATGATGGAAGTGATTAATGTTGGCATCCATATTTTCTATTTGACTAGAGATAGTAATAATAACTATTGTATTCCTGGGTATATAGATATTACTTTACATTCAATTTCACTATGGTATATGTCATAATAAATTATACTAAATGGATATATCTCCATATATGAATCACCTCTCTTTATATACCACTTCCTATATCTTTATCTTTCTATCTCCCCATCTTTCCATTTCTATTTCTTCATCACCATCTTTCTCTCTCCTTTCATATATCCCACACTATATATTTATCTCTCTTTTCACCCCTCTATCTTTCCCATGTTATATCTCTATTTATTTCTTCTTACCTATCCTTCTCTCTCCCTATCATTCCCTCCAGTGATATGCACCACCTTTTACCACCAATACCACTCTCTCTCTCTCTCTCTCTCTCTCTCTCTCTCTCTCTCTCTCTCTCTCTCTCTCTCTCTCTCTCAATATACTAATCTTTGTCCTATCTATCTATATTACTACCTTCTCTTTGTATTTATCTCTCCCTCTCCTCCATCTCTATATTCCTCTCTATATCTATCTCCTTACCCCTCTCTCTGCCTATTGCAAACATATCATAAGCTTGTTGTAATTTTTCTTGTTTACCTTTCTAATGTAGAGGATTTTTAAGATCATGTTGGATCCTTGTAAATGGATGTGTAGTTGATTTGAAGGATATCAAATCTTAATTGAGAACTTTGTTGAAAAAATATAATTATATGAATTTCCTATCAATTGACCTCATTTCCTACACACATGTATGTAATATAACATTTTTTTCCTAATTGACCTTCACACCTATGTATTGTGTAATAGATAATGTGCATTGATGATACTTCAAAATGCTTTCATAGAAACATGCTCCGATGAAAATCCTAGATGATCCACATGAATTAGGATTATTATTTATATTCAATTCAATGTAATTTTCTCCTTAAGTATCTCATGGTATCACTAATAACAAGAGAGAGCATGACCCTAGGTTATGAAATACAAATTTAAAATTGTAGTATTCAAATATATGCATCATGTATAAAGAATTAGGTTAGTCATACACCCATGGATTTAAACAAAGGTGGTGAATGTTTAGGCATGGAACTAGGTTTGAATCATGAGAATGAGTTATTATGGGGTTGTAACTATAAAAAAATGAATAATCCAACATAAAAAAAAATCAATGATGAGTACACATCCTAATAAACCTAGAAAATATATTAAGAAAACATAAAGTTTTGGCAACCAACACAAAACCTAAAAATGAAGTCTCAATTGTTGATATTTTTTTATCTAATTCCTTAGTGGATTGGAGGGTAAACTTGAAAATTAGTTGTTGAAAAGTATTGTAAATAGGGATCACTAGTCTAAACATACAAACTAGAGATCAAACCCACTCTCATCAACTCTTCATTAAAGAATAACTCAAGTGGTCCATCTTCAAACCAATTAAATTAGTAAGAGTTGTGCAAAAATAAATTGAGTATTGTATTGATTTATCCTTTATTAAAAAAAACATTTATGTGATTGAATAATATGAAGCAAGAACTAGGTCCAAAGATGTGAAATTTAGCAATAATAATCATAAACAGTAAGTTACATATCAAAAATCCTAAATCTAGGTACAAATTTGTAAATAGGAATAAAAAAGGAACCTGTCATTGAAATCTAACCCTAAAATGTAGGACTTCAAGGGATGACAACCTAGTCCTAGTGGTATCTAATGCAGATATCAAAAATATATTTTGAATTAGTATGTCACTCTAATAATCTCCCTATTTTATTTTGAAAAAGGTGTTAGATTATGCTGGTAACTAAGGACTATGTGGGCAACCCACAATATCTATATGTTGTTTTGCTTCTTCAAAATCTAGTCTCTTTATCTTTGTTTTCTCTTCTTGGATTTGTAATTATTCTCTCTCAGAGCTTAAAAATTATCACATAATAAGAAGGAAAAATGGTGTTGGGTTGTATAGCCCAGGTTTTCCTTAGTCAAACCCCAAGAGGATTCAACCTTCCCTACAACAATGATATATGAAAGAAACCTTGAATCTGAAGTAAATAATGTTGTTTCAACAATGCTATTTTTTCTATGGATTCTCCTTGTCTTGAAGCCTTCATAAAAGGTTGATGATGCTAGGAGGGAGCTCATGCATGCATTCACTCATGGAGGAAACATATGAATTTATCATGGATGCCATATCTAATGCTTGAATCCTTAAAAAATAGATATCCTCCTTAGCCACCTTGAAGATGATTGAAATTCTTGATGAGAGAGTGAATTGTGAGAATTGAGATGTTCAATTAAGGGGAATAGGCCTCCTTTCATAGTAAGCTTCTTGAAACATGTTGATAAATTGAAAGAAGGCAAACATAGGGAGCATTATCCTACTCATTAATTTCAATCATTAGGGTTCAAATTTGGGCCCATTTTGGCTGAAAATTGGCACATAGCACCATAGTCCATTATTACTAGGGTGACAGGCACCCTAGTCTAGTCTTGTTGAACTAGAGATAGGTTAAGGGGGTTAAAAGGTGCTAAATTTCAAAATTAGGCATTGGGTTGAGCAAGATCAGTCAAATTTTGGGGTATGGAAAGAGGAGCACTAAAGTGATCCATAAATGAACATGAATTGCATGGGGATATAATTTATGACACTATATTTAACCTCCACTTTAGTAGGATTATGACCTCATGCTTATACTCTTAGTAAATTACTATGAGCTATATGATAAAAGGATTAATATGATCAACATTTTATAACACACATGTGGAGCATGTAAGAAGAAAGAAGATAATATGGCTTCTTTGACTAGTGAGGTGTTAATTACTATGAGCTATATGATAATAGAAAAGAAGAGACATGAATTCTTGGCCTAGTAAGGTGCTATTTACTATGATTCATGTTAGCAACAAGAAAGTAAAACTAGTATAGAAATGTGTATTATGCTAGTTGACTCTAGAGATTACAAAAAAAATTCACAATTTTCCAAATAATTTGAAAAAAGTGATGGGTGACCCCACAATAGTGGGCTACACTTTTTCAAATATCTTGATTTTTTCTGAAATCGCACATTTTTAAGAAAATATGATTATTGAAGCCTTGAGAGATCCCATTTAAAGGAATTATTTGAAAATGGTTGGATAAAAGCCTCTTAGATCAAACTCTCTTTGATATAATCTCTCTAATCCTCAATCATACCTACAATAGAGTCTCCTTTGCACCTATCAAAATGCTAAAAAAAAATCACTTTGACCTTAGCTTTTTAGGAGATCAAATAAATTCATTTGACGAACTCAGATATAGGATGGTACTTCTCAAAGAAAGCTTTCCAATGATTATGAATTTAATATATATTGAGTTTATTATGACTTTGTATTTTTAGTTTTACTAAACATAGGTTTTTCACCGTATATCAATTTCTATGTTCAATGCTTATGGAAAAATAGTAAAATAGGTTTTAAAAATTATAAAAAATATCTAGACACTAGGTATTTATGTTCTCTTTCCAAAAAAAAAAGAAAAGAATTTTGATATATACAGAACAAGTTAGGGGCAAACAAATGAACGTATATCTAAATTATAGTTAATGTCGCTTCAAAACTTAATAAACTATAAAATATTCAACCTAATCGAATGAAACCAATTGGATACACTAGATATCAATTTTATAACCCTAAATTCAAAAGAATTACATTTTTATCCTTTAAAAAAAGGTTATGCTCAAACAAATGAATGTCACTTTGTAAAAATGTTGTTTTTTTATAGAAACTAATTTTTGAAGGAGATAGATTAATGGTTTCAAATCAATTCCATTTTTTAAAAAAAAAAATATTTATAATCTACACACAAAATTCTAAAAATTACTAGCTTACATAATCTTCAAATTCCTAATGGTTTTGCAGCAATAGGTGTCTGAATGCTAAGTTTTTTTTTCTTCAGAATGTTCATTTCAGTGTCAAAGTTGGAAAAAAACTGTAACCCACTATTGTGGGACCACCCTGTTTGTAGAATGGGTGTTGTAGCATGCATTACACATAAATATTATAAAAAAAATCCTTATCTTGCAAAGTAATCTAAAAACATGTCTGCAAAATAGGTGATGCAGTATATACCAATCATATCATGGTTTGTGATCAAAGAGTACAAACCAAATGTTGTGGCGTGAGAATAAAGTGAAACATTGAGAAACATGTATTTCCTCACCTTAAAGTGATTGCATATGCCTTACTAGAAACAATTTTTGTAAGTTAGCATATATTTGAAAGAAAACCATATTGCAACAATGAAATGCTCATATATACAAGAAATTCAAAGGCCATGATTGCAAGACATAAAATAGAACATATAGGTTCCCCTATCTAGGTTTAGTATCTGCATTAGATAAATCATGTATATTAAGTATGATTGTATGAATCAACATCATCCCTCAAAGGTACTAGAACTATGAGTGCAATGGAAGAAGAACACATAAGATGAACAAAAAAGTATTTTTGGATCAACATGGGAGAAACTGCAAGGAAAATATCTTAATTATTCGCACCATTGCCAAGTAGCTAGCACAAAAGCATATTTGCAAAAAACAAATATTTATGACACAACATGTATACAATGTAAAGAATAATGATGATACAAATAGAGGAATTTCACAACAAGATGATTTTGTTTGTTGGCTTGAGTTGGAAGATCAACAAGGGTCATCCAAAGAGAGCCTAAAAAATGCAAGTAGATGCTAAGAATCACATTACATGTAAGAAAAAACACAAAATAATCTACTACACAAGTGAGATTGTCTAAAAAATTATCTATGTCCCAATATTTCTCAACATCTTTTTAAGATGGCAGGAAAGATGCAAGAAGATCCACAATAAGTACAATATATAGAGATATTATAAGTGCTAAACAAGGACCACACTCTAATGATGAATCACTATGTGTATCACTAGGAGTTATGTTCAAAGTTTTTGAAAACATTTAAGATAACTCATGATTAACCTCAAAGCTTCATACATATCATTAGAATCTTTAGTAATCTCAACTTTATTAGGAACATCATTATCTAAATTAATAACAGTAGGAGAACTCATGCATGGTGGATATGAAGAATAAATGTTACACATAGACAACTTCAATATCTGATAAGGTGGATCAATATAAATCTCCTCTATGAGATTAGGAAAGGGTGTGGAAAATGGAACTAAGTCATCATTTGACTACTTGAGAGAGGAAACACTTTGGTTAGAAAGTTCATAAGCTTTGGTGCAATGTATTTTTCAGTGTTCTCTTGCACTCTAATTTGTTTTTTATGATTTGAAACATGCATACATAAATCTAAGAGATCAACTCATCACAAGGATATCTTGGAAATTTGTTTGGAGTTATCATGCATCTAACCACCTTGATGTAGGTGAAAACCTTGAATTGAATGAAGTAATTGTTGTTCACTTTTAAATTGTGTAGTAGCTTCCAAGGAAAACCATTTTGTGAATTCACATTCTAATGTTTTGATGATGTAAAAAACAAAGGCATCATTGACTATTGTTTGATCCCTTCTACTCCTCTTTAGGGTTAGATGAGGGTAATGGTTGTATATTATGGCATTTGGGTTAGTGAGTGACCCTTTTTTCTTCAGCCCAAGATATGTAGCTTGTGAAGTTGGGAGGTAAACCAAATATGATATAATGTAGAACCTTGGATCCTTTTTCACCTAGACCAGATGCTCATGTAAATTGTCACTGGTTAGCTTGACCCAATATAATTACTCCTTCTTGGCCACAATAGTCTTGACGAAAAGGATAATCCATGGTTGAAATACCTTGGCCTCTAATAGGACAACCACTCTACTTAGGAAAGTAACATAATATCCAGCTAATGGTGGCTTTAATGAAGGAATTGGTTTGAGAAAAAATAATTTTGATTCCTCTATGGAAAAGTCCTCCAATGGTGATTCTAATGCTTTGTTTATTTCAACTAACATTATTAGTAATGATCATTGGCTTATTGATTCAGGTCCGTCCCAACATATGACTCCTAACAAGGAGTGGTTTTCTTCTTACAAAAAATATGATGGGGGAGAGGTGTTTCTTAGTAATAACAATACAAATAAGATTATTAGTAAGGGAAAGGTAAAGTTATGTTTTGAAAACATGAGATGATTAAAACTCTTGATAATGTTTTTCATATTTAAGGACTTGCAAGAATTTTAATTTCAATATCCACAGTAAATGATTCTAGAATACATGCGAAATTTGAAATGTTTAGTTGCAAGGTGGTATGAGAGAGTGTGGTGATAGCTAAATGATATTGAATAAGAAATTTGTTTAGGCTAAATGCCTCTACATTTTGTAACCATTCTAAAGTAACTAGTACTCAAAATTCATATATCTTGTTACATCAAAGATTGAGTCACATTAGGGAAAATACTCTTAATACTATTATTAATAAAAAAATTGGTTGATGATATCTTTGATAATGAGGAAAATTTCTACAAGTAAAATTGTGATATTGCTATCAACATTCAATTGTGTAGTTTTTTAGTCAAAATCATTGACCCATGTTTCATGAGTAGTGGTTCACAACAATCCATATCTCAAGAGAATGAATAGAACACTTAGCACTCATTGCATCTAGGTGATGCTCATAGAAGTGAAGCACCAAGACTTCATGGGAGGTCATCCATCCTAGCATTACTCCATCTCAAGCATGCTAAACTACAAAGTTTCCTCCATGGTTGAACCCACTTTTTTTGTGACCCTATTTGCATTTACAGTCCCATTTGATGAAATCTTTGATTATTCTTGTGGTAAAAATATCTTTCATGAGAATAATGCATTTTGTAAACATAATAGATCATCCTAAAGGGGTGTACTAAGATGAACATGGATTTATTTGATGTGTTTTAATTATTAAATTTTCACTATGTTTAAGGAATTTAAGGTCTTAGTTGAGAAACAATAGGATTATAAGATAAAAGTGTTGAGATCTAACAATGGACAAGAATATTGTTCCAACATATTTGATGAGTTATATAAGCACGTAGTTATTGTTCAACAGAATCCTACCCCTTATACTCACTAGGAAAATTGGGTGGAGGGAAGAGTGAATCAAATCTTGATAGAAAGAGCTACAATCATTTTGAGTGAAACTAAGATTGATAGACATTTTTTAGTAGAAGATCTAAGTACTTTATATTTAATTAATTAATCTCATTATCAACTCTTGTTAATAAAAATCCTTATGAACCATGGACAAGTAGAAAGCCTTTTGTATTATATTTAAATATTTTAATTAATGAGGCTTTTGTTCATGTTCCTCAGGAGAAGTGACCTAAACTAGATCCAAAAGCTCAAAAATGCATCTTTGTGGGATATAGTGAGATTTTAAAAATTGAGAAGCTTTGGGATCCTTTAACCCATAAAATGATCTTTCTAGAGATGTGATTTTTAAGGAGCTTAAAGCTTACTTGGGTGAATAACAACCACTGGAGAAGCATATGAGATGGACAGTGAACTTTGGGAAAAAAGATTAAGTAGTAGGAAGATGCACATGTAGAAGAAAAATTAGATGGATTTGATAATAGAGAAGAAGATGGTTTTGATGATATTGTTGTCATGAAGATTGCACCCGAAAGGATAAGTATGAGACTCAAAAATCTTGTGGAACATGGGACTACTCTTAGGTTGTGGCTATCCTATGATGGGATTAGACCTATGGATTATGAGTCGGCTTCTCCTTTAGATCACCTAAAAATAACTTTGAATGATGAAAATGGATAAGAAGGAAACTTGAATTGAAAAAATATAAACTAAAAAGGTGATCCACCAAAGTATGTCCAATCTTTAGAAAACTTCCACAACCATAAGCACTCACAATGAATTTTGAATGAAGTTTAATCTCCACGACCTAGATGCTATAAATCAACTTTAATAAAGGCCCAAGGAATCAATAATATAAAAAGGGAACAATATATCCACAAATTAGATTATTGAAATCATACAAACACAATCATAGACTTGATTAACACAAGAATGGGAAGGAAAACTTTGTTCTTTATTCTGAATCCAAAGGAAAAAACTATTACAAAACTTGAAAAATATGTGAGCCCCAATACAAATATATAAATCAGCACATAGAGGAAGATGAGTAGGTAGAGGAGGTCCACAAGAAATAAAATCCCATTTAAATGGATATCACACTATATTTTTGCTATGTGTTTTCTTTATTTTTTACCACTGATGAACTTAGATATTTCAAGGAGGCTCTCTCTCTTTATAGTAAAGCGAGTCTTGAATACAAGCCATGAAGGAGATAATGACCTTGAATAGTTGTGACACTTGAGATCTTGTTATTTTTTCCTAAGGAAGGAAGTTCATCAAATGAAAGTGGTTATTTACAAAGAAAGTTGGAGTAGGTGAGCTAGAGCTATACAAGGCCAAACTAGTGGCCAAGGGCTACTCCTAAAGAGATAGAATTGATTTTTGATGAAATTTTATCTCCTATTGATAACTTTACTTCTATTATATTTATATTATTTTTTGTTGTTTCTTGTGATTTTGATATAGATAAAAGGGATGCTAAATTTATTTTCTTTCATGGGGATCTTGAGGAGGAAATTTATATGTGATAGCTTGACAAATTTTTTGTAAAAGGGAAAAAGCATTTGGTTTTCAAGTCAAGGAAATATTTCTATGGTTTGAAACAATTTTAGGATGTGCTACGAAAAGTTTGATGTTTTGATTCTAAACCTGGGTTATATGAGGAGTTCACTCCTCATATCTCCTCATATAACCCAAAAGTTATTGTTGATCATATACTAATTATTATCTTGTATGTTGATTAGAGTTATTTTGTTATTAACAACAAGGGGATCATGAGAGAGATTAGGGATAAAATTTTTGGAATGTTTGATATCAAAGAATTGGGGGATACAAACTATATTCTTGGGATGGAGATCATTAGATATCAAGTTCACAAAAATATATGGTTAAGCCAGAGTAAGCACATTTATACCAGTTTGTGAATGTAAGCCAATTAGTATCAAATTTATGGTTAGTACTAGTTTGAGTTTAGACATGTGTTTGAGTGTTGATAATGATATTGAGAATATGTATAAGATTAATTATGCTAGTATCATTGGTAGTTTAATGCATGCAGTGGTTCACAATAGACTAGATATTGATCAAGTAGTGAGAGTTTTAAGTAGGTTTATGTTGAATCTTTCTAAAGAACATTGAACTTTTGTTGAGATGATATTTAGATATTTACAAGGTACTTATTATTATTTGTCTTATCATGGTACTAATGATGTGGTTGTTATAAATATGTGTTCATTATTATCATTTATGTTAACTTTTTATTATCATTGATGTCAACATGATGAAGAGTATTGTCATATTTGTGTGGGAAAGAAGTGTTCAACGTTATCATTATTGCCAACATGATGGCATATTGTCAACTTACTATGCCTAATAAATGGAAAGATGAAATATGCATGAAAAAGAATTTGAAGTTTGGTATTGGATGTTCAAATGTTATTATAATGACTAATAGTAATGATAAGTTAGTATGTGGTTTATTTGGAATATTGGAGCTAAGGAAAGCTAGTATATGAAGGAAAGAGTATATGAAATCCTTATGGGAGAAATTTATATGGAATAATTTGGTGGCTCATGGTTTGGTGTTATCATGTATGGTATGTGAATGTTGCACTATCCTATTTTCAGGTCCATATAAGTTCAGAGGTTGAAGTTGTATTTTTTTGTTCACTAGAAATGAAGTTGGTAGTCAGGAATGGTTAGGACTGGCTTGGAGAATACTACAAAGTGATATGTGTTGTTTTTTTTAGGTGTAAAATTTAGTGGACATGTTCCTTACATCTGAGAATCATTTTAGTTCAAATATCTTATGTTGTTTTTCTCTACAATTAAAGTTACATTTTTCTATGTTTTTCTATGTTTGGCATTGTTGTCTATATTGGTCTTTGGATGACTTAGTTGTTTTTGGTGATGTGGTTTACGACTTGTTGGTATAGATATTATTTGGAAGAAGAGTTAAGAGGTTGAAATGGATCTTTCCATGGTGTTTTGTGCTCTACATAGAATTATGTGCATTGAATAATGTGATCTAGGAGCATCCTTGGTTCATGGAAATCTTGCATCAACCAAAAATATTCTTTTTATTTTGTTAGTTTATGTGTTTTCTATGGTTTTCCTTTAAGTTGGCTTGTTTGTTGTTGCAAACCTCATGGAATGTTCTTGACATCATGTTTTACCTTTGTTTGGGTTCATACCTTGATTTCCTACTTCACAGTGGAGATATCTTGGACTCTTCTCAGACTTGTGTATTCTTCATGTTTAACATCTAAGTTGGAGGTTTCTGATCATGCAAGGCAATTTCGTGATTTGTGAAGCTTCATGGTACATTGTTCAATGTTCTTGATCTTGTGGCTAACCTACCTATGGGTGCGCACTAGATTTATTAGCGTGTTGGTTGAGTTCCTTACGATTTAGGTCTTGACCTATATTTGGTATTACATTTTCCTTACTTGGGAAAATGTGATCTTTCTTGGTCGACATGTTGCTTGCGAAGGCTATATATATTGATGTAATTGATCATTGTGTGGGGTAGAAATTAGTACATTAACTTTTGAAGGGTTAAAGGATGAATAAGTCTTGATTTTAATTGTGTGGTCAGACATGTAAACCTCAAATGTAAGCCTACATGTTGTTGGCCAATTATCTATAATTTCATGAATATGTGTTAAAGAGACCATCTGATATTGCATGCTCTCCATCTCTTTCTATTGTTTTGGTTGTTGTTTTTGTTGTGTGAATCTTTATGCATGGTTTAAACTATCCTTATTGAGGATCCTCTTGTCATGACTGCATCAAGTGGTATCAGAGAAAATTTTTATTCTTGTGGTACCTAAATTTCATTTCCTGCAACTACGAAGTCCTAGAAATATATTTTGTGGGGTGGAAGAGTGAGGATATGACTCACACTTACAAAGGACTTATGAAAGATGGATTAGAGAGGAAATGTTAGAGGTGGAGCAAGGATAGATGTAGATCTAGTAGTGTTGGATATGTTAAGATGGATTTCAACTAGATTAGAAGTTTTCAAAGTGGCCCAGAGAAGAGGTCACGATGTAGATGATGTAAGTGAAGAAGAAGAAGAAGAAGAAATAGAGGAAGAAGAGAAGCCAAATCTTGATCATGGAGATGATGGATTCCTAAGAGCCCTAACTAGGGTAAATGCAAGACCATATTTTAATCCACTAGACTATGATGGTAAGTTGGATTCACATGAATTGCTTGATTGGATAAAAAAGATGGGGAAATACTTTGAATTCAAAGGTACAAGTGAGGACAAGAAGGTAAAATATGCTTGCACAAAGTTGAGAAGACATGAATTATTGTGGTGGGAAAATTTGTAGACTGATAGGAAAAGGAGATGCAAGGAAAAGATCAAATTATGGGATAGGATGGTGAATAAGTTGAAGGAAAAGTTCTTACCTACTAATTACCAAGTGAATTTGTTTAGGAAGTTGTAGAACCTAAAGTAGAAGAAATCTAGTGTGAAGGAGTACACCGAGGAATTTTACAAGTTGGACATCAAATAGGGTCATACCGAGGATGATGTTGAGATGGTTGTAAGGTATCTAAATGGATTGAGGGTGTTTATACAAGATGAGATTAGTTTGATAAAATTGCAGAGTGTGGAAGAGGCTTACCAACATGCCCTAAAGGCTGAGTAAAAGTTGAACAAAAGACATGAAAAAAGATGAAGAGGAATATGTGGAAGATTTCAAAGAGGCAAATCCTTTGGAGGAGGAATGTCTTATGTAGATTATAATAAGGGAAAGGCTATAAGAAAAGAGGAGAGTTTACACCGAATGGATGATATAAACTTCCATAGGAATGGTGGATAGAATGAATATAGGAGAGGTGAAAGAAGAATGTTTAAAGGCACCTATTTTAGGTATGTTGGAGAAGGTGATAGAGCCTTTGAATTTACTCAAGGGAATTCAAATAGGAGGATAGAGAACATTGGCATAAATGACTTTTTTGAAGATGAACCTAGTGAATCCTTGAATAACCTGAAGATGTAGAAGAATTCATGATAAGGAGAGCCCTATGTCAAAATGAGATGAATCAAGAACCCTTGCGAAGAAAGATTTTGTTCAAGACAAGAAGAAAAATTGATGGAAAATGTTGTAAAGTGATAATTGATAGTGGTAGTTTAGATAACCTAGCTTTAGAGGAGTTGGTGAACAAGTTAAAGTTGCAAAGATTGAAGCATCCTAAACCCTATTATATGGCATGGATCCAAGATGATCATAAGGTACTGGTAAGTGAACAATGTTTGGTGAAATTTATGGTTGGATCTTATCATGATGAATTTCTATGTGATATTATGTCTATGGATGTATGTCATAGCTTGTTGGGTAGACCATGGATGTATGATAGATAAGAATTGCATGATGGGAGAAAGAACGTATACACTATTATTGCTAATGGAATGAAACAAGTGTTGTTTCCTTTAGAAGAGACTCCTAAGAGTGGGATTTGTACTAGTTTTAGAATTTGTTTGGTTGAAGGAGGGAAATTCTTGGATGGTTTGAAGAGTGAAAGTTCATTTTATACTTTGATCCCTAAGAAGTCTGATTCAGAACTAGAAGAAGCATAGCTAGTGGAGGTTAAAAAGTTACTGATAGAGTATGAAGACATAATCTCTGATAATGTACCCGATGGATTACCACTTGTGAGGAGTATTGGTCATTGTATGGATATGATTCCTGGAGCTAGTTTTCCAAAAAATGAAGTATTTAGAATGTGGGATTGTATACACCTTTATTAGTACTAAATAGACCTTGGGAAGACCTTAGTATGGAATTTATACTTGGATTAACTAAGACACAAAGAGGGAATGATTCTATATTTGTGGTTGTGGATCAATTTTTGAAGATGGCTCATTTCATACCTTGTAAGAAGAAAATAGATGTAGTACATGTAGTAGATCTATTTTTCAAGGAAGTTGTGAGATTGCATGGGTTACCTAGAAGCATTGTTTTAGACATGGATGCTAAATTTGTTGGTTATTTTTGGAGGACACTATCGTAGAAGATGAATATTGATTTGAAGTGTAGTTCTACATTTTAACCATAGAATGATGGAAAAAATAAGGCATTAATCATAAGTTTGGGTAATTTACTAAGATGTTTGGTTGGAGAGAAGATTGGGAATTGGGATTTAGTCATTATTTAAGCAGAGTTTGCATATAACAATTCAATGAATATGAGTACAGGGAAAACACCATTTGAGATTGTTATAGGAAGGATACCTAAAGGTGAATCGGAGTTTAGGGGCATTAGTCACGAGGATACAAGGGCTTCTGAAGAAAAAGATTTTTCAGACCATGTGAAGTCATTACATGATTAGGCTAGACAACATTTGGAAGACCTAAACCATAAGTATAAGGAGAAGGTAGATGATAAGAGGAGACATAAGGAATTTAAAATAGGAGATGAAGTGATGGTATATTTGAAGAAGGGAATATTTTCTATTGGAACATACAATAAGATAAATATGAGAAAGTTTGGACCTTGTAAGATCTTGAGGAGATTTGATTCAAGGAATGCATATGAAGTTGAGTTGTCAAATACTATGGACATATCACCTATATTAAATATTGCAAATCTATATGAGACTATCATGAGACAAAATTCAGTGGTCATAGTTGTAAAAATTACCCAGTGTTGACGGTCATGGGGATGTCAAATTTAACAATGTAAATTGTTGATGCATTCATGAGCTTAAAATTTATGGTTTGGTGGTCGCCAAATGAAAAATGAAATAAATCCCAATGACGCCCGTATGGGCATCAAATTTAAGCACAAGAAATGTGACATCAACAAAAACAATTTATTGAGAATGCATGTTCGTTGACATGGTTGATGAGTAGGAAGGACTGATGTCTTTGTCTGTATAGATGACATCAAATGTCCATGCGGAATCTGATTGTGTAACAGAGGCTTAGGGGATGGTCGTGACTACCACATGTCATTTGGTGAATGGTTTTTGGGTATCACTGACGAGACAAGCTATATCTCTTCTCAGATGAATGTAGGTTGGGGTGCCTGACTTAGCTTGTCGGGTTAGATGCTGGATCAGGATCCCAACTCAGGGAGCCAGCTATGGTAAAGGAGCTCCACGTGAGACCCCAACTCGAGTGGAGCTTGGGATGGCTGCTAGTGGTGGATCTTGTTGTTGGTGGTTTTCCCATGAGTGGATGTGGGACTTTTAGTCCTACATTCACTAGGATAATAGAAAATTTTTCTTTATATCCAATCTCGTTGCGGTTACAATGCAAAGGGTGATCTCCCCCTTGTGTATGATGCATGATCTATGATGTGGGTGGGCCCATAGGAGTGGGATGTGACTTTCTTGACCGCGGTTTGTGGATGTGATTGTCTCACCCGCACGATTTCTCTACACAATCTAACTCTGATGTGACCAATCCAACTCTATGATTTAAATGCTCTGCATTCTACCAAACATTGACAAAATATAGAGGCCGAAAAGGCCAATATTTTTGGAGAAAAAATAGCCTAAAAATTGAAAAAAATTAAAGAATTAAACCAGATCGAAAAATTGAAAGAAATTGCAAATCCAAAAATGGAAATAAATTACTGAATTTGCAGATTAGGTTGTCCAAAGCCCAATTTGCAAAAATATTTTTTCCTTAGATTTGAATTCTGCCTAATATAGGCAATTTGTAGTCAAAATTCATCATAACAACCACCTAGAATATGTAATGGAAAGGTCAGATTTTACTCTAGATGCTCCCAAAAGATGCTGATATCCTGGATCTAAATCGAGGCCCTCCAAAAGTTGAAGAAAACAAATCTCCAATGGCTATGCAATGAGACCTCCTATGGCTTTGATACCATGTAAAAATTTTCCTGACAAAGAATGAAAATGCCAAGATCTAAAAGCTCAATTGATAGCACAAGAGAGACAAATATGATATGATCAATTGAATGATTCAATAATGATTAGTAATGAAATAGATACAAAATCAATTAAGTACAATGTAGATGTCCTTGAATATATAGGTAATGTATGATAACTAGGAGAGATGAAAATGATAACCTATACACTAGACAAGTTGTAATCACATGTCCACCAAAGGTGGATCATCTCCCATTGTACATCAAATTATGTGCAACATGTGCAACAATGAGAGGATGATAATGTGATAAGAGCACTAAAGGTGGATCTCACACCTAAAGTGGGAATTATCCTACACCATGTGCTAAAGTGAAATGCAAACTCCTAGGTGTCTCAATGAAAACTAATATGTAATTGCATTATCCTAAGTAAACTTAAGTAAAGTGTAATTTAGGAAAATTTAATTACACCAAAAATAGTGGATCACAATTGGAGGAGTAGTTTCCTAAGAAGAAATTGGATGAGATTGACGAGATTTTGGATCACACAATTGGTAGCACTAGAGGTAGCCAGTACTTTAAATATCTTGTGAAGTGGAAGACCATACCAGTTGAGGACTCTTCATGGATTTCTCAGGCTAAGGTAGACCATCTTGGTTTCCCTTTAGCATAAAAGTGAGAGGCTCAATTTTCAAATAACCCTAGGTGTCTAATGAAGGAGCATCCTTAGTTCATGGAAATCTTGCATCAACCAAAACTATTTCCTTTTAGTTTTTGCCTATTTTGTTAGTTTTTATGTTTGTTATGGTGTTCCTTCAAGTTGGCTCATTTTCTATTGTAAAACTCATGGCATGTTCCTGATATCATGTTTTACCTTTTTCTAGGTTCACACCTTGATTTGTTACTTTGTAATGGAGATCTCTTGGATTCTTTCTCAAACCTATGTGTTGTTCATGTTTAATGACTAAGTTAGAGGTTTCTGATCATTCAAGGAAATTCTAAGATTTTTGAAGCTTCATGGCACATTGTTCAATGTTCCTAAGCTTGTGGTCGACCTACCTATGTGTGCACACTAGATTTCTTAGTGTGTTGGTTGAGTTCCTTATGATTTAGGTTCTAACCTATATTTGGTATTACATTTTCCTTGGGAAAATGTGATCTTTCTTGGTTGACATGTTTCTTGTGAAGCCTCTATATATTGATGTAATTGATCATTATTGGGGGTAGTAGTTAGTAGAATAGATTTTGAAGGGTCAAAGGACTAACAAGTATAGATTTTTGTTGTATAATCAGGCTTGTATGTTTGGAATGTAAGATTGCCTATTGTTAGCCAATTATCTATAATTTCATGAATTTGTGTTAAAGTGAACATGTGATCTTGCATGCTCTCTATCTCATGTTGTTATTTTGGTTGTTACTTCTATTGTGTGACTCTTGATACATGGTTTAGAATTTCCTTATTGAGGATACTCTTGTTGTGACTATTTCATAATTCTTTTGGACTAACTCATTAACGGGTTCTAATGGCTTGTTACCATTGCATTTGGTGCTGATTTTGAAGGATGTTGCAGCGTGTGCGTGCTTTGTTCAAATCATTTGTGGAAGATGTGTTATAATGTATTTTGGTACACTTTATCTCCAAGGGTGGACCAAATTGAGTATAAGTGTTCATGGTGGCCAAATTTGTACAAATGATGTTTATCTCTATTGTGGCCGACCTAATTATGTCTTTGGATGATAAAATTGATATATAGATGCATGGATGGTTGACTTGAGTCTGGAATTGTAATGGAATGTTGTGGATTGTGTATGGATTGAATATGATGTTAGTATGATGGGATTGTGAAAAATTAGAGGTACAAGTGATTGAGTTTGATAGAGTTCTTACAGTGGTTGGTCAAAAGATCCTACATCTTTTCATTTCATCATTTCCATGTGCTTGCTTGAAGATAGTGGCTTTTTTGGAACGTTTTAGATCTATATCTTTCCCTATATTTGTGTGTCTCAGTTCAAAAAGTCATTTGTATCTTTTCTTAAGGTAATGTTCCTTAGAGTGCAAGTCATTATTAGAAATAGTAAGTTTCCTTGAAGCTTAACTACTTGAGGGTGATCTAGGATTATGCATGAAAATTGCTAGAAAGTACCTTAGTTTGATAGAACAAATTGTCTTAGTTTTATGGAAAAAATTATGTCTTTTAGAAGGTAATGATGAAATCTTATTTGGACTTTATGTTGTTTTGTATTTTGTATATTGTTCAGAAACTTTATAATCCCTTAGCTAGTTTTCCTTCTACACTAGATGAAACCAAAATGCATGGGAACAATGCATGTAAGGTTGAAATACAATGATAAATGGATTGAGTGATTCAGAGTTAGTGAAGGTTGTCTTTCAAAATTACAAATGAAGTTTCATAGAAGTTGATTAGTACATATGAAAGAGACAAAAATATTAATAAAATAAAGCTGTAGAAACTAAAGCATAAATTTGAAACTCTAAGGATGTCCGGGGATGAAAACATTTAATGTTACCTACACTAGGTAAATGAGATTGTGAGTTCAACTAGAGGTATTGGTGGAACAATAATAAATAATGATGTTGCATGAGAAATGATGAGAAATGTGGTTAGGACCTAAAGACCTATATTGTATGACATTTAACAGAGTCAAGATATGGAAAAATATTCATTGGATTTTCTCCATGGGATTATCTCTTCTTGTGATATTGCCAAGCTTAAAGATTGTCAACATGACAAGAAGGATGTTACATTCAAGGCTCTAGAGAAGATTGAATATGTACTAGAAATATGTTATGATCTAGATGAAGAAGAAGAAACCTTTGTAAGAAGACCAAATAAAGGATCTAGAAAGTATAAAGGTAAACTACCGTTCAAGTGTTTTGCTTTTGGAAAAACATGTCACTTTTCTGTTAGATGTCCTTTTAAGGAAAATAACTTTGAGAAGCCTAATGATGATGAGAGAAAAGATACTTGTAGAAGAAATAATAGATATGAAAGAAAAAATAATGGAGACAAGGGTAAGAAGAGTTTTTTTTATGGATACCCATTCATCATAGGATGAAAATGGAAACAATTCAAATGATAATGTGTTATTTTTTGCCATTAAGGAGGATGAAAGTAAAAAATACAGAAGTTAGAGTGTTGTAGAAAATAGTGAAATACTAGTAGTTGTGAAAACTACCCTACATACAAGAGAAGAATCAATGCCCTAGATTATTGATTTTGGATGTTCAAATCATATGAATGGTGAAAAAAGAAAGTTCATGTAGCTTGATAAGTATGATGGAGGATTAGTTTCATTTGTTGGCACTGAAGAAGTTGCACTTATTTTTGGTAAGGGAGTTAAATCTATTAATGGAAAGCATAAAACCAATGATTCCTACTATGTTAAAAGGTTAAGAAAAAATATATAAAGTGTATGTAAAATGTGTAGTAAAGGCTAAAAAATTATCTTTCATGGGTTTGGATGCGAGATCAGAAAAGGTTCCAGAAAAGTAGTTGTAGGAGTAAGGGAAAATACAAATATCTACTATCTTAAGCAAGACAAGAGAAAGAAGAATTGTTCTTTGACATAGAGCATTGAGTGTTGGTTATGGCACAATAGGATGAGACATATTAACTTTGATAATATGGTGAAGATCAGTTCTTCTAAGGTAGTAATAGATCTTCCAAAATCATCAAACCTACTAACTCTTTTATGTAGAGAATGTTATATGGGACCATAAAAAAGTTCAATAATAAGGAGTACTCGACTACAAGACCTTTGGAGTTGATACATACAAATTTGTGTTGACCCACAAGAGCAGTTAAGGATGAAATGGTGAAAGGTATTTTATGTTACTTATTAACAATTATTCTAGAATAACATGGGTCACATTATTAAGAGAGAAATCAAAGGATTGGATAATTTTAATACATTTAAGACTTTGGTTGAGAATTATATAGATGCTAAAACAAAATTCTTAATATATAATAGCAATGGTGAGTTTACTTCATATGAGTTTGATGTATTTTGCAAAGAGAATGGAATTAAAAGACAATTATCTACTTCTAGAAATCCTTAGTAGAATGGAGTGGTGGAACTTGAAAGAATATGATTTTTGTAGAGATAGCTAGAACCACGTTGAAACATGTTAATTCACCTAACATATATTTGGGATATGTTGTGCATACTGTTGTTTATCTTCTTAATAGGGTATAAGTGAGAGTGAATCATACTGGCACCTTATGAGTTGTGGTTTGGAAAAGTGTCAATTGTCAAATCCTTTAGAATCTTTGGAAGAAAATATTACATTAGGAGGGATGAAGATGATCTTGGAATATTTGATGCAAGATCAGAGGAAGCATATGCTTGGGATATTCTACAAAGAGAAAAATAATCAATTCTATCAAATGAGGCTAAAGAAAATTGTGGTTCAAGCAAAAATGTCCAAATGAGTGAAGAATGATATTAAGTTGCTATGGAGCCTATGTTAGAGATTGCAGATTCTCATGTTGCTGCTATAGAAGAAATAAATGCTCCAAAAGACAAAGAGGAATTATGAGAAGAAGAAAAGAAAGTAGAACAAGCACCAAAGACCTTGAAAACGTATGTACATAGAATCATTCTAAAGATCAGATATTGTAGACAAAGACTAAGGTGGAACCAAAGAATTATGTTGAAAAAAGAAAAGATGAAATTTATATGAGATTTATGAATGAAGAGATGGATTAAATAAAGAATAATCATACATGGGAACTAGTCCATATACCAGAGGACAAGAATGTGATTGAAACTAAGTGGGTATTCCAAAATAAAATTAACGAAGATGGTGAAGTCACTAGAAACAAAGTAATAATGGTATGTAATGGTTATGCTCAAGTGAAAGGTATAGTTTTTTATGATAAAATTTCTCTAGTGGCTAGGATGAAAGCTATATGAATGTTTTGTTCTTTTGTTGCATATAAGAATTTAAAGTATATCATATAGATGTTAAGTTTTCATTTTTGAATGAAGAATTGGAAAATGTTTACATTGAGCAATTGGATGGCTTTCAATTATCAAATGATTTGAATATGGTGTGCAAGCTCAAGAAATTACTTTATGGATTCAAGGAAGCTCCTAGATCTTGGTATGTAATATTCAAAAAGTATTTACTATAACAAAATTTTAGGAAAAGCTAGCAGACAGATAGAAATCCCTATTTTAAATTTGAAGGTGATAAGTTGAGTACTCATTGCACGTTTTCATGGTTATCTTACTAGGCCTCAAAATTCATTTTTTATTTTTAAATAGGTTGATTTATGATTGAGTATGTGACATCAAGGCAATAGTAGATTTTCTAGAGGATATGTGTTCATGATACTTGGTTGTGCTTTCAGTTATATGAGTAAGAAACAAGTTTTAGCTGCTTTGTCCATCATAGAAAAATAATACTTGGTAGCTACTTGTTGGTTCCCGAAACAAATTTTACACTCAAAGAGACACCAATATACCTAAGACATATTTTGAGGAGGGGTTAGTTCCAAAATATGGGGATATATATAGGTAACTAGACCAACTATAGGGACAAGACTTCCCTTTGAACTTCTGGCTCTGCAAAACCAAGGCGGGTGCACCTAATCCAGCTAATGAAACACTTCTTACAATACTTATGACTTGATTCAACAAAGAAGATAATAGCAAGAAAGTACTAAATGATAACCATTCATTCATTTACTCTCCATTGCTATGATGAGATTAATGCCACACAACCATAAAACTGAAAGGATTAAAAGGATTTTAATTTAAGTTTCTTGCAGAATGTAAACAACCATGCCAAAATTGCACCAATATAGGAGATACTAATTTATGATCAATCCCTTGTCTATTGGGAAATAGATCTAATGCAGATACAGAATATAGGAATAACTAATTGATTCATTAGAGATTCCAAGCCATAAACATAGTAAACTAGACTCATACAATTCTTATAAAACATCCTTCAATTGAACCAAATGAATCTATGTTTTATCCATAGACTTTTAACCTGATCCTAGATAAAGGTTGAGGAATAAAAACATATACACAAGTAAACCCTTTATAGTGAATCACAAAACCCAAGACTCAAGAAGAACAACAAAAGGAGAGATTTGAAATTGGAAAACTGCATTAAGTGTGAGGATTCAAATTCTTGTATTAGAATCTATTTCAGATAATACCATTTAAACAATATGAAAAATACTTTGAAGGTTTTTCTTCTATACTGGTACAACTAGCAGAGCTTCCTACACTCTGGACTGAGGATACATAGACTTAGCTTTTCAACTTCCTATGTCTCAAGATTTTTCTAGCCAACCCTTCTAAATGATCATAAAAATCCTTATATAGAGACAAGGATGCAACAAGAAAAAGATCATTTAGGGATAAATTAGGTCTTACGACTACTTCAACCACTAGACACAACAAGAAATGAAAGAAAATAGGATAGCTAGGAAACCCGAGAGGATCAAATCAAATTTGACTGTACAATATTTAGGTTTCATCATCACAGGCTAACTATGGTTACAAATTTGGAAGATTTCTTGTTGCAGGAAAAACTTTTAATGTCAGGACCACCTCAGCAAACTTACGTATATCAGGGCATGGAAAACCTCTGACAACCAAAAAACCCTAGCTGCCCTTGTCAAAACATCAATCCTTTGCATTAAACTTGGCATGGAATTGCAGGAAACAAAATTAGTTTGTGACAGCTACCAATATCTTGTTCATCAATTTTCACCTGTAACCATCTTGAATCAAAATCAAATCTGATTTGGCACTTGTCATTTATGGCTCACTGTTTCAATCCTGTCGAGAAACCCTTAAACAAATTCAAATTATTTGGCCGCAATAGTTAACTTATCTGTTTAAAAATGTGGCCATTGATCTTAGCATTTCTCGACACATCAGGCGGTTCTTGAATTAATCAACAAACAATCAATTAAGTTTTTAAAAATTAACCAGACACATTATCGTCATTCGGTGACCAATCAGGAGCAAGCATGTCAGCACACCTGGCATTGGACCCACCTTTCATTTGACTCGTGACAAGTCTCTTAACCATATATCATTCAAAGATCACACGACTAAAGGCTTCGCATGATCACTGAACATTTATCTTAACTAAGGTTTGGTTTGGCGAGCACACTACAATAGGCAATCTCATGATCGTTGAATATTTCTTTAATTCATGGTTTCATTCAGAGAATGAGTGACCACCATCCAATCTTGTCTGCATCAACGACCACTACTGAGTCTCTAAGTCTTTACCTTAACCCATCCTTGGTCTGGCGATTTATTGAATGGAGGCATCTCCAGGTCTCTAAGAGTTAACTCTAACTCATGTCAAGTTCAGAGATTACACGATTGAAGGCTCCACTAGATCTCGACACATTTTACTTTACCTGGGTCTAGTATGGAGATTTGGCAATAAAAGCAATTTGGCGATCACTTGATCTTTTCCTTAACTGGGGTTTAATCACAAGATCTAGTGCCAAGTGTCCGATCTCATCTAAATCCACGACCCATGATGAGTCTCAAAGTCTTTAACTTAACTCATCTTTTATCTGAAGATTCAACGACAACAATGTTCTTGTGTTCTCTGAATACTTTTACTAACCCCGGTTGAATCATGAGATTTAGCGAACACCTTTATCTCCAAGTCGCCAGATAAATTCCTTAACCCTAGTTCCATTTAGAGAAGATGCACCAACCGTTGATGTAGATCAACATCGACGATCCTTGTTGAATCGCTAGATGTTTCATGACTCAGTCATTTGATCATGAGATCTAGAGATAACCGTGTTTGCTGGATCGCTAGATGTTTAGCCACTAACCGCTAGGATTAGGAGATAGCGCAAACACTGTATTCACCAAGTCATTGAATAGAAGACTTAACAGCCTGGGTCCTGGAGAATAAGAGATAACCAAGTGCAGAAAAGGGACTTAAGTGGCCAGAAAAGGTAATGAGGAAATAGACTTGGGTAGGGTTTTTGTGGACTTAGATAAATTTTGAAACCCTTTGCATGGATAAACCCTATTTCTCATACCTTCAAATTGCCATATCTCACTAGTTTTTACACCAGAAGACATGCGATCTTAACTGGATCTTGCACATAGCTTAAACTATCCTTGATTTAGTTTGCAAGCCACAACACATCATATATTGTCTTTGCTAATCAAAGCTACGTTGCAGTAGGACAATACCATTTTCTTTGGATTTTTACATTAACAGGAAAATGGGCTAACAACGGCTATGTTTGGGGATGCATGCCTCTTGCAAGCATAGAAAGAATTCATAATTACTAGAGGAAGCAGACCACTGACTGGACAAAATTGCAAGGAAACTTCTCAAAAAACTGGCAGATGAACCAAGAACAAAAGAAGGGAAACACACAAATGAAAGGAAACTATTTACAAAATTTACAAGGCTAAAACTTTATTTGGTGGTCTCGGGCCACCCAAAGGAAAATCAAAACCCTCCTGAGTCAAATGTTTGATTTTCATTCACATATGAAACTAGACACCTGAAAATAACATGACATTGCTAGTGCCAACATATGTGAATATCTATGGGCTAAAGAATAAAACTATATTTGTCATTACCCATACTCTTCCAGTCACAACCACCATCATGTTCATACTCTAAAAAATATGGAACATTTGTTACCTTTTCTTGAGGACTAGAAATACAAGATTTATCTAGTAATGCATTGAAGAGTAAATTGCAATGATCAACATGCATTACTACAAGCTCACTTGGCTGGGACGGAACTGGATCCTAAGATTTATCTTCATAAAATACCTCAGCCATTGAATAACTCGGTTCATCAAGGATGTATTCACAGACTGAGTCATGAACCAAGTGAAAACTATCTTCACAAATTTTGTGACATAGGGACAACTGATCTGCATCATTATTTCTATCAAAAAATTTACTATCCCTATCATTGAAGACATTGTCCTCAACACTATCACAATCACTATACTCATCAAAAGAAGGAAAAGAAAATAAACAAGAAACTTGTTCCTCATTGGAATCTATTGGAGTTGATGAAAATAGCTCACAACTCCCAAGAACACCTGCACGCAAACACCTATCACATAAAGAGAGAGAGCAAACAACTATGGAGACCTGAACATATGGATCCAGGAGAGGAGAAATCCTTGATGTGCAAAAACAAAAGTTGCAATCAATAATGAAATGTCAGCAAAAGGTTACAAAGTGTTATGAGATCAATCCTTATAAAAGGAGACCAGAAAACCTAAAAAGGTAAAAACCCTAGGTTTCATAATAATAATTAATAAAGCAATTAATTATTATATGCCTAAAGTTTATCTTAAGTCGAAAGAGGTAATAAATGACGTAATAATTAAATCAATATAATTCAATTAATAAGCAAACACTTTATTACTCTAACACCCCCCCCTTAAGATAAACTTTGGGAGAAGCTAAAAACCTAGAAAGAACAACTAAAAGCAAATGGGTCCCGACAACAAAGGTTTGATCAGGTACCCAAGTACAAAAGAGAGTCTCTACAAAGCAGAGAAATGGAGAAAACCACATGGGAAAAACTCTACTCCAAAAAGAGACCAAGACTAGTCTGAAGGACTAAAGAAGCCTCCAAAACTAGGAATGTTCTAGAAAATAGGAATAAAGATGAACATGTGCAACATCACTGAAGCATGAAACTGCAAACTCTGTCAAGAAGAAACTGATGATCTGAAGATCCTCCACATAAATATGACCAGGTAGAGAAGACTATAATCTGCACGAGTTCCCTCAAATAACACTACTCGAATCAAGAGGCAAACAAAGGCAAACACATACACTTGAAGATACAGATGGCATAAACACCAAAATCTTGAAGAGATGATCAATTAGAGCTGGAAGAGTACATCCAAAAAATAGGAAAGAAAAGAATGTCCATATGGTAAATGATCCATCTCATCAGAATGCATAGGTACCCAACCACTGCAACCATCTAGTACATAGGATCAAATACTAAATACATAGATCACACTATCGAACCAAGGAAGTAGTAGAACCAACATTAGAAACCTCCCCATATTGTTGACAAGGGAGTAATGACAGGTACACTGAAAAGATCATCCAATATGAATTGCATGATGAAGAAGAATTTGAAACATCGAATGTGCAAAGAGAGTACAAACACATATAGAGATACTTGAGGCTAATGTCATTGGAGGAATGCTCACATGACAAAAGAAGATGGCAAACAAAGGCAAACATCAAAACCCCCCTAGCACTTTATAATGGAGTGCAAGTACAAAGAGGACAAACATGTGCAAGATCTGATACATGCAATAGAATGACACTTTATCTCAATGTGTGTGCATAAAAGAATGCTACAAAAATTAAGTATACATTGCTCAAAGAAGATCAAAGGCTACTGAAACAAAAGAACAACCTAAAATGAGCCATCCCTCAAGGGAAAGAGATCCTAGGACCTGTAACAACCAAGATATCCACAAGACTACAAAAAAGAAAGAATCTAAATAAAATGAACTTGGAGTAGAATCTAAAAAAATGACTCACAACACTGAAAATCTCTCTGAACAAGCTTTCCAACAATATATCATTTTCTGCAAATGGAGTTTGGATGCGCAAGGTAGAGCTCCCCAAGTGCAGAATTGAAGATCTAGATTTGACAGAGAAAAAAACCATCAAAAAAATAAAACTAGAAAAACTAACCTCCATATTTGAAAATATCTCAGAATCAGCTTTTCGATGATATCTTGTTGGCCAAATTTTGACACCGTATACTCAAGATATGAGCAAAAAACCAACAACTGCATTAGAGGGCTCAAAGAAGGTGTTTGGAAGGATCTGAGGATGGGTGACGTCAGAAAAAGGGAAAAATCACACATGAAACCATAATATATGATAAAATCTTAGAAATAGATTTTTGGTAATATCTTGTTTGCAGAAAACAGAGTCCAGATGCAAGAGAAACGGATCCTGGAATGCAGGAGGTCTGAAATGCCAATATCATAGAGAACATCTAACTTTGACAGAAAAAAAGAGAATCAAAATAGAAAAATCACAAAACCATACTAAAAAATTCTGATTCAGCTTAGAAATAGCTTTTCGATGGTATATCACTTGAAGAAAACGGAGCTCAGATGAGAAAGGTAGAATCCGATAACCAACAGGCAGTGCCGAAGGGAAGGCAAAAAAAAAGCCCCGACTTTGAATGATTGGTGAGAAAATTAGAGGAAAAAAAATCCAAAATCTGAAATGCTAGAAAGATGCACCTTTGAACCAGCTTTCCAATGGTATCTTGTTTTCCAAAAAATGATACCGTATGCCTGAGATACGCCCAAAACAGTGTAGGAGGGCTGAGATGCAAGAGCATAGAAAAAACTCTGCATTTGACTACAATAAATGCAAAATAAATGGCGAAATCAGGTAACCACTCTAGAAAAAAAATGCCTGCCTTGGAATTACCTTTCTGACAATATCTCATTCTACCAATTCCGATCTCGGATGCTCGAGATATGCTTTAAAAACTGCCTGCCTGCTGGAAAGTGCATTTGAACTGCCTCAAAAGGCATGTAAAGCCAAAAAAAAAAAAAGGCTTAACCGACGGCTAACTGCTAGCGGTCTGCAAACGACGACGGTTACTACTACGGAAGCTATCGTGGTCCCGTTGGTGGTTCCATCAGCGGTGGAGCTCAGGTGGTGGGACCTACAAAATTTTTTTTTTTTTTGAATGTCATTTTGCATTGGAATGCGTGCTAGGCCGTACGGCCTTGTAGGCCAATTTTTTTGGCCTCTAAGCCCAACTTGTCAAAAATTGACAAGTTTTATATGAATTTTGACTATCTCGGGCCTTTTGGATGCAACCATGAGGTCTATTTGGGCTAGAAGTGCTTCAAAAAATAGTGATTGCCTAGGGATCCATGTGCGGGGCCGATTGCAAATTTTTTTTCTCACAGATTCCAATTTTGTCCAAATTGGACAAAATTTATATGGATCTTAGGGTTCTCGGATGCTCTGAATGCAACCGTGAGGTCCATTTGAAGCCAAGATGACCAAAAAAATAGGTCCTCCAAATTTGACAGGAAACCCTCTCTGAAAATGTACATTTGATGAACACGACTGAATCTCTTAGGAAAAGGACAGGGGCAAATAGATATGAAGCTCTGATACCATATTAGAGTTGAAAAAAAACCCATAGCTCCCAAGAACACCTGCACGCAAACACCTATCATAGAAAGAGAGAGAGAGCAAACATCTATGTAGACTAGAACGTATGGATCCACGAGAGAGGAGAAATCCTTGATGTGCAAAAACAAAAGTTGCAATCAATAATGAAATGTCAAAAAAAAGTTACAAAGTGTTATGAGATCAATCCTTATAAAAGGAGATCAGAAAACCTAAAAACGTAAAAACCCTAGGTTGCATAATAATAATTAATAAAGTAATTAATTATTATATGTCTAAAGTTTAGCTTAAGTCGAAAGAGGTAATAAGTGACTTAATAATTAAATCAATATGATTCAATTAATAAGCAAACACTTTATTACTCTAACAAAATCTTCATGACAAGACAACAAACTGCCATGGTCTTCATTCACTTCTTCTGCAAACTTATTATATGAGGGGATTTTATGTAAACATGAATTATTATTAGCATCAGTTTGAACACCTACCTCATTATTAGTGTCAAAGAATATGTCAATTGGGTACTACAAAGTAAAATCCACATTGGAGGCATACCTCTGAAAATCAACAGCCAAGAATGCTGAAATTTCTTCACTGCTTACTGGATATTGGACTTCATGTTTATTTTCTTTGGCCCCTTGCTTGACGCTGCAAACTTCTTCCCTGTTTGGAACAGGCACTGAAATTTCTTGGTTCAAAACATTTTGTGCAGAACAATGAGTGCAAAAACTTTCATCTGCATCATATTTATCCTCTTGTTGTTGTTCACACAAAACCTTCTTATACTGAGACAAGAAAGTTTCTCTCTTATGCTGATAAATGGGAAGATCTACAAACTTGATGGAAATATTATTAACTGTAGACTCTTCATCATCATCTTTATATTCACTGACCTCACTGTCAGCATTATAATCAACATCCTCACTACAATTAGAGTCAACATCATTCTGAGAAAGATTCTCATCATAAAAAATGGATTGCTCTAGGATATTGTTTGCATTCTTTTCTTGCTAACGATCCTTTAGAAACTTACTCCATTCATCATCATCAAAACTTCTTTTAGGAACAACCATTTGAAATCAGTCAATGAAGAGATGCATTTTGGGGGTAAACTTCAATACCAATCAACTGCAACCCCTTTAAAATATCTCCCAAAAAACATCATGCTAACATCTTCCTCATAAATTTGATATTTTACAAGAAATCTAAAGAATGCTAGAACATGTTTAAGTGTTGATTCAGATTGATCATCAAAAATTGGAATTAGATCAATGAGCTCACTAGGAAAAGAATTTGGGGGTCTTGGGACATAAGCACAATTTAAAGCTCTATCCAATTTGATAAAACACAACCTTCTAGGCAGGCTCTTTTCCTGGTTATCCATTTGGTTTGAAGCAAGATGAGAACCATTCATCTTGTTCTAACTTTACAAGAGGTACAAACAATTTTAAACATCTATGACAACACTTTAATGTTTCATTGACATCAACATGATATTCAACATGGAAACATGAAACTGCCGAATATCGTTCTTCCCTTCTTACTAGTACTGAAACACTTAATAGGGAACAAAATACTTCACAACTGATCTTATGAAAAAACACATAAAAATAAAAAATACCTGGAAGCTTTGTAGTTGAAACTCAACTTGCTGACAGGAAAGCCTCTGATAAATCTAAAACTTGCTTCACTGAAATCTTTGTAGAGTCTCAATTCAAATGAAATTGACATCAAAGTTCTAACCTAAGGCACATCTGCACATTATCGAATCCTAATTGATTTTATCCTAAATTCTACATTGGGGAATATTCCTAGCAATATTCCTATTTATCCTAATTATCTTTAATTCAATAATTATTTGGCGATAAATCCTATTTATCCTAAAGTTTGATTAATTGAATATTATGAATATTTAATTAATTAGATTTAATACTGCCACTTAATTATTTAATTAAATTATTCCTAAATTGTATTATTTAATTTTGACAATAAATCAAAAATCTTATGACTAATTGATTAAATTTTTATTTAATTAATTCATATCAATTGTCAATTTTTAATAATATAGTTTTTGAATAAAGTTTGATTAAAATAATTGATTAACCCATAAATCAATTATTTAAAATTTAAAATCAGTTAAATTGAGAATAAATCACTTTATTTTTAAATTAATTTATAATTAAATCATGCACAATCAGAAAAGCAGGCAACTAGAAATTAACAATCAATTTTAAAATTGAAACTCAACATCTGATGATGAGTTGAAATTTGATCTAAACTCTATTTTGAGTTAAACACTACTTTTGCATGATTTTTGTGAGTTAATTATCTCTGATTTCCTGATAACTCAAAAATCAACCTGAGTTTATCAAGAGTGATTTATGGTTTTTCTCTTGCATCCTCAAAGCCCTGGATTTCTATAAAATCAAGGCTTAGCTCTTCATAATTAAAAACACTCAAATTTGCACAATTACTCTAGCGAATTGGCGATTGAAGGATTAAGCACTTGCGATAGGCGATTTTTGAGATCTTTCATAGTTGATCATAGTTTTTGCATAGTTTTGCATAGATTTTCATATCGTTCATATCATTCTTAGATTAAATCTACATTCAATTTCATTCATATAACTTAGATTCATACAGTTTCTCATATTATTGCATAGAAAATACAAAAAAATATAATAATCTGCATTCATATAGTTTTCATTCTTTTGCATTCAAATCCTTTGTTTAGGTGTTGCATTGTCATTGATCTCAGTCTAATTTGAGAATATCATACTCGCACCTACTAAAAGGCAGTAAATCACCTGGTTAGCTTAGTTTCAATTATTTGTCAGATTTTGATTTCTGCTAACCTCTAATGTTTTACTGAAGTGTTGTGTCTACAACTAAGTACAAAATTCACACACACATTTCTGACGCCCACCGTTGGGCCCTAAAATGGGTTTCCATCTCTTCTATTTCACTTCTATCTATTTCTCTGTCATTTTTTGGTTGATTCTATGATTTCATCCTCTGTCTATACATTTTTCGTATGAATTTTGTCAGAGATTCGTACCATGAAGACCCCACTGTCGTATGACAGTTGATTCTATCGAGGCTTGTATCAAAAGCTATACATTATCATTTGGGAGCTTGATTGTCGTATGAGAAGACAACCACTGTCTTACGAGTTTCCCGACTATCGTCTGGAAGGTAACCCACTATCATACGAGTTTTAGTGCCAGGATTCAATTGTCATTTCAGAATTTTTAGTAGTCTTTCAGATTTGATTTTTAGATTTGGACTAACAGCTAACCCTAACAATTGAAATCTTCTATTTTTGACTGATATTTGTTGAATCTGATTGGAAAAAGTGTAACTAAATTGCTAAAACAGGTAAAATCTACTAAGCACGTTGCAAGGAATTCAGGCATTCTACTACAATCTGATAACACTTTGATTTGGACATAAAAAGAACTGTCACGTGTCAAGCTTGTGTGACTTTTCTCACTTTCATATCACAGACTTCATTTTGGTCTATAAAATGAACATAGATTTGCTTTCTACATATCTATTACACATAGTAAATAGGCCCTATGAACACTATTTGTGGATGATCTCGAGAGAGTGGGCTTCTTTTGCTTGTTCACGCATGCGAAGCTCTTCTTGACAAAGGATCCCCTTGTAGGTAGGGAGGTTACTGAGATTGTCTTATGTTCTACTAGATTTGTGCATCTTCGACTTTTGATTGATACATTCTCTCTCTAGAGAAGTTTATAGATCATAAGCAGTTGACATCATAGATCTTTGTGGGATAATCTTGGTCTTAGCATGTCGGATTAATCTCTCTTCTTTGTTTTGGTTAAAAGTGAAAAGGCTAGATGACTATGCTCTACTCCCTTTTTGGGTAGTATCAGAAACTCGGATACTTGAATCTGGAACCAGTCCCCATGTGGTATCTTTTGTGAGTCACCTTTAGTGAGGGTTAACCATAGTGGACATTCCCTTAATTGGGTCAACCACATGGATGAAACCTCAAGCGGTAATAGCCATTTTCACCATGGTAGCAGCAACCGCTATATAAATGTCCTTGTGGAGGAAATCTTCACATGTGTGGTCTCTTGTTGGGCAATCTATATCTCCCTAGAAGCTCTTGATTGATTAACTTCTTGGACTATGTCAAAACCCCGGTGTGCCTGGATTGGAGTTCGCCCTCTTGAGATCACAAAAGTTGCAGAGTCAGACCATTACAACAAACCCTAGTGAGGCCAAAATTTTCATTTTCTAGGAATATGTGTGTTATTGAAAAACTTTTGAGAACATACACAGTTAGCATTTCTAGGGATTAACACAATAAGTCACTATTGCTTGTTCATGCGCAAGGTTACTTTTTCCCTTGTTCATTATTTTCAGACGATTGCCTGCTTCCCTTGCTTGCTATTTTGCGTGCTTGATATCTACTTGGTTATTTGAAATGAACTATTACACAGATCTTCAAAATTGGACAGAAAACTTTGCCAACAATCTGAAACTGAAAAGCCAAAAATTGCAAAATCTAAAGCGAAATTCCTCTCTAGAGTCAAAAGTCATCCCACAGTCTCAGATTGTCATATGAGTTTTCAGAAAAAGTCATTTCACAACCCCTGTATTGTCATACAGTATCTAGTATAGTGTCATATGAGTGTTGTCACCAGAAATCAAAAGAGAAATTATGCATGGAAGCAATTGTCATATGATTCTTGCAATTGTTATTTGATAGAATACCCAGTGTCGTACAAGCCTTCAGAAAATCATTTGAGAATTTTCAAAAAGTTGTTAGGGACTTGTCAAATTTGTCAAAAATCTAGTTTTTAAAGCCTATTTTCAGATTTTGTCAAAATAGTCTTTGTGTCAGGAATAGAGTAGAAACTAGAAAGAATTTGATCATTTTTCCTAAAGTGGTCTCTTGAGTCTGATTTAGCCTTCTGATTTATCAATTTGAGTCTTGTTCATCTTGTGTCAAAACCTTGTCAAAATTATCTTCAAATTCAGTCTTCTTACTAAACGGCTAAGTGTTGTGAGCTTGTGTCCACCATCTTTTGGGCGTCTACCCATACTACTATGGCACAATATCCTTCATTTACGTCCGATCTAATCTTCAAATCAAACCAATCTTGATAAGGTTGCATCATTCAATCTTCTTGAATCAGATCTTTCTTTAGTTGTCTTCATCTTTCTCTCTTGCTTCACCCAAGGTTAATGGTGGAAACTAGAGCTTCCTCACACAAGAAATCTAGAGAAGCACTCAACACCATACCTTTGACTACTCACAAGGGTCCAACTCTTGAGCAACTCTACAATTCTAGTCTTTACAAAGATGACGGTCTTGGAAATTTTTGATTGAAAACTGATTACATACCCCCTCCATCAACTCACAGAGGTAATCAACAGATTCCTCCTCAATCTATCCTAGGGAGTCCTAAAACTCCTAACATGTCTCAAGGAGGGACACATCACGGGTCTCAAGGACATCACTCTCAACATGGTATGGACCAAGAACCCACACCTTCTGAAATTGCATGATATCAGAATGATGATGACTTCAAGAAAATGATGAGGCATTTCTTGAAAGAAGATAGAGAGGCATACTTTCTAGAGTTAGCTCATCAAGGAGCTAAACTCCCTCCAAAATTTAATGTTGAAAATATCATTACACATGAGGAAGAAACCCCTATCACAGCTATGATGAAGCAGATGCATGCCATGCAAGTCAAGCTCAATAAACTAGAGAAAGAAACAGAACCTAAGGAGTTCTCCATGGATCCCCTATGCCCTTTTCCATTTGATAAAGACTTGTACATGCCACCATTCCCTAAAAGAGTGGAAATGCCTAAATATGATAAGTATGATGGAAACTTTGATCCTCAAGATCATGTTAGAGAATTCTGTACTCAATCTATGGAGTTCATGCATGAACCAACCTACTTAATGTGTCTTTTCCCTCGATCTCTGGGAGGAGCAACCATTCATTGGTTCTCTAGGATGCCTCCAACTGTCAAAATTTTTGAGGAGTTAATCAAACTATTCTATTAGCAATACTCTTACAATATTCAGCATCTAGTCACCATGATCGATATCTGCAATCTGAAACAATATCCAGGAGAACCATTCCTGACATTTCTTAAGAGATGGAGGAAGAAATTTTCTCTATATGCTAGACCCATTCCAAAAATTGAGAAACTAGAAATCTTCATCAATAATCTTGTTCCAGAAATCAACTACCCTTTACAAATGCAAAATCATACATCCTTTGATAAGATGGTAGATAATGCGATCAAAATTGAGAAAGTACTTGTGAAAAAAGGAGACATCACACTTGAAAAGGACAAGTATGAATCTGGATCTAGTTCTAAGGAAAAGAACAAAAATTGGAATAAGAATAAAGGTGTTGTCACTGATGGCATTGTTGATGCTATCCATGCCCCATCTAAGGCACCCACTTTCAATCTCACTGTTGGCACCCAAGCCATCAAAGCTTCTGAAGCTAAAGCAATAGAGCCCAACAAAAAGTCATCTGATTATAAACCTTGGGCTACAGATCCTAACCACAAATTCACTCCTCTTCGAGAATCCTTGGAATCTGCCATGAAAACTCTATTGGAAAACAAAATCATCTACTTGCCTGAGATAAAAGTCTTTGACCCTGAACCTAAACCGAAATGGTGGAGAGAGAACAATTTCTATGACTTCCATCGCAATAAAGGTCATAAGACTAATAACTACGTTTGCTTGAAACACATTATACAAGATAAAATTAATAATAGAGAAATCATGATTGACAATCATAAGAGCAATAATGATCATACAAAATTCATGGAACCATTTCCTAAACATGGTAAAGAAGATTCTTCTTCTCAAACTAATATGGGTGCTAAAGTCAATTATGCCTACTCTAGAAATAATGTTGTTATCAATATGGTTGAACCATGTCTATATAAGCATTGCAATGTCATCACAATTGTAAGAAAAGATAGAGAAAATCAATCAGCTAATGTAGTTACTCGATCACAAGCTTAGGCACATCTACAAGGACAAATACCAGATTCATCCAATGTCCCTAAGGTGCCTTTCAATCTTTCATCAGCTTCTAAAAATAAGGCTACATCTAAATCTTCAAATCCTAAAGACATGAGGCCTACATCATACAGTATTGTTCAACAACTCTAGCATACCAATGCAAAAATCTCCATGTTTGAGTTGCTTCAGATATCTCCAGCTCATAGAGCCATTCTAGAAAAGCTCTGCTCAGATCCAATGTTCTTGATAACCTTGATTTAGACAGATTCCAAACTATGGTTGGTCATCTTACGTCTCCACAGTAAATTTCCTTTTTAGAGGAAGATGATAACTCCTTGAGTCATCCACATAACTAGCCCTTGGATATTGAAGTCTTGATCCAAAACCGTCGTGTCAAATGTGTGTTGATAGATGGGGCGCTGATCTAAACATTTGTTCTTTCAGCTTGATTACACAATTGGGATTTTCAGGAATGGCCATTGATCCTAGAAAGAAGATAACTATCAAAGCATATGATGAGCAAGAAAGATCTTCCAAAGGAACGATTGTCTTACCTATCAGAATAGGTCCAGTCATCAGAGATACTATATGTCAAGTTCTTGATCTACCTTTGGCTTACAATATCCTTCTAGGGAGACCCTGGATACATGAAATGTAAGCTATTCCTTCTACATATCATCAATGTTTGAAATTGCCTTATGAAGGAGTAGAAGTGACAATTCCAGCTGATCTATATACAACTTGTAATGCATTGAAAGAAAGTGCTGATAAACTTGTTCCTAATAACAGAGAATCTTCCACTAAGCAGCTAGACATTGCTTCAACATCTAAAATGGAAGACATTGCTAAAGATGTTAAAATAAAAGAAAATGGTATGGGAGAATATACTATAGAGCCGGTCTTATCTTTGACATCTCTCTCTATCTCACCTAAGTCCTATGGGAAAACTCTAAAACAGTCTACAAAGGAGTCTAAAGAACCTCTTGAGGCATATAAAGGAAATTTTGTTATAGAACAAGTATCTAAACAAGAGTTTGAAGAGGATGAAGTTGTGCTTACATGGCTATACAAAGAGGAATCTGAATCTCAAGTTGTTTAAACATGTGAATCTAAAACACTGACGATCCCTTCTAAGTCATATGGCCTAGGGGACAAATTGATCGCAAAAATGGGATATAAAGGAAAAGGACCTCTAGGACTACAGGGTAAAGGTCTTCTGTCACCTCTTGATCATCATGGCTGAGAAAACAAGAATACAATAGGTCTAGGATATAAGAAGAAGCCTTTCTGTCTTAGCAAGAACTCCCCACATGTCTTAGAACAGATTGAGCCACCCACAACAAATCAACTAAAGGAAGAAACAAAAGAACAGTCTGACAGTGATGATTCAGACACCACTAAAGATCTCATTCCTTATGAGTGTTTGCCTAAAGAAATAAAAGACCTTCTTGAAGCTGAAGATGATCCAGTAAAAAGAATCAATGTGGTAGAAACACAAGAACCTACTATAGAGCAAGCGATAGTTGCACCACAAGAACCAGCTAATCTCGAAGGCAATCAAATAGACAAAGAGGAAGGTGGTAGTTATTCTGAGATAGATTCCCATGAGTATGAATTCAAATTGGAATCTAAGGGTAACCCTTCTTGGGGTATTCACCCTGACTTTACTCATATTCTTAATTTTCCTAGAGACATAGATGAGGAATCAAATGAATATGAATGGAGAGCCATTCCAGAGGAAGATGAGCTTATTACAGAGAAACATGTTGATGTTATTCACCAATATGCACCTAAACCCAACATAAGTCTAGAGTGAAATGATGAACTTAACGAGTCTGATCCACCGATGGTTAAAGTGGACTCCCACAATGACATTGAGCCTATTCAAAAATTGAACATTTTGAGTTGTAATATCACCTTCGAACTTGAGAGTCAGATTAGGACCAATGATGACAGATCCATATCCATAAACACTATCCAATCTTTCACCACTTTGACTATCCAACATCCCGAACTTGTTGACCAAACTTCCACGAATCCGAGCCAAGGTATCTATACCTTTCCAAATGACCATGCCCTTACTTGCTACCTAAATGCAGTTGAACCTATGAGGACTTCCATCAATGAACCAAGCATTTGCATGATGGAGTCGGACATCAATTATCTTAGTCAAAAGAATAAGAATAAAAATAAAAAGAAAAGGAGTTCTGAGGGTGAAAACCACTTTGTGGTAGTCTCAGAACCTACAAAAGTAAAAATAAAAGACGCATCCAAAGGTGAAAACCTCTCTGAGGTGCCTAAGGATGAGATATTTGATGTCCTTTTGAGTCATTTACAGGACAGATCTCCAATACTAGTTGAGCCCACTCAATCTATCAAATTGGGAACAATAGAAGAACCACAGTTGACCCATGTAGCACAATCCTTATCAGAAGAAGAAAAGCAAAACTTTACTACATTCCTAACAGAAAAGAAGATCAACTTTGTATGGAAATATTTAGATATGTCAGGGTTGGATCCTGATCTTATAATGCACCATTTATCTATAGCTCCAAGCATCAAACCCATTAAGAAAAAATTGAGAAAGATGCATCCACATGTTGCACTCTTGGTCAAAGCTGAATTAGAGAAACTACTAAAAGCTGGATTCATCTGTGTCATTGATTATGCTGAATGGATCTCAAATATTGTACCTATATCAAAACTAGACAAATCTATAAGAGTGTGCACAGATTTCATAGATGTAAATAAAGCATGCCCTAAGGATGATTTTCCACTACCTAACATTGATATGATAGTGGACATGATTGCGGGCTTAGAGATGTATTCTTTAATGGATGGCTTTTTTGGATATAACCAAATCAAAATTGCTCTAGAGGATTAAGAGAAAACTGCTTTCACATGTTCGTGGGGTACCTTCTATTGGAATGTCATGCCATTTGGGCTTAAAAATGCTGGTGCTACATATCAGAGAGCTATGATGTCTATTTTTCATGACATGAGGCATCGAACTATGGAGGATTATGTTGATGATACTTTAGCAAAATCTATGATAAGATCTGAACATCTAGATGATTTGAGCAAGATACTAGATAGAATGGAGAAGTTTAGTCTCAGACTGAACCCTAAGAAGTGTTCTTTTGGTGTCACTTCTGGAAAGCTCTTAGGCTACATTGTTTCAAAGAAGGGCATTGAAGTAGATCCTGCAAAAGTTAAAGCTATCATGGAGATGCAACCTCCCAAGAATATTAGTCAAATGAGAATATTACAAGGGAGGGTTCAATCTATTAGATGCTTCATATCTCAGCTAGCAGACATATCACAACCTTTTACAAAGACATTACATAAAGGTGTGACCTTTGCATGGAACGAGGAATGTGAAAAGAATTTTAATCATATGAAGAAATATCTATCAAATCCTCATATCTTAATGCCTCCTATTCAAGGGAAGCCTTTGATCTTATATGTCTCTGCTACATATACATCACTGGGGGCATTTCTTGCACAACATGATGAGAACAAGAAGGAAAGAGCTATATACTACATCAGTAGAACATTGGTAGCATACAAAAAGAACTATTCTATGATTGAAAAGGCTTGTCTAGCTTTTATCTTTGCATCATAGAAATTGAGACATTACATGTTGGCTCATACTACACATTTAGTAGCTAAGATTGATCCACTAAAATACCTACTAAGCAAAGCTGCCCTCACAGGTAGACTAGATAAATGGGTGATGCTCTTAAGTGAATTTGGCATTGAATATGTTGAAAGAAAAGATATTAAAGGCCAAGTTATTACTGATCAGTTAGCAGATACACCTTTGTTCGATGATACTCCAATGCAAATGGAATTTTCAAATTCCTCTATCATGAATCTTTCTTCTAGGGAATGGCAATTGTTCTTTGGTGGCTCCTATACACAAAATTGGTCTGGAGCAGGCATCTTATTTATCACTCCTCAAGGATACTCCATTCCTAAGGAATTCAGAATCAAATTTCCTTGTACAAATAATATTGCTAAATATGAAACCCTTCTTAATGGTATGAAAATAGCAATTGAGTGGAGAGTAACAAAACTACACATTCATGGAGACTCACAAATTGTAATACACCAAGTCAATGATGTGTATCAAACGAAAGATGAAAAGCTCATTCCATACAAGAGAATGTTAGATGATCTAAAGAAATATTTCATATCTATCACCTTTGAGAAAATACCTAGAACAGAGAACAAGGCTACTGATGCAATGGAAACACTATCTACTTTATTACAACAGCTTGAACATGAGCTACGCTACGAGTTCTTGGTGGAAGCACTATCTTATCTTGCATATGATTCTCTTGAGACCCACATGATTTGCACTGTTGTAGGTCATGATTCATCCAGATATAAAAACCTTTTCTCCTATCTCCAAGATCAAATCATTCCTGATACCTTTAACCGCCATGAAAATAGATACCTTATCCACAATGCCTCCTGATATGTCATCATTGGTCACAATCACCATGAAAATAGATACCTTATTTGCAATGCCTCCTGATATGTCATCATTGGTCACAATCTGTACAAACGAGGTCTAGATGGTATGCTACTTAGATGTTTAGAACGAGAAGAGTCTCAACCTGTGTTAGAGGAAGTCTATGATGGTATTTGTGGGTCACACTCAAATGGTTTAACACTAGCTCAGAAACTTATTAGGGCTGGGTACTATTGGCCGAAAATGCAGAAAGAGGCTATTAAGTTTGCTAAGAACTGTCAAAAGTGCCAAGTGCATGGAAACTTAATTCATGCTCCAGGGAGAGATATAATTCCCTTCACTACACAATGGCCTTTTCACCAATGGGCATTTGATCTTATAGGATCCATACATCCTCATTCTTCTAATGGACATACCCATATCATAACAACTACAAATTATTTCACGAAATGGGTAGAAGCAGTCCCTTTAACACAAGTAACTGGTAAACAATTTTTTATGTTCATCTTGAACTACATCATATGTCGGTATGGTATTCGATATTCTATAATCACAGATAATGGTGGACAATTCAAGAATAGAGACTTAGATGATCTATGTGCTAAATTCAAGATTACACAACATTGGTCATCAATCTACTATCCTCAAGGGAATGGACATGTAGAGGCTTCAAACAAGAATCTATTGAAAATCTTGCACTGTACAGTTAATAAAATAGGAAGAGATTGACATCTCATGATCAATCCAGCTCTCTGGGCCTATAGAACAAGTATCAGAAAGTCCACTAGGGCTACACCATTTGCTTTAGTTTATGGGTCTGAAGCAGTACTGCCTATTGAGGTTGAAATCCCATCACTAAGAATCAGAATGCATGGTCTAGTAACTGATGATGACTACATAGTATCTAGGTTGAAAGAACTTGAACTACTAGATGAGCGCAGACAAGCAGTGTATGACCATCTCAGAGTGTATCACAAAAGAATATCTAGAGGCTACAATAAGAAAGTCAAACACAGAGAATTTCAGGTTGGCGATCTAGTCTTGAGAGAAAATCCTAAAAATCAATCACATAGAGAACGCAAGGGCAAGTTTGAACCCAACTGGTTTGGTCCCTTTGTTATCACTGCTACTTTTGGCTCTAGTGCCTATCAACTCTCAATGATTGAAGGAGAACAGCTCTGAGAACCAATCAACGTTCTCCATCTGAAGAAATTATATGCCTAAGGCATTCAGTTTTTGCAAAATGTCCTAAAAAAAATTGAAAAAATTGAAAAAAGTCCTGAAAAAATGATCATCCTGGTGAAAACCTAGCATATAGGCACCTTGATGTATCACAAAAAAAATCAAAAAATGGAAAAGTACAAAAAAATTTTAAAAAATGAAAAATACAAAAAAATGAGAAAAAAGAAAAAGTGCCTTGGTGAAAACTTGGAAACAGGTGCCTTGGTAGAAAAACTAGAATCTCTGCCAAGACGGTGAAAACCCGGCAAATGGGTGCCACTTGTTCAAAACACTCCATCTATCAGTGCAATCTTGGTCTTTCCCAGCTTTCAGTCTACTTTAGTCTGTATATATCCTTGTTTCAATAAAGTCGGTCTGTACACCAATCAGCAAAAGCGTCTGTATCCTATCAATGTTCAAACTTGGGGGCAATCAAAGTCATATCCTATGTCCTCCAATGTATCTTTAGACGTGTCATATCCAGTTAGTGTCCTTAGAAGCTTCATCCGAGTCAGTCTATCTATCTCCTCTCCAAAAAGGATTTTGCATCTACAACAACGCAATCAAACACAAAATGAAAACAATCTATTCTTTTTACATGCTTTTATCTCCTTGTATGCTTACTGATTCACATTGAGATTTTTGCATATTGTGTCCCTTCGAGCTCTTTGATGATGTCCTTTATAGGATTTAGAGAGTGATGACTGGGGGCATAATCTTTTCTTTGTCTTCTACTTGTATGTGAAAATCTAAGCAACTTTGAAAATTCTGGATTGAAATGGTGTCCATCTGTAAGAGCCTCTATCTCATATTGGATGGCCATGAGTACCTCGACCATTGATACCCGAAAAATTCAAGGAAGTTTGATCTAACTATTATCTTTTTGAGTGAGTTCTTACTCCTACTGTGAAATGTGATCTTACCTAAGGATGTGAATGATAAAGGGTCACTACAGGTAATTCACATTGGATTTAGAATGATCTCTTGACTGCTTGATGTGTTTGTTACGCAAGGCGTATTCTGGTCATCACAACATCTATGTTTTGATGCTTATACAAATTGTTATATCAAAATAGACATGATAATCAGGTCATCCTGGCGTTCGTGCCTTGGTGCTTATATCTAATCCGAAATTCTGAAAACAAAATCAATATTCATATGTCCATGGTTGTCTAGCCAGTGGGCATTGTATTGATTCTTGCGCATACAAATCAATATTCATATATTCATAGTTTCCTAACTAGTGTATGTTGTATTGATTTATCTGGTTACCTAATAAAAGTTTAATGATGATAACAAATCGACACATGATCAGTGACTAGGTCCTAGGTCTTAGGTTTGCATTTCACTCTGTATGTCATTTTGCACAATGCATGATTGCATTTATCTCACGATTGCCTAAATCAGCTTGACACTCAAATGATTCTCCAAAACTACGCTAAACATATCATAAAGACTGAGTATCGCATGAAGGTCTTCTTAACAGATCACCAAGTAGGCACCCTTGGCTAATTTTGATGTTCTGAACCCATTTTTGGGATCAAAATCAAAATCAAAATCTGAGATCATTTACTATGTCAAAATCGCGATTTAAAATTTTCGGACCCAGGACGACCGACTGCTTGCATTATCAACTTTCAATCATCATAGAAATCCAGAATTCCACTTAACTGATTATCTTACATCAAACTATCAAAATTTGAACTTGAAAAACCATGGTCAACTCATGGTCAAACCTAGTCAAACTTGGTCTCCAGGACCTCTAAAATGATGCAGAATGCATTCTCGGACGTGTATACCCACTTCTCAAATCAATTAACATGCTTCTAAACCACTCAAAGTTGAATTTTCTTATGAGATTTCAATTTTAATCCCGAAGGGGGCATGGTATTGCACATCATTCAAAGTCTATAACTCTAATTCTGTCAATCAAATCTTTCTTTCAGTAACCAAGACAACAACCATGTCTAGTTGTTGATTCATCTGAAGTCCTTGTCGCTTGGGGCAAATCTATTGATTCTTGGGGCATATCAGATTCAGCGAGATCCATATCAATCTGGTATCCTAAATTTATCTTGTAAACTGTATCAACTTTTTGTAACCATCAGTTCATTAGTGTTATTTTCTTTGGTTCTTCGTAACTGATGGGTTCAGGATGTGATACCAATATGATTCTTTTGAGGACAATCAGGTCTGGAATCGGTCACTCACTTCTTCACAATCATAAGGTTCAGAATCAGGCGTTTTGACACTTTTTTGTAATCACTGATTCACTGTTGCTATAGTTAACATTGTCTTTGGTCATTCAGGACCTAAAATCTTAAATCTTGAATCTTTCAATCGGTTTCTATCTCGGAATCAGTTAATCTTTCAAATCAGTTTCATACATATATATCAAACACAGACTATTCTTTGAACCACTACACTTTGCACAATGATTCAAAGAGGGGCAAAATGTAATACCCCAAAAATGGGCTATAGGTTCATTAACCTCCTACATCTTCAATTCAAACAAAATCGACATCGAAGTCCTAACCTAAGGCATATCTGCACATTATCGAATCCTAATTGATTTTATCCTAAATTTTGCATCGGGGAATATTCCTAGCAATATTTCTATTTATCCTAGTTATCTTTAATTTAATAATTATTTGGCGATAAATCCTATTTATCCTAAAGTTTGATTAATTGAATATTATGAATATTTAATTAATTAGATTTAATACTGCCACTTAATTATTTAATTAAATTATTCCTAAATTGTATTATTTAATTTTGACAATAAATCAAAAATCTTATGACTAATTGATTAAATTCTTATTTAATTAATTCATGTCAATTGTCAATTTTTAATAATATAGTTTTTGAATAAAGTTTGATTAAAATAATTGATTAACCCATAAATTAGTTATTTTAAATTTAAAATCAGTTAAGTTGAGAATAAATCACTTTATTTTTAAATTAATTTATAATTAAATCATGCACAATCAGAAAAGTAGGCAACTAGAAATTAACAATCAATTTTAAAATTGAAACTCAACATCTGATGATGAGTTGAAATTTGATCTAAACTCTATTTTGAGTTAAACACTGCTTTTGCATGATTTTTGTGAGTTAATTATCTCTAATTTCCTGATAACTCAAAAATCAACCTGAGTTTATCAAGAGTGATTTATGGTTTTTCTCTTGCATCCTCAAAGCCTTGGATTTTTATAAAATCAAGGCTCAGCTCTTCATAATTAAAAACACTCAAATTTGCACAATTACTCTGGCGAATTGGCGATTGAAGGATTAAGCACTTGCGACAGGCGATTTGTGAGATCTTTCATAGTTGATCATAGTTTTTGCATAGTTTTGCATAGATTTTCATATCATTCTTAGATTAAATCTGCATTCAATTTCATTCATATAACTTAGATTCATACAGTTTCTCATATTATTGCACATAAAATACAAAAAAATAGAATAATCTGCATTCATATAGTTTTCATTCTTTTGCATTCAAATCCTTCGTTTAGGTGTTGCATTGTCATTGATCTTAGTCTAATCTGAGAATATCATACTTGCACCTACTAGAAGGCAATAAATCACTTGGTTAGCTTAGTTTCAATTATTTGTCAGATTTTGATTTCTCCTAACCTCTAATGTTTTACTAAAGTGTTGTGTCTACAGCTAGGTACAAAATTCACACACACAACAACCACCAAACCCTAGCTGCCCTTATCAAAACATTAGTCCTTTTCATTAAACTCAGCATGGCATTATAGGGTACAAAATCAGTTTGTGACGGCTACCAATATCTTGTTCATCAATTTTCACCTGTAACCATGCTAGAACAAAATCAAATTTGATTTGGCAATTGTTGTTTCTGGCTCACTATTTAAATCTTGTCGAGAAACCCTTAAAAAAATTCAAATTGTCTAGCCACAATGGTTAACTAATCCATTTTAAAATGTGGTCGTTGATCTCAACATTTCCTGGCACATCAGGAAGTTCTCATTAATTGACAAATAGTCAATTAAGCTTTTAAAAATCAACTAGACACATCATCATCATTCGGTGACCAATCAGGAGCAAGCATGTCAGCACACCTGGCACCAGACCCACCTTTCATTTGACCCACGATAAGTCTCTTAACCATATATCATTTAGAGATCACATGACTGAAGGCTTCGCATGATCACTGAGCATTTATCTTAACTCAGGTTTGGTCTGGCGACCACGCGACAACAGGCAATCTCATGATCACTGAATATTTCTTTAACTCATGGTTTCATTTGGATAATGAGCAACCACTATTTGATCTCGTCTACATCAACGACCACTAATGAGTCTCTAAGTCTTTACCTTAACCCATCCTTGGTCTGGCAATTCAGCAACTGAAGGCATCTCCAGGTCTCTGAGAGTTAACTCTAACTCATGCCAGGTTCGGAGATTATGTGACTGAAGGCTCCGCTAGATCTCGACACATTTTACTTAACTTGGGTTTGGTCTGGAGATTTGGTGACAAAAGCAATCTCGCGATTGCTTGATCTTTTCCTTAACTGGGGTTTAATCACGAGATCTAGCGCCGATCGTCCCATCTCATCTGCATCCATGGCCCAGGGTGAGTCTCAAAGTCTTTAACTTAACTCATCTTTTATCTGGAGATTCAATGACAACAACTTTCTCATGTTCTCTCAATACTTTTACTAACCCCGACATAATCATGAGATTTAGCGAGCACCTTTATCTCCAAGTCACCAGATAAATTCCTTAACCTTGGTTCCATTTAGAGAACACGTGCTAACCGTTGATGTAGATCAACATCGATGATCCTTGCTGAATTGCTAGATGTTTCATGACTTATCCGTTTGATCATGATATCTGGAGATAACCGTGTTCACTGGATCGCTAGTTGTTTAGCCACTAACCTCTAGGATCAAGAGATAGCACGAACACTGTATTTGCCAAGTCAATGAATAAAAAAATTAACCACCTGGGTCTTGGAGAATAAGAGATAACCATGTGTAGAAAGGGGACTTAAGTGGCCAGAAAAGGTAATGAGGAAATAGACTTGGGTAGGGTTTTTGTGGACTTAGATAAATTTTGAAACCCTTTGCATGGATAAACCCTATTTCTCATACCTTCAAATTGCCATATCTCACTGGCTTTTACACCATAAGACCTGCAATCTTAACTAGAGCTTGCACACAACTTAACTATCCTTGAATCAGTTCACAAGCTACAACACATCATATATTGTCGTTGCTGATCAAAGCTATGTTGCAGTAGGACAAGACCATTTTCTTTGGATTTTTGCATTGATAGGAAAATGGGATAACACTACTCATGCTTGTAAAGAATCCATTTGGGTTAAGAGATTGTGTTCTAGTATTTATTTTGATGCATGATAGATCACTATTTGTTGTAAAAACCAAGTTCCATTCGCTTGGTAAAGAGTCCTACTTTCCATGCCAAAACAAAGAAAATTGATGTGTAGTTTCATCTTTTCATGTAGTTGAACACTGAAATAGGTACCACAAGTTTATTCTTTCTCCTCTTCCATCACCTAGCTAAAAGAAGCATCATTCTCCTCCAAAATTGCTACTCTGTATTCCCCTATCTCAATATGGAAGCAACTCAACCATAATCCAACCTCCTCCTCCCAATATTGTACCACTTAGTATTCCTCCTCACCTCACAACTCAACATTACCCTTCTCTTCTTTATGGGATTCACCCCACCTAATTCTGACCACCTTCATCAAAACCACTATGCAACCTTCTCTACACTCACCATGTCAACATACACCTTTCCAACATCTTCAATGTTGATATAGATCAAGTTTACAAACAAGTAATTCTAAAGATGTCTACAAGACAAAAATAAACAAAACCTTAAGATGAATTCTGCTATTAATTAAATGTTTTTGTTAACTTCCACAATATAGCTTTATAGATTCACAATCTCTCTATATTAGTTAGGCTATCAATCACTTTACTAGAATATATAATCTTACAAAAAAACAAGTAGTTCTAAATCTATCTACAGACAAAAAGAACCTTCAGTTGTATTCTAGCATCTATTAGGTTTGTGTGAACTTCCACCATATAGCATTTTAGACCAATAATTATTCTGATTTATTTAGGCTATCATACATGTTTTTATAATTGATATCTACTTTACAAACACCACTCATCTATTTCAAGTATATAAAATGACATCATCCTTAAAAGGCCGAACAATCAAAGTATGAATTCTTAAATAATGTGTAAAATTCCTTATCAAGCCTTTCTATGCCCTACCTCAAGGAAATGGTATAGGAGAGTACCAATTGTTTTAGACCATATCATGACAAGAGTTTTTGAGGCCCTAAGAGATCATCTTGATGCTTTTTCCATGTTCTTCAAACTATGTAAATTTATATATTAACTAACAAATAATATGACACAATAGTTAGAGCCGACAAGAATACATCAAAATAAAGATTAAAAAGTATTATACAACCACTAAGAAATGCATTTTTTAGAAAAAAAAACCCTTTAATAATGGAATATGTCAAGTTTATTAAGTTCCAAAGTTGTCTTTAAGAAAAAAAATCCTTCAAGTGAGTTATAATATCTATTAGATTTGTGTCAACTTCTACAATATATCTTTATAGTCTCATGTTGTCTCTCTATTTTATTTAGACTATCACACACTTTTTTGTAGTTGATATCTATCTGACCAACATTACTCTTATCTTCCAACTATATAAAAATGACATCATTCGTAAAGTGCATAGCAATCACAATATGAATCATAAAAGAATGCAAAAAATTTCTTACCAAACCTTTTTATGTCCTAAAAATCTCAAAATTTTTAGGACATAGAAATTTCAATTCTGTAAACTGAAGAATGCATTGCTTATGACGCTTTTCAGTATTGTTTCTCATCATTTTTCTGTTGGGTATTCATTTTGGTATAAAAATCTTTCTTTTCTTCAGTTTACAGAATTAAAATTTTTGCCTTGCTTTCAGATTGGAAGATGAAATTATTTGCCTTGCTTTCAGTTTATGCAATGAATTTGTCTACTGGTTATGAAATGGGTGCATATAGTTTGCCACTGTTTATTGAATGGAAACATGATGTTTGGGTACTGCTCTTAGTCTGTTCAATGGATTTTTTATTCAAGCTATGATCATGGAGGCTTAGGCTTTTCCCCTTAGTTTATGCTTCATTCTATTAATTCTTCTTTATGTTTATGTTTTTTCTTTCAATTAGAACTTTACTTCTGTGGTTTTCAATTTAATGAATTTGTGCTATTTAATTGAATATTCTTCCTATTTGGATGCATCTTTTTTTAATTAATATTTTGGGGATCTATTATGGGGCTCGAACCAAAATAGTAAAAAACTACATAGACCAACACACAAACAATTGCATTCACAAGCTTACATTGCTTCAACAAAAGATATCAACAGAACAATAGACACACCAAAATAAAACACTTCTAAGATAAAATTGCATAACTATCCTGCACCACCACATCTCAATAATTCAGTTACCTTCTAATGAGCAACACCTATGTTGTTGGGGTTTGAACTCCGTTATATACCCTACTAGGATCATCCTTACTTAAACAGCTACCACCTTTCTATTTATCAACATTGGAAATATTGATCTCCATTCCTTCCAAGGATGCCTTTTATAACTTCTTTTTAACACACCATGCAAGTCAGGATGCCATTTTCTATTTGCAGGGGTGTATCACTATTGCCACATACCACCTCGAGAACACCTTTGTTGTGAGAAATTACCAATTTTTTTAATTTGTATCCTCAGATCTTGGCAAAAATCCACTAATCTACCCACATCTTAATTTCAATTTTTGATTCATGGGTTAACGAAATGACTTTTGTATAGCATTATGGTTAGAGTTTAATATTTGGTTCTAGGTTAAGATTAGAGTAAGGATTAGGGTTTATGGTTTAATATAACAATTATCATTAGAGTTAGAGTTTATATCAATGGTTGGAGATATGGTTAGGGTTAGGGTTAGAAGTATGGTTATGGTTTACATCATAATTAGATTTAGATTATCGACTAGGGTTAGGGTTAGGTTTATGTTTAGGTTTAGGCTTTGGGTTATGATTATGGTTAGGTTTAGATTTAGGATTATAAATAGGTTTATAATCAGAGTTAGGGTATACATCATGTTTAGGCTTATGTTAATTGCTAGGTTTAGGTTTAGGGTTTGGGTTATGGTCAAGTTTATATTAATGTTAGGTATGGGTATAGGTTAAGGTTAATGGTATAGTTAGGGTTATGATTTGGGCTAAGGTTGAGGTTAGGGTTAGAGATAAAATTAGGGTTAGGATTTGAATTAAAGTTAAGCTTAGGTTAGGATTATGGTTAGGGTTAGGTTAAGTGGTAGAATTTGGACTAGGGATAGGATTAAGGATTGAGATAGAAATCAAGATAGGGTTAGGTAAGATGTAGAATTGGGGTTAAGGATATGTTTATGGTTTGAGGTAGAAATTGGGTTAGGAAACTTAGGATAAAAAAATATAATTACAATTTAATTTAGCTTTATTGAAGAACCCTAACCGAAATTTAAACCTTAATATTTTTGGAACATAATTAAGCACTTCCCTAATACTAACTTTATTCATAATTGCAATTAATCCCTAACGCTAATTTACTTTTTATCTTAATCACAACTCTAATTTAAAATTTACTCTAAACTATAAATATTTTAATATATTAAAATTTCTATATCATTTTTTATATATTAAAAAATTTATTATTTTTTTAGATATTAAAAATTCTATATTATTTTTGAAATATTTGTATATATGTACATTTTTTTTAAGAAGCAATATATTTTATGATTAAAATTTAGAAACAAAAATTATTTATGATAGTTCTAAATTGAAAATGAAAATAAAAAATAAAAAATAGCTATTATTAGTACTGTTATGTACTATTGTAATGATTTTTGGATTTTCTCCTTTTTAACTAGTGATTAAAACAAATTGTTTGAACCAATCATAATTTACCATATTTTTAATTTTGTTATAAATTCTATTTTTCTATAGTGTAAATGAAATATTTTTAACTTTATAAATTGTCAAAGTTATTTATTGATCACTTGATTGGCTTAATAGGTTTGAGTCTTTTACACTAAAATTCTGGAAAGTAACAATTCTTTTTACACTTTCAAAGCCATCTTTCATTATTCTCGCCTCTTATCACTCAATATAGTTACCAAAATTTTGCTCAATTTTAGTTTACTCCAATAACAATACACTAAATAGAATTAAATAATAAATAATGTATTAAATATTTAATATAAAATATGCTTTCATAACATAATAATATTTTTAAAATATATGTAATAGTTTACAATATATAAAAATGAAATAAAATTTATATAATACTCGACCAATATATTTAATATAAATTTATAAATTATAATATGTATTATTAATTCTTTCTTTTTAATTTGATTTTCCCTTTTTTTTAATATATTAATTTATATAATATTATATTAAAATTATAATTATATTTAATATTTAATTATAATTAAAAACTATATTAGAGGCAAGTACTAGCCACTACGTGGCACTTGTTAGACATTACATTTAGTCATAAATTAAACATTTTTAATAGTAAATTAGACATTCCATTAAAATTTAGAAACAACAAATAGATAAATAGGAAAATTGATCTAGATATTATTTTTAATAATATTTTTTTATCTTAAAAATTCTATATTGTTTTAAAAATATTTACATAACTTAAATTATTTTAATATAGAAGCATTAGTTTCTATTATTAAAATTTTGAAATATAAATATCTTATGTAATTCTCACAAATTTACAAATATATTTTTATGTTTAATATTTATAAACAACAATCATGTCTAAGATGTCATGAGATAGATAAGTAGGAGATATTTTCCACAAAATATCATGAGATATACACCAATCTAAAATTTTAAGATTTTTGATAACATGTAAAATATTCATCGAATTTCAATTTGTTTTGAAAAAAATAAATTGTATTTAAAATTCTAAAATTAAATAAAAATCTCCAAAATATTTTTTTATGATGCTTGTTTTATTATAAACAAGATATTTATTTTAATATTAAATTAAGCTTTAAAATAAAGTAAAAAATAGAAAGGGACTGGTCATATTTTCAATTTGCCAAATTTCAAAGAAAAATAACATTTAATTACAAATCAAAATAAAAGACAAATCAAAATAAAAGCTTAAATACTCACATTAGATAAAAAAATAAATCTGTACAACACAATATAATTCTAAAAATAATGATTTTTTTTTCCATTAATAATGGATTCTTTGCACCTGCATAAATTTATTTCTCTTGCCTATTTCATACTTCTCATCCTTTATATTCTCACACTTTCTATAATTCTAGAAATAATGAATTTTTATAATTCTAGAAATAATGAACTTTTTTCCTTTTTCATAATATTTTTGGACCTGCGATAAATTTAATTCTCTTCCTATTTCATTCTTCTCATCCTTTGTATTCTCACACTTTATATAATTCTAAAAATAATATTGCATCTTTGGACCTGCAATAAATTTATTTCATATCATTGTTAATTAAAAAATTTACATCACAATTTTGGTTACAGAAACTAGAAGAAGAAAAGGTTATACTAAACCAGAAGGAAATATGTTACACTAAAACTTAGATATATTTGGAAAGGAAATGAAATCTGTTGAATCTGATAGCAACATAGACAAGGTCATTGGTTATAAATACCTATTTCCACAAAGAGGAGGCAGAAGATGGATACAAAAAATGAGAATGTTCAGTGCCATTCCTTATTAACAGGGAATATACGGAGGATACAAATCTAGTCTGGAGAACTTGGCTATAGGATAAATACAGAAGATGCTGTTTTGAGCAATGTAGAAAAGAGTTTTGAGGACAAATATTCTGTCATACCCTGTACAGAGAGGAGATATACAGGGGATACAAATGCATAAAGACTTCTACCATGAATTCACAATAACAATTATAGGATTACTTCAAAATATGCTGTTCTGAGCAATGGAGAAAAGAGATTTAGAAGAAATTTTGTCTGGCATCCCCTGTATACAGAGGAGATATACAGGGGATACAAATCTACTTTGGACAACTTGGTCCAGCATTAAGACATCAGCCATGAATTCACAATAACATCTAAAGGATAATTTCAAAAGTTAAATTTCTGAGCAATGTAGAAAAGAGATTTGAAAGAAATGTTCTCTGTCCTGTCCTGTATACACTACACAGAGAAAATATACATGAAGTAGAGAAGAGAATTAGAAGAAATGTTTTCTGTCATACCCTGTACGCGGAGAAAATATATATGAAGTAAAAATCTAATCTGGACAACTTGGTTCAGCATAAAGACATCCGCCATGAATTCATAAAAACATCTATAGGATAACTTCAAAAGATACTGTTCTGAGCAATGTAGAAAAGAGGTTGAGAAGAAATGTTCTCCAGCGTCTCCTATATACAGAGGAGATATATATAGGGGATACAAATCTAATCTGGACAACTTGGCTCAGCAATAAGGCATCCACCATGAATTCACAATAACATCTATGGGATAGCCTCAACACATACTGTTCTGAGCAATGGAGAAAAGAGATTTAGAAGAAATTTTCTCTGGCTTCTCTGGACAACTTGGTCCAGCATAAAGACATCAGCGATGAATTCACAATAACATCTATAGGATATCTTCAAAAGATACTGTTCTGAGCAATGTAGAAAAGAGGTTGAGAAGAAATGTTCTCCAGCGTCTCCTACATACAGAGGAGATATATAGGGGATACAAATCTAATCTGGACAACTTGGTTCAGCAATAAGATATCCACCATGAATTCACAATAACATCTATGGGATAGCTTCAACACATACTGTTCTGAGCAATGGAGAAAAGAGATTTAGAAGAAATTTTCTCTGGCTTCTCTGGACAACTTGGTCCAGCATAAAGACATCAGCGATGAATTCACAATAACATCTATAGGATAACTTCAAAAGATGTTATTCTGAGCAATGGATAAAGGAGATTTAGAAGAAATTTTCTCTGGCATCCCTTGTATACAGAGGAGATATACAGGGGATAGAAATCTACTGTAGACAGCTTGGTCTAGCATAAAGACATACGCCATGAATTCATAAAAACATCTATAGAATAACTTCAGAAAATACTGTTCTAAGCAATGTAGAAAATAGGTTTAGAAGAAACATTCCCTGGCATACCCTGTATACAGAGGAGATATACAGGGGATACTAATCTAGTCTGAACAACTTAGTCCAGCATAAAGACATCCACCATGAATTCAGCAAATCATTTATAGGATAACTTCAAAAGATACTGTTCTGAGCAAGGTAGAAAATAGATTTAGAAGAAACATTCTCTGGCATACCCTGTATACAGAGGAAATATACAGGGGATAAAAATATAGTCGGAACAACTTAATCCAGCATAAAGACATCCACCATGAATTCATCAAATCATTTATAGGAAAACTTCAAAAGATACTGATCTGAGCAATGTAGGAAATAGACATTCTCTGGCATACCCTGTATACAGAGGAGATATACAGGGGATAAAAATCTAGTCTGAACAACTTAGTCCAGCATAAAGACATCCACCATGAATTCATCGAATCATTTATAGGATAACCTCAAAAGATACTGTTCTGAGCAATGAAGAAAACAGATTGAGAAGACATGCTCTCTGTCATCCCCTGTATTCTAACATACAAAGGATATATACAGAATATACAAATCTACTACAGAGCGCTTGGTCCAGCATAAAGACACCAGTCATGAATTCATAATAACATTTATTGGATAACTTTAAATGACACTGTTCTGAGCAATGCGTAGAAATGAGATTGAGAAGACACAGATGCAAGAAACAAGAGAAGATACCTGAAACGAGGGTTCCGTCTGTCCCAGTATACTTCAATCATTTGCTGTTCCTCCATCAAAAGATAAATGACAAATCTAAATCCATACAACAAACATCTTCATTAAGCTCCAGGGGCAGCACTTCGCAGCTACCCCTGTAATTACCCACCATATTCCCTCGCATAATCCTTAGCATGGCTTGCTGTATCAATTACCCTCATGCGCGCATAATCCACCCGATCAGATCCAGGAGGACGCCTGCCACGCACATAGTTGTAAAACCATCTAACACCAAAAACTAAAGCCAGCCCAAAACACACAGCAGAGAGAAGCCCAACAATTGTCCCAAATAGCAGGGCTCCTACAGGTATCAAAATGGGGCTTAAAAGGACCAATACAGGGGCCAAAAGCACCAGGGCCACTGCAGTTAGGCCTGCCAGAAACAGCACAATTACCCCAGAAGTGACCAGGGCTGCGGCACCCCAAACCTGCGTGGAATTTGATGCATAATCATGGCTTTTATTCCCCATTCCGTGATATCCTTCGGCCATTTTCAAGCGACAAAAATGCTTTAGAGCTACCGATACTCAATAGATCCAGAACTGTTGAATCTGTGTGACTTGGGATATTATATATTTTTGGGTTAAAATAGGTGGATGCGGTAATTCTAGCTTTTGATATAAATGAACTAACAAATTTTACCAATTTACCTCCCGTTTTTTTTAATTGAAAAAATCTAAAAAGTAGAAGTGGGCTCCAAAATCTAATAATGTTGGAGTCCACTTTTAGATGGACAGGACTAACGTTGATAAAATTTAAAAAAATGGAAAACACAACAGATTTTTACCATCTAGCTGTTCTTATAGATAAATGATTCAACTTTTTGCAGATATTTAATTGATAGTCACTTCTCCGGAAGTATAAAGAAATAGGTATTTTTTTAAAAAAATAACACAAGAAATTTAGAAATTGTATGTAAGTTTTTTTTTTGATAGTTTATGCATATTGTAAGTTTTTTTTTCAATAGTTTGTGCATATTTTTTTAATTTCAACATTTTGAATCATGTCTAGGGATTCATTGTGTGGAGAAGATCCAAAAAGTTGTGTTAAGTTAAATAAGTAATCATGTTTTTTCACAATGATCAAGAAGAGTAAATTGGACATAATATCAAAATATCCAATTTACCCTTCTCCATCACTATGAAAAAAAACTTGATCAATTATTTAACTTAACACAACATTTTGGAATCCACATCTAGATAAATGTTGTCCATTCAACTTTTTGTAGATATTTAATTGATAGCCACTTCTAAACATAAGAATAAAGAAATATGTATTTTTTAAAAATAAAGTAATACAAAAAGAAATTAATAAATTGAATGCAAGTTTTTTTTTGGAACATCCTCTATATATTTTTTTTAATCTCAACATTTTGAATTATATTTTTTTTACTCTCAACATTTTGAATCATGTCCAAGGACTCATTATGTGAGGATTGTTAGAATAAATTGCATAATAGACTTAATAGGGTAAAAAAACATGTGAGAACAAAAGAGAGGACATTTAGAAAAAATTAAATTTAAAAGAACAATAAAAAAATATTCCAACAAGAAAGACAAGAAGAACAAGCAAGGTTAAATTCAAATTAAAAATAACACATGCATAAAAAGGAAAAAGAAAAATAAGAAATAATTAAAATTAAAACTAAACTCAAAGACGAAAGCTACACAATAAACATGAATTTAGTCTTGCTTGTCCTAGTTGTCTTTCTTGTTCGAAGATATTTTTTTGGGTTGCCTTTATATTTTTTTTTAAGTTTAATTTATTTTAAATTTCCTCCCTTCTTCTCTTTCATGTTTTTCCTTTCTCACCATTCTCCTGATTTGGCTATGAAGGTGGCCACCCAAGATCTAGAGGCAATGGAAAACACAATAGCAAGAGAGAAATAGTATGATAAGAACAAACTGTATTCTCACCAAGAATGCAATACAAAATGGATTGAATCAACTAGAATCAACTTGATTATTGGATGACCATTACATAGGAGACCCCTTGCTTATATAGCCAAGGTGAGTACAAAGGAGTGAATGAGACAATGACAAGTATCATGGTCTCATTATATGATAATCAAGGGATAATTTTGTTAGGAAAAACAATCCACCAATACAAATGAGAGGGGGGTGGGGGGTGAATCATTTGTATCCCAAATTATTAAACTTAAACTTTGAATAGCAACAATATAAAATCAAACGAACACAATGAATTCCAACACAATATTTTTTGTCGAGGAAACCTTGTTAAAGGTAAAACTCCAGTGGGAATTAACACCCACTAATGATGTACTGAGAGTATAGTATCCTTGTTAGAAGATTTAGCCCTGTTAGGAGCTGATTAAAACATTACAGTACACAGTCCTTGTTAGAGGACATACCCTATTATGAGTCAAGAAAACAAGGGTAGGCTCACTACCCAAAGAAGGTTATGTCCACCTTCATAACTCACTGTTCGCAACACAAGTGTATATGAAGAAATACATAATTTTTTGAATTGTCTGATAGCAACTGTCTTTTCTTGATCAGTTCCAATGAAGTATATAATTATCATCTGCTCTACATCTAGTAGACTCAAGCTCCCAGCTTCCACAATCCTCTTTTACATTACATACAGTCTCATCATATCTCTTTTCAAAAGAAAAGATCTTACATATATACCCTATTAAAAAATAAATAATATGGTCGACCAATTAGGCTTTCCTATTACAGATAATTACATAACTCCTTGCTAAGATACACACGGTATCTTAAACAAGTACACAACAATTACAATTCAACAATTAAGGACCGACCTCCTTAATTTATGTTTGTCATCCATAATACATGCTACATCTCTGAAGTTAACTTCCAAATAAGTCATCTCTAGAACACATGCCACAGCCGATGTCATCTAGCTTTTCGTACCTTGTGCAAACCATCGAACATTCTTCAGTACCCTGTCTATCATCCCTTAAGCTCACATACACTGAATCTTCATCATTTGCAAGATATTCCCAAAACTCATAGACTAACTCTATCAACTTCCACTGTCACTGTCTAGTAACCAATCTTCACCAAATCTTCTGTAACTCAGCCAATATGCAATATTATATCATGTGATCTTAGATATAAGTTCAAAACATCTTTCAGTACACACAACTAACTTCGTACATTTTGAAACATCCGTACAGTGTCCGTACACTATAACAACTAGTCTATTCTCTTCATAGAAACATATGTTGACATCAGTGACAAAACACAAATGACAACAACAACAATTCCAACATCACTCAACGTAGTGATTAAACATATTAAATGTATCAAAAATCTCTCCAATGCATTAGCAATATCCAACAATCTCCCCCTTTGGCATTGGTGGCAACATATGGGAAAATCCATCAACCCAAAAGTATTCTCTCAGTACCTTTACCACATAATCTCTTTCCTCAATACATAGTCTCTTCCATGTAGGATTTTCACATAGCGTCTTTCCCCCTTTGACAACAATGGAAAAGGGTGCCATAAGTCATCAACTATCTTTCACAACTGTCTTCAACAATCACTCCCCCTGAGGAGTAGATCCCTACATCAAGTCTAGAATATGATAAGGCTCTGAAAACCTCTGGACTGATGCATCCCTGCATCATTTAGTTCATGCTAGGAGGGTTCTGGACCCCAAGCATACCTTTGAGATACTCAAAGGTATCTTTTGGCAACGACTTTGTAAAGATGTATGCTATCTGTTCCTTTGTGCTGATGTATTCCAATCTTATTTCCTTCTTTGCCACCTTGTCTCTCAAGAAGTGATACTTAATAGAAATATTCTTAGTTTTAGAGTGCATCACATGATTCTTTGGCATATTTATTGTACTAGTGTTATCACAATGGATAACCACTGGTTCATCAAAAGTTATTCCAATGTCTTTCAGCATTTGTTTTATACAAACAATTTGAGTGCAGTTAATAGCAGCAACAACATACTCTAATTCTGTAGTAGATTGAGCTATACAATCTTGCTTCTTACTTAGCCATGAAACCAATGTTTTCCCAAGGAAAAATGCACCTCCACTAGTACTCTTCCCGTCATCAATATTCCCTGCCCAATCAGCATCAATATAAGCATGAAGATCAAAGTTATCATTCCTATCATATCATAAGCCATATTCAATTGTCCCTTTTAGATATCTAAATATCCTTTTCACAGCAGTTAGGTGTGTCTCTTTAGGTTCTACCTAATATCTAGCCACAATTCCAACAACATGAGCAATATCCAGTTTGGTGTGAGTCAGATATTGTAATCCACCAACCATTGATTTTTACTTGGTCTGAAAAACACACTTTGTCTCATCATTACTTGTTAGCTTATGACCAGTCACCATGGGTGTACCAACTAGTTTACAATCTTCTATTCCAAACTTTTTCAACATCTCTTTAAGATAGTTATTCTGAGAAATAAAAATGACATTCTTGCTCTGATTTATTTGTAGTCCTAGAAAGAATTTCATTTCACCTATCATGCACATCTCAAATTCATTTTCCATCTCTTTAGAAAACTTCTTACACAATTCATCATTGCCTCCAAAGACAATATCATCAACAAAAACTTTTATTATCAAAACTCCATCTTCACTAGTTCTTAAATACAAGTTACTGTCAACATTACCTTTTCGGAACCTAAGGCGAAGTAAGTATATGTCTAACCTTGCATACCAAGCCCTTGGAGCTTGCTTCAGTCCATATAGTGCCTTCTTCAACTTGCATACCATGTCTCCATCTTCACATAGAGGAAATCCATCATGTTGTTCTATGTATACTTCCTCTTCAAGATCTCCATTTAGAAATGTAGATTTCACATCCATCTTATATACCTTGAAATTTTTATGTGCAACATAAGCCAAGAATAATCTCACAGCTTCTATCCTAGCAATAGGAGAAAATGTCTCTTCAAAATCTATGCCTTCGTATTGTGAATAACCTTTACATACCAATCTTTCTTTGTTTCTTACAACAACTCCTTCATTCATTTAGATTCTGAAAACCCTCTTAGTTCCTATTACATTTTTTTTAAAGTCTAGGAACTACTTCCCAAGTGTTATTTTTCTTTATCTGATCTAACTCTTCTTTCATAGCATTTATCCAAGATTCATCTCTATAAGCCTCATTTGTATTCTTTGGTTCAACTTGAGAAATCAAACAAATTTCTCCTCTAGCCTTTGATCTAGTCATTACTCCTTGATTTGTATTACCAATAATTTGTTTTTCAGGATGATTTATCTTTACATACTTTGGAGTCTTAGGAATTGACTGGTTAGAATAATATCCTAGTAACTCAAGGATTGGACATCCTTTAATAGTGATTCATTGCTGAAAATCATCATGTATCTACTTAGAACATCATGCTAGACTTCATTAAATGTATCAATCCGAGAACGTGAACTTGAGATGATGGCTGCAAAGTTTATGCTTTAGTTCTTCTCAATAGTCATCACTACTAAAGTAAAAGCTATTGCTACAGGAGATTTATACTAGAAACTGAAACTATAGATTAACTCTCATCTTGAAGGAAAAACTTAACAGTAAATAGATAATGCTTCAGAAGTAAACCTATGCTGCAGGAAACAATCAATGGTTCTACTACCAATGGCTGCAAGAGCAACAATACTTAACAAATTCAAAGAAACTTAATTGAATCCTACTTAAGCATGAACGGGGAATTCACCTCCCATGTGGGCCCCCATAGAAGTATGAATGAATTATAACTCAGAGATTGAAATGAAGAACTGTCATATATTCATTCAACAAAACATAGATACAATATAGGATATCAAAGTATTTTACTCTATTACTGGATTACAGTATGAATTCCTCAAAATGCCTAACTAGCCTAGAATCATAAGTTCTAGCTTATTTAAAAGCAACTAAGAAAAATAGAACTCCAACAAACTAGGTCCTTCATTACATAGCATAACAACTTTAGTTACAGGAATGACAACATCATTTATGCAAGAAGATAAGCCATATTTAGTGCTTCGAGAATATAGGAATGCTTGGTAACTAGATTGACTTGGACTAAATCAACAACCACAAAGTTATGGAAGGAGTGGAGCTATGATGAACTCTAAAATAGTTATCCACCTTAAAAGACCCACTCATCCTCGAGTCTGTGTTCCTTGCTGACTTATTCTTCTCCTGTAAAAGGTTAACATAACAGAATCCACAACACGAATCCAAGGCAAAGATTATAATAAGTTTTCCTATTTTAATGTAGCCTTGTCATAAGGCTGCAGGAGATCTACCCATTAAAGCTAGAGAAGAAAGATACCATATTTTATTATAACATTCATTAATCTATATATATTCAGTCTTGTTCTTAAGTTTTATAAGTATCAAATATACATATGGCTAAAGCTTATAAACATAAAAGATTGTATAATGTTTATGAAAAACCATAAGATATTCAAGTCTGAACTTAGAAAATCATAAACAAAACATTCCATAAACTTGACTCATCATTCCCCCTAGCTTAGCTATTTGCTGGTCCCATAGAAAATAAATTCTTCAACCTGGTTGTCAATCTATAGTCAACAACTGTTCTTTGTCCAGTACCTCCCTTTGCAAGACTCCAATAGAATCTCTTTGTTTCCCTAGGTTTCTTCCATCTGTCCTTTTCCCTCCGCATATCAAAACTGTCCAGATTTTCTGAGTTTGCAAGTAAAGGAGACATTAGTAATGGAGGTTGAAAGGTTAGTGGAATCTAGAAACTTTCTCTCTTCCCAAGGAAATGTACCAAGGAGCGCATTGTGTTGCCATAGCAAAATTGAGAGATAAATGTGGTTCTCTATTTCTCATCTCCCTAGATAAACTGTTCCAGCGCCACTAAATGACATTTCTAGCCTTAGGCAGTTTAGAATCTATCATCTATTCATATGCATTAAATTCTGTATTTCTCATTGGATAAATGATCTTGCTACCTGAGTCAGAGGGGGAAATCTTTAACCAATTATAGTAGTAATTTCGAGGATCTTTGGCTTCAGGCCTTATAAACAAGGGAATGTCTGACTCCAGATCCCTATACACCTTAGCTTGAGTGTCCCAACTAATTTCATTCTGTACCCAAGACATGAGGGCTCTGAGTTGAATATCCCCAACATAAAGCAAGGCATTCCAAACTCGGTTATTAGGGACTGCTAGGTTGTGGAGATAAAATTCACATAATAGATTTTGAATGGTTGCAGGAGAGTTATGGAAGGCTTGAGAAAACTGGGTAGGCTCTTGTAATGAGGAAGACCTGTCCTACATAATACAGGTCATTTGATAATTTAACAGTTGTTCCTTAAGAAACAAGGCATAGACAGGTGATGGGGATCTACAACCCATCAAGTCAGGAATTAAAGATGTAATTTTGTCAAGTTTCACACTTAATCGTTCTATCTTTTCCTCCTGAACAAGTGTTTCCTGATAATGAAGGTCTACTACCCTATTTAGTTCTTTCCATTGTTGTTTCCACTACTCTCTCTTAGAATTTAATTTCTTAGACAATTGGAAGATAACAGATAACAAAGATGTTGAACTAGATTGATCTGTTATTGAACTAGGGCAATAATTGTCTGCTGTTGGAGGAACAGATGAATTACCATTGTTAGCACTTGTCCTCTTCAAAGGATATGTCTAGATGATCATAGTCCTCTTGGTGTTAGAGCATTGTTGAGCCACTGAAGCTAATGTATCTAACCCTTCATTCAAAATTTGCTCTACAACCTTATTGACAAGGTTTATATCAATATCTAGATTTTCTTCATAGGGATCCCTTTCTGCTACAGGAGATTCTGCTTTAGGAGAGAATGATGTTTCATCTGCTTCCCTAATGTAACTATTAGAGTCATCACTTTCTAAATCATCTTCCTGAAGATTCCCAGAGGTTGATCCTCTCCTTCGAAACATATAATCTCGCTCTTCCGAGCTGGAGTCATCTCTGATTATAATGACTTCTGCATTTACTGGCTTAGCTCCGTTTTAACATCAGGACATTCCTCAAATGTCTCCTGCTGCATAATCTCAGTCCATTGTCCTTCCTACTAAAAAGTTTCAGGCTATAATTCAGCCTCTTACTGAATGTTTTCATCCTCTTCTTTCCTCTGCCCAGAATCTTGTGTTACATTTGGCTCATTAACTAGATTCTCCTTAGTTATTTTTAACCTTCTCCTAGCACTTCTCCTTAATGGAGTTTCCTCCTTCTTTGGAGCTTTTCTTTTTCTAGACATGCTCATGGCTGCAGTAGATGCCTTAGCCTGCTAACTAGTACTAGGGTTAATTTTCTTTTTCTTATCCTTTGGGGAAACCGTTTCTACTGCAGGAGCAACTTCAAACTTTTCTGTAGGAGTCTCTGATTCCTCTTCATGAGTTGATCTTAAAGTAGAAGAATTAGTGGAATTAGGGGAATTAGGGGTCCTAACCCTAGATTTCTTCTTGGACAAAGAACACTATCCAATTTCAATAAAAAATTTCCTAACCCCTTTAGTAGTTTTAACCCTCTGTCCCACTCTACGCCCAATTGGTTCTGGGTAGGCTCCTTAAACCCCTATATACACACTAAATAGTGCACTTCTCTAAGTCATTACTTCCAAGGGAATCCATGAATGGGAAACCTTGAGAAAGTGACCTAGAGCTCCCTAGGCATGGAGTCACAAGGATGTTGATGGTGCTCTCAGCTAGAGCTATTGAAGCATGCAACCTTGCTAGTAAATGACACAATGAGAGATTCAAAGAGACAAGGGGAAGAATGCCAATATCTTCAAGAATCTAGAATGGAAATGCAATGCAACTACACTTAAGAATGAAGATGCAAGCTAAGCTATGAAAATGAAAGATAGAAGTGTTACAAAATCTTACTAATTAAGCTATGTGAGCTAATCTAAAGCATAAAGGAAACTAAGTTAGATGCCATGAAAGATATGATGCAATAATGAAACTAGAATGAAAGAATGATCTCCAAAGCTCCAAAGTCTTCAAGAAATCCTGCAGCATAAGATTAGTAAAAAATTGGGATCCAAGAATGAGAAAAGAGGTCTCCTTTTAAAGGAATTGAAAAGGAATAGACCATGGAAATTAAGAGGCAAAAGATTTAATCAAGGGTGGAGCTTGAAAGAGGAGCAATTCATGTGCACAAATATCCTCCAATGAGAAAATAAGAGTTGACTTTTGTGTCCATATGAGAAAAAAGTGCTTTTCTTCTTTTTATAAAATAAGAATAATACTTTATTTGTGCAAATTAAGATAAGAGGAAAAGTGGGGGCTTTTTATTTAATAAAAGGGGAGGGAATTCCTTTTAAATAAATAAAGACTTAGGATAAGATGGTTAGCCCATAGAAAATAATCGAATAAATGATAGAACTAGGATTTGATCAAGGAAATTGATATAATTGAAAAATGTTGATTTTTTGAAAATATTGATTTAGGCATTTGATAAATTGCTGAATGGGGGCCCAAAGTCTAGGTGACTATTTTAGGGTGCATACATTTCCCCCTCTTTGACTAATGTGAGATCGATTTGGGATCACATGTGGTCAAAGAATGGAATTGAAATGTGAGATTAATTTGAGATCACAAAACAACCCAGACATGTGTTCGACGGATGGGAACATATCAGGACAAAGGTAAGCATAAGCTGAGAATGATAAGCTGAAAGACAAGACCAACACACCTATAAATAGGAGATTGCCAAGTCTCAAATAATAGATAAGGATCTCAAGAAAGGTTTGATTGATAACGTTGAATCAAGGATTGAAGTTGATAGGTATTGCCCCCTCATAATTGAAATTGAAATCAGGTAGAGGAGAAACAGTAAATTGATAAATCTGATCAAATCACTAGGAATCATAATCGAAGGTGAAAGATGATAGGATAACCATCAAGCAGTGAAGAGATGCCCCAGTTTGACTAGGTTTGACTAAAAAAAAGATATAGATTAAGGATGAAGTCAAACCTTAGAGAGATGAAGTGAATGAAGATGAATGAAAGACTAGAAGGTTGAAAGAGATGGGGATGAAGAAATGAAGATGCCCCAACAAAGATCGAAGGATCGAGCCTCAAATGGTCAGCCAACTGTGCAAAAGAGGGTGAAATAAATGTGATTTTAACTATCAAGATGAACTTAGATTTTGATTTCGATCTCAAAAATGGAGCTAGGATGTCGAAATTAGCTAGGGGTACAATTTTTGCACAATTCTGAGATGTTTTGAAAATTGGTCAAAAAGTCAAAATGCTATAAAAGGGGGTAAAAAGGTCATTTTCAAAATCATTTGCCTTATAGAAATTTGAGAATTTTGAGATCTTAGAGAGAGAAAATGGCCCAGCAAGCAGTGATTCCAGTTCATAGGCATCGATTTGAGTGCGTTCACTTGCATAACTGGCCTCTGCAGTATGGTGCCCCGGTATGTTTTCAGAAAAACTCACCCTTTAAATCATTTATGAGCATTTATTTCATTTTAAAACATGTTTTTAATGATTTTATAATATTTCAAATTTTTCTTATGCGAAATATCATATGATAATTGTTAAGTATCGCACTCTTTGATAATTTTTGTCGTGCGATAGTTCGTGGGTCAAAATAGTATCGCACCAATGTTTGATCCAGTATCGCATGATACCAGATGAAACATCGTGCGATACTATGCGAAATATCACATTCAAATATATTTTTGCACTGGTACTAAAGAAAATATCACATGATATTTTATCAGAAAACAATATCGCACTAGTTAAATATGAAATATCTCATGTTTTAAATTTTGAGCAATATGACATGGGTCCAGACAATGTTTGCTTTTAAGTTGTTTTATACTGATTTTATACAACTATCATGATATGTTCTGGCATCTGGTTTGGGGTTATGGCTTGCAGGAGAACTTTCCTATGCTCCTCATTAGAGTGCTAAGAGTGATCGGGTTATGGTGCGTCTGAGATCTTGATGATCCAGGATGAGCAAACTTGTGTGAGATGGGCTTCAGGTACTTGCTGCAGATGCTCCACATTTGGGCAAATCATGAGTTATTGATAGCATTGGCTGAGAGGTGGCACATTGAGCATAACACCTTTCACTTGCCGACCAAAGAGGCTACTATTAGCTTGGAGGATGTCTATCAGATCCTTCGAGTGCCTAGCTATGGAGATCCAGTGAGTATAATCATGTTTATAGATGTTTATAGATGCATAGTTTCCATATGATAAAAACTGACATGATTGTTTATTGGCATAGGTATACTATGATCAGGATCTGACTGAGGGACAATAGGTCATCCAGGACATGTTCCAGGATGTTACCATTATTGATAGACACCTTAGCTAGGATTGGTTGATGGAGGAGTATGGTTGGGATTTTCTGGTTCCATGTATAGTGCGCTCTATAGTAGCACATGCATTGATCACCGATAGGAGCCAGAGAGGGTTCCCATTGGGCTAGGGAAGGTTGGTGGTAGATCTTCTAGCACACCCACGATGGATGGCATAGGGCCTAGCCATCCTGGCTGATATGTATCATGAGCTCCACAAGATTGTATACAGGGAGAGCAGGACTTGGGCATGCAGTGCTATCTTAGTACAGGTATGGGCATGGGAGCACATCACCGTAGTGAGCCCACATGTGCAGCCAAGGGAGTGGAGATGCCCCTATATATATATATATATACAAGTTTCATCAGCCAGCCACATAGCGGGGATGTGACTTATTACTGCAGGTTACTGGACGAGCTCACATCATTTCAGTGGAGACCATACAAGGCTTGTGAGCAGTGGGGTGATTGTGAGTGAGAGTTAGGTTATATGTTATGCAGTCAACCACTGGTAGGTTGACACTCTGAGATAGTAGAGCACTTTGTGATCACCTGGGTCTAGAGATAGTTTGGACGACAGCAGAGGGTGCCCATAGAGACCACCACCTTTGCTCGAGTGAGAGATGAGGAGGGACAGGGATGGCTGTCGATGCTGGACTACTAGTAGGTAATACATGACACCGTGGCTATACGCAGGGAGCCATGGGACTATCTCCCAGATATGGAAAATGCAGGTGCGCATGCAGCCTATAGGGCAGAGTGGCTGAGGTTTCCATTCCCTCAGTTTACTATACCTGATGCACAACCGACAACACAAGGTGATGATGGAGATGACGGGGATGGATAGGACGGAGGAGGTAGAGGGAGAGTTAGGGAGATAGGATAGGGATCTTGATCAGGTGGCCAAAAATAGTCACGGACAAAGGGTTCCGAAGATGAGGGGGATGACGTGGTGAGACCATCTTGCCGACGGGTGGATGCTGGGTAGGATTAGCCTACAGGGGGAGAGGATCTGAGGGCGAGGATCCAGGTTTTGGAGATAGAGATGTAGCAACTATGAATTACTAGAGTCATGAGAGACCAACAGCTGACTAATCTGTGAGTCGAGATAGATCGGCGGGAGAGGGCGGCACAGGCCGATGCAGCAGAGATCTAGTGAGAGGTAGCATGAGCTGCTTACTATCATGGACTCTACATACAGGTTTTACTAGAGGGACAAAGAGTGCCACTCTACTCTCAGAGGGAAGACATGTCAGACATGGTACTGGACAGGGCGACGACACCACCTCCACCACCACCTCCACCTCATGATGGGGAGAGCTAGACTTAGGTTTAGGATGATAGATGTATAGAGACATATCTTGGGACATAATCCAGATTTTGGATCCCACATTGTATTTGTATCATGACATTGATATATGAGATTTACTGGATTTGTGATAGATCTTGTGTACTTGTCCCACTTGTGATGGATGTTTCAGTTTTTATATTGTCTTGTCATATTGCTCAAAATGTATGTTACATATGCTCATGTATAATCTCTCTCATAGATGTATGTTTAGTTCTCATGTTTATGATATAGACTCATGTTTCTGAAAATGATCTCTTTAGGATATAGATATAATGATAAAATTAACCCCTTGTGATGATACGAAAATGATGTGATGTGAAAGACAAGGAGTGAAAGACATGATCAAGAAAAGGAAAGGTGAGCACAGTTGACTGACAAGTCCATGAAAGATAAAAGGAGAGCTCTCTCCACATGCAAGATGCAAAACTAATCTATCACAAACTTAAAAATGCAAGCTACTATGAAAAAGTGGTTTACTTGCAAGGTCACAAAGCTATTAGTCTCTAATATTCATCATCGAGCATTATTGGTAGCATCGCAAGATCATACAATACACACTAGTATAACTATGTGAATTTGAATATGATCTATATCAGATAGATATGTGGGAATCCCACCTAGGCATAAAAGACATATAGGTCAAGATGACTAGTGTAGTGAGGTTCCCTAAATTTAATATAACAAGATTATACTCACATCAAAACACAAGAAAGTGGAGATAACTATAAGCATGCACTTGCGAAAAATAGTCAAGGATAATACCTTGTAGACCCCAATGTCAAGTGGAACAAGCATAAATGCTAATGATAGTTAGGACCAACAAAATATACCCACAAGCAGAAAAAGCAATAAAACATGTCCTCATGCCCCCAGTCTTCTAGCTCAGCATCATCGAAAAATATTAGGGAGAGAACACTCATCAAATTAATCATCATAGATAGCACACAAAGAAATAAAGTCAAACAAGTTTGAGTGAGTCAAGTGTTTAATTGCGTGTGTGTAGGTCATAGAGTCAAACTTTGAGTATCACATCTACCAGTGAGAAATATCATATCATGCTAGACTGTGGGTAAGACATTTAATAATTGTTGAGAAACACTTGACGCTAGGGTAGTGTTGAAAAATATAGTTGGGGTAGCGTTGAAAAACACCATTTGCAAGATGTCCTAAAGACCAATGCATCTTAGAGACCAAAGCTAACATAGTGATGCCCCCTAGACGAAGACAAAGACCAATTCCAAACCAAGGCAACAAGGTCAAGGAATGATGGAGAGAGGCTAAGTGTTGAGGATGCATGCTAAGAAATAGGCATGCAAAGGCCTAAAGTAGCACCTATTTCCAAGTTTTCACCACTTGGAGATTTTTTGATTTTTTCAATTTTTTTGTATTTTTTCTACCAAGGTGCTTGTTTCCAGGTTTTCACCAAGGCACTTTTTCTATTTTTTTGAATTTTTTTGTATTTTTTTAGGACTTTATATGCTTTTTAAGATTTTTTCAGCATCATATATGAATTTTTTTGGAATTTTTTCAGGATAAATAAGATATGTACAAGGATGCTCCCATATAGAATAGGCATCATGGATAGAACTTCTTTAGGTGCAAAACATTGATAGGATCAAGGAGCTATTCTCCCTTTGGATCAGTTAGTAAATAAGCACATGTCCCAAAAGCAGTAGTAATAATGTATGGTCCAAGCTAGTTAGGTTCAAATTTTCCCTTTTGTTCTCTATGTTGTTGGTTCTTAGGGTTTCTTCATAGGACAAGATCCCCCACTTGAAATTCTCTAGGGCAAACCTTCTTGTTGAATGCTTTGGACATACGCTTTTGGTAGAATCTCATGTGATCAAATGATGCTTTCTGCTTTTCATCTAAAATTTCTAGTTCTTGGAGCCTCATGGCATGGTAGTCTTCATCTATCACTAGGACTTTAAGGGAAACTCTAAGAGAAGGAATCTCCACCTCTAAAGGTAACACTGCTTCAACACCATAAGTGAGGGAAAAAGGAGTAGCCCCTGTTGGAGTATAAATACTTGTTCTATAGGCCCACAAGGCCGGATTTATCTATAGATGCTAATCTCTACCATTCTTGTGAACTGTTCTATGTAGAATTTTAAGAATGGTCTTATTTGAAGCCTCTACTTGTCCATTTCCTTGCGGAAAGTAAATGGAGGACCAATGCTATTTTATCTTGAATTTCTTGCAGAGATGTTTAAGGTCCTTGTTTTTAAACTAACCTCCATTGTTAGTGATTATTTCAGAAGGCACTCCATACCGATAGATGATATGGTTCAAAATAATCAAAGAAACTATCTTGCCTGAGGCAACAGAAAGTGGGACAACTTCTACCCATTTGGTAAAGTAATCAGTAGCAGTGATAATGAATTTGTGTCCACCTAATGAGTTGGGATAAATCTTCCCAACAAGGTCAAAGGCCCAGTGTTGAAATGGCCAATGAGAAATAGAAGGAATAAGCTCCTTGCTTGGAGCATGTATCAGGTTACCGTGTTTCTAACACTTTTTGCATGATTTAGCAAAAGCTACTGCATCTGTCTGTATGGTAGGCCAATAGTACCCTGCCCTAAGAAACCTTTGGGCCATGACAAGACCATTAGAATATCCTCCACAAATGCCGTCATGAATGTCAGCTAATGCTTGGTTGGACTCATCCTTTTCCAAGAACCTTAGAAGTGTCCCATCTAAACCCCTCCTATACAGATCACCAGAGACAAGGGTGTGATGAGAGGCATTTCAGGTTAGGTTTCTTCATTCAGATCGGTTGAAGGTTTCAGGGATAATGCCATCATGGAGGTATGAGTAAATGGCACCATAGCGGGATGACTCATGGCCAACAAGGGTACACACAACTTGGCTTTCTTGGGAGTCATAGATAGGGTAGCATAGCTCTTCCACTAGGAATTCAAATCTGGACTCATGTTGTTCTAGCTGAAGAAGTGAAGCCAATGTATCCATAGCATTAGCTACTTTATTCTCTGCTCTAGGGATTTGTTGAAATGTAACAAAGGTGAAATATCATCACAATGAATCAACCATTTTCTTGTAGGGTACCAGTTTTTCATCCTTTGTTTGGTATTCTTCATTAACTTGGTTGAATATTAATTGTGAATCCCCATAGATAAATCTAATTGTGAATATTAAGTCTACCTATGAGAGTAGCCTTACCAATAAAATATTTGAGAGGATCAATCTTTGCAATGAGGTGGATTGTATGCGCAAGCATGTAATGTTGCAACTTTTAGGAAGCAAACACCACTGCAAGGCAGGATTTTTCAATACTAGTGTAATTAACCTCATATGACACCAAAGTACGGATGATGTAATATATAGCTCTTTCTTTTCCAGTATCATCAAGTTGAGCCAGTAATGCCCCTAGGGAAGATTCTGTTGCTGACACACAATATGAGTTGTTTTCTTGGGATAGGATGCATTAAGATTGGAGGGTTGGCCAAGTATTGGTTGATTTGGTCCATGCTTTGCTAACAATCTTCATTCTAGACACATTTAATCCCTTCGTGTAAAGTCTTATTAAAGGGTTGAGCTCTATCTGCTAGTTATGAAATGAACCTCCTTATAGATTGAAGGAGTCCTTGAAGAATCCTCATTTGGCTGATGTTTTTGGGAGGCAGCATAGCCAATATTGCTTGAACTTTCTCTGGGTCCACCTTTATTCCTTTGGCTAAAATGATAAATCCTAGGAGTTTTCTAGAGGTGACTCTAAATGCACACTTTTTTGGATTTAATCTTAATTGAAACTATTCCATGTGATCTAAAATGACTTCCAAATCACCTAAGTGTGTATCCCTTTTTTAGATCTTGCCAAGGTGTCATCCACATAATCTTCCATATTCTTATACATCATGTCATGGAAGATAGTAGTCATAGCTCTTTGGTAAGTAGCTCCTGTATTTTTTAGTCCAAATGGCATGACGTTCCAGTAGTAGGTTTCGCATGCACAAGTGAATTTAGTCTTTTCCTAGTCTTCATGAGCTATTTTGATTTGATTATACCCAGAAAAACCATCCATCAATGAATAGATCTCATAACCTGCGGTCATGTCCACTATCATGTCTATGTTCGGAAGTGGAAAATCATCCTTTGGGGATGCTTTATTAAGATCTCTAAAATCTATGCAGATGTGAATGGACTTTTCATGTTTTGAAATTGGTACAATATTGGATATCCATTCGGCATAATCAATGGCTCTTATAAATCCTGCACTGAGGAGTATTTCTAGTTTAGCCTTGACAAGAAGAGCTATGTGAGGATGCATTTTCCTCAATTTCTATTTTATTGGTTTGATATCTGGAGCTATGGATAAGTGATGCATAATGAGATTAGTGTCCAACCTTGGCATGTCTGAGTAAGTCCAAGAAAAATAAATCTTCTTGCTCTGTAGGAACTTGGTATATGTTTCTTTTTCCTATGTTGATAGAGACTGAGCTAAATGCACTATTTGTGGAGCCTCTTCTGTATTCAAATTAATGGACTATGTAGGCTCAACAAGCACTGAAGATCTATCCTAAAAGTAACTTGGGAGATGATCAAGTACCTCATCCTTAGATGCCTCGGAGAGGTTTTCACCCTTAGATATGTCCTTTATTTTTACTTTTTTAGGTTCTGACACCGCCACACAGTGGTTTTCGCCATCAAAACTCTTATTTTTTTCTTTTCTTTTCATTTTGTGACTAAGGTACTTGATATCTGGTTTTGTCATGCTTGTAGTTGGTTCACTGGTGGAAGAGACTATAGGTTCAAGGGCATTTAGGTAACATGCTATCTCATAGTCATTTTGGAAAGTTAGGAGCTAAGGCTCTTGATAGTGCTGAGACCAATCAATTGAGGATTTGCAAGGGGTAGGTCAATGATGGGTTCAATGTTGTGTATGCAAATGGTATCATTTGTGGTGATTGCAGAGTTAGGGTCCATCAAGTATCCCTCTAAGGTACTTAGATTAGGATTTATCCTACCAAGTGAAGCATCATCCACTAAAGTGACTTGCGGATTCAAATTCACTAATCCTACACTAGACTTGTTAGCTACCTTGGGTTGGGAACCATATGTATGGACAACATCAGTGTCCATGTCAATTGTAGAACAATTAGAGAGAGATTCCCATTCATACTCATGTGAGTCTGTATCTGAATCTCAACTGGGATGTTTACACCAAGCATATTTTTGAGGCCTTGAGGTAGAAGCTTTGATGTCACCAAGGGTAACACCTTCTTGAATTCCATTTGTGTATTGATGTTCTTGAATAGGATCCTCAACATGATCTTCAACAGTGGATTGTTCTTGTTTTAGGTCTAAAACTGTTGGATTGGCAACTAGAGTATCTAAATCTCCCCAAAGGAGATTAGTGGAAGGGACCCAATCTTCACACCTATCTTGTTGATTTTGCAAATTGGGTATGTAGTTTGATTCATCATCATTATCTATCGCAGCAAGGATAGGAGCAATTTTCTTATTCTGACTTTCAAAACCTAGGCCAACCGTTGTTTTAGACCTGCTCCCAAAAAGAGCATGATCGAGTGGTTTAGCTCTAGCATCCAATCTGTGATTGAGAGGACCATGACTTGGATAGCCCATACTTTTGACAAGAGTGTACCCTCTTCCATAGGCCTTAGGAGAGGGAGAGAAGTTCTCATTATGCATGTATTTGTCTTCTCTATAGATACAGTCCTTGACAGCTACCTCTTCTTTTTCATCCTGGATAGGCACTGAGGATTCCACAAATGTACCAAACATGGTCATGGCTGAAGATGAAGGATGCATCTCTTGTGAAGGTTTTCCATAGGACCTAGGTAAGACTAGCAGTTTTGTAAAGGAGTCAATTTGATATCCCCCCATACCAAGGTCTATGGACTTGAACTTGCATTGTGCTAGAGTTGTATCAAAATCCTCTACTTCCCTATTGAGAGGAACATGAGTCCCTACTAAAATTGCATCTATAGATAATGTGCTATCCCCAAGTATACAAACTTCTACTCCATTATAGGGGAACTTAACATATTGGTGGTAGGTGGAGGACACTGCTTGCATGTCACGGATCCACGGTCTACCAAGTAGGATATTATATGCTAGAGGACTAGCATCAATAATTTGGAACAAAATGTCCTTTTCCATAGGGCCAATCCTGACAGGAAGGATGACCAAGCCTTTGGAGCTTCTCTTTGCCTCATCATAGGCTTTAATGGTAATTTTCTTCTAGGTATCAATAAATTGCTCAGAATAACCCATTATCTTCAACAAACTCAAGGAACAAATGTTGAGCCCCAACACCCCCATCAATCAACACACGCCTAACAGGGGTCTTGTGAATCATGACTTTGATATGAAGGGCAAGATTATGCGGATGGCTCAAAGCTTTGTTGTCTTCTTTTGAGAATGTTAGGTAATGAGGGATGGCAAGGTGGTTAACCATGTTTTGGAATTGGTCAACATCTATGTTGTTAGGAACATTGGCTACATGCAAAGTATCCTCAAGGATACGCTTATGTCTTGGATACAATTCCAAGAGTTCAAAGATTGACATTTGAGCTGGCATTCTTTGTAACTGGTCAACAAGATTATAGCTCATTTTAGGGTTGACTACTAATTTGGTGGTGACTTTATTGGATGTCACTTGCTTGGGTTTGTTGGACTGGCTGGAACTAGGACCTCTAATAACCACAAGACCTTGACTTTGGCTTCTGGTGATAGCGTTGAAAGCTTGGGATGACCTTTGAGAGTGAGGACCCCTAAGCACCACCATAGGTTCTTCATCAAATATAGGAGGAGAGCCCACATCATAACCATAAGGATCTTTGTCTCTCATCATGTAGACACTTTCCTCAACAACCTCAAGCATATTGATCACATTTTCTGCACCTGTGTAGGTATAGTTGATTTTGGCCTTGCCATTCTTGGGTTTAGAGGTTTCCCCCTTTTCATATTTGGGAAAAGGCTCCTTGAATGCCTTATGATCTGCATTGGTATTTAACCCATTAATCTAAAGTTTTCCACTTTCAATAAGATCTTGAATAAGGTGTTTAAGTTTCCAACAATGTTCAATGTCATGTCCAATGCCATTGTGGAATTTGTAGAAAGCTTTTTCATTCCACCAATGTGGCTTAATGTCATGTATGTGGAAATTTGTTGGATCTTGTGGTTGTGTAAGGTTATTGGCAATAAGCATCTTGAAAACATCCTCATAGGAGTCACCTAGTTTAGAAAATTGTCACCTATCCTTTTTAGGCTTTTCTTGATACTTTGGTTTATGCTCTTGTTGGTTGGAGGATGTGTTGAGCTTCATAGCTTGGACTGCACTAGAAAAATGGAGGAATCCTTGATCCTTGGGTTGGGAAGAGTCCACAACTCTGTCATTGACTACTTGCTTATTCTTGTTCTAGTGCGAGTGTTTGCCTTTATCCTTATTAGCATTGTTAGTATTTTGACCATTGTTGTTATTTCTATGTTTGGTCAAAATGCCTTGCTCTTTCAAGACATCCTCAATTTGACATGCGGTTTCGACCATAGTGTCAAAGGAATCAAAGACCATCTTCTGAACCTCATACCACATTTCAGGCACTAAATTGCTAATAATGATATCAATCCTTTCATGCTCAGGAATAGTCCTAGAATAGCAAGAGCACAACCATCTCCACCTTTGTAAAAAGGTAACAAAGGATTCCCCTTGGTTTTGTTGCAAATTGCACAAGTCTAACATAGTGATTGATCTTGACAAGTTGTATGCAAAATGTTGAACAAACCTATGGACAAGTTCCTTGAAAGTTTGACGGGAGGGGTTATGTTGGTAAACCATTCCATGGCTTGGCCCTTGAGACTCCTTGGAAATAATCTCATAATATAGGAGTCATCTTGGTGGAACTCAAAACTCATGATGTAGAACTGACTCACATGATCATGTGGGTCACCATTGCCGTCATATTTGTCATACTGGGGGATTTAAACTTTCCTAGGAAAATCCATCATACTCACACTTCTGTCAAAAGGATTGGGACAAATAGCCTCAAGTGAAAAGGAAATTTTAGGTGCCAACACCTTTTCCATCATACGTTTGAGTTGCTTGATTTCCTCTTCTTGAGAGGGTCCTTGTTTCTTGATTCTTCTATCCACATCAAAGTTGTAAGGGACTCTGGCACCCTTGTTAATCAAGCTCTCTAGGAACCTATCCTTGTTTTGGTCAAGATACTTCTCCACATATTGTTGGAATAGTGGCTCTTGTTGCATTCTCATAAAATCTTGATCATAAAAAATTGTACTACTTCCTCCATGTTGAGCCATGGTGAGCTCATTGGGAGTGTTGTCTCAAGTTCCTAGGAGGGGTTTGTCTCCTATGTTGTGAAATCCTCCTTCCTCTAGGACTAGGAGATCTTGAAGGGGTCCTTGACCACCTTCTACTTCTTGGGGTTCTTGAGGGAGTAGATGGTGGAGAGTTGTTTCTACTGTTGGTACCCCTATTGTTGAATTGGTCATTGAGTTGTTGGGCTGAAAGCCTATCTTGTTCTTCTTGGAATGGTTTTCTTTTCAACTCTAACAAGGCTTGTTGTTCCACCTCTAGGTGTCTAAACCTTTCTTCTTTAGTGGCTTGTTCATCCAGAAAGGCTTTCTTTTTGCGCTCAATTCTTTTAAGCCTTTCATTTTCATATCTTAAGGTTGTTTTGAGTGGAGAGTTGGGCCTTGAATGTTTGAACAAGTCGTTAGTAAATGTTGCATTTACATAAGAATCACTAGATTCATTGTGTTGGTCTTCATGTTGTGACCGTGCATCTTGGTGAGCTCACCCATAATGTCTTTCAACTCTTTGATGGGTGTCTAAATATCTTGAGTTAATAGGGGGTGATTCCGGTTGATTGTCATCACCAAACAACATGTTATCCCTATGTCTTTAGAAAATGTCATCAAGATTTTGATCCATCGCTTCTCTCTCCTTTCTAGTCATGGTGTAGCTCATGTCCATATCTGATTGAGAAGGTGCCAAAGAGGTACTCAACTCACTAGGATTTCTCTTTGGGTCAAACCAAGCCTCAGACTCACTCCTAGGTGATTGATCAAAGATGGGTTCCTTGCCCTTTCACTTTTGATGAGTTTGGACTAAGGGTAACTGATCAAAGACAACTTGAGGTTGTTTTCCTTGACTAACTTGGTACCTTGTCATAACCGACATGAAATAAAAAGACCCTTGGTGATAAGATGACCCTACAAAATGTCAATACCAAACTAGGATAGTAAGAGTGTTCAATTGTCCAAAAAGAGATGGTGAGATAGAAAGCTAACAAGAGGTATAAACCAACACTGCCATAGAGGTGTATAATAAAAGGATGAGTATCCTAACACATATGGACCAGGAGGATGGATTTACCCAAATATATTTGAAATTGAAATTGAATTTTTGTGGAAGTGAATTGGACAAAAGAGTACTGAAACTCTCCAAGTGTGTTACTAAAGAATCTCAAGGTGTACTTTTTCAACAAGGATAATTCCTAATTTATTGATGCCAAGCGAGAATACTTTGTAAAATCAGAGAACACTAATTCAAGGGGTCTAAAAATAGGAACCTAAGGTACAAACAGGTTTCTAGTAGCAGAGTAAGTCACCTACTAAAATTTGGTCGACTAAGGAAAGACTAAAAATTGCATAAACCAGACAGATAGCAAAAAATACTGTGTGACAGTTTCCAAGCTAATAGTACGATAATTTTTGACCTGGCAATATTTCGCAGGCATCAGTGCGATAGTTTCTAGGTAGCCTGTGTGATACTTTCCAAGCCAGTGGTGCGATAGTTTTTCAGTAACAAACTATTGCACGATAAATCTCAGAACAGTGTGCTATAAAGTTTTAGGATCGTATGACTCTTGACCAGTGAGTGCTAAAAATTTCAGTTTTAAGGGCAATTTGGTCAAAATTTCAGTTTGAAGGTTGGATTTTTTGATTTCAAGCATAGTACTAGCAGTAATCAGATAAGTTTGCAAATAGTAGGTGATCAAACATGTCATAAAACACTTGCACAAGGGCAAAAGCAACCTTGCCAAGACAAGCAATTGTGATATCAAAGCAATAAAATCCTATGAATGTTACCATGATGTTTGATTTTTGAGAACGTTTACACAGGTAGATCACAGCGAGAACACTTCAAGCACTTACTAGCCTAAAAAGACAATGGCTCAATACTTAACAACTTGGCCCACAATTGATGCTCCATTTCCTCACACAAAGTGGTTACCCACAATAGATATTGGCTTTGTCGTGGAAGTACCAATGACACAACCAAAGGAACATAGATGGTGAGTAATCTTGGGGTGATCTAGGTTAGTCCACTAGGATCAATCCTTGCACCAAGAAGCTAAGAGACAAAATAGGGTGGCTTCTATCTATGGTTCTTAGTAAGGGCTTCCATTCATAATACCCCTCTTGGTCCCCAAAGGGACTCCTTACCTTGCGGCAAGTAATGGACTCGCGGCCACAAGAGTACCTTAAGCATTCTTGCTCAATATTTTCCTCATGGTTACAATCCCACAAGTACTCACATCAAGTGAAGATAAGTACTACGTCTACCAAGGTTTTGTGTCCTTGATAGCCTTGAGTTTATAGTGGGTTGGAATAGCTAGCAAAAGGGTTGTCCCCACTTGGGTCATTCCTCTTGATTGCTCAAGAGTAGGCCCGCTAAAAGATTCTAAAACTAAACAAAAAGTGGATCAACCTTTGAGTTTCAAAATTTCTGTTTCACCTCAAGGGTGAAGAGCATATTCTCCTAGCTCAAAAATTTCTTCCAAACACACCAAGAAAAGGTTCAATTACCCTCTTGCTTTTAAAATCCAAAGATGGGTCAAGATTTCTATTTCACCATAAGGGTGAAGAGCATACTCTCCTACCACCCAAAGATTCCTACAACAAGATATTAAGTGACTATACAATGAAACAACTAGTATATGCCGCACTCAAAAGAAAGCAATTAAACAAGCACTTGATTGGTTTTTATGCTTTGGGAAGCCTTGCAAAAACCATTAGTAGCCCTTGTGGATTTGGAGCTTTGACATGCATTCTTTTAAGAAAATATTAAGCAATGAGAGCACCTACAAGCACAACTTGTTAGCCCTACAAGGGTTAGCACATCAAAACCAAATGAAATCTACAAATAAACCCTTGTTCTACCACAACAAATCAGAAATCAAAATCAAATAGACCAAATCTTGAAAAGAAATGTCAAAGATTACCCACTACTAGGCCTAGATGATATTTCTATTAGAGAAAGAGTAGTGCGATACTTCTCTGTATACTGCTGCGATACTTTATCCTTGTACGATAGTTCACGATACCTGCATGTGACAAAGAACAAGACAACTGTGTGGCAGAGTCTGCAAGGATGTGTGATACTTTGACTAGTAAAATATCGCACTGGTATACAGTAAACTATCGTACGACACTAGAAGACTGTCACATGATAATTTTGTCAGAAAAAAATAGAGAGCCAAAACAACAAGTAAGTATTGATGAAAAATTGATTGAAATGCATAAAAAGAAGGACAAAACAAGAGTGTTCTGCCCCATGGTGGGTGCCAAAAATGTACACACTAAATAGTGCACTTCTCTAAGTCATTACTTCCAAGGGAATCCATGAATGGGAAACCTTGAGAAAGTGACCTAAAGCTCCCTAGGCATGGAGTCACAAGGATGTTGATGTTGCTCTCAGCTAGAGCTATTGAAGCATGCAACCTTGCTAGTAAACCACACAATGGGAGATTCAAAGAGACAAGGGCAAGAATGCCAATATCTTCAAGAATCTAGAATAGAATTGCAATGCAACTACACTTAAGAATGAAGATGCAAGCTAAGCTATGAAAATGAAAGATAGAAGTGTTACAAAACCTTACGAATTAAACTATGTGAGCTAATCTAAAGCATAAAGGAAAATAAGATAGATGCCATGAAAGCCATTATGCAATAATAAAACTAGAATGAAAGAATGATCTCCAAAGCTCCAAAGTCTCCAAGAAATCCTGCAACATAAGATTAGTGAAAAATTGGGATCCAAGAATGAGAAAAGAGGTCTCCTTTTAAAGGAATTGAAAAGGAATAGACCATGGAGATTAAGAGGCAAAAGATTTAATCAAGGGTGGAGCTTGAAAGAGGAGAAATCCATGTGCAAAAATATCCTCCAATGGGAAAATAAGAGTTGACTTTTGTGTCCATATGAGACAAAAAGTGCTTTTCTTCTTTTTATAAAATAAGAATAATGCTTTATTTGTGCAACTTAGGATAAGAGGGGAGGGAATTCATTTTAAATAAATAAAGACTTAGGATAAGATGGTTAGCCCATAGAAAATAATCAAATAAATGATAGAACTAGGATTTGATCAAGGAAATTGATATAATTGAAAAATGTTGATTTTTTGAAAATATTGATTCAGGGATTTGATAAATTATTGAATGGGGGCCCAAAGTCTAGGTGACCATTTTAGGATGCATACACCCTACAATAGAAATTACTCCTAGGAAATATCTGACTGCTCCCTTAAGGATTTTTCCACTATCAACTTGATTAGACAGTGGTGAGAGACAAAATTTCATTTACCCTCTTGAACTAGAATGACTTGCTTTGACAAAATACCAAAGACAAAACTAGGGACATTGATAGGTCTATTATCATGTCTTAAGTAGCTCAAGAATTTAAAGTGAACAACATGTAGGAATGAGTGCCGCCCTTTGTAGGTGAAATACCTAATGATATAAACTGCACATTGTTTAAATGGCTCAGGAATAGATAGTCGAAATGTACCTTGTTTCCTATCAACTTCAAGCGGCTGGTCTATATGTAGAGTGAATTGAGCTCTGGAAGTAGTTGGGTCAAGATTATCTAAAAATTCCTCACCCTCCAGCGGTAATCCCATGACCTCTACAAAAATTGACTGAGAAAATGGCACCTTCAGTCCTTTAACTGTGGCCACTCCATCTTTTAAGAAGTTAAGAAATTGAAGTGCAACCTTGTCATCCCAGCTAGTTAGTTTCTGGACACAATCTATCTAACCCCTTGCCTGGAAATATGACCTACAATTCTGGTCTTTGAGAAAAACACCATGCACAGTAGGCTCCCTTCGGATGAGGTCACTACCCATCATCTTGTTTTTGAGATACCCAAACAGAGTTGTAGGAGATAAAATAAACAACTAGAATTTTGAACAAGAAAGCTTGAAAAGGCAAGTGTTAGGATGATTCAACTTTGGAAATTTCTAGCAAAGCAGCTCGAGAAATGAGCTTATGAGTAACATAAATGCAAATTACCATATTATCATTTCATAATTACTCATAAGTACTCTCCACAGAACTCGTACTCAACATAACCTGCCACCTTAGTTTTATACGTACGAAAGATAACACACAGCATAATGATTTTCAAAACTATCTAGTCATGGAAGAAAAATACAAGTATGACAGGAGAAAGGAATAAATATAAAGATTGCATAAACATAATGACAAAAAAACTAATATAACTTCCCCCCTAGCTAAAATGTTGCAAGTGGGCCCTCACTTGTAGTAATGACAAGGCATACGATAAAAATAAGAGGAAAACAAATTAAAGTTGCATACCTTGAAATGTGTACTAACCTGAAGTGCTAGTGAGGTGGCAGTTGTTACGATCCATGAAGGAAAGAAAATATGAGGTGGATGGATGATAGGCTAGAAATGAAGCAAAAATTTACTACGGAGAAGTGACTTTCGTTAAGAAAGTATTTATTATGAAAGTGAAAAGATATTTTTATATAGAGGAAGGAAAATGAGCATAAAGCTCATTACGAGTTGCTGCAGGAAGTGCATCACCAACGACATAAGAGAATTGCTGCAGGAACTCATCCTTGCTCTGGGGTTTGTGATACAACTCAATCTGTGACCATTGACCAGCAGTTTGAAATGTGGTGGATCAACTGTGGAGAGCTGAACTGCGCCATTTGGAAAGACTGCAATTATCTCATATGGTCCAAGCCATCTTGTTTGGAATTTCCCTAGGTTATGCTGGTACCGAGAGTCATAGAGGAGCACCCAGTCTCCAACTGAAAACTCTTTATCCTTGACAAACTTGTCATGCCATTGCTTGCGCTAATGTTGGATCAATTTGGTGTTATGTGTATGCACCCTAAAATGGTCGCCTAGACTTTGGGCCCCATTTATTCAATTTGTCAAATATCAATTTTCTGAATCAATGCTTTACAATATATTCAAATCAATTTCCTTGATCAAATCATAACTATTTCAATCATTTCAATAATCTCCTAAGGTTTAATCATGTCATCAATAATTTTATTTAATTAAAATAAATAATCCCTTTTAAATAAATAAAATAACTTTATTTAATTGAAAGTAATATCTCTTAAGCAAAATAAATTTATTTAATTAAAACCCTTTTTAATTAAATGATTTTATTTTATTTAATTAATATTCATCTTTTAATTAAATAACCTTATTTTATTTAATTAAAAGAGAATTATTCTTTTAAAATAAATAAAATCCTCTCAAAAGATCTTTTGTGATGAAAAAAGGAAATAAGTGAAATAAAAATAAATAAAATAAAGAGATTTCCTTTTCTCTCCACACTTTCTAAAAATGAGATTTCTTTCCTCCTTTTGCATTAATCCCACATTGATCTTGGAGATGCATTCTTTTCATCAGTTTCTTATATAAGGAGCCCTCTCCTTCTCAATTAAAGATCCAAAATTTTTAGAATATTGTTATGCTGCTAGTTTTTACATTAGAGTTTTTGAGATCATTATTTAGCTTGCATATTTACATATAGTCTTATACTCATAGCATTTTAGTTTAATTTATTTCATTGTTTTAGCTTGATCTCCATTTCAATAAAGTAGTTTATTTTCTTGCATTACAATCATATAGATTAATTAGTGAATTAGTTTATTTCTTACATTGCAATCATATAGATTAATTTCATTTGTAGGCAAGGACTTGACAATTCAATGGAGATTAGCATTCTTTCTTCTCATCCTTGAATCTCTCATTCTGTGGTGTACTTGCATGGGTTCAACTCAATCAATCTGAGGGCCTCATAACAATTCATGCACTCCACAGATAGAGAGCTGCGAATCGATATCCAAGAGCTCATTATTGAGTATTTTTGGATGCAAGGATTCATAGGAGTGTGACCATTCTCCCTCACACATTTTGGCGCCTACCATGCTTCTAATAAAATGTAAATGATGTGCCATGTTGATTTGATGATAAAGTGTTATGGATAGCTAGTCGCTCTTTGTTCAAATGCTTTTTCATAGGAATTATAAGGAGGTGTAATGACATAATTAGGGGCATTTAAATTGGTTTATTTTTCTCTTTTCTGCAGTAATTGACCACAATCATTTCAGGACGGTGCTCCTAGAATTCTCGAGCTTAAATGAAAACCCAAGCAGATATAGAGCTTCTCAACACAACTGCATATCTACATTAGCTGCCGCCATTTATATCTGAAACAAAATCAGTGTTTCTTTGTGGAATAGAAGTTCGGCTATATATGAGAGATTATGGCAACCACTTAGTATAGATTTGCATGCTAATCACATACCTTAGATTAATATTCTATCAACAAAGGATTCAATACGCATGTGGCTAGATTCTCATTGCTAAATGATTCATGAAGGAACAAGGGTTGTATTTTGATGGAGTGCAATCTGATATGTTACATTTTTTTTCTTGTCTATAATCTATGTTAAACAAAAAATAGCAAAGAAGACAACCCTCTTTCCCATGTCCAAACATTTTGAGCATTGATCTCTATTTAACCGTCACCAAGAGTTATACGGCTTGACAATTTTGTGAAAAGATCGCTCTGAAATTATTATTTTTTGGGAAGAAAATCACTTTGAAATGGATTGAATGACTTAGGTTTTTCAGTATGTCTCTAACTTAAAAAAATAAGCTTGTAAAAGTGATCAAGTACTTTAGGTTGATATTCTTTGCAAATAAATCTTTCTAAAATGAGTCAAATGCTCTGGTTTGATTGGTGCCGGTGAACTGTATAAAAATGCCGATTCAATCTAAGTGAGGATGAGGCATTTCTAATTATTTGAATGTCTTTGTTTTGACCAATCATAAGTTGATCATTGGCATCGATTTGATTCATGAAAAGAAGAGTCCAGCGCTTGAATGAATGGTGTACGCAAATGCCGTAGCAATAAAACATTTGTATTCACTTTAGATTACCCCCTTGTATGCTGATAGAGTAATCATTTTGTGATGTACACTATCAAATGGTCATTCCTATGCTTGGTGTGCACACTACTACATCTACGGTTGGCTGGTGCAATTACAACATCTCTATCCAATTACTACACTTTTGATAAAAGTGGCCACATTTATGATTTTGTATGTTGAAGTTGTCTTTTTTTTATTAAACTAATCGCTGCTATTTTTTTTCAAAACACATGATGCAAAACAATTTGTTTTATGAAAAGGGCTGGTGTAAAGGATTCACACCCTAGAAACATTTCATTTGTTTTTCATCTCTTCTCTATTTGTAATGGAACGTGGGATGTGGTTTGGGTTGCTGGTTGAATCAATTAGTTTGAAGTCAGCTAAAATAAAATTGTCCCTCAATGCAAACCAAGATTGCTAAAAAGGCATTTAGATACGATAGAAAGGAATAGGAAGAAGACTTTGTTCAAATGTGTGCTAAATTCTGGATTGCAGATCTTTGGACCTAAGGTGAGTTCTTACAATCTCTATAACACTTGGTTTGGGCATAAAATTAATCTCTCATGTGTTTGGCTTGAGTGTTTACATGCTTTCATAAAACACATTTCAATTAATGCTCTTAATGGGAAATGAATGAACATAGATTTACTTTAATACAAGTTTGTGTTTAAGTGAATGCTTGTGTTTAAACATTAAGTAATTCTTGCTTCTAATATCAAAAAATATCATTGAGTAATTTAGGGCATGGATTCATTCTTTGTTTACATGAAGAGTTAAATGCACCACTTTGTGGATTCGATTCATGTTTACTTGGAAAGTTAAATACTCCATGATTCAAACCCTCTTGCGCTTATGAGTAGTATTGATAAGCAATCTTAGAGTACTTTTGATTGATCTTGTTAGGTAAATTGGGTTGTTGGACTCACTTATTTCTAATCACCCCTCATTTCCGCCCTTTGGATGCAAGGTTAGCATTCATACATAGGGGAGGGGTCTACTTGAAAAGAGCATTAAGTGTTCCACAAAGTTTTTCCCATTTTGTGCTTTCTTGATCTCATTAGTGTTCTAAGGTGTGGACTCACTTTGAATTTTTGTGAGGAGTTAAATGCACCACTTTGTGGACTCACCTCACATTTACTTGAAGGGTTAAATGTACCACCTTTAGTGCTTTCCAATACTTTTGATAGTGAATTACTTAATTTTTTATTTTTAGAAGGTCTGCTTGGGGATTTCATCACCTCAAGGGATGACCTTAACTCCCGTGTTCCAGTGGAGTATAAATATCGAGAGGTGAATCCAAAGACACCTCTCTTGGGAATGAGTTAGATTTCACTCTTGGCTAAGCCTCAAAGAACTCTATACCTTTGAGAAGTGAAGGAGGAGATTTGGGTTGCCGTCTCCCCCCAGCTGTGTGATTTTGGATTCTTCTCATCTACAGATTTGTGCCTCACGTACCTTGCGTATATCAAGGACTCCTTTTAGAAAAGCCATGTATATCCCTATAGATAGCTTGACAGGATGTTGTTGTGTTCTAAGTGCTTGCTAAAACATTTTCAAGAACATAAACAAGTAGAATCTTTAAGGAGTAGCATACTAAGTCACTATTCTTGTTCATGTGCAAGGTTTCTTTGCCCCTTGCTCATTGTTTGAAGACAATTGCTTGCTTGAAATCCTTGATTGCTGTCTTATGTACTTGATCAATGATAAAAATCTATTGATGTACTTACTTGATCTTTGAAAATGAACAAGAAATTGAAATCCTGAGTTTTTCAATTAGGTGACTTGTCCCAGTTTTAGAGACCTGTTCTGTATTTAGGATTCTTGTGTTTTTGACCTTTTGAGTTAGTGATCCTTGAGGCCATAAGAGATTTTTCTTGAGAGTGACAAATTAGGAATTGTTCCTGTCAAATAGATAATTTTTTTTGACTCTTTGATAACACACTTGGAGAGTGCTAGTAATCTCTTTGTCCACCCATTTTCATAAAATTCAAATTTAGTATAATTTGTGTAAGTCATCCTCCTGATCCATATGTGCTAGGGTATTCACCCAAAAATTGAGCACCTCTGTGGTAGTGTTGGTTTGCACCTATTTGCAACAATTCTATTTCACCATCTCTCTCAGACAAGAGAAAACTTTTACTATCCTAGTCGGGTATTGACGTTTCTTAGAATTGTCTTTTTCCCGAACTCTCCCTTTCATGTCACTAACAACAAGATATCAAGTGAGCCAAGGAAAGTGACCTCAGATAGTTTTCAACCAACTACCCCCAGTTGAGACTCGTCAAAAGAGAAATGAAAAGGAACCAATATTTGACCAGTCACCTAGGAGTAAGTCTAAAACCTGGTTTGACTCGAAGAGCCATTTTAGTGAGTTGAGTACCCCCTTAGCACCTTCCCACTCAGGTATGGATATGAGTTACATCGTGACTCAGTGGGAGAGGGAAACCATGGATCAAACTCTTGATGACATCTATGAACGACACAAAAACAACATTATATTTGGGAATTCTTCTCATGATGATCAACCTGGTTCACCCCTCATTAATGCTAGATATTTGGATGCTCATCGAAGGGATGAAAGGCATAAGAGACGAGCTCACCAACAATAATGGTCACAACATGAAGACCAAGACAATGAACCTAGTGGTGCTCATGTCAATGCAACGTATACCAATGACTTATTCAAGCAGTCTAGACCAAGTTCACCACTTCAAAATACCTCAAGGTATACAAGTGAGAGGCTAAAAAGAATTGAGCGGGAAAAATAGGCTGCAAAAAATGAACGAGCTGCAAAAGAAGAAAAACTTAGGCTTCTAGAAGAGGAACAACGAGCCTTGTTGGACATAGAGAGAAAAGCATTCCAAGAGGAGCAAGATAGGCTATTAGCCCAACAATTAAACACTCAATTCAATAATAGGGGTGCTAACAGTGGAAATAATTCTCCTCCCTCCACCCCTTCCTGAACACCAAGAAGTAGAAGGTGGTCAAGAACCCCTTCTAGATCTCCTAGTCCTAGAGGAAGAAGGGCCTCTCAGTATGCTCACTATAGGAGGCAAACCCCTCCTAGAAACTCAAGACCACACTCCCAACATGTACATCATGGTTCCCAACATGGAGGTGGTAGCTCACATTATGACCTTGATACTCAAGAATTTATGCGAATGCAACAAGAGCCTATCTTCCAACAGTATGTGGATAGGTATTTGGAACAAAACAAAGATAAATTCTTGGAAAGTCTAATAAAAAAGGGCGCCAGAGTCCCTTATAATTTTGATGTGGACAACAAAATACAAAAGCAAAATCCCTCTCAAGAGGAAGAAATCCACCAAATGAAGAAAATGATGGAGAAAATGATGCAACCTAAGAGCTCATTCTCACTAGACTCAATTTGTCCTAATCCATTCGACAAGAGTGTGAGTATGAAGGATTTTCCAAGGAGGGTGGAATTCCCTCAATATGATAAATATGATGGCAGTGGTGATCCACATGACCATGTGCACCAGTTCTATACTATGAGCTTTGAATTTCATTAGGATGACTCCTATTTGATGAGGTTATTCCCTAGAAGTCTTAAAGGACAAGCAATGGAATGGTTTACCAATATCACTCCCCCCATCAAGACTTTTAGAGAACTTGTTCATAGATTCGTTCAACACTTCACATATAATTTGTCAAGATTTGTTACTATGTTGGACCTATGCAACTTGAAACAAAATCAAGGGGAACCCTTTGTTATCTTCTTATAGAGGTGGAGGAGACAGTGCTCTTGGTATCCTAGGATGATCTATGAGGATGAAAAGATTGACATACTTATCAGTAAATTGGTGCCTGAAATGAGATATGAGATTAAAAAGATAGTCTTCAATTCCTTTGATACCATGGTTGAATGATCTGAATTATTTTGTCAATTCAAAGGACAATACCAAAAGAAGAAACATTGGTATTGTAAATACACAATAAACAAATTTTAAAAATTTTCTTCATTCATAATTCTAAGAATCTGGTACAATTTTTGGACAATCTCGTAAGTGAGATGGATGCTCGTTAATCGATCTGCTTGGACAAACTCGTAGATGAGTTGTATGTCGAGTTGATAGAAGTTGGGCTATCCCATGAATGAGATGTATGCCCATGAACTCCATAAGATCTGATAGCAATCTCAGCAAACAAGATGTGTCTCCATTTCTTTCTACTCTTGAATTTGGCTTCAACCTCTTTATAAATCTTCATTTGAAGTTGAAAGGTCATTACATTTGCATTCCCATTAGAAGTTGAACAGACAACCTAAACTTGAAAGTTCATTATAATTAAAAAATCTCATTTAATGAGATGTTGAATCATTTTCTAATCATTCCTCCTTCCTTAGAAGGCAATGGGCCCCATTGCCCTACCATCTTCCAAATGAAGCAACGATTTTCCAAAATCATAATTCTTTCATGAAATTTTTTTTTCTTTTAGAGCGCTCCTCTGTATTGGGTAGCTGAAATTGCAAATGAGTGTGTGAATTTTTCATTGCAAGAAGAGGAGCATAACCTCTGACTGCACCACAGAACCCACTTGAGATGGGGATTCACAGGCGCATAACTCGAACAATCTGCATAGGAACAAGAAATTACAGAGCTCTTATGCAAGACTGTTAGACACAAAAGTGAACTTTCAGATATGTTGGTGTCCCATTATAACTCGATGGTTCTAAATCTGCAACCACTTAATCATCTTGGCTTCCTTTATAAACATTGATTTCAGAGATCCATATTCCTTTGATATCTTTGGAGTCTTCTATGGATTAAGATTGAAAACACCATCTCTCGGCAACACCCCAAACATGAAATAACTCTGATTCGAAGTCACCAACAACCATTTTTACACTTACCATGGATTGAGAATATAATTCATTACCATACGGGTCTGTCACAGTACGTACATGGACATAATACATATTTGCCACCTTTTCCTTGCTGCAAGACTGAATACCCAACATGATAGTCTTTAGCTGTTATGAATGAATGATCTTTAATATCATTTGGTCATTCCAACTATGAATAATCTGTAGAATCAGAACTTTCTTGGGCCCTCTTTTCAATAACCGTAGACCCATATTCTCTTAGCGCTACTCAGTATAGTTAGACTGAATAATTAGTCCTGATAATAAAATTAAACCAGTACCATAATTTGGTAACGGTTCTTGACAAAATCGTTTCTTCTTAAATTCAATCTACAATGAATGCTCAGATTTTAAAAATCAATTCTCTGCTACATGAGAAACCGCCATCATCCCAAATCGGCCCTATCATGGGAACCGATTCTAATTAATATCAAACTGTCAAAACTTGATTTCTATCACTGTTATAAAACTGAACATAGGCTAAACCAAACTAATGATATCGGTTGACAATCTTTTAAATAGAATAATCATAACCCGATAATGAAGAACATGAGTATCCCAAAAATCAGGACTGTTACAATAACCCGAAATAATACACCGCCAAATCAAATGGAAATTAAGAAACCTAATTGCAGGAGACCCAATGCTAATTTTTGAGGGAGAAGATTAGAAAACCTTCATTTTGGGCTAAATCTGATTGTAGACACATTTAAAGCGATCGAACTTGGCTCTGATACCACTGATCTGAATTATTTTGTCAATTCAAAGGACAATACCAAAAGAAGAAACATTGGTATTGTAAATACACAATAAAAAAATTTTAAAAATTTTCTTCATTCATAATTCTAAGAATCTGGTACAATTTTTGGACAATCTCGTAAGTGAGATGGATGCTCGTTAATTGATCTGCTTGGACAAACTCGTAGATGAGTTGTATGTTGAGTTGATAGAAGTTGGGCTATCCCGTGAATGAGATGTATGCCCATGAACTCCATAAGATCTGATAGCAATCTCAACAAACAAGATGTGTCTCCATTTCTTTCTGCTCTTGAATTTGGCTTCAGCCTCTTTATAAATCTTCATTTGAAGTTGAAAGGTCATTACATTTGCATTCCCATTAGAAGTTGAACAGACAACCTAAACTTGAAAGTTCATTATAATTAAAAAATCTCATTTAATGAGATGTCGAATCATTTTCTGATCATTGAAACTGCATGTCGAATTGAAGATGTCCTAAGAGAACAAGGCATTTTGACCAGACATAGCAACAATGGCAACAATGGTCAACACAACAACAAGGATAAAGGGAAGAACAATAGTTGGAACAAGAACAAACAAGTTGTCAATGATGGAGTTGTGGACTCTTCCCAATCAAGAGATCAAGGTGTTCTTAATTTGACTAGTGCTGTGCAAGCCATGAAGCTTAATGCACCTCCACAGCAAGAAAGTAAACCAAGATATTAGGAGAGGCCCAAAAAGGAGAAGCGAAAATTTACCAAATTGGGTGACTCATATGAGGATGTTCTCAAAACTCTCATTGCTAACAACTTGACACATCCTCAGGATCCTACAAAATTTCACATTCCTAAACCCAAGCCACATTGGTGGGACGACAAGGCATTCTATAAATTTCACAATGGTGTTGGCCATACTATTGAAAACTGTTGGAGATTAAAACATATCATCCAAGATCTCATAGAAAGTGGAAAGCTTCGAGTTGATGGTCTGAATACCAATGCTGATCATAAGGCTTTTAAGGAACCGTTGCCTAATTATGAAAAGGGGGAAACCTCTAAATCAAAGAACGACAAAGCTGCAATCAACTACACTTACACAGTGATAGAAAATGTGGTAAACATGCTTGAAGTTGTGGAGCCAAGTGTTAATATGATGAGGAGTAAGGACCCACATGGTTATGACTCTCCCCCTATCTTTGACAAAAAACTTGTTGTGGTGCTGAGAGGTCCTCATTCTAGGCTATCTTCTCAAGACCTTAATGTCATTACCAGGAGTCAAGGCCCTATCATTCTTAGAGGTCCTAGTTCAGGTCCATCCAATAAACCCAAGCAAGTGGCATCCAAGAATGTCACCACAAAGTCTGCCAGTGATCCCAAACCAAATTACAATCTTGTAGATCAGTTACAGAAAAATCCAGCTCAGATTTCAATCTTGGAGCTATTAGAGTTGTCCCCAAGACACAAACAGGTCCTTGAGGATGCTTTGTGCATAGCCAATGTTCCCAACAATTTAGATGTCGACCAATTTCAAGGCATGGTGAATCACATTACTATCCCACATTACCTCTCTTTCTTAGAAGATGATGACAAATCCCTAAGCCATCCACACAATCTTGCCCTTCACATTGAAGTAATGATTCATAAAACCTATGTCAGATGCATGTTGATAGATGGGGGTGCTGGGCTAAATATTTGTACTTTAAGTTTGTTAAAAACTTTGGGATATTTAGAGCAAGTGATTGACACTAGAAAGAAGATCACTATAAAGGCCTATGATGAGGTAGAATGAAGTTCTAATGGGTTGGCTGTCCTTCCTGTCAGGATTGGCCCAGTTGAAAAAGATATCTTGTTCCAAATTATTGATGCTGGACCCCTTGCATACAATATTTTATTGGGTAGAACATGGATTCACAACATGCAGGTAGTGTCATCTACCTACCACCCGTGTGTTAAGTTCCCCTACAATAGTGTGTTAAGTTCCCCTCCTTAGCCTTTCTCCATCATGCCTTGTCCTTGTTGCCTTGGTTTGGAATTGGTCTTTGTCTTTGTCTAGGGGGAATCACTGTGTTAGCTTTGGTCTCTTGGATATGCTTGTCTTTAGGACACCTTGCAAATGGTGTTTTTCAACACCAACCCAACTGTGTTTTTCAACACAACCCTTGACATCGAGTGTTTTTCAAAACTTATCAGTTTGGTCTTATCCAGTTGGTCATGTGATCTTACCTGCTTGCAAGCATTCGATCCTTACCCTCGGAACTCAGTATCAGTTTACACACTTAAAATTTTTAAATGCAACACTTAATGCTTGAGATATGTGATGATTTTTTTTGTGTGCTGACTGTTATTGATTTTCATTGAATGTCCTTGTCTAATAAGTCTCTCCATGATGCATCGCTAGAAGACTTGGGGCATGGGGCATGTTTTCATTTGCTTTCTACTTGTGGGTATTGTCTTGAACCTCTTTAGTGTCTCTTGTTGTCTCCTTGACACATTTAGGAGATTTAAGGCATCATCCTTGACTATTTTTGCACAACCGTTCTCATGGTCATCTTGGCATTTATGCCTTGACGCGAGTGTGGTTTTGCTACATTAATTTGGGTAAGCTAACATTGCAGTCATCTTGACCTTTATGTCTTTGATGCTCATGTTAGAATCTTTCCACATTCCAATCTGATATAAATCACATTCATATCTTCATAGTCACGTTTTTGACTAGTGATGATTGTGTGATCATCTGATATCCGGTAATAATGGCCCTATGATGAAAATGAGTTCTCTTACATTCTCTAATGAATGATGAACACAAAAATCCTATGTTACCCTATTGCAAGTACACCTTTTCATTTCCATGTAGCTTGCATTATTTAGACTTCATGTTAAATTTGCACTTTTAGGCTACATTATGAGTTTGAGAGGGTTTCCTTCATCTTTCTTGTGGACTTTTAGTCAACTATGGTCATGTTTTGATCTTCATTTTCTTATCTTCTTTCGTGATCTTAATCAAAATTCCCTATCTTAAACAGTTGATTGATTTTGGGGCATCTTCTTTCTAGAGGCAAATTCTCTTTCTTCTCTCCATTTCTTTCCATTTCTTCCAAACTTCTATCTTCCATTCGCTTTCACCCCACTTCTTTTCTTCTAATTCAACCTTGGGGCATAATCTTTCTTGGTAAGCTACCTTAGTTCTGTGATTCTTATATCTTTCATCTTACATCAAGAACCTTATCTTTAGTTCGATTTGATCAAATTTATCAATTTACTATTTCTCCTCTATCTCATTTTGATTTCGATCATGAGGGGGCAGTACCTACCAAACTTCAATGCTTGATTCAAATTTATCAATTGCTTCTCTTGGGGAAACCTTGCTTGAGATTCTTATCTCTTATTTGAGACTTGACAATTACCTGTTCACAGGTGTTGGCCTTGTCTTTTTCAGTCTGCCTATCTATGTCCTGATGTGTTCCCATCCGTCAAACACACATCTGGGTTGTTTTGTGATCCAAAATCAATCTCACACTTCAATTCCATTCTTTGACTACATGTGATCCCGAGTCGACCTCACATTAGTCAAAGAGGGGCAAATGTATGCACCCTAAAATGGTCGCCTAGACTTTGGGCCCCATTTATTCAATTTGTTAAATATCAATTTTTTGAATCAATGCTTTACAATATATTCAAATCAATTTCCTTGATCAAATCATAACTATTTCAATCATTTCAATAATCTCTTAAGGTTTAATCATGTCATCAATAATTTTATTTAATTAAAAGAAATAATCCCTTTTAAATAAATAAAATAACTTTATTTAATTGAAAGTAATATCTCTTAAGTAAAATAAATTTATTTAATTAAAACCCTTTTTAATTAAATGATTTTATTTTATTTAATTAATATTCATCTTTTAATTAAATAACCTTATTTTATTTAATTAAAAGAGAATTATTCTTTTAAAATAAATAAAATCCTCTCAAAAGATCTTTTGTGATGAAAAAAGGAAATAAGTGAAATAAAAATAAATAAAATAAAGAGATTTCCTTTTCTCTCCACACTTTCTAAAAATGAGATTTCTTTCCTCCTTTTGCATTAATCCCACATTGATCTTGGAGATGCAATCTTTTCATCAGTTTCTTATATAAGGAGCCCTCTCCTCAATTAAAGATCCAGAATTTTCAAAATATTGTTATGTTGCCAGTTTTTACATTAGAGTTTTTGAGATCATTATTTAGCTTGTATATTTACATATAGTCTTATACTCATAGCATTTTAGTTTAATTTATTTCATTGTTTTAGCTTGATCTCCATTTCAATAAAGTAGTTTATTTTCTTGCATTACAATCATATAGATTAATTAGTGAATTAGTTTATTTCTTACATTGCAATCATATAAATTAATTTCATTTGTAGGCAAGGACTTGATGATTCAATGGAGATTAGCATTCTTTCTTCTCATCCTTGAATCTCTCATTCTCTGGTGTACTTGCATGGGTTCAACTCAGTCAATCTGAGGGCCTCATAACAATTCATGCACTCCACAGATAGAGAGATGTGAATTGATATCCAAGAGCTCATTATTGAGTATTTTTGGATGCAAGGATTCACAAGAGTGTGACCATTCTCCCTCACACATTATGCAGGGTAGATTTTATCCACTCATCAAGGCCATTCAAACTCAGAATCCTATCTTGTTTTGCTGCAGTGAGATCCATCTCCAGATCAAGAGCTGTCCTAAGTGTCTTATGTTTGAATTCAATAGGCATGACTACAGAGCGACCATAGACAAGCTCAAATGGTGTGAAACTGGTTGTAGACTTCCATGTAGTTCGGTATGCCCAAAGTGCTTCAGGAAGTTGGATAGCCCAATCTTTCTTATGAATGGCTACTGTTTTAGTGAGAATAAATTCCAACTCCATATTGGTAATTTCCACTTGCCCATTAGCTTGGGGGTGATAGGGTGAAGACTTACCATGCCTGATGTTATATTCCTCCATCAAAGCAGCAATCAAATTGGAAGTAAACTAAGTACCTTGATGAGATTGAATCTCCCTTGGTACTCCAAATCTAGTGAAGATGAATTCATAAAGGAACTTTACAACATTGTTATCTTGAGGGTGCTTCATAGGTTTAGCCTCAGCCCATTTTGTAACATAGTCAGTGCAAACAAGGATATAGGATTTACCTTGGGAAGAGGGCTCAATAAGACCAACAAAATCAATCCCCCATTTGTCAAAGGTTGCGACAACTACCTATGGCTACAAGGGAATTTTATTTGTGTTTCTAGGCCATCCCATGCATTGGCATTTGTCACACTTTTTAGTGTAATGAGCAACATCTTTGTGTAGACTGGGCCAATAGTAACCTGTAGTCAAAATTTTCAATGTTGTTCTTTTGGTAGCAAAATGTCCACCGCAAGGTTCATCATGACATGCCTTGAGGATATCATAGGTTTCATCCTCTCTAATGCATCTTCTAGTTACTTGGTCAGGACCAGTATAAAAAATGAATCCAAAAATCCATGAATAATTAAAGCTCTTTTCAGTTAACAACCTTCTTTCTTTAACAGAGAAATGAGCTGGTGTCTTACCAGTTGTGAGATAATTAGCAATATCGACATACCAAGGATTGTGCACAGTTAGCAAGAAAAGATGTTCATCAAAAAAATTGTCATCAATGGTTGTAGGATCATCAAGTACATGCAACCTAGAAAGAAAATTAGCTACCACATTGGTTTTACTAGGTTTATCTATGATGGTAATGTCAAACTCTTGCATAAGCAGCAACCAGCGAGCCAATCTGCTAGAGATTGCAGGCTTGTTTATGAGATACTTAATAGCAGAATGGTTAGTATGTACATAGATCTCATATCCAGTAATGTAGTCTTTGAATTTATTCAGGGCATAAATGACTGCAATAAGTTCTTTTTCAGTGAAAGTGTAGTTAAACTCAGTGCCTTGCAAATTCTTACTGGTAAAGTAAATTGCATGCTCAACAGAGTCCACCTTCTAGCCAAGCACAACTCTAATAGCATAGTTTGAGGCATTAGTATGGATGTGAAAAGGAAAGCCCCAATTAGGTCCTCGCAAAACTGGTGCTATAGTGAGAACTTCTTTAAGCTGTAGGAAAGAGTTTGCACACTCAGAATCCGAAGCAAATTCAACATCCTTCTTGAGCAAGTTATACAGTGGTGCTGCAAGCCAACTGAAATCTTTTATAAAATTTCTATAATACCTGACATGTCCAAGAAAACTTCGCACATCTTTTTATTTTTCTGGAGTAGGTAATGTGCTAATTACTTCAATCTTGGTAGGGTCCACTTGAATACCTTTTGAAGACATGAAATGTCCTAAGACAACCCCTTCTTCCATCATCATGAAGCACTTTTCACTATTAAGAGAGAGGTTATAATAATGAAATCTCTAAAGAACTTTCTCCAAATTTGCCTTGGCCTCATCAAAAGTATGCTCATAGGTGGTAAAGTTATCCATGTAAATCTCCATGCAATCAACAGAGATATTTGAGAATATACTGATCACAGCTCGTTGGAAGGTAGCAGGGGCATTACACAACCCAAAAGGTAGCACTGAATAGGAAAATGTACCCCATGGGCAGGTGAATGTTGTCTTCTCCTGGTCCTCAGGGGCTATTTGTATCTGATTATAACCGTTGAATCCATCCAGAAAAGAGAAGTAATTCTTTCCAGCTAAGTTATCAAGGACTTGATCTATGAATGACAATGGAAAGTGGTCCTTCTTAGTGGATGTGTTAAGCTCTCTATAGTCAACACAAAATCTCCACTTCCCTCCTTTTTTAGGAACTATTACAAGAGGGAAGACCCACTGACTATCAGAAATGGGATAGATGAAGCCAATATTTAATAACTTCTGCAACTCATTCTTTACTATATCCCTTAGAGCTGGGTTAACCCTTCGCTGAGGTTGGTGAACAGGTCTGAATTCAGGGCTGATATAAATTTTGTGAGTACAGAGCTTAGGGTCTAAACCTTTCATGTCAGTATAATCCCAAGCAAAGGTTGATTGATGTTTCTTTAGAAGCTGCAGGACATCTGTCTGTTGAGAGAGAGTTAAGGCACTGTTTACATTTAACTCCCGCTCTGAGCTAACCTCTAGCTTAGTGACCTTTTCTGCCATGGACAACTGAGCAATTAGGGAAGACTCCATTTCATAAGGTAGTAATGTATGAAGAAATTTAGAAGTTTCTAAATACTGCAGGGCATCAATCGGTGGTAACAAAGTGTCAAGAACACAGTTCTTTTGGGAACACACTTAGGATTGCACTCCATACTCATTCAGAATAATAGAGGAAATGATTCCATCTTCTTCCCTAGAAGCTACAAAAGGTTCCCTGGATATAATCATTAACTGACAAATTGAATTAACCTCAGGTTCAGTATCATCCAAATCTGGACAGATTATCTTGTCATCTTGCAATAGAGGTTGAGCTGGGGAATATAGAGTCAAATTTTTAGTGTTGACTCCATTGGATATAGCCATTTTTCCTTACCAAAAAGCTATATAGACATTTGCAGTAGCTAGCCAAGGCCTGCCTAGAATTATTGGATATCCTCCCATGTTAGCCTTTGGAGAAAGGACAACAAATTCAACTGGATATTCCCAAGAATTCAAGGTGACTATTAAATCCTCTACCATCCCATCAGGTGTAATGGTGGAACTATCATCAAGCTGAAGGATGGTTGGGGTTTCCCTAAGATCGATGATATGCAACTGAGACATTACTTCCTTGGTCATGACATTTATGGATGCACCTAAGTCAATTAGAGCATTTTGGACTTGCATTCCTTGAATAGTGATCGTAACCATAGGGCTACCAGGATCAGAATACTTGGGAACTATCAATTTCTCCAGCATTAGATCAGATAATTGGCCTTGGACATGTATGGTTTTGGGATCCTTTTTCTTCCTCCCAAGCTGCTTGATACAAGCTTCCTTGATGGCTTTAGTATATGCCAGTACTTCCTTTATGGCATCTAACAAGGGAATCTTTACTATCATTTTCTTTAGTTGGGAAAGAAAATCCAACACTACTTGATTTTCCACTGGCCTAACTTGTTCCTCCAACCTATGAGGAAATGGGGGTTCTTGTGCTGCCGGAGAAACATGGTTGACTGGTACCTTAGTTGGTTCTACTGAGGCATCCTCAACTTTGGTAATGATAGGCTATTATTGAGGAGGAAGAGTTGTGCCAGATCTTAAATGGATATTATTCAGGGAAATTACATAGCTTTGCTGCTGCGTTGTTGGTTTAGCATTGTTGGGATTAGGAGTAGGTTGAGCAGGAAATTGAGTCTATTTAGGGGAAGTAGTATTAGCTACAGGAGGAGGCATCAAAGCCTGCTGCTGAGGTAGTGGCATCAAAGCTGGTTGGTTTGATTGGTTCATCTAATTATGTGGTTGTTTCCACCCTTGTTGGGACTTTTTCCAGGGTTGCTGAGGTTGTGACCAACCCTATTGAGATTGTTGCCATCCTGGTTGATGCTGCTGCCAACCTTGCTGAGTTTGTTGCCAAATCTGTTGATGCTGCTACCGACCTTGCTAAGGTTGTTGCCAACCTTGCTGACTTTGCTACCAACTATTATACCCACTAAATCCACTATGTTGTTGATTTTGCCATGCATTAGTATTATTAAAATTTTGAAGAGGATCTTGGGGAATACCTAGTCTTTGAGCCCATGGCCTTCGCTGGGCAATGTAGAGCACCTCTTTATTCTCATCAATGGCTTTGAACTCGGTAAGCATTGGTTGGGACTCCAAGCTTGCAACAGACTTACACCAACAATTCTTTTTCTTTTCCCTACAGTGTGGACAGTACTCTGCTAACATTGCATCAAATTCATCTTTCTTTCTCCTTGCTTGCATTGTGTCTAATTGAGTGGTGACATCATTAATGATGTCTTGCTTGAAATCTGATAATAGATTAGATAGCTCCATTTTGGACACCCCTGCACTGTTGGACTTGTGAGGCAAGGCTCTCAAGCCTCTTCCTTTCTTGACAGTGGCTCTTGAATAGTTTAGACATATGCTTTTTATGTCATCCCATGTCTTCTGAGTAATGTCTCCCCCTACCATAAGGTCAAGGGCCTCTATGCTCCCATCATTCACACCTCTCAAAAAAAAATGCTTTTGAGATTCTTCATTCAACTCATGTTGTGTGTTATGCTGTAGGCTGAACATAAACTTGGAGACATAGTCTTCTAGAGTTTCATCTTCCTTCTGTGACATTTTAAATATGTCATCTCCCTTTAAGTCTCCTCCTCTGCAATAATCTTTATACTTCTCAAGAAACATGGTGCACATTGAATTCCAATCCATTACAACATCAACACCCAAACTCATAAAACACCGTAGAGCAACCTCCTTTAAAGTGGAAGGAAATAATTTGAGCTTATGGTCATCAATGGTGTAGTCATAGCTTTTGTAGATGACATCAAATTCAAAGAGGAAAGTCTCTGGATCCTCTATGATGAATCCATAGAATTTAGGAAGCGTGGCTACAGGAATGTTCTTCAGATTTTGGTTACCTTGCTAAGTAGGAATAGGAAAAGGGAAAGTAGGATGATCCATTACATTATCTAGATATTCTGGGAAAGAAAAGAGGACATTTAAATGGTAAGACTCTTCAAATGATGGCGGTGAATGCAAGTGATCATCAGCATCGGAAAACACGTTCTCAAATGATTCTTCTTCTTATGGGTTTTCTAATTGGGGTTCCTCAAATGTTAGATTGAAAACCTCAAATGGTTCTCCTTGATTAAGGTTAGGTAGGAATCACCCAAGATGATCCCTATGTCTGTGGATGCAAAATTATGCAAAATGAAAACCAACTTAATGACTTCTGGGTCGAACTAAATTGACACTATCCCAGGTAATGGTGCCAAAAATGACTAGTTAGAATAATATCCTAGTAACTCAAGGATTGGACATCCTTTAGCAGTGATTCATTGCTGAAAATCATCATGTATCTACTTAGAACATCATGCTAAACTTCATTAAATGTATTGATCTGGGAACGTGAACTTGAGATGATGGCTGTAAAGCTTATGCTTTAGTTCTTCTCAATAGTCATCACTACTAAAGTAAAAGCTATTGCTACATGAGATTTATACTAGAAACTGAAACTATAGATTAACTCTTATCTTGAAGGAAAAATTTAACAGTAAATAGATAATGCTTCAGAAGTAAACCTATGCTGTAGGGAACAGTCAATGGTTTTGCTACCAATGGCTGCAAGAGCAACAGTACTTAACAACTTCAAAGAAACTTAACTAAATCCTACTTAAGCATGAATAGGGAATTCACCTCCCATGTGGGCCCGCACATAAGTATGAATGAATTATAACTTAGAGATTGAAATGAATAATTGTCATATATTCATTCAACAAAACATAGATATAATATAGGATATCAAAGTATTTTACTCTATTATTGGATTACAGTATGAATTCCTCAAAATGCCTAACTAGCTTGGAATCATAAGTTCCAGCTTATTTAAAAGCAACCAAGAAAAATAGAACTCCAACAAACTAGGTCCTTCATTACATAGCATAACAACTTCAATTACAGGAACGACAACATCATTTATGCAAGAAGATAAGCCATATTTAGTGCTTTGAGAATATAGGAATGCTTGGTAACTAGATTGACTTGGACTGAATTAGCAACTGCAAAGTTATGGAAGGAGTGGAGCTATGATGAACTCTGAAACAATTATCCGCCTTAAAAGACCCACTCATTCTTGAGTCCACGCTCCTTGCTGGTTTATTCTTCTCTTGCAAAAGGTTAACATAATAGAATCCACAACACGAATCCAAGGCAGAGATTATAATAAGTTATCCTATTTTAACGTAGCCTTGTCATACGGCTGTAGGAGATCTACCCATTAAATCTAGAGAAGAAAAATACCAAATTTTATCATAACATTCATTAATATATATATTCAGTCTTGTCCTTAAGTTTCATAAGTATCAAATATACATATGGCTAAAGCTTATAAACATAAAAGACTGTATAATGTTTATGAAAAACCATAAGATATTTAAGTCTGAACTTAGAAAATCATAAACAAAACATTCCATAAACTTGACTCATCAAGAATCTCAATAACTTAATTTGTATCATCATGACAAGTCTCATTTTCACATTCAGCCTCAACAAGTTCTTCTTCTTCTTTAGCAACAACCTCCTTGATTTTTGTACTCTGATTATAATCATACATTCTTTCTTGTATCTAAAACCTTTCATCTATCTTCACATTATTTCTTTCAATCATCTTTCTTAATCTCAGATTAAAACATTTGTGAGCCTTTCTCTTAGTAGAATAACCAAGTAAAATTCCTTCATCACTTCTAGCATCAAATTTTCCTATCTCATCATTTTTCTTGATATAGCATTTGCTACCAAATATTTTGAAATATATTACAGTAGGAGAATGATTAAACCATAATTCATAGGGAGTCTTACTTGTACCTTCTCTAATTTGAATTCTGTTCAATGTGTACACCATTTTTCCAACAACTTCTCTCCAATGCACGTGAGATATATTTCCTTCAAGAAACATTGTTCTAGCAGCATCCAGTATTGTTATATTCCTTCGCTTTGCTATCCCATTCTGTTGTGGAGTCCTAGGAGTAGATATCTATCTTTGTATTCCATGCTCTTCATAGTATGAATTGAATAAATCTGAAGTAAACTCTCCACCTTTGTTTGACCTTAAACATTTTATCTTTAAGCCTGATTCATTCTTTACTTTTTCTTTGAATATCTTGAATTTATCAAATGCTTCTGATTTCTCTTTCGAGTAAGTGGCCCACATCATTCTAGAAAAGTCATAAAAAAAAGTATAAAATACCTTTCACCATAGTATGATCTTGTCCTTGTAGGTCCACATAGGTCTGTATGTACCATATCCAACTTTCCTTTTTCTGTATCTGATTTTCTTTTATAATTGCTTCTAGTCTACTTTTCCACAGCACATTCTTTGCATATGGTGTTAGATGCTTTCACAATCTTCGGTAGATCTCTTACTGCATTAGTCAAGTTTTCCTTCACAATGTTATCAAAATTAACATGACAAAATATTTTGTGCCATAACCAAATGTGATGTACCTTTGCAACAAAACAAGAAGCTCCAGATGTATTAAACTCAAATACATTACCTCTAGATTTAGTACCGGTTGCAATCAAGTTTCCTATCTTACCTCTGATAAAACATTTCCCATCAAAGAACTTTAATTGAAATCTCTTATCCATCAGTTGTCCAACACTCAATAAGTTATGCTTAAGTCCATCAATATGTAATACATTGTCAGTATTAGTCCTTCCATCCAAAGTAATAGATCCTACTCCTATGATAGGTTTAGGAACACTGTCTTCAAATCTTACAACACCACCATCATACTTCATTAATTTAACAATTTTGTTTTTTTCTCTAGTCATATGATGTGAGAAACCACTGTCTATAATCTATTCATATTTCTTGTCAACATGTGATACTAAAACTTTTTCCTCATGCACTGGTTTTTCATCTTTAATAGCTATAAATCCAATCTCCTCATAATCCAAATCATCATCATCAGAAATACCTTCACTAGCATAATAACATTCCTTATCCTTTGAATATGTAGTCTAGAAAGACTTAGGTTTGTGCTTAGGAACTCTTGTAGGACATCTAGATGCAAAGTGACCTATCTTATTGCATGAAAAACATTTCAAAGGTAACTTTCCTTCAAATTTACCCTTACCTCTCTTTTCTCTTCCAGGGATCAATGCAACAAGTTCATCTAGCTTTCTTTCCTTTTCTTGTATATGTTCCCATTCTTTAGCATATTCACCAAGCTATTCTTTTATGTTCTCACTACTGGTGCTTGGAAGTGTAGACATTATCTTCTTATGTGTAGATGCTTTAAATGTTGTTTCAACTTTAGGTACAAAATCTCCCACTTCTACAGCTTCAAATGTAGTTAGGTTTGCAATCAACATTCCTCTGCTAAAGTTTGGAGTCAAAGGTATGATTTCTTCTATAGTCTGAATTTTGGTCTTGTAAATAGGTGTCAATGATCTAAGAATCTTCGAAATGACTTCTTCCTCTTCAAAAGTGCCTCCATAATTTCTTATTCCAATCACAACCTCTGTAACCCTTTGTACATAAGCCCTAACACTTTCATCATCCTTCATTTGTAGCTTCTCCATCCTTTTTTTCCAATTCTGTAACTTCATTCACTTGGTAAACTTGTCTCCTTCATATAATGCTTCTAATCTTGTCCAAATCTTGTGTGTAGAATCCAGATATTTTACCTCAGTAAATTCTCCTTCAAAGAGTGCGTTGATCAGTGCTTCCCTTGTGACTATGTTATATGAAAATATCTTCTTCTCATCATTAGGAGAGCCTTTTCCAATTCATCCTCAGCTTTCATAGCCACCTAATTATTTGTAATCAACCAGTAGTCGATGCCTAAACACAATAGATGAGTTTGCATCTTGTTCTTCCAACTGTCAAAGTTTTCAGGATCAAATTTCAGGCTTTCCTATAGAATGCCATCTCCAAAATCACCTTAAGCTATTAAGCTTTCTCTCTAAGGACCAGTAGCTTTGATACCAATTGTTAGGAACAATAGTCCACCAATACAAATGAGAGGGGGGAGGGGGGGTGAATCAGTTGTATCCCAGATTATTAAACTTTAAACTTTGAATAGTAACAATATCAAATCAAATGAACATAATGAATGCCAACACAATATTTGTTTTCAAGGAAACCTTGTTAAAGGTAAAACCTCGGTGGGAATTAACACCCACTTATGATGTACTAAGAGTATAGTATCATTGTTAGAATATCTAGCCCTGTTAGGAGTCGATTAAAAGATTATAGTACATAGTCCTTGTTAGAGGATAGACTCTGTTAGGAGTCAAGAAAAGGAGGGTAGGCTCACTTCCCAAAGAAGGTTATGTCCACCTTCAGAACTCATTGTTCACAAAACAAGTGTATATGAAGAAATACACAATCTTTTGAAATTTTTGATAGCAACTGTCTTTGCTTGATCAGTTCCAATCAAGTATATAATTTTCCTTTGCTCTACATCCAGCAGACTTAATCTCATAGCTTCCAAAACCTCTTTTACATTACATACAGTCTCACCATATCTCTTTTCAAAAGAAAATATCTTACATATATACCCTATTACAAACTAAATAATCAGGTCAGCCAATTAGGCTTTCCTATTACAGATAATTACATAACTTCTTGCTAAGATACACATGATATCTAAAACAAGTATACAACAATTATAATTTAGCAATTAAGGACCGACATCCTTAATTCATGTTCGCAAACAATAATACACACTACATCTCTAAAGTAAACTTCCAAATAGGTCATCACCATAACACATGCCACAACTGACGTCATCCAACTTTCCATACCTTGCGCAGACCATCATGTTGGTTCCTGGAACATATTTTACACTCCATGAGACACCAATATACCTAAGAATAATTTTGGGAATGGTCAGTTCCAAATATGGGTAGATCTGTAGGTAACTGGACCAACTATAGGGACAAGACTGCCCTCTTCACTTCTGGCTCTGCAGAACCAAGGCGGCTGCACCGAATCCAGTATAATAGAACACTTCTTTATAACAACAACACTAGATTAAACAAAGTAGATAATAGCAAGAAAGTACTAAATGATAACCAGGCATTCATTGACTCTCCATTGCTATGAAATAACTGAGGCCTAAATACATAAAACTAAAAGGATTGAAAGGATTTGATTTAATTTTTGCAGAATACAACACATTCCAACCAAACGTAGATCAGCATAAAGTTTACTTGTTTCAGATCAATGCCTTATCCATTGGGCAAATCATTTAGTGCATTGTAGAACACAAAGACTGACTACTGTTATTTCATCAAAAGATCCAAGTTATAAATACAAATACCTAGAACCATATTGCTTACAAAAATCCCTATGCAAAACCCATGAATTTGTGTATCATCTAAAGCATATTTCAATTTGATTAAGACCAGAACTGAAGACAGATAACACATGCATAGATAAAATCCATACAAAGAATAAGAACATTCAAAACCCATAAAACTTGACACAGATGGAGAAATGGAACTAAAAACTTTAATTAAAAATGAGGATCTAAGCCTCTGTATACACCTTGCTTGAAGATGCAAAGGCACTTGACACAATATGCAAAAGATTTGCAACTTTCTACTCTATTTTGATACAAACTAGACTGAACATGTCCTACTCCTTGACTAAAGGTTCAAGATGTAACCTTGTAAACTAGAAAATTAGCAGTCACTATAAATGGTCTTGGAAATCCATATATAGGATTGCAACAAGCTAAGGACCATTTAGGGCATTTTTAGGGCAACACAGTCAACCCTAAGACTATCCAAAATATCTCAAATAAATCTGATACAATTTTAAATCTAGAACATATCTCTTACAAAATATCTGCATCTCTACCCAAATTTGATCTCTGAATACACAGTCCATTACTGCTCTTATGAACTTGGTCAAATCTGATTTTTAACACCACCATTGGATTCCTCGTTTCATGCTGATTTCAAAAACATATAATACTCATATATTTGGGTAAAAAATGAGCCTCCGAGGAACACTTCCATGAGTAGAGAGTCATTTAAATCTTTGAGATTTATTTCAATAGTTCAAACTATATCATTTATTTTAATTCTTTGTGCAGACTCCAAATTTCAAGGTGGGCCCCATGTGCCACATGGTTCCACCTAATTCGCTTGCTGATCCACCTCATTGCCCTACTAGAGCTATGCACACCTCTCTACCACATGGCGCTCTTCGATTCGCTTATCTTATTGACTGGGTGCCCTCCTGACAACTCATCATCCTGACACACGGTGCTCAGTCGCTGATCCAAAAAGGTAGTTGCCCTGCATCTTCATCCTTTCAGAATAACGACCACCATCGGATTGGTACACATCTCAAGGTTATCGACCAACTGTCCACCTTCTACTTCGTCATCGGTCCCACACCACATGTCACATTCTGGTTCTCCTACAATGTCCACTTGGTGCCAAACTGCATCTCATTGCCACATCACCGGATGACATGTGTCATCCTATCACTAATTCCTAGCGATAACCTCTAGGCATCTTTATCTTAGCGGATCAACGACAGTTGTTGGATTTGGCATGCATCCCAATGCGTCAGATCTACACAATATGTGTTTCATCAAAATACACCTTACCTTACATGGGACCCGCTAACTACCAAGTCATCATCCAATTGTCACCTCAATCCACGCGTGCATATGAGGAACCTCCAATTGGTCATCCTCATTTGAACTCTTTCATAGTGTGAACTTAGGCTTTTAAATATCTTGTTTTTCCCTCACACGACCAATGTGGGATATATTGAAACCCACTTTATAAACTTTCAATCAAAATACACATTGCGTGGATAATTAACCTAGGCCCACGCAAGCCTAAGAGGCCCCACACATGAAGTCCTCTCTCCTCTTCACTTTACCTATCTCCTATGTATCATTTGTTATAAACAACTATGCCACACAAAACATGTTGAATGTGGGATAAATATATTAAACAACCCACTGCGCAATCCTCTAGTTCAGCTGCTCAAATCCTTCATGTGCTCAACTATTTCCATTTCTTTGGCACCATGAGCATACCTGCACGCCTAATGTGTGGAGTGGTAAGATCTTAAGAGCTTTATGGACTATAAGATGCCCAGACGATGATGCTATTACACAAAACCTACAGTAAGTGTGAAGAATGCTAATGCAAAGAGTAGTCATTTGTTCTCTTACTTGTGTAAGTGGTGTAGTTGGGATTTCATTGGCCATTTGTTTTAAGAAATAAGTGAATTGGACATTCTAAATCAGCCCCACAAAATATATTACTCAACACACAAGTGCATGGAAATGATAGATTTATAACACGTATTCGCCTTTGGCCATAAGCTATTGTGCAAAGAACTACACAGATCTCATTGAAAATGTATGTAGCTCCTTCATTTACAAACTGGTATCCACAACCAATACACCATGTGCACATCTTACGTTGCCTGCAATCGATACCCATGAAGAGCACACATTAGCTACTGAAAGGTGCAAATAGATTTTATCAAATGCTACAAACTTCCTTTATATACAAATGCCATTAAACTTGCACACTCAATTCCATTTCCCTTCCTTTGGGGCATGCGAGAAATGCCCAATCATAAAAGGCATACACTTGGTGATAAGAAAGTGTGTATATGTTGGGGCCTCACACAACACTTCATGTGTTTTATGTGCTTCTTGTTTACAAGCTGCAGACCTCTCAACAACTTCCTCCACCCTCCTACACTGGCTGCCTTGACTCATGGGCCTACAAACACATTCACAAGAATGTGCCAGCCCCTCAAGATTCACACACCAATCTGCAAATACATTCAACATGGAGGTTCACACAGGCATGAAGAAACCCACACAGGCCATAAGGAAACTCACACATGCTTTCCTCTACAAATAATACATTAAGGGGAGGGCACATGGTGTTGAGAACTCCCACAGAGACCTCACGCAAGCAATGAACACATGCAAGATTCTCCATACGTTCATTAATCTTTTACTTGGTGCCTGTAGTCAATATCCATCAAAAGAAGTCTACGCAGCAATCAAACATGGATATCATTCGGTGGTGACCATCATATTTAAATAAAGTGCATATAGTCTGGTGAAAGATGTGTGTGGCATCTTTAAAAGAGAGCAGCCTTCATAACTTTGGTGAGTATGGCATCTAAAATCCATGAGCTTCTTCTCCCGCAAATCCAATTTGGCATCTTTATTAGTCTCAAATGTATCAAAATCAATCTTTGTTTTAACATTTTAAATTGAGATTTACTTCCATCCTCCAAACAATTCAAAACGCTAGCCTCAAGGAAACCGCCTTCATACTTTAATCATACACTCATGCACTTACTGGCTGTCCTCTTTTTTTTAATTTGCTGGTCTTCTAAACTTATATACTCATGTAACTAGCACTTTGTTCTACATTCAACCATGGTGCCCCTTCCTATTTTGTTTGCAAATTTTTACATAATGTTTGTAGCCAATAGTGCAAAACATAGATGTCATGCTTGGCATAGCGAAAATTTTTGTCATTTTTATAATGAGGCAGGCTGGACCCCAAGCAGATCCAGCCTAAAAAAAATTTGAATTCAAACAACCGTCTTTGAAAATGATCTAGACTGACTAGTGCTTGCAACCAGATTCAATACGAACAACCAAAAACTTTAAAAAAACTTCAACTTTTATTACTTCACCAGTCGGAAAATCTGAATAAATCACCTCCAGTTGCACCTATAAAACACTGTTCAAAACCTATGACTAGAAGCTGAAACTTGGCAGACACAAACCTTGTAGTATAGAGAAATATCCTGTCAGACAGCTTCACCAAAAAATGAACAGGGCATGAGATTTTAAAATTTGAAAATGCCTATTCAGAATTGTCGGCAAATACAAACTGAAAAAAACTGTCGACTGCCTTGGAAGGAGATGGATTAAAAATACCAAATGACGAGCTGAGAGTGAGCCACTGAATCTAGTAGAAGCCTCATATGCAAGGAATTAAACAAAAAAACTCTGATATGAAGATGAGCATCTAGAAAAAAGCTATGAATTTATGAAAATTGTTACTTTGCACAATTATTCTATCCACACTTTTTATCATTATTGAACACCTTTTGTTTGATTTTGCAATCTGCTCAAACGGGATCTCCATGGTCTGAAACCCTAGATAGATGATCTTTCTCACACATAGAAAACTAGGCTTTAATTGGTTTTACCGAATGATCAACCAATTATCAATAATTAATCTTCAAAGTCGGCCACTTGGAACATTCCGAAGAGAAAACAATCAAATTCATAGAAATTGCATTTGGAATTGACCCTGGAAGGTGGCCAAATGGATTGGCAGAGACTTGAAAATCCTTAAGGAAGTAAACTTCCATGTCTATAGTATGGAACATCATTCAATTATGTTTGATCTCGAACCAGGTGCAAATAACAAGGGCCCAAAGTAAGCCACTCAGAAAATTGAATTTTGCACTCTTGGAGAAACATAACAACCTGCAAACGGAATGGCTCCGCTAAACATGTCAAACGGGCACATGGGGGGCTAAAAATTGGTGTGGTACTTCTTTCTCATGCCTATAGAATGATGCCACAACCCGCATATCATAACCATTAAGCAGGCACTAGATGTAAACCTCCAAAGCAGGCTATTTTGTAAAAACTGAACAAAATGTAAAGTGGAGACTTGAGCACAGGCCTCCAAATGGGTACCTTCAACACTTGTCCGAATTGAATTATGGGAGTTTAAACCATCTGCATATGCTTAATGAAAGATGAGGAACACATGTCCTAAGCCCCATCCCATGAAAATCATCAGGCCCATCTTTATGTGCACTCAAACTTAGGTCTTTTAAAACTGTTCTTTGAAGCAATGAACTTTGCTTTAGGGAAAATCTCTTAATATAGGCTCAAAACTATCTGGATTTTTTAGAGTACCAATAATGGCTCTAGTTGGGGATATGTGCCCCTTGTGGGCATGCAGAGAATTCATGAATCTTTGGTACAACAGACCACTCAAAAATGAAAACCGACTACTTGCTCTCTCTCAAAAATAGGGAACCTTACTGAAAGAAACACACCACACAACTGAAACAAAGAAACTGTACAAAATATACCTTACTTGAAAAGGCTCAAATACTCAAAATTGAAACCACTTCTTACCTCTATCATAAATATGATTCCCATCCATATATGAGACTAGCCGCTTAAAAAACTTTTGACAAACATACTGCCAACATATATGAAAATTTTTGAGTTGAAAGGTAATCATGTACTTGCCATAACCCAAACTCTTTTGGTCACAACCAACCTCATGTTCATATTCCAGAAAATACGAAACATCTTTTATCTCTTCTTGTTGAGGATTGGAAGTATAAAACTTATTTAGTAATGCCTCAAGATGTAAACTACAATGATAATCTTGCATTACTAAAAACTCATATGACTGAAAATGAAATGGATCTTCAGATCTATCCTTATGAAATGCTTCAGCCACTAAGTGACTTGGTTCCTCTATGATGTACTCACAATCTAAATCATGAACCAAGTGTAAATATTTTTCACAATCATCATGACACAAGGAAAACTGATCCATATCATCATTTTCATCAAGAAATTTATTATCCCTATCACTATCACAGTCATCATCATACTTATCAAAAGAAGGAAAATAAACCAAACAAGAAACTTGTTCATCATCAGAATCTTCATGACAGGACAACACACTGTCATGGTCTTCATTCACTTCTTCTACAAACTTATTATATAAGGAGTATTCATGTAAACATGAATCATTGTCTTCATAATTTTGAACACATGCGTCATCATCAGTGTCAAAACATATATCCTTCGGGCATAAAAGTGTAAAGTCAAATGTAAGAGCATACCTCTGAAAATCAACTTCTAAGAGATCTGAGATTTCCTTACTGCTTAGTATGCATTGGATTTCATTTTCATTTTCTTTGGCTTCTTTCTTGATGTTGCAAACTTCTTCTTTAATTAGAACAAGGGCTGCAAAATCTTGGCTCAAGTCATCTTGTACAAAGCCATCACTGCAAGAAATTTCATCCACATCATAATTATCCCTTTGTTGTTTGCACAAATCTTTCTTATACTGGGATAATAAGATTATTCTCTTATGCTGATAAAAGGCGAGGTCTACAAACTTAATAGGAACATTATTTACCATAGACTCTTCTTCTTCATATTCACTAATCTTATTGAATTCACTACCGGCCTCACAATTAGCATCATCAGCACAAAAGGAAACAACATCATGATGTTTATTTTCATAGGGCTGCCCACAAGAGAACCTTTCCTTTATGTCCCGATAATCTGATTTTGGATCACTAGAAGAACACACTTCTGTGTCTGGCACAAAATCACAACAAATGTAAAATTTGGAATCATCAGAAGTGTTGTTCAGATTTCTCAGCTCTGTATATGAAAAGCAATCAGCACCTTGAATGCATGTTTGAACATCAAGAAGGAAACTCTGAAGTTCAACAGTATGCATATCACATAAATTTTCAAGAAAATCATTTTGAACTGCAGCTTGTGGCTTCAAATTGATTTCATTCTGGGAAACATCATCATGCTGAATTGATAAAGTAAAAGATTCATTTTCTGATTGGTAACTGATGTCCTTGATGACTTGTTTCAACATCCTCTAAGAATAGGACATCAACACTCTTTACAACCAAATCTTGGAAGAAAGAACACACCTCTGACTGAAACAAACAATTTGGTATAAGTTTTGAAACCTCTTCCAAATTTTCATTGAATGTCTCAAATTGTGGTTCAAACAAATTAGTAGGCAGCCCATTGCCCATACCTTTCCTTTGGCATATGTCTTCTTGACACAATTCATTGTTATAGGGCAGATTTTCAGCATTATTAACTTCTTCTTGATAAGACACTGATTCCATATTATTGACAATATCAAAATCTTCAGTACCTACATCAAACCAAATTACTTCCATTTCTGATTCAAGAGAAAATGGAGCTACCATGGTTTCATATTCGGGCTCACAAAAGCCTTCATCCATCTTATGATTAGCAACTTCACATGGTAAATCAAGAGCTAAAAACATACAAACTGAAAAATCAGTTTCATCACCAATGTCATCTGAAACACAAGATTTCATTAATGCTCTAGTCATATCAATCTTTTCACAATCACTTTTAGCACATGATAAATATTAATTTTCTTCACAAGGTTGTCCATAAACCATCTCCTTGTCTTCAAGAAGATCAGGATCACTCTGGCTCCTTGAATCTTCTTCTTCACTATCAGTACCACTTAAAACTGACAGACTTTCATCACTTGGGGTTTTATCATCATTTGATGAAAGATCTGTCCCCTCTTCATTTTCAATACTTGACTACAAATAATAAGTCTTTGTAGCCTCACAACTAGAAGAAATAGTTTGAAATCTATTTGGTATATAACCTTTGTAAATATCTATCTTTGTATTAAGAAAATACTGTGATTCTTCACTAACCATGTTAACTTCTATATTAGGGATAGTCATTGTTTGTTGCAAATTTTCTTCATTCACATTCTGTTTAGAAGTATAACTTGGAACATGATCAGTAGGATTGGTAGAGATGGAGATATTTTGACATTCAGTTTCACTTGCTGATTTACACCTATCTTCTTCGATTGGAACATTATGACAATGGACTCCAGCGGATAAAAACCCTTTGGCAATTTTGTATCTCAAATTATTTTCAATGTCCACTACTATCATAAAAGCCTGATGTAAATTATTTGGCTCTTTATTTCTTAACAAGAAGCTCATATTTTTATCAAAAGCACCCAAATAAATTATTAAACATACTTGATCATTGGGTCTGTAACTTATTTTAATACCACTCAATGTTTTGACAAATTTGATATTGAAATATGGGACTAACTCATCTTCTTCTATTTGAATCTCCATCAATTTGTTGAGCAAGATGCTCACATCAACTCTCTTAGCGAAATGTTCCATGAAAGATGAATTGAAGTCCTCCCATGAAAAAATATAATTTGCTGGCAAGGAATAGAACCAGACCCTGGCATCATCCTTCAATGTCTGAACCAACAACTTCATGATGACATCTTCATGACAAATCTTGAAGTCTCCCATCAGATCAACAAACTCTTGTAAATGTTCACATGCTAAATCTGATCGTTTCCCTTTAAAATATTGCAAATGTTTCCTAATCTTAGTAGGAATCTCATTTGGTAAACCATGTATGCCATCAAAACACAATGGTGCATACCTTTTTATAGAAAGACCTCTACTTGAATCCATTATGGACTGCACTTCCTCTTAATGAGATTTTCAGATTTTTATTACAAATAACTTATGCAGCCATAAAAATTCTTACACATACATATTTCTCCAAAGATACAACCCAATTTTTTTTAATAAATTCGACGGAATATGTAGACCCACAAATTCTAAAATCCTTTTTATGTGGTGACTTTTTCACCCAATAAGGATTATACAAATACAAATCATCAAATGAGAAATACCTGGTAAGTTCTTTGATACTGCAATTTTTTTTTGGCTGAAACAATGGCAAATTTTAGAGCTCACTTCATAGCTCCATCGGTTTTTTTTTTAGAGTCGCCACCTCCTTGAAGAGGAAAAGTACTTTATCTCTGTTTCTGTATACTCCTTCCAACCAACACAAAACTTCACCAGAATTTAAATACTGTTTATCAGAGCTGAATACATCATATCTTTATTCTAAACTTGCACTAATCAAACTGAGGATCTCAGAGCCACCAGTCACAACTTGATGAGATGAGATTAAAACCTTTAAATTTGACTCTTATACACTTTAATGGAAACCACTAGATAACAAAATAAGCGGGCTAGGAGTCTAGCTCTACTTGTACCTGCGTTATTTATAAATGATTTATAACACTAGAGATATCAAATGATAGAAATAAACAAGCCAGGAGTCGAGCTCAACTTGGAACCTGCACTATTTACTCATGATTATAATTTCCCTAGCAGAGTCACCATTTTGTTGGTGAGTCAGATGGGCTGAATCAATATGGGTAGTAAGATACTGAAATTTTTTAATATAACCAGAGATTCTCAACATAATTTATTTCTTTGTTATGTTCTCTTCCCCAGTAGAGTCACCATTTTGTTGGTTCCTAGAATAGATTTTACACTCCATGAGACACCAATATACCTAAGACTGATTTTGGGAATGGTCAGTTCCAAATATGGGGAGATCTGTAGGTAACTGGACCAATTATAGGGACAAGACTGCCCTCTTCACTTCTGGCTCTGCAGAAGCAAGGCGGGTGCACCGAATCCAGTATAATAGAACACTTCTTTATAACACCAAGACTGGATTGAACAAACCAGATAATAGCAAGAAAGTACTAAATGATAATGAGTCATTCATTGACTCTCCATTGCTATGAAATAACTAAGGCATAAATACATAAAACTAAAAGGATTGAAAGGATTTAATTTAAATTTTGCAGAATACAACACATTCCAACCAGACATACATTAGCATAAAGTTTACTTGTTTCATATCAGTGCCTTATCCATTGGGCAAATCATCTAGTGCACTATAGAACACAAAGATTGACTACTATTATTTCATCAAAAGATCCAAGTTATAAATACAAATATCCAGAACCATACAGCTTATAGAAATCCTTGAGAAAATCCCATGAATTTGTGTATCATCTACAACATATTTCAATCTGATTAAGACTAGAACTGAAGACAGATAACACATGCATAGATAAACTCCATACAAAGAATCAGACCATTCAAAACCCATAAAACTTGACATAGATAGAGAGAAATAGAACTGAAAACTTGAATTAAAAATGATGATCTAAGCCTCTGTATACACCTTTCTTGAAGATTCAAAGCCACTTGACATAATATGCAAAAGATCTGCAACTTTCTACTCTGTTTTGATACAAACTGGACTGAACATGTCCTACTCCTTGACTAGAGGTAAATGGTCTTGAAAATCCATATATAGAATTGCAACAAGCTAAGGACCATTTATGACATTTTTAGGGCAACACAGTCAACCCTAAGACTATCCAAAATATCTCAGATAAATATGATACAATTTTAAATCTAGAACATATCTCTTACAAAATATCTGCATCTCTACCCAAATTTGATCTTGGAATACACAGTCCATTACTTTTCTTACCAACTTTTTCAAATCTAATTTTTAACACCACCATTAGATTCCTCATTTCGTGCTAATTCTGAAAACATATAATACTCATATATTTGGGTAAAAACTGAGCCTTCGGGGAACATTTCCGTGAGGAGACAGTCATTTAAATCTTTGAGATTTATTTCAATAGTTCAAACTATATCATTTATTTTAATTCTTTGTGCAAACTCCAAATTTTGAGGTGGGCCCCATGTGCCATGTGGCACCACCTAATTCACTCATTGATCCACCTCATCACCCTGCTGGAGCTATGCACACATCTCTACCACATGGCACTCTTCGATTTGCTTGTCTTATTGACTAGGTGCCCTCTTGACAGCTCATCATCCTAACACATGGCACTTAGTTGCCAATCCACAAAGGCATCTACCATGCATCTTCATCCTTTTGAAATAACGACCACCACTAGATTGGCATGCATCTCGAGGTGCCCAACCAATTGTCCACCTTCTTTTTCATCACCGATCCCCCGCCACATGTCACATTCTAGTTCGCTTGCAATGTCCATTTGGTGCCAAATTGCATCGCATTGCCATGTCATTGGATGACACGTGTCATCTTGTCACTATTTCATAGAGATAACCTCTAGGCATCTTTATCTTAGTGGGTCAACGATGATCATTGGATTTGGCATGCATCCCAATGTGTCAGATCTGCACACTATGTGTTTCATCAAAATACACCTCACCTTACATGGGACCCGCCAAATGCTAAGTCATCATCCACCTATCACCTCAATCCACACATGTATATTAGGAACCTCCAACCGGTCATCCTCATTTGAACTCTTTCATAGTGTGAGATTAGTCTTTTAATTATCTTGTTTTGCCCTCACACGGCCAATGTGGGATATATCGAAACCCACTTTATAAACTTTGAATCAAAATACACATTGCATGGATAATTAACCTGGGCCCATGCAAGCCTAAGAGGCCCCACACACGGAGTCCTCTCTCCTCTTCACTTTACCTATCTCCTGTGTATCATTTGTTATAAATAGCTCTGCCACACAAAACATGTCGAATGTGGGATAAATATATTAAACAACCCATTGCGCAATCCTCTAGTTTAGCTGCCCAAATCCTTCATGTGCTCAACTATTTCCATTTCTTTGGGCCTGTGAGCATACATGCATGCCTAATGTGTGGAATGGTAAGATCTTAAGAGCTTTATGGAAGATAAGATGCCCAGATGATGATGCTGTTACACCAAACCTACAGTAAGTGTGAAGAATGCTAATGCAAAGACCAGTTGTTTGTTCTCTTACTTGCGTAACTGGTGTAGTTGGGATTTCATTGGCCATTTGTTTTAAGAAATAAGTGGATTGGACATTCTAAATCAGCCCCACAAAATATATTACTCAACACACAAGTGCATGGAAATGATAGATTTGTAACATGTATTCACATTTGGCCATAAGCTATTGTGCAAAGAATTGCACAAATCTCATAAAAAATGTATGTAGCTCCTTCATTTACAAACTGGTATGCACAACCAATACACCGTGTGCACATCTTACGTTGCCTGCAATCGATACCCATGAAGGGAATGCATTAGCTACTGAAAGGTGCAAATAGATTTTATCAAATGCTGCAAATTTCCTTTATATACAAACACCATTAAACTTGCACACTCAGTTCCATTTCCCTTCCTTTGGGGCCTGCAAGAAATGCCCAATCATAAAAAGCATATATTTGGTGATAAGAAAGTGTGTATATGCTGGGGCCTCATGCAACACTTCATGTGTTTTATGTGCTTCGTGTTTACAAGCTGCAGACCTCTCAACAGCTTCCTCCACCCTCCTACGCTGGCTGCCTTGACTCATGGGCCTACAAACACATTCACGGGAATGTGCCAGCCCCTCAAAGATTCACGCACCAATCTGAAAATACATTCAACATGGAGGTTCACACAGGCATGAAGAAAGCCATGCAGGCCATAAGGAAAATCACACATGCTTTCCTCTACAAATAAATCATTAAGGGGAGGGCACATGGTGTTGAGAACTCCCACAGAGACCTCACGCAAGAAATGAGCACATGCAACCTTCTCCATATGTGCATCAAAGTTTTACTTGGTGCCTGCAGTCAATATCCATCAGAAGAAGTCTACGCAACAATCAAACATGGATATGATTCGATGGCGACCAACATATTTCAATAAAGTACATATAGTCTGGTGAAAGATGTGCATGGCATCTTTAAAAGAGAGCAGCCTTCATAACTTTGGTGAGTATGGCATCTAAAATCCATGAGCTTCTTCTCCTGCAAATCCAATTTGGCATCTTTATTAGTCTCAAATGTATCAAAATCAACCTTTGTTTTAACATTTTAAATTGAAATTTACTTCCATCCTCCAAACAATTCAAAATGTTGGCCTCAAGGAAAACCCCTTTCATACTTTAATCATATGCTCATGCACTTATTGGCTGTCCTTCTCTTTTTTTTTTATTTGTTGGTCTTCTAAACTTGTATACTCATGTAATTAGCACTTTGTTCTACATTCAACACATGGTGCCCCTTCCTATTTTGTTTGCAGATTTTTACATAATGTTTGTAGCCAATAGTGCAAAACATAGATGTCATGCCTGGCATAGTGACAAATTTTGTCCTTTTTATAATGAGGCAGGCTGGACCCCAAGCGGGTTCGGCCTAAATTTTTTTCTAATTCAAACAACTGACCTTGAAAATGATCTAGACCGACTGGCATTTGCAACCGGATCCAATCTGAACAACCAGAAACTTAAAAAAAACTTCAACTTTTATTACTTCACCAGTCGACAAATCTAAATAAATCGCCTCCAGTCGCGCCTATAAAATACTGTTCAAAACATATCACTGGAAGTTGAAACTTGGCAGACACAAACCTTGTAGTATAGAGAAACATCCTGTCAGACGGCTTCACCAAAAAATGAACAGGGCAGGAGATTTTATAATTTGAAAATGCCTGTTTTGAATTGTGGGGAAATACAAACTAAAAAACACTGCCTACTGCCTCGGAAGGAGATGGATTGAAAATACCAAATGATGAGCTGAGAGTGAGCCACTGAATCTAGTATAAGCCTCATATGCAAGGAATGAAACAATAGAACCCTCATATGAAGATGAGCATCTAGAAAAAAGCTATGAATTTAGGAGAATAGTTACTTTGCACAGTTATTCTATCCACACTTTTTATCATTATTGAACATGTTTTGTCTGATTTTACAATCCGCTCAAACGGGATCTCCATGGACTGAAACCCTGGATAGATGATCTCTCTCACACATAGAAAACTAGGATTTAATTGGTTTTACCGAATGATTAATTTATTATCAATATTTAATCTTCAAAGTCAGCCACTTGGAACATTCCGAACTGAAAACAATCAAATTCGTAGAAATTGCATTTGGAATTGACCCTGGAAGATGGCCAAATGGATTGGTAGAGACTTGAAAATCCTTAAGGAAGTACATTTCCATGTCTATAGTATGGAACATCAATCAATTATGTTTGATCTCGAACCGGGTGCAAATGGCAAGGGCCCAAAGTAAGCCACTCAAAAAATCTAATTGTGCACTCTTGGAGAAACATGGCAATCTGCAAACGGAATGGCTCCGATAAACATGTCAAACGGGCACATGGGAGGCTGAAAATTGGTGTGGTACTTCTTTATCATGCCTATAGAATGATGCCACAACCCGCATATCATAGCCATTAACCAAGCATCGGATGCAAACCTCCATAGTAGGCTATTTAGTAAAAACTGAACAAAATGTAAAGTGCAGACTTGAGCATGGGCCTCCAAATGGGTACCTTCAAAACTTGTCCGAATTGAATTCTGTGAGTTGCAACCATCTACATATGCTTAATGAAAGGTGAGGAACACATGTCCTAAGCCCCGTCCCATGAAAATCATCAGGCCCATCTTTATGTGCACTCAAACTTAGGTCTTTTAAAATTGTTCTTTGGAGCATTGAACTTTGCTTTAGGGAAAATCTATGAATATAGGCTAAAAAATATATGAATTTTTTAGAGTACCAACACATCAAACATTCTTCAGTACCTTGTCTATCATCCCTTAAGCTCACATACACTAAATCTTCATCATCTGCAAGATATTCCCAAAACTCAGAGACTAACTCTGTCAACCTCCACTGTCACTGTCTAGTAACCAGTCTTCACCAAATCTTTTGTAACTCATCCAATATATAATATTACATCATGCAATCTTAGATATAAGATTACAACACCTTTCAGTACACACAATTGACTTTGCATGTTCTAAAACATCCGTACAATGTCCTTACACTGTAATAAGCAACTTGTTCTCTTCATAAAAACATGTGTTGACATCAGTGAAAAAACACAAATTACAACAACAACAATTCCAACATCATTCAACATAGTGATTAAACATATTAAATGTATAAACAATCTCCCCAATGCATTATAAATATCCAACAAATTTATCACCCATCTAAGATGGAATCACATGTTCACCAGAGGTGGATAATCCTCCAATGTGTAATAAAGTTTGTGAAACATGTGCAACAAAGGTGGAGGGTGATAAAATGATAAGACCATAAAAGGTAGATCACCCACCTAAAGTGGAAACATCCATCTACTATAACTGAATATGATAATGATAAGTCCAAAAAAAGTGGAAATGCTCCAATTACTCCTATGCAATTCCCTAAGTAAGCTTAAGTAAACATAATTAGTACTTGGGTGTGAATTAACCAAGGTAAAATAAGCATAATTCTAAAAGCATAAATTTTTTTATCATAGTCACTATAAATTGATAGCACCACTAAAAAATACATAAAAAATCATGCACTTCCAAAAAATATTGCACTTGAAAAGGAGTCACTATGAACCCGAATGGGGCCTTAGAAGTTTCAAAAACAAGACTATGTAATTTTCTAAAAACTTCGGGCATAGAGATTAGAAACCACCTACACCAATGTATAGAGCTCAAAATTCTACCTTGAATAAAAAAAAATGCTACAGTAAAGGAGTTCAAATGACTAAGATATCGTTGTTTGAAAATCATTTGTGTAATTATGATACCTGAATCGCCCCCACTCCTCCAAACTTCAAATGGCTATAGATTTATCCTCTGATGTTTGATTTGGATGAAACAAAAGTAGATTTTGGGGTTTTTCAACCTCCTCATTGTGATGCCAATCTTTGATTTACACCATAAAGCTTTAATTTTTACTTGCAATAGAAAGCCAGAAAGGGGAACCCCCTTAAATCCACCAAAATACTCTCAAAAGACTATCCAATGACACTCAACAAGCCTTGATACCATGTAAGATTTGGCTATGTAGGTATCCATCCAAGATCTAGAGGTAATAGAAATCATAATAGAAAGAGAGAAATAATATGACAAGAATAAAGTGTATTCTCACCAAGAATGCAATACAAAATGGATTGACTCAACTGGAACCAACTTGAATATTGGATAATCATGCATAGAAGACCACTTTCTTATATAGCCAGGGTGAATACACTAGAGGTGAGACAATGAAAAGTGTCGTTGTCTCATTACATGATAATCAAGAGACAACTTATCACTCATCTAAGGTGGAATCACATATCCACCAAAGGTGGATCATCCTTCAATGTGTAATAAAGTCTGTGCAACAAAGGCGGAGGGTGAAAAAGTGACAAGACCACAAAAGGTGGATCACCCACCTAAGGTAGAAAATTCCATCTACTATAAGTAGATATGATAATGATAAGTCTCCAAAAAGTGAAAATGCTCCAACTAATACTATGCAATTCCCTAAGTGAGATTAAGTCAAGTGTAATTAGTACCTAGGTTTGAATTAACCAAGATAAAATACCTTTATTACACCAACAGATTCAAACATTGAGATTACAAAAATATACACTATTTATCCAAAAATATATAACATGACAGTGCACATATTGTTTCTTAGCAACTATACTCGAGAAAATATTTATTATACTTGCCAATAATAGCATATGTTCTAGATAATTAGGAACTAAAACCAGAGAATAATGATGAAATTAAGAGAGATATTAAACATACTTGACTATCTTTCCAAAACCTAAATGCTCTGATATGATATGATGGTAATTACAATCTTGTGGATGCCTTGACATCAATGGCAACACTATATCTAAAACCACCAACCTTAATGACATTGGGTTTCTTGACAAAGTCTATCTTCTCATTGATCTTGTTAGAGTTAAATATACACATTATACAAAAAATGAGATAAAAAAGAAATTTTGAACATCTATCATAACCAAAGAAATTTTCAATGTGTTATTATTCCTATCAATTGATTTTCTTTGATTGATAAAGTAGCCTAACAAGGGGGTTGACCCTTACAACATCACAACACAAGGGTTGTCAAAGAAAAAGCGACACATCAATATAAATACTCCCAACAACAAAATAGGACCACAACAATCCCTAGTCATCGAAGAAAATTATCAACTTTAAAAGTGTTAAATTATCAACTTTAGAAGCACCACTTTGAGAACATAGAGCATCAATAGGCCACCTAAAATACAAAGGCCAAAAAGGCCTTTAACACAGACAACATCCACCTCATTAAACAAAGATCAAACCAATATAAAAAGATCCCACCTCAATAGGAGCAAGAAAGGAATAGACAAGAAGAACAAGGAGCACACTATCAACCTAGCACATGACCAATAATATACACTAGAGAGGAACCCATAAAGACTAATCAACTTCTTCAACCATGAACCAATTCTTCACCTCCATAGGAAATGTCTCCATCTCCATAGGAACTGTGGAAGAAGAAGAAAACCAAACCCCTTCCTAGTAAGATGAGCACCCCCTTCTCCAATAGGTCAAAAATATCCCCTGAACCAAGTATAAACATCAAAAAATAAACAAGAGACCTAAGGAAGCCCTTGAAAATTGTCAGTAGACAATTCACCACCAAAGAAAACAAAACCATTGTCCATGCAGATAGAAATGGATAGTCCAAATAAAGAAACCTCCACCTCCATAAAAACTATGAAAGAAGAAGAAGAAAACCAATAGTACCAGGCCCGCTCCTAGCAAGGTGAACACCCCCCTTCTCCACTGGGTCAAGAAAACCCCTCAAACTAGCCACAACCATAAACCAACAACAAAAGGCTATAGAAAGCCTTTGAGACATGCCAACAAACTATTGGTCACCAAAGAAAATATAACCATTATCCATGCAGAAAGGGATGGACAAACCAAACAAAACATCTTCAACCTCCAAAGGAATCATGGAAAAATAAGAAGTAAATTAGCTAAACCAATCCTCCATCTTGGCAAGATAAATATTCCTCTTCTCCCCCAAGTCAAGAAGCTACAAAAAAACCCATAAGAGGTAACCAAAATAGTTTCCAAGCCAAGAAAACTTTTTTCTTAGTAATCAAGTCATAACCTGTCATACCTCTATTCATTGTTAGAAAAAACCAATTAAAAACCATTTCATTCTCATCAAAAAATGGGAAATTGGCCCCATTTTTAGGCTTCTATATAACTACCTCATAACAAGAAATCAAGAATAGAGCCTCCATTGCACTTGGGGCACCCAAACTCCTCCCACCTTACCAAAGTCCACATAAGATCAAATGTGTCCCCCTAATGATTCACAACCAACTTCCACAATATAGAAGCCTTCCCAACCAAATAACAAGGGGAAAAGAGACCACACAAAAGTACTAGATCATATCGAGATTTTACAACACTAGCAACAATAATTAGCTGCCAACACCACCTCTACATTAGAAAACTAAATATCTCCATCTACCAGTAGAGCCACATAGTTCAGAAAACCCTTTATATTACATCTTTGTACAATAAGGATAAATCCATCAACAAATAAGCACCAAAGCCCATAGTAAAATGGTGCTTCCATCTATCTCCCATAAGAGAGACATAAAAAAAGAACAACTCCAAGAACAAAGGACACCCCCTATCAATAACATGAACAAGCCCAATAGGCCTATACACCGAAGGAAACAAAGCATAGATAGGCAAAAAAGAACCAAGCTTTGAGACTATCCCCAAACCAGACCAGCCAAACAGACCAATCACAAGAGAATGGTTGTGGAAATCTAGTTGCAACACACTACCACCACACATGAAAAGAAAGGTAGTTGCATCTTCCACCATGCCAATCCAAAGAGAGTCACCACCCCAAACAAAACCCATAACACAAGCGTATCAGACAAGACAAACGATAGAGAAACCTACATACGCTGTTAATGCAACCCAATCAAGTAGGGGCATCATCAATAACAAGAATGTTGGAGTAAATGGTCTTTCTCCATTTTAATCTTGACTTAAGTTTACTTAGGTGAGCTTATTTATTTTATTATGTGGATATTGTTGAGTTCCACTTGGAATCTAACTCATCCTTTGAGATTGTTGTATCCAATTTGAAATCTAACCCCTCCTATGATATGGTTGTGTCCAATTTGGACTAAAAATCTTCTAGAGGAGATTGTTGAGTTCTACTAGGACACTACTTCCTCCAGGTTGAGACACTTGTCTCAACCTTGTCCATTCTTCCTTTTACCTATTGCCTATATAAATAGGCTATCTTGCTTGTATTTGGGCATAATGCATAATGCATATGGGCATATAATACATATTGAAAATAATGGGATATTAGATATTGGAGATTTATCTTGATTCTATTATGCCTCCGATTATTCACATCAAGTTTATCTAGTATTGTTATTCTATCCATTTTATTTCATGTTGTTTGATCTAACTCTTTCATTTGATTATGGTTTAAGATTTCCTTCTTAGATTCTAATATGGTATCAAAGCCTATTTTGGAAGATTAGATTATTTAGATATCTTGTAAAATCTTTGTTTATTTTCTCTTGTATTTTACAGGATCTGAAGAAGTTGTTAAGGTTTATGAAGATCCAGTAATGCTTGTTTAATAGATATATATTTATTAGATCTAGGTGATTGCAACATTATGGAAGAATTTATTGTTGTTCTATTATGTTTAGGAGGTTCAAAATCCCCCATTTCTATTTAAATATCGTGCATATATGACACTAGAGGTTCTACATACTATTTTTCCTTGTTGGAGGCACTTTTTTTTACATTGGGGCCACATTTTCTACAAGTGATAAAGAAAAATGTTTTTTGGGTTCTCTTCGTCTCATCAAAATATTATCTAGGTATCAGTTAATTTTTCATGTAGCTAATAAATCATGAGTAGATCACATCCAAATGCTTCAGTTGGATCCCTTATCATTACAGTTCTCATTTTTGCACCTGATCTTAAAATGACTCATTCTTAGTCATATAGAGGTATTTTTCAATGCAATAGTTTTTGAAAAGGGGTATAATTTCATGCTCTTTGTTGTGGTGTAATATTTTTCTTCTCATAAGCTCCCATTTTTCTAGAATTTTAGTTTTTTTGGTAGATTTGAAGGGTGGTCCTCATTTTTGAACTTCAAACCACTATAAATTTTACATATGATCTCAGATTGAGGTCAATCTTTTTTTGAAAGTGGATATTTTTTCAAGAATATTCTTATTTTGATATTTTATTTTTAGCTTCAATATTTGGGTCCATTTCTTGGACATTGTAAAACTCTAGAAAATAACTCCACCATTGTAAATGCACTAATTATAAAATTCCAACTTGTAATATTTGGGGGCCATGATTTATGATCTAGTAAAAATGGGTGGTGGTCTCATGTTCTCTCTTTGAGTTTGATTTTTCTCTCATTTATGTAAAACAATCTTATTTTCTGCATTAAAATGGATCAAATAAAAGCACCATTGCTCACAACTTATAACTAATATGAGTGGAAGTCAAAAATGACAATCTATCTTAAGAAGTTGGGGTTATTTAGAGTAACTATGCAGCTTGAAATTGAACTATCACTACTTGTAGAAAAGCTAAAGAGGTTTAACAAATGTGATGAAGCTTATGGTACTTTATGCATGTCTGTATCTCCTGATCTTCTTTTTCATATTGAATATACTACAACTCCAAATGATGTATGGACAAAATTATAAGGGTTGTTTGGTAAACAAGATGAATTAAGGGGACACCAATTGGAGAATGAGATAACAAGGTTAAATCCATGTAATTTTGATACGATTCAGGACTTCTTCACAAAAATAAAGAATGTAAGATTACAATTGAAAGTGTGTGGGATAGACAAGAAATTTTCATAATTGGTTCTAAGCATTCTTTCTAAACTTGCTCCATACTATTCAATTTTTGTTTCTACATTCTATGCTATGAAAATTGCCTTAGGAACCAGCTATAAAATGCCTTCTCTTGATGAGTGTATACTATAAAAAGCATCTTCATAGAATTAAGGTTAATCAATAAATGAAATAGTAACTAAATAAACCACAATATAATATAGTAACTATTTAGAAAATTAATGATCAATTGAGCATCCTATGGCTCTCTAACTAAGAATGTTAATGCAAAGCTCTCAGTGAGCTTCCATTAATGACAATCCTAGAATGAGAATGATAAGATAAAAAAGTTAAAGCTAACAATTATATCAAAGTAAATGCTAATTAAGCTCTCAAATGCCTTTCTAAACTCAAATTACAAGATGTTTAATGCAATTCTCAGATGTGTGGTTGATAATAATGAAGGAATTTGGTCTTTTTTAAAAAGATTTTCCAATGGTAGGGGGTGTAGTTGTGTTTGATCATGATTAAACCTTGGTTGAGTCCTTGGTTCCACCCTTTGAAGACAATGCAAAATTTGTGTCCTCAAAGCTTGGGACAAGTAGACAAGATGGATGGTCAAGATTCTCTTTCACTTTGAGTGATTGAGATTCAATTTGGCTTGATCCATGTGAATGTCTTTCCTTAAATCTCATTGGTTGCCCGGATTTCCTCTCGTTTTGGTTTGTTGAGAGTAATTGAGATTTATTAATTGATTTAATTGATTTATTTTAGCCATGTACTCCTTGATTGGCTTGAATTTAATTTAATCCAAGACTATACAATTATCTGATTTAATTGTATTTTGATTTGATTGTATTTGATTAAAACACTCTCAATTTTGATTTATCTTGAATTAGGATTTGATTTTGATTTTGATTGGCTAATTATGCATTGTGATTCAATTGATTCAATTATGTCCTTGATTTTCTTTGATTTGATCTTTGCCCATTTTTAGGTGATTACAAATGCCCCTCTTTGAGTTGACATGTGAAGCAGGTCAATTCAAAGAACACTCTGATCTTTCTTGATGATGGGTCCTGATTCATTGATGGTCGATCTTCGATGTTTGTTTAATGTCTTTTGATGGTCGATCCTTGATTTCTGATATGAGATTGATGCAGATATGATCGATATGAAACTCTCAATTGATGTGGTTCTGATGATCATTCTGATATGATGGTCCTTCTGATGATGGTTCCTGATATGATGTTTGATTTGATGATTGATCTTGATATGATACCTGATATGATGATTGCTTTCGATGCGATGCCCCATTCATTTGATTACAAAAAATTTCCTGATAAAAGATTTTGCTTTGATTTGATGATTGGTTCCCTTGATTTTCAATGATGTTACTGCTATTGATCTGATTATTCGATGGTATGCCCCCTTAGAAATAAAACATATTGATGCTTGATTTGAAAATTTTTGATTGATTGATTGATTGATATGTTTTCATTTCTAAAAAACACTGATGATATGCCATGATTCACAATTTGTCCTGATTGAATTGGTAGTTTAGTATAGGTCAAAGTCAAAATTTCACCTCTAAATTATGTCAAATTAGCTTAAATAGGTTGAAAAAGCTTGATTTACTATTCATTTTCACTTTTGACTTCTAAGATTTTTCTCTGAGCTTCCTTTGATTTTCAAGATGGTTGTTCCTATCAGAGAGCATCGGTTTGAGAGATGTTGATGGTATCGGAGACCACCTGACTACGGACCTCTAGTGAGTCATTTTTAACTTCCCTGTTGCATTTATTGCATTTATTACATCTTTTTCCTGTCGTCATTATTTTGATTTTGCAAAGTCATGCGTAGGATAGTTTAAATGTCATGTTAGCCTTTAAAGTGTCGCATTCACGCTTTTTACTCATGCCTCTGCGTAGTAAACTATCACCTAGAAATTTTTCATTCTCGCCTGAGAAGAATATGATTCTGCGTAGGCTTAGGGTTTTAATGCCAATTTGTATATATTTTTCCGTGTTTTAAACCCTAGATTTTTGTTGTCACCTAGGCTTTATTCAATGTTGCCTAGCATTGTAAAGTATCACCTGAAACTTGAATTACCACTTATGATCGATAAAATGTCACCTGACATCTTTTTTGCATCGCGTGAGATGAAATGTCGCGTGGTATGTGTAAAATCACACTTGAAAGATTGTTTGAAAATTTTTCACTTGTACTTGATTTTTCCTGATGAAAAATTTCATAACTCCAGATGATTAATTCCAATGATAAGATTATGTCTATTTCATTTAAGAAAAAAAATTGATTAGGATATCAAGATAATGGTACCAACGAATGTGATTTGTCAATCTAATAGGATAAATCAATCAATGTGAAAACTGATACAATTGATACTGATACTTCATTCTCAAGATATAGAGACATGAACAAATGGTACTGGGTGTGATTGCTTGATACTTTTGATAAAATTGATTGACTTTAGATGATTCCTTGATATAGTATGCTAATATAATTCCTTTGTTTTTCCAAACAGGCACACTTCCCTATTCTTTACATACGGTCTGTCGCATCCTAGGTTATTGATCTTGGTCAGGCTCTGACTCTGGTAGAGTATCATATTGTTGAGATGTGTGGACTCAGTTTTCTTATTGACATGCCATGGTTCTTGCTGAACTATGGTCTTCTGACTGCTATGGTGGAGAGATGGCACTCCGACCGCAATACTTTTCATCTTCCTTTTGGAGAGATGACTATTACTCCAAAGGATGTGTATAGATTATTACGCATTCCTTGCCGAGGAGAGTTAGTATACTATGATTCTATTTATGATAGCACAGTCTCCAGATGAGTGTTTGGAGACAACATTATAGATGATGATACTATTACTTGGCCATAGTTTTCTTCTTTCCCAACATTACCAGTGGTTCTTGGTGCTCTTATCGGTGGATTCTTGCTTCCCGACCAACGAGGTCACAGTTTCTCAGTTGGATGGGGCAAGATCCTCAAGGAGTTAATTTCTCAGCCTTGACAATTTGATTGGGGTTCTTGTGTGTTAGCAAAACTATATCATGATTTACATGAGGTTATCTACAGAGAGAGCGTTGCTTTGTCTGCAGGTGTAGTGATTTTATAGTTGTGGGTATGGGAGCATCTTCCCATTACTAGGCCTATTTCAGTCAAGATTCATCACTGTGGATTCCCGTATGCTTTTTTGTATAGCGGCATGGTTGTCCAACACCATCTAGGAAAGCTTGAGTATTAGCGCCATCAGATTGATGATCTTGATCAGGTTCAGTAGTGACCATACATTGGTTGTGAGCACTGGAGGGAGGATGATGATGAGCTTCCCTATATATTTTCTCCTCGATGGATAATTGGCAGGGGTACTACTACAATTGAGCATTTCTACTTTGGTTGAGTATCTAGAAAGTATGGTAGAGTATAGGATATGCCACAGGGTACAACATTATATGCTCATGTGTAGGAAGAGCGATCAATGTGGGTTCCTCTGATTGATTATCAGTTTGCATGTGATCAAATTGTTGGTTTAGCATATTGTAGATGGGAGATGCTTGCAGGTGTTGTCGATGCTGGGATGTCACATGAGTATCAAGATTAGTGGGCTCAGAATAGGTTTCCTTGATTTACTAATCCAACAGAGCCTATCCTAGGTTGGGATGAGAGAGATGGTGGTGGTGGTGGTGATGATGGTGGTGATGGCGATGGTAGGAGACATCGGAGATGGCAAGGATAGAGAGCACCTCAGGCTATTGGTAGAGCAGGAGATGGACCATGAGTGAGAGGTGGACATGTCCTGGATAGGGCTAGAGCTAGAGGACAGGATGATGTAGTTGAGGTACACCCTAGAGCAGTAGTGGATATACAACATAGAGCTCATTGACAATAGAGACAACAGAGATAGGTACATATAGATACTGCTCGACAGATTCTTGGTGGACAAGATCCCTTAGTTCAGTTACAGAGGGTTGCTTTAGCACAACAGGATTAGGTTCATGCACATCAGGTTCCTCCACAGGTTCAGTAGTCATAGGATATGGGATAGAGTTCACAGGCTGCTCCTAGTGTTGATAGTGTAGCACAAGATGTTCAGTCATTGAGGACATATATATCTACTATTGTAGGTAGACTAGATCAGGTAGCTCTTTTGATGTAGTAGTTTATGAGTCATGTGATTCAGAGACCTAGTGTAGCAAGCATTTCCCAGGCTCCTCCTTCGCAAGATAGATAGGATGACAGAGGTCCAAATGGATCAGGTGTTTGGGATGGATTGGGTGCTACTATGGGATCTTGATGATTTGACAGAGTTACTTATTGTTGATGTCCTTGTATCATGTTTCATGTTGTTTTATTGATCAGAACACGTGATGTATCACTTTCATGACATTTATATCTTGATATACTGATGTACTAGATCATTTGATGCACACTTATGTGATTATATACTTCCTTGATTCTCTTGATGTATTTTGTTATATGAGATTATCTTTATATGCAGCTATATGGTTTTTTATGATGCATTTACTTGTGATTATGCTATGGATGCAATGTATCTTATTTTATAATATGTGTAGATGAATGCATTGATGTATGGGTTTATGACATGCTTTTCCTCTATTTTTCAATGTATGGATGCAAACTATTTTATGGAGATATGAATGCCTCTATGTTTTTGAGTTTTCAAATGTATGCAGTTCTATCTTTAATTATATGTATGCAAATGATGTATGAGTAATGATTCTTGTTCTTTTCTTTTCTGATATATGATTAATGCTATGCCTGAATGCAAAAGATAATCTCATATGTTTTTGATTGGGATCAAGGATATACCATTTAAATTTGAACCCCCTATTACTTTAATGTTTTGATTAACCAAGATTATTAATGTACCCCCTTGCAATTTAATCTATGAAAGGAAAATAATATATACAATGCACTTAATCTAAGATGTATGTAGCTAACTATCATTATTCAAAATTTGGAGCTTATAATCATCATTGAGCATTTTTGGAATCCCATTTTAGCACAACCAGCACTAGTTCAACTATGATGATATGAATACTTTTTTCCCCTCTTTGTTTTCTTTCCCATCTCTCTTCGCTACGACTGTCACAGATTGAAGCCAATCATGAGAGTGTGAATACCAATTTTGTCAAATTCTATGTTGTAAGTGGATTTTGGTATTATGATATTGAAGATCAAAATAGCCAAGGTATCCATTTGCGTAAACAAGAAGAAATCTCAGTTTTATCATATGTACAAGTCCTCGATAATTCTTTGATGATCACATCCTTAGACAAATAATACATACTTTAAGACTTTGATTTTAAGACAGTCATTCAAAACTCAAGAAAATTTCATCCTTTCATCATAGCTTGTCTAGTCTAAAACTTTCATTGATTCGCTATAAAGAAATGATTTCATCAATTGAGTCAACACTTAGAAATATTTTTTTTTGCAATGTTTTGCAAATCCATATTTCAAGTGTAGTTCCATCCATTTCATACTTTTAATCCTAATAAAGGTAAGGTCATTTCAGTTCTTGGATCAAATTTTTCATTTTAGGCTCAAATTGGATTAGGATGTAGATTTGATAAGTGTTCCTCTTTTCGAGTTTGATGAATTGATTCTTTGATTGAATAAAGCTTGCTTTGATGAATCCTTTCTCCTTGAGTAGATTTCCCCCAGTTCAATATTGATTTCACTTGTGGGACTTAGGGCAATTTTCCGATTAGGTGACCAACATCTTGAGGTACTCACACATGCAACTGTGGGGTTTTATTATGCAATATATACAAATGCTGGTAGATGCAATATTTACAAGGTGACCTTTCTAGGTATGTGACTGACTTGGACTTTCAATGGTGCCTAATTATGAGGTTTTCACCAATTGAATGGATCTAGCTCTTTTTTTCTATTTTTAAAGCTTTTCTCTTTTCTTTGGTACCAAGGTGCCTATTTGCTAGGTTTTTACCAAGGCACTTTTCTTCTTTTTTTGATTTTTTTGTATTTTCTTTTTTTTCAATTTTTTTTTCATATCATCAAGGCACCTATTTGCTAGGTTTTCACCAAGACAACATCTTTTTGAGGATCATATATGAATGTTTTTGCTTTCTTCATGCTCAATTTTCCACTGTTTTTGATCTTTTTTGCTTTTCAAATGTTTTTGATATTTTATGCTTTTCAATGTTTTTGATATTTTCTGCTTTTCAAATGTTTTTGGTATTTTCTACTTTTCAAATGTTTTTGGTATTTTCAGGATCTCTTTGACTATGTAAAATAAATATGATGCTCCTAATCTGATACTCTTTATACTCTTTCATCTGCTTCATGTATAGAACCTCTTTAGATGTATGCTATTGATAAACTCTTGTAACTCCTCTGCATCACAATCTGCTAGCTTATAGGTGCCAGTCCCAAAATTTTCAACAATGAGAAATGGTCCTAACCACTTTGCTTCCCATTTTCCTTTCTTTTCTCGTTCTGCTTGATTCTTGGGATTTATCGCAAAACTAGGTCACCTATTTGAAATGTTCTTGGCTTAATGTGCTTATTGTAAGCCCTTGACATTCTATTTTGGTACACCTTCAAATGATCAAATACTTGCTTCTATTTCTCATCTAAGAGTTCTAGTTCTTGCAGCCTAGCAACCCTATAGTCTTCCTCATTTATCAAACCATGCATAGATTATTGGAAATTTGGCTGATTTGATTACATATATGTTGTCATTATGGCAACATATGATCCACATGAAGATTGCATAGGTCAGAGAGCAAGTATGACAGAGCGCATTGTAAATTTGTCTAAGTGTGAGACAATGTTTTACCAGTGAACCTGGACATAGTTTTTGTTTGCGACATTAACTGGAGTAAGGTCAGTGCTTGCACACTTTAACATAGACTCTATGATGTCTATTTATCACCCATCTCAGAGTGCAAGTCAGTACGACATGTACAAAAGAAGTTATGATAGTTTTACCGAAGACAGTGTGAAGCCGATAGGACAAAATATAAAGACAGAACTAGTAAAGAGTTAAGGGATTATTTTTTTTATCAAAATAATGACTTAACAATATAAAGGAATGACATCCTAGATTTTAACTCTTGGATAAATCTATTGGTATAAATGTAAATGTAATTGTAGTATTATTGAGAAAGAACACAATAAGTGTGGACAAGTGATATGATGCGAAGTATATGAAGCATATGTAATAGCGATAGTAAAAGAGCATCGAAGTGATATTGATGCAAGTAGTATAAGGTTATGTACCTTAACCTATATTGTAATTGGTGTATATTGTACATTACTTTTTTGGGCAGTGGGCTCATCTGGTAATCACATTTTGTACTACAACTCCTAACAGGGTTGAGGCTTATAACAAGGCCTATAGTCCCTTAATCAGGATTGATACAGTATATGCTTGTAATAGACTCCTAACAGGGTCAATATCCTTAATAGGATAATTTTGATTAGTGGATCTTTGTGGGTACCATCCCCACCAAGGTTTTCCCTTGGCCAGGGTTTCCTCGAGAACAAATAATGTGTTATGAGTTCTTTATTGTTATGCATGTTGTTTAGCTTCTTATGTTATGCATGTATAAAGATAATCTATTATATCCATAATTGGGCAAAAGATAAAGTTTGTAGAATACTGATTCACCCCCCCTCTCAGTATTCCCTATTTCTAACAATTGGTATCAGAGCTTAGTTACTTGGAAAAGAATCATTCAAGGAAAGCCTAGCAGCTTGAGTAAGATCTCTATGGATATGGATCAACTACAGAAGAATCTTGAAGAAGCTCTTGAAGAAATTGACTTTCTTACTATTGAAAAAGATACTTTGAAAAGAAAGTATGATGATGCGAAGAACCTCATTGAGAAACTAAAAAACAAATTGGAAGATCTAAGATCTGAAAAGGAATCCAAAGTTTTTATTGAAGATTATGATGACAATTTAGAAAAAGAAAATGAGATCCTTAAACATGAACTGAAGATACCAAATCTAAAGTTTAGTTTGAAAGATGGAAATGGCAAGAATGAAGCAAATCTAAAATCTGAGAATGAAATTCTAAAGACTGAAAATGAAGGACTAAAATCTAAACTTTCTAAAGTAACATCTGAACTTGAGAAAGTCAATTTGCAGTATGATGAACTTGAGAAATACAATAAGATTGTGAAAGGTGAACTGACTCAATCCAAACAACAACTTGAAAGGCTATATTCAACTAGTGAGAAGATTGGTGAACAAATATCTTATCAGAAACCATTCTATGATAATACTAGTCTTGGATTCAACACTTTTAAAGAAAATGATGAAGGCAAGGAACTAGATCTGAAGATATCTGAAAGAATAGATGAGAAGAAGCCTGATGAGATCAAAAAATCTGAAGATACACCCAAAGAAGAAGAATCATTGAAGCAAGAGGAATCACCCAAAGGTATGCAAAAAGAATTCAAAGGTAGATGTTTTGCTTTTAATTTTATTGGTCATATGAAGAGAGATTGCACAGGTAAACAATTTAAACCTCTTAATGGTTATTGTTACAATTGTCATGGTTTTGGACATAGAGCTATTAATTGTAGGAAACCTAAATTTATTGAGAATAATGATAGGGTGAACCCACAATAGTGGGTTACACTTTTTTGCCTCAATGGACACTGAACTTTGCATTTTGAAAAAAAAAATCAGATTCAGATGCCTATTGTCATTAAACCGTTTGAAATCAGAAGATGAAGTAAATTAGAGTCTTTTAGGATTTTTTTTCTTGATTCTAAATATATTTTTTATTTTTATTTGAATTTTTTTTCTTTCTCCCACGAAAACTGGTATGTTGCTGAAAATGTCATTTTCAAAGAGTTACATTATTTTCATAGAGCATAAGTTTTTTTCTAAAATAGATATCAATGTGATTCTTTCAAAATTAGTTTTGTAACATCCATACGGAGGACATCCAATTGGTTTGATGACATTATCATGATTATTTCATATTTTATTAACGTTTGAAGTTGACTAAACCGTAATTTTGACATACCTTGACTACATAACTTATAACTTGTGTATTTGTCCAATTTCATTTTTAATTTTTTTTTATGGAAAGAGAACTCAAATACCTAGGGCATGGATATTTTTTATAATTTTTTTCCTCTCATTTACTATTTTTCCATAAGCTTTAAAAATAGAGGTACACATACGGTGAAATATCTAAGTTTAGTAAAACTAAAAATACAAAGTCATAAGAAACTTAATATATATTAACATTATAATCATTGGAAAGATTTTTCTCACTAGTAACATACTACATAGATAGGTTTTTCAAATTTATTCATTTGATATCATAAAAGATAAAGTCAAAATGATTTTTTATCAGCATTTTAATAGGTGCAAAGGAAACTCCATTGTAGGTATGAATGAGGAGTATAGAGGTTATATCAATGTTTTTTTTTTTTTATCTAAGAGGCTTTGAGATAACCATTTGTAATTAATTCCTTCAAATGGAACATCTCAAGGCTTAAATAATCATATTTTATTAAAAATGTGTGATTTCAGCAAAAATCAACATGTCTAAAAAAGTGTAACCCACTATTGTGGTGTCACCCGATGGTAGTAGAATGTTTAGGAATACTAACAATGCAGATAAGAAACCTACTGAAGATATGAACAGAAGAAATGGAGTAGTATGTTATAGATGCAACAAGGTTGGACACATTGGTAGAAACTATAGATCATAAATCAATCAACCTGGACCAAGATATGGAAACAATGGAATTATTTGCTAGATATGAAACAAGATTGGACATACAACAAGGTTTTGCAAAATGAACAATAGAGTTTTTCATCCTAATCCTAACCCTAGAAATCATGCAAGAAGAAATGAAGATGCTAGTAACAGTCAGAAAGGATGCTGTAGTAATTTAGATGAAGTAAAGTTTATCAAAAGCACAGATCAAGGAGACATATTCAACATTGAAGGTAATTAGGAAGGTGAAGTATTGAAAGGTAAGAATGGATCTTTACCTAACCTATCTCAAAGTACTTAATTTATGTAAATTACAGTAGAATAGGAACTTAGATTTAGTGTAGAAGTAGATATATGATGAATTGAGACTTGTGCAGTTAATGCAAGGTAGTTTATGATGTTCTAATGCTATGGTTAAGAGTGCAAAGAAAAATATTATGTTTTGCGAGATCGCAAGAAGTTTTAAGTTTTGAAGGTTAGTAGAGACAACTTTCTGGAAAGAAGCGGCAAAAGAATTGAATGTGATGTCAGATCTACGTAAGATTGAATTAATAAAAGGTTATGATTAGTATTATTTGATCGTCAAAGTGAATTCAAGTGTCAAGGAGATCAAAGAGTAGTGATTGAAAGCATTTTGCAAGGATTTGGAGAAGAATTTTTGTGCCGAATCTACGCAAGCCCTAAAATCATGAAATTAAGGTATTTTACTTGACAAATCTTTGAATCAGTAAAGGAATTTGAAGAAATCATGGATGTCTCCTTAATACACAATGTCAGAGATAAGAGTAGACCTAAATTGAAAAGGGAACTAGTATAACCCTTGGAAGAAGACCCTAGGTTTGCATTATCATTTGTACCAGATGGAGTTTTACACTTAGAAAATGTCAGAAGTTATCTTGGATGCAAACTAGAAATAGTGAGTGATAGTGATTTCACAGATGAATATCAGAAGATTTACAATCAGGATATGACACTAAAACAAGGTTTTGAATATTTGGAACATAATGAAATTGTTAAATATGGATTACAATATGAATTTGATAATGAAGAATGCACTAAGATTATCTTGAGAAAAATTCATAATGGAAAGTTTTGGTTGGAAGATAGAGTGATAGATATTACAACAGAATTGATTCATGAAGTCACTGGATTATCTAAAACTAGAGCTATTCCTTTTAATGAGAAAAACATGAGGAAAATAGTCATTGCCAACACAATACAATGGTAGAGGAATTGTGATTAGTAAGATCAAACAAGATGATGTGAGATACTTATGCAAGATCCTAACTACTAAGTTTTGTGCAAATTCAAGAGAGGATGACATGGAAGCTAGAATGGTACATGTAGCCTATCTAATGTGTGTTGATAGGGTACCAGTTGATATGTGTGAAATTCTTAGAATTCAATTATTTGAGAACTTGGAGAAGATGAAGAAAACTAAGTATACATAGTTTAGGTTCTCATCCCTAATCACATATATGTTCTTTCATCTTTTGAGGAGATTTCCTTACACCATAGGAAATGACTAGAATGATGGACAAACTATAATGGAAAGAATTAATTTAGTATACAGAAGACATGTTATTGATAGTGTTAATGAGAGTGCAGTACTTTTTATTAAGACATTTTAGAATATTGTGTCTAGCAGATCAAGGATCCCTAAGTCTCTTGCTGAAAAATATAAAGATGATATATGTTTTATGGTGGATACTGACTTTACCTATATTGAAGCAGTAGAGCCTAGAACAGAGTTCATAGACCCTCTTGGCTATGAGATATCTAAGGTAGTAACTGAAGAGTATGTTAGTAGACTACTGAAGTGTAAGTTGGACACTCAGTGTAATAAGTTTGGAACCTTTGAGGAGAACTTCAACTCTGCAAAGATTCTAATTGAAGAGAAGTAGTCTAAGAAGAGAGTTGAGAGCACTATTAAGAAAATCCTAAAAGATACAGGAATGATAGAGAGAGAGTTTTTGGTAGCAAAGCAGACAACAAAAACAATCAGAGAGAGTGGACAAAAGGAAGTTTTCTCTATCCCTCCTTTATCATCAATTGCAGTACAACAGGAAGAACCACAAGTAAAGGTGAAAGTGGAAGTACCTAAGAAGGACATAGAAGCAAAGATGTCTACTAGATCCACTTCCTCCACACCTAGCAAAAGAGTTAAGGAGAGTGCTACTAGACCAGGAAAGAGACATAAAACTCTAGTGCAACTAGTTCCAAGAAAGATTGCAGAAGTAAAAGATGATGTCACTACTAAGAAGAAAGCTTGGAAACCAAAAGTTGAAAAGCTAAATGAGCAAATTATTGAGAATGGCGACTTTGCAAGAATGAACAAATATTATGATCTTTATGATTATACTGACAGACTTAATCTAGAGAATGTAGTTGTGAAACATATGATCTTGACTAGCAAGAAGTTTCATACTATTCAAGGATAGATACCTGATGATGTATATAACAAACTTCTAAATAGGAAGAAGAGAGCATCAGAGGAAAAGAAAACTATCAGAGAAAAGCTTATGAGGAAGCTTTGTGAAATAAGAGATGAAACTCATTTCAATCAGATCATGAAATCCCTAAGCACCATTTGAGAACAAAAAGGAGAACAATTCAGATTATGGGAGGTAGGTATGAAGAAGTAAATTCTGAGATAGAATAGGCTATTATCAAGGTTATGGAAGAATATGTTGGAGAATCATCAGTTGTAGTAGAGCAAGTAGGTGAGAAAGTACAAGAGGACATTCCCTCTTCTCCAGCTATTAATATTGAAGATGAAATGATGAATGTAGAAGTTACAAAAATCACCTTGGATACTGATGAAAATGTATTCAAGAATTTGGAGAACATTGTTGACAATTCGGCCTTTGAAGAATAGGAAGCTAAAAAAGAAGAAGAGATGATAGAGACCACAGTTGTGGAACCACCAATAATAGAAGAACAAGTTCCCATTCCCACCAAAGAAGCTATCAGTCTTACTCCTGAGACTGGAAAGAAGACTCAAATTGGATCTATGATTGAACATTTGGGAAAAGAAGTAGATGATGATGATTAGTTGGAACTGATTACATCCTTGAACAAAATAATTGGTAAGAATAAGAAAGTAAAGAGTCTTGAAGGGTGTCTAAAGGAACTAATTGAGAAGTTACAAAGTACTATAACTACACAAATTTCAGAAGTAGACCCTATGGAGAAAGCAAAGAAGGTAATGAGCACCTTTGATAATGAATTCAAAAACCTAGCTGATATTGCAAAAGTGAAAGCACAAGCAGACTATGAGGCTAGAATGCTTTTGAACATGAGTCAGAATATCAGAAATGATATCAATACTCTTGATATCCGTATCAAGGATTTGAGGAAGCATTTGGAAATAGGAAAATCTTTGTACATATAGTGTACAAAATTAGAGACTTTGACAATAGAGGAAGATCAGAAGATAAAGTTGAAGGAAGCAGAAATTCTAAATGAAATGAACCTTCTGTCTAGCCCCAATGTGAAGGTCTGTGATGTTGAGAAGAAAGTTAGGAAACTTTATGATGAAATTAGAATTGTGCAAGATGAGAAAGTTAGGAAATTGAGAAGATACACTCTTTTGAGAGAGAATGCTTCTATGAAGTTGAGCATTATTGAAGAGTAGTTGGAAGAATGTCTTTCAGCTAAGACATCTTTTCAAAAATTTAACTTGGAAAACCTCCAAGCATGTGGCAGATTCCAGTAAAAAATCATGGGAGAAGGAGATAGAAGCCATGAAGATAGATTTTGCAGATTGTGTTGCAAGCCTACTGGCTTTACAATAAATGAATTGAGGTATAACTTTTTGTAATACAATTTTGTGACCCTCCCTACCTTATTTTGTCATTGTTGTCAAAGGGGGAGAGATATATAGAAGAAAATTGAGAGATATATAGAAGAAAATTGATAGTATATGATAAGGATTATTACTCTTAGGGGGAGTACTATATTAGAGGAAATAATTTTTTGAGGAGTTATAAGGATAGTATGTATTTTATACTATGGCCATAGTTTTGAACAATTTTGAGATTTTGAGTTGTACACTTAGCCAATTTTCTCATATGTTGCCACCGATGACAAAGGGGGATATTTTTGGCAATTTGGCTAATTTTATTACATAGATGTTGTCATTATGGAAACATATGATCCACATGAAGATCACACAGCTCAGAGAGCAAGTATGACAGAGTGCATTGTAAATTTGTCTAAGTGTGAGACAGTGTTTTACCAGTGAACCTGGACATAGTTTTTGTTTGAAACATTGAATGGAGTAAGTTCAATTCTTGTGCACTTGAAAATAGACTCTATGATGTCTATTGATCATCCATCTTAGAGTGCAAGTCAGTATGACATGTACGGAAGAAGTTATGACAGTTTTACCGAAGATAGTGTGGAGCTGACAAGATAGAATATGAAGACAGAACTAGTAAATAGTTAAGGGATTATTTTGTTTTAACAAAATAATGACTTAAAAATATAAAGGGAAGACATCCTAGATGTTAAATCTTGGATAAAGCTATTGGTATAAATGTAAATGTAATTGTAATTGTAGTATTATTGAGAAAGAACACAATAAGTGTGGACAAGTGATATGATGCGAAGTATATGAAGCATATGTAATAGTGGTAGTAAAAGAGCAGCAAAGTAATATTGATGCAAGAAGTATAAGGTTATGTACCTTAACCCATTTTTTAATTAGTGTATATTGTACATTACTTGTTTGGGCAGTGGGCTCATCTAGTAGTCACATTTTGTACTACAACTCCTAATAGGGTTGAGGCTTCTAACAAGGCCTATAGTCCCTTAATCAGGATTGATACACTATATGCTTGTAATAGACTCCTAAAAAGGTCAACATCCTTAACAGGATACTTTTGATTAGTGGATCTTTGTGGGTACCATCCCCACTGGGGTTTTCCCTTGGCCAGGGTTTCCTCAAGAACAAATAATGTGTTATGAGTTCTTTATTGTTATGCATGTTGTTTAGCTTCTTATGTTATGCATGTATAAAGATAATCTATTATATCCATAATTGGGCAAAAGATAAAGTTTGTAGAATACTGATTCACCCCCCCCTCTCAGTATTCCCTATTTCTAACATAGATATCCTCAAAGATGGAAGTTCTACCTCCAAAGGTAAAACTGCTTCTGCTCCAAAGACTAAGGAAAAAGGTGTGGCTCCTGTTGGCATTCTTATGCTTGTTCTATAAGCCCACAAGGTCAGTTTTATTTTGATGTGCCAATCTCTACCTGAATTGTCCACCGTTCTTTTCAAAATTTTCAAGATGTTTTTATTTGTTGCTTTGGCTTGTCCATTACCTTGGGGGTAATAGATTGAAGAAGAATGATGAATCATGTGAAACTTGGTGCATAATTCCTTTAGGTCTTTGCTCTTGAAATGCTTTGCATTATCCATTATGATAGCATGAGTTATGCCATATCTAAAAATAATATGATTGAGGATAAACAAAGATATTTGCTATCCTGTTGCAGTTGATAGGGGTACAGCTTCCACCCACTTGGTAAAGTATTTCATTGATGTGATAATGAATTTATGACCATTCAAAGATGGTGGATAAATCATACCTATTAAGTCTAGACCCCATTGATAGAATGGCCAAGGTGTTGTCATCAGATGAAGCTCTTGTGTGGGAACATGTATCAAGTTTCCATGGAATTAACACTTTCTACAAGTTTTGGCAAAGTTACAAGCATCTTTCTCCCTCGTAGGCCAAAAATATCCTATCCTAAGAAGTTTCTTAGCTAGGATTAATCCGTTCGAGTGTGACCCAAAAATTCCTTCCTGGATTTCTCATAAAGCTAAGTTTGATTCCTCTTCTTCTAAACATCTAAGGAGCATTCCATCTAGACTTTTTTGATACAATGTTTCATAAATTATGGTATATCGGGCAACTTGGCCAATGAAGCTTTTCTTTTGATTCCTGGTTTGGTCTATGGGAAGGATTCACTCTTTCAAGTAAGTATAAATAGGTCCATACCGAGGTGATTCATTTGTAGTTAACAAGAAAATGGTGTAAGGGTGGGTAGGGTCAAATGTGGGTTGATCCACTTCTTCTACCAAGAACTCATATCTAGCACTCTAATCAGGCATTTGTAACAATGAAGCCAAAGTTTCCATTACATCTGCTGCTTTGTTTTTTTCTCTTTGCACTTGCTCAAATGTTATAAGTATGAAATACTTCTAAAGATTTTCCACCATGTTTTTGTAGGGTACCAATTTGTCATCTCTTGTTTGATATTCCTCATTGACTTGATTTATGACTAATTGTGAATCTCCATAAACCTTTAATTCTATCACTTTCCACTCTAATACCAACTTGATTCCAATAACCAAGGCTTCATATTCTTCTATATTGTTGGTACATGGAAATACCAATTTGTAAGACTTAGGGATAGTAGAGCCTTGAGGAGTAATGAGAAGTATGCCAGCTCCTGATCCATGATGAGTGTAGGAACCATCAAAATAAAGTTGCCATGTTTTTGCCTCAACATTCACAATTTCTGAATTCAGAAATTCCACTTGGATGGGATGATCATCTTGAAGTGGTGCTTTTGCTAATTGGTCAGCAATGACTTGCCCTTTGATTGATTTTCTATCAACATATTCTATGTCGAATTCACTTAGTACCATCACCCACTTTGCTATCCTTCCATTCAATGTTGTTTTACTAAGTAGATACTTGAATGGGTCAATTTTGGCAATGAGCCTTATCTTGTGGGCTAGCATATAATGGCATTAGTTTTTAGAAGAAAAAACTACAGCCAAGCATGCCCTTTCCATGAATGTATAGTTAAGCTCGTATTTGACCAAGGTTCTACTAATGTAGTAAATTGCCTTTTCTTTTCCTGTTTCATCCTCTTGTACTAAAAGTGCCCCCAATGGATTCTCCATTGCTAAAATGTATAGGATCAAGGGCTTGCCTCTGATAGGTGGCATCAAGATTGGTGGATTCATGAGATATTTCTTTAATATTTTAAAAGGCTTCTTCACATTTTTCATCCCATTTGAATATTGTGTCTTTATGCAACAATTGGGTGAAATTATGACATTTCTCAGCTAATTGGGAGATAAATCTCCTAATGGATTGTATCCTTCCTTGTAAAGATCTCATTTGACTAATATGTTTAGGTGCTTCCATTTCCATGATAGCTTTCACCTTAACGGGATCTACCTCTATCCCTTTTGTAGATACAATATAGCCTAATAGTTTTCTAGATTGGACTCCAAATGCACATTTCTTTGGGTTAAGTCTCACTTTGAATTCTTCTAGCCTTTCAAAAAATTTCACCAAAATTGGTAGATGCTCTTTTCTTGAGTGGGATTTAGCTAGTATGTCATCCACATAATCCTCCATGAACTTATGCATCATATCATGAAATATTATGGTCATTGCTCATTGATAGGTCGCTCCAGCATTTTTCAAGCCAAAAGGCATGACATTCCAGCAAAAGGTACCCCATGCACATGTAAAAGAAATTTTATCTTGGTCTTCTAGTGCTATCTTTATTTGATTATACCCACTAAATCCATCCATGAGTGAGAACATAGAATGTCCCACTGTTAAGTCTATAATGGCATCAATACTTGGAAGTGGTAAATCATCCTTAGGACATGCCAAGTTTAAGTCTCTAAAATTTGTGCAGATTCTAATGGATTTGTCTACTTTTGACACTGGCAGTATATTTGAGATGCATTGTGCATAATCAATGGTCCTTATAAATCCCACCTTTGATAGCTTTTTGAACTCCACTTTGACAAGTAGTACTATATGAGGATGCATTTTCCTTAGATTTTTCTTAATAGGTTTGGCTCCTTCCTTGATATTAGGTGATGCATTATCAAATTTGGGTCTAAACCGGGCATATCATCATAAGACCATGCAAAGTTAACTTGCTTTTCTTTAAATAACTTGATGAATTATGTTCTTGCTTCACTAGATAGTGATGCAGCTAGGTGAATGCTCTTTGGCTATGTTTTTGATCCAATGTTTATCTTTTTTGTTGGCTCAATTAAGATCGGAGATCTTTCCTCATAATGTTATGGTAGAGCATCCAAACTCCCTTCCTTAGGTGCCTCAGTTGGGTTTTCACCTTTGGAAACATCCTTTATTTCTTTATTTTTTTCTTGATCTAATGTTGCCACAATGTGGTTTTCAACACTTGATTCTTTTCTTTTTCTATTTTTTTCATTTTTCTTGGATTGAAAGTTTGGATGCTCCCTTTGATCAATTCCTCTTGATATTCTCTGATAGAAGAGAGTTCAACCACATTAAGGTATTGGGACACCACGTTGTCATTCAAGAAAATTGGAAGGGTAGTTGGTTCGATGGTGTTCCATTCAATTAAGTCCAGATGGATACGAGTCAATGGGTCAACACTTGGGGTTTTTTTCAATTGGATTTAGGGTGTATATCTCATTATTGGAGGGTTCATACATTGTATCTTCAAAATCTCAAACATGGGCTTCTTCTAAATGTTCTAAAGATGAAGGATCAAAGTTCTCCTCACTAGACTCCTCTAGGGTTTCTGTTGGATAAAAATCACGTGGATTAAACCTAATGTTTGATTCTTCCATAGTAAGTCTCCATGAAGGAATGTATGGTTCACCTACCCATTGATTTATCTCTATTTCTATACTTGGCACATCATTTTGACTAGAACTAGATGCTTGATTTGACCTTGATTCTATTATTGGTCCTTTATCTTTGGCAGAATCATAGGTATGAATGACATCTATACCTTTATCTTGGCATGACTCATCAGATAAAGTCTCCCATTCTCATTCATTAGAATCCTCATCACTATGAGATTCTAATTGTAATATTTGATCATAAATTTTAGGATAATGTTTTTGAGTGTATCCTTCTTCAAGATACCCTAAACCTATTTTCTCCTTGGAATCTCACCATGTTGATTCTATGGGTTCAATGAGCCCTTCATTCTTCATTCCCAAAGGTCCTTGACCTTTGTAACCTATCTTTTTCATGATTGAAAACCCCTTCCCATATTGATGTGTGGGAATGGTTATATTTTGGATATGTTTGACGTGGGCACTTGATTCTTCATCTTTGTATAACCAGTTTAGGATCTTATTGTCTTCTTCATCCATGGCAGATGATGTACTTGCCCTCAAAAATTTATCATTATATCTATGAGGTAGATTTGGAGGTTTTCCAAAGGACTTGAGTGATAAAAGTAAGTCCATCATAGATAAGGAGTATTTGCCTACTCCCTTCTGCTTGATCTTGCATTGCTTATCAAAAAATTTCATCTTTTGGTCCATCTTTTGATAATGGGCCTCTTTGGTGTACACTTGGATAGCTTTAGTATGATCTTCTTTTGGTTCTTTAATAATGTTATCCTCATTAACCTTCTCTTTTCCTTTAGTCAATGTAGTTAGGTTAATGAGTTTTTGTGTGTCTTCAATAACAACTTCTTCTTCCATCTTTTCTTTTCCTTTCAACAAAGGAATGTCCTTAGAACTTTGAACTTGCTCCATTTGATTGGGTATAGACCCTTCAACATTGTATGGAACCAAGGAGTCATTGATAGGCTTGTAATTATTACAATATTGAAATGGGTTCAAATCCCCACTTACCATTATCTCTTGCCCTAGATATGGAAATTTTAGGCATTGATGATAAGTTAAAGGAACGGCTTGCATTTCATGAATCCATGGCCTTCCTAACAAGATATTGTAAGTCAACTTTAAGTCCAACACTTGACATATGGTCTCTTTTTGCATGGGACCAACTCTAACGGGTAGTACTATGACTCCTTTTGAGGCTCTTTCTTCATCATCGTAGGCTTTTATGGTTATCTTTTTCTTAGGGTCAATAGCCTCCTCAGAAAATCCTAGGGCCTTTACCAAGCTAAGGGTACAAATGTTTAGGCTAGCTCCTCCATCTATAAGGACTCTTTTCACCCTATGCTTATGGATCAACACTTCTATATGTAAGGGCAGATTTTGAGGATGGTTAAGGGACATGTCATCTTGTTCAAAAAATGATAGGCAATGGGGTGAAATTAAGTGTCCTACCATATTTTGGAATTTGTCTACCTCCAAATTTAGAGGCACATTTATTTCCAATAAGGCCTTCTCCAAGATATCTTTGTAAATTGGTGATAATTTGAGAAGCTCAAGAATAGAGATTTGAGCGGGTGTTCTTTGTAATTGATCCACCAAGTTATATTGTTTTGATGATGATGTTGAAGCTTGGTTTGATAATAAAATATTTGGAGCATTGGTAGGTAAGATAATTTTTTATGCTTGCCCCCTAGTGACAACATTTGATGATGCTTCTCTTGATTTATCTTTCACTATGATAATATTTATGGTTTGATCCTCTTCTCTTAGAGTATTTATCGTGTTATCATAGGTATGAGAAAACTTCACTTTCTCATTGCCCTTTTTAAAATTTTGATTAGCATTAGATGACTCACCCTTTTCATGATTCAAAAAGGGGTTTTTGAAGGCCGTGTGATCTCCATTATTTTGAGGTCCTTCAATTTGAGTGGTTCCCTTATCAATTAAATCTTGCACCAAGTGTTTTAACCTCATGCATTCATTTGTTGGGTGACCTCTATTTCGATGATATCCGCATTGATGGGCATCATTCCACCAATAAGGTTTAAATTTAGGTTCATAATATTTCATATCAGGTAATGTGATGACATTATTGGAAACCAAGGTCCTTAATACATTCTACAAAGGTTCACCTAAGTAGGTGAATTTCTTTTTGTTATAATTGGAGTAGGAAGATTTTGGCTTGCTCCCATTAGCATTATTGTTGGAATTGTTAGAATTGTTATTGGAATTATTGGCATTATATGGAGATTTGTTTGATTGATTAACATTATTTGAAGAATTAGCTCCATATGGTAAGATAAAAGGAGTTAACTTTAAATTATGGGCCTCCACAACTCCATCATTAACAAGGTTTTTGTTGTTATTCTTTATCCATGATTTAGATTTATCATTGTTATTGTTGGACCCTTCATTATTGAAATACTTAGGTACATAATTATTGTTGTTTCTATTGTTGTTGTTGTTGTTGTTTTTGGACTTGTTATCTTTACATAATTTGATTTCACCTCTCTTGACCAAAACATCTTCAATCTTGATCCCATTTTTGATGAGTTTTTCAAATGTTGGGGGACATTGAAGTTGTAATCTATAATTCATTTCCATGGTCAAATTATTGTTGAAGATTTCCATCTTCTCTTTCTTGGGGATACTTTTGGTACCTTGCAAAAATGGTCCTCCACCTTTGTAGGAATCCTAAGAAGGACTCTACATCTTTCTGTTTGGTATCACACAACTTGAGCATCATGATTTCGTGCTCAATGTTATAAGAGTAATGGGTTACGAACTTGGAGGCTAGCTCCTCAAAGGTCTTTATTCCTTGGGGTAGTTTTGAAAATCAGTCCATTGCAGGTCCTCCTAAGCTTCTAGGAAAGAGTCTCATTATATACGTATCATTGTGCATGAACTCTATGCTTAGGGCACAAAATTCTCTTAGATGATCCTATGGGTCTGTTTTACCCATGTATTCATCGTATTTAGGAAAAATGGTATTGAAAGGAAAAGCTACCATAAATAGGCTTTTGTCAAAGGGGAAAGGACACAAAGCCTCAATGGAAAAGGCTTTAGGTTCAGATGCCTTCTTCATGGTATCAATTTGTTCTTGGAAGGCCTTTATCTGCCTAGTCATAACATTCATGGGGTCATCTTGATGTTGATCTTTCTTGAGTTGGTCAATATCAAAATCATAAGGTAGCTTTACCCCCTTTTGGGCTAAGTTTAGGAAAAAGTTCTCCATATCCTTATCTATCAATTTCTCCATAACCTCTAGGAATTCTAGGTATTGGGAAGCTCTCTCAACTCTTTCTTTGAGCGTTTCTTTGGAATTATGATTGACATTGTTAGTATTATGATTATGATATGCTGAGTTCCTATCCATCTCTCCAAGTCTTTGTTCAAATAGGTTTGGAAAAATTTCTTCTTGATTAGGATCTTTGAAAAGACTTTGGTATTCAACCTCTTGCCCTTGGTTTGCAACAAGAGTTCTATCTCCTTGTAATGATACCCTATATGTGTGGGACCATGTGGAAACTGACATCCAACAAGGGTTTGATTTGGACTGATCCTTGATTCGAGAATTGTTGATTTTATATTGAAGAGATTTAAAAATATAAGATGAGTTTCCAATGGATATATCTCTCACTTGTTTATGTATTTCAAACACAACAATCATGCATTCACTTGTCTCTTTTTACCCTCTTAATGCAAAATGTTTGATTTGAAGACCGTTGTCATAGGTTTTGCACAAAAAGACACTTCAAACACCTACCTAACACAAGATTTGGTTCATAAAAATTGCTCTAAAAGGTGGTCTTTCTATTTTATCAAGGATTTAATATTGATTCCATTCAAATAGACTGTAAAATTTCATGCTCCAAGCATGTTAAGGGGCTTCCCACATGCACAAAAGTATGATTTGGCGCAATCAATGAAGACTACTAGAGGAAGTTTGAAAAATTTAAAATCCATTTGTCACACACCCCATTAAGGATGTATGCATTTTGTTTTATAGTGGGTTGGATTCCCACAGCAAAAGTGAGCGTATCCCACTTTGGGCTATCCCTCTCACCGGCCTTGTTAAGGAAAACTTGGGAGGCAAGCCCACTAATGTTCTAGCATATTCATGTTAAAGCAAGGAAAGTGGAGTTAAGGTCAAGCTTTTGGGAATTTGGTTCATCGAAAGGTGAAGAGCATATCCCTAACTTTTCCTTTAGTTCCCAAACACAATTAGCAATGTTCAATTGATTTCACCCACTAACTATAGGGATTCGAGTATTTCTACTCTCTTCCACCAAACAAAGGGGCTTTTATTTTATGTGCTTCATTCCCTAACCTTTCTTTTTAATCAAAAAGTTCAACACCTTTGGCTTTTGATTCACTAGAAGAAGTGAAGAGCATAGGCCTAAATGCTAAATTTTTCAAACAAAGAGAGGTTTTGTAATTAATAGATTTTAAAATGCACCAATGCCACAATTTAAGGGAAAATATTGACAAGTTTGAGGCTTACCTTTTTCTTGTAGCTAACCGAAGTTAGGGGCATTTTTAGGCAATTTCATCATTTTTATCCTTAACTTGGCAATAGCTTCCTCCAAATGTGCTTATCCACCAGCAAGTTAGTCAACACCAACAATCACAATGAGGGGAAACCAAACCGAAATTGATGAAGCAAAGAATTATGTATGAACCTTAAACACCTTATTTGCAAATTTTTAAGGAAAAACTTGAACTAAGGAGTAAAAATCCAATTAAGAGACACAAATTTATTTTTATAAGTTTCAACAATTGCAAGATAGTTTTGGTATACCTAGTTTTCTTCTTCTTGTGATGTCTCAAGAACAACCTTGATGTGTGAAATGTTTTCTTTCTTGATCCTTTTAGCTAACGCCTTCTCTTCTTGATTAAACCTATTCTCTGGTTTCTAGACCTTTTTGTGCCTGCTCATTTACAGTCAAAACATACAAACAGAGAATAAGATAATTAAATTGATCAATTTGACAGGAAATTAAGACAATAGATAGGAAGCAACATAGTCCAGCTAATAAGCATGATCAAATTGTTAGCAAGCGTAACTTTAATGATATCAAGCGTCACTTTCCAGTGAAACAGGCGACATAGAAAGTTAATCAAGTGTAAACAATTTATTGCTAATTGTAAAGAGTATTGAAACTTGTGGGAAATGATTTATTTGAAGTGACAATTTAATAATACTAGGCATGAATTAGCAGATTGTAAGCATGTATGTTTATGTAAATTGCAAAGAAAAGGTCTGTCACATGCAATAACGAATAAGAGATCCATGAAACTTCTTAAGTCACAGGCATGACTTTACATGCAAAGGCTAAATAATTTATCTCACAGGCATGAGTATCCATCTTGCAAGTGACTAGAAAGAATTTAAGATAGAATAGAAGTGATCAACCAGGCGTGAGTTGTCAGCTAGTAGGCGTCAGAACAAAGATCTGAAGCATCATCAAAATGACTGTAGGTGTGATTGAATTCCTTGTACACATGACTTTTAATATGATTTAGAACAATAGAGAGGGGGGGTGAATCAGTTGTTCTCAGGTCTTGATGTATAAAACAAACTTAAAAACTTTTCCTTAACTAAGATCCAATAACCAAAACAAACTCGGTCATCATTGATTCAACAATAGAAACATATAACAATGTAGTCCACTACCCAACTATAACTTAACTTGTAAAACACAGAAATGTTCAAACCAAAACATTCACACAAGTATTAACACCAAGATTTATAGTGGAAATCTAATTTGGGAAAAACCACTTTGTAACATGCTACTAGTATTTTCAGTCTTCTAAAGTGAGCTTGGTTAAAAGCCAACCCTGTCAAAGGTTACAATACACACTGTCAGGTGTGATCTTGTAACGCCCTGCCAGGCAACCCAAGAGGACAAGACATAAAACTTCTATAAAATGAAAGTAGTGAATTTATTTTAATTTATTTATTTATTTTAACTAGAATAATATTCATCATTACACTTCATATTTCTAAAAGAAGAAATAATTTTCTACTACTTGAATGTAAGATTTATACAACTTAAGTCCTCCCGGGTTCCCTAACGTCGCTACCTAAGCAACATCATATAAACCATTTACATGCATAAGATATTCACAGAATCATGAGCTTAAAAGATCTACATTCATTTTAATGCACCAAGTTAAATGTCCCTAACTTATTTCTTTTATTAAACATAGGTTAATCATCCAACATCATTATTCCTTTTATCAACTCATTCCATAAATTCATATTGATTTCATCTACATCTACTATCCTTTATATCACTTTTCTCTAATAATTTAGGTAAGAGATTAATATTCATTAAGGTAGGCATTATCCTAGGTACTTCATTAACATGAACCAAGTATTAACATTAAAATCAAATTACTATTCTATTGCATTGTTTCATAACCATTCATTGTTAATAATTCCAATCACTAACCTATCATTTTTCAATAATTTCCTTGGATCCTTTCATCAAGAGAGAATACATTATTTTTTTGTGATACATCATTATATATAACTATATTTAAGATCATTTCCTTTACATATGGACAACATAAGAGGATAGGAGAAATAACATAAACACTTTCTTTTAATGCTAGTAACATGTCCAATATTCCACATTCTTTTCCCTTTCTTTTACCTAGAACTACCCATTCCCTTATGCATTGCTTTGAATTGAGATTATATCAATACTACAAGACTCCTTTTAGGAGATTAAAATTACATGAATACAAATACATAAGTACATCTCATATTAAAATATCCAATAAGAAATCTTCAACTGCAGGTCTGGAATGGAATATGTGCTAGGATCATCCAAAGAATCACGATCAATACCTCGATATAAATATTAACCACCCAACCATGTGGAACCAATAGGCCCACTCCCCCGAGCTAGGAGATAGAACCAAAGGCCCATACAAGAGGTAACAACTAGGAAATTCCTAAGGTGGTGATAAAATTTCCCCAAAGCCACAACACAAAAGAAAAGACAAGAAGACCACAAGGACTACCAGAGGCATGATTAAATTTGGTAGAGACTCTAAGCTACAAGCTAGGTGAGTGTCATCGCATAGCCCTCACCCCTTGGGTTGTCCTGGTACTAGCCACTCTTGGTCCCGGCCCCCAAGTAGGCACATGCGGAACCGAATGCCTCTCGTACAGACAAGGTCATCCAGTCGTACCTACGCATAGGTACCTTCTCCCACTCCCATCCTCAGTCTTTACTAGCACTAAAGGCATGGGCGAGGCACAATTAATCTTGATTAGTGTGTAATTTCCCATTCTAATCCCATTCCCAATTCATTTATTTAGGTTATCACTTGATTAAATAACTCATAGTAGGTTATCCTGGTACTAGCCACTTAGGGCCCAGTCGTAGTTACTCACATAGCTGAGGTCCACATGATGTATCGATCCTGGTCATCTGTCTACAATGTTTTCTTTTATACGTATATCCGTGCATATGTATTTCTTCTTTGTGATGCAGGCTTGTAGGTACCGGGCATCGACTTCACCTGGCTTCACAGGTCTGAGCATGCCCTCAAATCCTCGATGGTTGTTGTTATGGAGATAGTACTAAGGCCCCTACATGAGTCTTCCTTTGTCATTATTCCAATTTGGGAATATTAGGGTTCCTTCTTTGTCAGTCAACCTTTGGGTCAAAAACTCAGATCCAACTCACCCGGTTGGGCATGGTTGTAGTTAGTGCCTTGTGGCCACTTGAATTCATTTGGTTGTATGATTTGTTTACTCATTTTATTTATTTCTCCTTCTTGGTATGATTCTTAGTTAATCTTTCTATGTTGTGTTTCAGGAGTTTGGCTTGACTTTCCTTGTTGACTTTGGTTGACCTTGTTTGATCTTATAATTTTCTCAATATGTTTCATAGTTGATTTTTATGGCCTCTTTCGATGATTAGATTTATTTTGAGACATGTGATTTTATTCTACCTCAGTGTTATATCCTATAGTAATTATAAATAGGTAATAATATTGTGATCTATTACTTCATAATCTTATAGATTATAGTGTTTGGTATTTGGCATGTATATATATAGATATAAATATAAATATATATATATATATATAGAAATATATATATGGGTGCACACATATATGTATTTATATATATATAATTTATATGTGATTATATGTTAATTATTGTAGATATTGTTGATGGTGTATATTTTGGGATTAATGTAAAGTATAATATTATTAATAATTAAATATTAAATAATGCGAGGTATATTATTTTCAATTATTAATTATTAATAATGAGGATAGGTTATATATATAGATATTGATGTAATTAATGATGGCATATGCATATATGTTAGGATAATATTACATATGTGTATGAATGAATACAAATAATCTTTTATTGTATATTTGAGTAATATAGTTGTATGATATTAAGTTATTTTATAATACCCTTTAGTTAAGAGTTAGTTGGGAGTTGGTTACTTTTCCTCTCAACCTTTGGAAATCTATTTATATGCACTACTTTCTCATTTGAAGAGGGGGGATTTTGGGGGCTGAAGCATTGAGGAGAGGATGGCCTTAATTTTCATGGTGATTTTGGAGAGAAAACTTGGAGATGTGAGGGAGATTTTGTAAGCATATGTCTTTAAGAATTTTTGGTTATCTTTGATTTTGGGAGAGAGACATTTTTGTGAGAATTTCAATAGTTGAGAGAGGGATTCTTTGCTGTGGAATTATTTCTTTCTTTCATGGAGATTTCTGAAAGTGGATAGGGTTTGAAGGATGCATCTCAAGTTTGGATTTGTCTTCTCTTTTGTTTCCTTCCTTCTTCGATTCAACCTTCGTAGGACATGAGGTATGGATTGAATATGTTAGTTACTTTATGTCTCTGATAGATTATGGATCTATTTATATATTATAATTATTTATTATATCTTTACTTTTAATTTCTATGGTTATTTTAAAGTTTTGAGTTTTTGTTTGTAAGAATTGGCATGTGTTTTCCTAGGGTTTTTAGCAACCCATTTTTGGAGATCTATTATTATAATAATTTAAATTGCATCTAAGGTTTTACTAAATTGATTTTCTGGAAGTAAAATTCACAGATCTCAAATGGGTATCTCTCTGATTTTATTTTTAGCGTCGAATTAATGCCTTATTTTTGACATTTTGGAAGACTATGCCTGTCCATTTTCGATTCCAAATTTTCTGTCAAATGTATTCATATGCTACAGGCTGATATGATTATATAAAAGTCTAAATTTGATATAAAATATTCTCCTAAGTCTTATCTTTCATTTCCAATTGGTTTGGAGAATTTTTATTATGTTTTGTGAAAATTACAACCGTTTTAGTGAAGGCAGGTCTGAACCCTAACCAGAATTTTCTGTTTTAAACTAGAAGTCATAACTTTCATTCCCACCATTGGATCTTTCTAAAAATCAAATCGAGAGTTCATAATTATGTTAGCTAAATCTTCACTGAAGCGATTTCCTTTATTATTTGTTTTGTGGAAGATATGGATGACTGTTCTATGATGACTATTCTTTGCATTTAATCCTTGCTTGAAATAATTCAGTTTAAGAACATCATTAAGTTTTAAGGTTTCGTATGGTCACCAGAGGCTATTAGGATATTTTTTTGGTTAATTGGATCTATGTATACTCTGAATATGTTTATAATATCACTTGGATATCTTCTTATATGTTTGGAACATTCTGTATGCCATATTGGGTTTAGGGTTGTCAAGTGGACTAGGGACAACATATGTTTTCCTAAACTCAATCAAATGTTGTTATGAAATTGGTATGAATTCTTGATGATGGATCTATTATGTTCTTATAATTTTTATATGTATGTTAGGGAACCTAAGTACACTAGGTGAGTGGCTCATAGTGAGGGGCCGGGGCCCTAAGTGGCTAGTACCAGGATAACCTACTATGAGTTATTTAATCAAGTGATAACCTAAATAAATGAATTGGGAATGGGATTGGAATGGGAAATTACACACTAATCAAGATTAATTGTGCCTCGCCCATGCCTTTAGTGCTAGTAAAGACTGAGGATGGGAGTGGGAGAAGGTATCTATGCGTAGGTACGACTGGATGACCTTGTCTGTACGAGAGGCATTCGGTTCCGCATGTGCCTACTTGGGGGCCGGGGCCAAGAGTGGCTAGTACCAGGACAACCCAAGGGGTGAGGGCTATGCGATGACACTCACCTAGCTTGTAGCTTAGAGTCTCTACCAAATTTAATCATGCCTTTGGTAGTCCTTGTGGTCTTCTTGTCTTTTCTTTTGTGTTGTGACTTTGGGGAAATTTTATCACCACCTTAGGAATTTCCTAGTTGTTACCTCTTGTATGGGCCTTTGGTTCTATCTCCTAGCTCAGGGGAGTGGGCCTATTGGTTCCACATGGTTGGGTGGTTAATATTTATATCGAGGTATTGATCGTGATTCTTTGGATGATCCTAGCACATATTCCATTCCAGACCTGCAGTTGAAGATTTCTTATTGGATATTTTAATATGAGATGTACTTATGTATTTGTATTCATGTAATTTTAATCTCCTAAAAGGAGTCTTGTAGTATTGATATAATCTCAATTCAAAGCAATGCATAAGGGAATGGGTAGTTCTAGGTAAAAGAAAGGGAAAAGAATGTGGAATATTGGACATGTTACTAGCATTAAAAGAAAGTGTTTATGTTATTTCTCCTATCCTCTTATGTTGTCCATATGTAAAGGAAATGATCTTAAATATAGTTATATATAATGATGTATCACAAAAAAATAATGTATTCTCTCTTGATGAAAGGATCCAAGGAAATTATTGAAAAATGATAGGTTAGTGATTGGAATTATTAACAATGAATGGTTATGAAACAATGCAATAGAATAGTAATTTGATTTTAATGTTAATACTTGGTTCATGTTAATGAAGTACCTAGGATAATGCCTACCTTAATGAATATTAATCTCTTACCTAAATTATTAGAGAAAAGTGATATAAAGGATAGTAGATGTAGATGAAATCAATATGAATTTATGGAATGAGTTGATAAAAGGAATAATGATGTTGGATGATTAACCTATGTTTAATAAAAGAAATAAGTTAGGGACATTTAACTTGGTGCATTAAAATGAATGTAGATCTTTTAAGCTCATGATTCTGTGAATATCTTATGCATGTAAATGGTTTATATGATGTTGCTTAGGTAGCGACGTTAGGGAACCCGGGAGGACTTAAGTTGTATAAATCTTATATTCAAGTAGTAGAAAATTATTTCTTCTTTTAGAAATATGAAGTGTAATGATGAATATTATTCTAGTTAAAATAAATAAATAAATTAAAATAAATTCACTACTTTCATTTTATAGAAGTTTTATGTCTTGTCCTCTTGGGTTGCCTGGCAGGGCGTTACAGATCTGGTTAAAGGATTTCAATCACCCTCTTAAAAGTGAGCCTTGTCATGGGACTTACATACACTCCATTAGAATGCAACCTTGTTCAAAGGATTTAACATATGACTATTAGGTCAACCTCTGTTAAAAGGATTTTGACTATTACAATGGTTAGAAAGTAGCAACAATATTTATCTGAAAAATATACAACTCACTTTGCAAATATCAAATCCGATTTCATACAGTAATGCTGGTTTACTGACTTTGAAACTTTTCCATCTCCATCTCTGATCTACTCGAAACTTTTCTTCAAGAAACTACCACAATTCTCCTTTAGCCTTTTCTTCTTATACAGTCAATAAAATGTTACCGATCTTCTAGCATTCTCTTTTTCACCCCATGCACTTGCATATCCAAATGCTTAGGTTCCCTTTTAATACTTTCCTCAGTTAGGTTAACTCATCTTATGCCGCTTAATCTCATTCGTAGATCTTAGGGTTAGGTCAAATTCATTGAATCTCCCACTTCATGTTCTTCGGCTCCTTTTCTAGAATCATCTCAAATCTCTTAAAGATTTACAATAAAATGTTTTACAGTGCATTTAATGCTTTCAAACAATCAATAAATAAAGTCAACACATTTTACATAATCCAAGAATTCAACAATGTCAGCTCCAAAACTAAATTCTCTTCAAATATAAAAATGTTGATGCTTGGTCAATATTGTAATTAACTACTTGGTCTTTATGTAGAAATCTCGGTCATTACTAGAAATGTTTCCTTGGCTTATACTGTCTTCCTCGACAATTAACTGTTGTTCGGTCAACACTAAAATTTTGTTTGGCATACACTAATTTGGTCAACACTAACATTACTCAGCTTAAATATGATTTCTCCATTCTTTGCTCGGTCAAACCTACCAATTTAGTCTTCAATTTTACTAAGATAAATAATACATTGTCTCATCATTGTACAACATAGTCAAGTACACTTTGTAGTATCAAGATAACTCAACCTTTCCCTAGGTGCTATTGTTACCAACCTTGCCTATCCCCTTAGCAACACTCAAAATAGATATAGTACTTTCCTAAGTAGCAACAATCTTACCAATTAAGGTTTGACATCAATGACAATACAACAATTGTTTCAATTGTAGTTTCCAACAATCTTCCTCTTTGGCATTGATGGCAACACCATATGATATCACCTGAATAACACAATGATTACCAACCAATCCAAAAAGTTATTTGTCCATCAGAGAATTATTTGTAATAGCTTTAGCTTCATTCTGATTTAGATTCCTATAAGCCTCACTTCTATGACAGTCAGAAGTATTCAGATCTCCCTCTATCCTGATCCTTCATTCCAGTTCATCACCCTTACTTTTCAGTGTCATGTGTTATCATATCAGTTCATCTCCCTCTTTGACAAAAATGCCAAAGGAGAAACTAAAAACATACATCCATCAAATGTAGATAATATCTATGCAGCTTAGTGTTTCTCCCTCTGTCATCTTGCTTATGACTGATTCCTTGTCTTTGCTCTTTTTCAAAACTCTAGGCCAGCCCTAAAGTGTGACAATCTTCTACATCAATTTGTAAAATATTCTACTATAGCATATTTGATGCAGTGCTCCTAGATTGACTAGGCAGCCTCAGTTAGGGGAATGACCCCTAATTGACTTCTCAAATACTCATGAGCTTCTCTGGGTAAAGCTTTAGTGAATATGTCTGCTAATTGTTCTTTTGTATTCACATATTCCATTCAGAATTCTTTATCTTGTACTAATTCTCTCAAGTAGTGATACTTGATTGCTATGTGCTTGGTCTTAGTGTGCATCACTAGATTCTTAGAAATATTGATAGCACTTGTGTTATCACAGAAAATAACAATAGGTTCAATGATTTCTTCTTTCATGCCTATCAACAATTCTTTTATCCATACCAAATTTGAATAGTTTATTGCAGCAGCAACATACTCAGCCTCGATAGTAGATTGGGAAATGCAATTTTGTTTCTTTCTCATCCAGGAGACTAATCTCTGTCCAAGAAAGAAAGCTCCACCACTAGTACTCTTTCTATCATCTACATTTCCTACCCAATCAACATCTGTATAAACTCTGAGTTCAAATTTGTCATCCTTCTTATAATATAGACCATAGTTAGTAGTTCCTTTCAAGTATCCCATAATTATTTTCACAACCATCATGTGTGTTTTCTTAGGATTGGTAGAGAATCTTGCCACAATCCCAATAGCTAGTGCAATATCTAGTCTACTATGTACAACATACTACAATTTTCCAATCATGGATCTATACAAAGTCCGATTCACTTCTACAGCATCATCATTCTTACATAAATTTTGTCCAGTAACCATAAGAGTACTCACTGGTTTAGCATCTTCAATCCCAAAATTTTTTAGTATTTCATTAACATACTTAGACTGTGTAATGAAAATTCCTTTCTTCCTTTGATATACTTGTAAATCAACAAAGAATTTGATCTCACCAAACATACTCATTTCAAATTCAGTTTGCATTTCATTTGAAAATCTTTTACACAATGCATCTTGTCCACCAAAAATAATGTCATCCACAAATTTTTTTGCCAACAGGATACCTTTACCTTCTTCATCCTTCATGTATAGATTGCTTGTGTCATTTGTTTTTGAAAATCCAATCTGTATCAAATAGTTGTGCAACCTCTCATACCATGCTTTGGGAGCTTGTTTCAATCCATATAGTGCTTTGTTTAGTTTTCACACCATGTGTCTTCTGTTTGGATCAATAAAACCTTTTGGTTGTTCTATGTAAACTTCTTCTAGTATACCATTAAAAAATGTAGACTTGACATCCATTTGATATACCTTGAAATATTTATAAGTAGCATATGCAAGTAGAATTCTTACTCCTTCCAATCTAGCTACAGGGGAAAATATCTCCCCATAATCTATTCCTTCTCGTGTGTAGCCTTTGCATACCAACCTAGCTTTGTTCCTAGTTATTTCACCATTTTCATTCATCTTATTCCGAAACACCCACTTTGTTCCTATAAGATTTTTGTTTTCAGGTCTCGGCACTAGAGTCAAAGTATCATTCTTCTCAATCTGGTCAATCTCTTCATTCATTGCTTGTATCCAGTCTTCATTCTCTAATGCCTCTCTAGTTGACTTAGGTTCAAATTCACACAGTAGGCATGTTGGATCCTTATACTTACTTCTGGTCTGAATTCTAGTATTTTTGTCTCCAATTATTTGTTCAGGCTTGTGATGTCTTCTTACATATTTTTCCAAAATAGGTTCAGCTGTTCTCCCCTCTATTTCATCAAATTCCCCAACAAGATTGTCAGATTCGGCTTCTAAATACTTGGCAACCTCTTCCTAATACTCGGTAGCATTTTCTTGTAGCTTGACATGTTCTTGTTCTCTTTCAGCATGGTTTTCCTGATGCTCAGTAGCATCTATCTGTTGCTCGGCATTGCTTACCTGAGACTCGACATCAGGTGCAAGTCTGTTATTTTCCTTTTCTTCTTCCTTAATGTACACAAAAGATCTATAATCTTCTGGTTCTCTTTTGCCGTCAGCTTCATTTCTTTCTGCATACTCATCAATTTTCACATTCACACTTTCCATAATTTTGTTAGTGTTAGAGTTCAAACACTTGTAAGCTTTACTTTTTGTGGAATACCCTAGGAATATGCCTTCATCACTCTTAGCATCAAAATTTCCATTCCTAGTGTCTTTTAATATATAGCACTTGCTTCCAAAGATTCTAAAGTATTTAACACTTGGTGCATGCCCATGCCATAATTCTTAGGGTGTTAGATTTGTACCTTTCTTGATCTGTACCCAATTAAGAGTGTAGATAGCAGTGCTTATAGCTTCTTTCCAGTATTTTTGTGCCACATTCTTTTCAATCAACAATGTCCTTGCACAATCCAAGATAGCTCTGTTTCTCCTTTTTGCTATACCATTCTGTGGAGGTGTTCTAGGTGCAGACATCTATCTTTTAATTCCTCTATCATTGCAAAACATATTGAATTCATTTGATGTAAATTCTCCACCTCGGTCAAATATAACACATTTTAGGTTCCTACTTGTCTCCTTCTCAACCTTAGCCAAATACCACTTAAAGGATTGAAAAGCTTCAGATTTTTCTTTTAGAAACATTACATGCATCATCCTAGTATGATCATCAACAAATAAGATAAAGTATCTAGCACCACAGTAACTTTGTACACCCATAGGTCCACAAAGGTCAGTATGAACCAAATCTAAAATATTTTTAGAAGTAAAGGATTTTCTCTTGAAACTTGACTTTGTCATCTTTCCTAACTAACATTCCTTGCACATGACATTCTCAAGTTTCTTCAATCTAGGTAGACCTCTTACCTTTTTCTTCTTACTTATCTCTACTAGATTGTCAAAGTTAACATGACACAACCTTTTATGCCATAACCAAATATCATCAAGTTGTGTAATTAAACATGTTTCTTCAGACAGGTCAAGATAGAAAAAATTATCTCTAGTCTGATTTCCACTTCCAATTAGTTCTCCAGTAGCATCAAATATTTTATCTTGCTTGTGATGAAATTCCACTTGGTAACCAGTTTTGTTGAGATGAGCAACAATTAACAAATTATAATTAAGACTATCAACCCAATATGCATTTTCACAAGATATCTTATCAGTCAGTTTAATCAAACCTTTTCCTCTAATAGGACATGGTGCATCATTACCAAATTTTACACTTTTACCTCTATAATGATGTAAGGTCTCAAACTTATTTTTGTCACCAGTCATGTGATGTGAACAACCACTATCAATAATCCACTTATCATTCTTGTTCACATAGGATATCAATGCAGTTTTCTCATCCTCATCAGATTCATCTTTCATTGCAGCATAGACTACCTCAATTTCAAAATCATCACTATCAGTGTTAGTCTCTTTTTTAGCAATGTAACAATATTTCTTACCTTTTCCTTTGTAGTCCTTATTCCTTCGGTAGCTTATGTCATCTCTTCTATCTTTGTGTTTTCTTTCATCATCTTTATCCTTGTTGTCAGGACATCTAGCAGCTATATGACCAACTTTATTACATGCAAGACATATAATAGGGAGTTTACCTTGATACTTTCCTTTTCCTCTTCTTAGTCTTCTAGCCATAAGAGCATCTAAATCTTCTAGTTGTTCATCAGAAGTGTCACTGTCACTTTCACTTTCACTTTCACTGATGCATCTTTCTTTTTCTTTCTTTGGCTTGTTCATAACTAGCTATGACTTGAAAGTAGATTCAACATTACCAATGCTTCCAATAGTGAAATTATCATAGTTAGAGAGTTCAAAAGTAGTCAGCTTACCAACCAAACTTTCCAAAGTAAGCACATTAGCAGAGCTACATCTAGATTCTTGAATAGCTGAGATCTTAATAGCATATATAGGATGCAGGGTTCTTAGTACTTTCCCAATTATAGTTTCATCATCAATAACTCCATTTGCTCCTCTAATAGCATTCACAACTTCTTTTATTCTACCACAATATTGTGTAATGTTTTCACCTTCTTGCATTCTCATTTCATCAAACTTACCTCTAAGACTCTTGGCCTTTGCTTTCAGTACATTTAAGTCACCACCATAGATCCTTGCAAGAGTGTCCCACATCTCCTTAGTAGTTGTGCAATCCTTAATGTCCTCAAATTCTGGATAGCTTAGGGTAGATGCAATTTCCATCATTGCCTGATTATGTTCTTGCTTAGCTCTCATTTCTTCGATAATCAAAGGTGCGATAGGTGATACATAGCCATTCTCAATGTAGTACTTTATAGAGTCACCAATACCAACTAGATGCAGCTTCATCAAGCTTTGCCATGCAGGGTAGTTTTCCTTATTCAGCTTCGGTACCTCCTTCTTATACATCCCTATCATTTGCTTCAAGCCCCTTTAAACTTGATTTCTTTCAACCCTAATAATAAGCAACAAAGCTCTGATACCAATTGTTAATATGATTTAGAATAACAAAGAGGGGGGGTGAATTAGTTGTTCTCAAGTCCTGATGTATAAAACAAACTTAAAAACTTTTCCTTAAATCAGATCCAATAACCAAAACAAACTCAGTCATCATTGATTCAACAATAGAAACATATAACAATGCAATCCACTACCCAGCTATAACTTAACTTGTAAAACATAGAAATGTTCAAACCAAAACATTCACACAAGTATTAACACCAAGATTTATAGTGGAAACCCAATTTGGGAAAAACAATTTTGTAATATGCTACTATTATTTTCACTCTTCTGAAGTGAGCTTGGTTAAAAGCTAACCCTGTCAAAGGTTACAATACACACTGTCAGGTGTGACTCGGTTAAAAAATTCAATCACCCTGTTAAAAGTGAGCCTTGTCATAGGACTTACATACACTCCATTAGAATGCAACCTTGTTCAAAGGATTTAACATATCACTGTTAGGTCAACCTCTGTTAAAAGGATTTTGACTGTTATAATGGTTAGAAAGTAGCAGCAATATTTATTTGAAAAATATACAACTCACTTTGCAAATATCAGATTCAATTCCATACACTAATGTTAGTTTACTGACTTTGAAACTTTTCCATCTCCATCTCTGATCTGCTTGAAACTTTTCTTCAAGCAACCACCACAATTCTCCTTCAACCTTTTCTTCTTATACAGTCAATAAAACTTTACTGATCTTCCAACAATCTCTTTTTCACCCCGTGCACTTGCATATCTAAATGCTTAGGTTCCCTTATAATACTTTCCTCAATTAGGTTAACTCATCTTATGCTCCTCAATCTTATTCATAGATCTTAGGGTTAGGTCAAATTCATTGAATCTACCCGCTTCATGTTCTTCGGCTCCTTTTCTAGAATCATCTTAAATCTCTTAATGATTTACAATAAAATGTTTTATAGTGCATTTAATGCTTTCAAACAATCAATAAATAAAGTCAACATGTTTTACATAATCCAAGAATTCAACAATGTCAGCTCCAAAACTAAATTCTCTTCAAATATAAAAATGTTGATGCTCGGTCAATATTGTGATTAACTACTCGATCTTTATGTAGAAAGCTCGATCATTACTAGAAATGTTTCCTTGGCTTATAATGTCTTCCTTGGAAATTAAATGTTGTTTGGTTGACGCTAAAATTTTGCTCGACATACACTGACTCGGTCGACACTAACATTACTCAGCTTAAACATGATTTTTCCATTCTTTTCTCGGTCAAGCCCACCAGTTTAGTCTTTAGTTTTACTAAGATAAATAATACATTATCTCATCATTGTATAACATAGTCAAGTACACTTTGTGTTAGGAATGAATGCAAAGTGTTTCGGTAGTCATTCTGTAGCAATTGTTGTTAGATTCATGACTTGGATTGTCATTGATGTCAACACAGTGATATTCTAGATATTAGCAGGAAAGTAGGTACAGTTTTGTTTTGCACACATGTTGTATTATAGATTGGCTTTTGCGTAGTTGATGGTATGTTCTTTGGTGTGTTATTAACATATGGTTAATAGCGCAAAAATAAATTCATTCATTTGTGAGAGTTATGAGCATTTTGGTGAAAGCAGTGTTTAGACAGTGTTTCTATGTAGTGATGTTCAGAAATAGGAGGATATCTCTTAGCTGGGATGGAATCTGATTTTGTTCAATTAAAGAGATGTTGGAGACTCATTAATGATGATGTGGTTCATAATGCAAACTTTGAGTATATGTTTGGAGAAAGTTACAGCATCTAGAAGCTGACAGTTTTATGTGAATTCTGTGTGTAGCGTGTAGAATTTATTATTTTGTAATTGAGGACTAACTCATTTGTAATTATTTGAGTTTGGTATATAAGAAGGAATTTTTTCCTTATTTTAATGTGTACTATGAAGAGTAAGATGTGAATATATGCATGAAGTGAAGAAAAGAGCTAATTCAGTGATGAAGGAAGACTTGTGAGTACAGAGATTTGGAATTGTGATCTTGTGTAGCAGAGAGTGTAGTTTTGGCACAGTGTGAAGGAGGTAATATATTTCATATTATTCTATTGAATAATTCTAAGATCTTTTGGACAGTGGGTTTAGAGATCTTGCCTTGAAGCTGTTTGGGCAGTGGGTCCTTCTGTCTTCCATAAACTCTTAACTGGGTTAGAATCTTTTAACAGGGATTCAAAATCTCCTAATAGGGATTTATATGTACTGAATGTATTTCATAAGACTCCTAACAGGGTCCATCCTCTAACAAGGAACTTTCATATTAGTGCATCATTTTGTGGGCATCATTCCCACCAGGGTTTACTCTTTTCAAGAGGTTCCCTAGTTAACATATCTTGTGTTATTGTGCAATTGTGTATGGTTATCTTTCTATGGTTGATCAGTACATTGATTATATTGTTTAAAGCTATTGAATGGATAAATTATCTGATAACTGATTCACCCCCCCCCCTCTCAGTTATCTTGGGGATCTTTACTTTCTAACAATTGGTATTAGAGCAGCAGGTCCTTGAAACAAAAGTTTAACAACTTAAGGAGATCCATGGTGAATTTCAGAAAAGAAAGCCCTAAGTTTGATGGAGTAAATTTTGATAGCTGAAAAGAAAAGATGAAGACACATCTATTGTGTTTAGGACCAAGTTATTGGTTGGTTACAAAGAATGAGAAGACTATCATTGAGGAAGACAATCTAGAGGTAGGAACTAAAGATGAACTATATCTATTCATGTGTAACATACTTGCAAGAGAAGCACTTTTATCAGCACTACCGGAGAATGAATATAGTCAGGTATGATGTTTGAAAACATCTGATGCAATTTGGAAAGCTTTACATTCTACTTTTGAAGGTGATGAACATGCAAAGAAGGCTAGATTACATAATTGGATTTGTGCATTTGAAGATATCAGAATGATGGAAGATGAATCTATTAGAAGCTATATTGGTAGGATGTCTGAGATTTTCACAGGAATAAAGTCTTGTGGAGGTGATAAGATAGAGAATAAAGTGATATGGAAAATTCTGAGAACTTTGACACCAGCATTCAAGTAGACAACGCAGATGATTGAACAAGTGATACCTTGTACATCAAACTTTTCAAGAGAGACTCTTCTTGGAAGATTAGAAACCACAGAGATGAACTTGAGATTATCAGGAGAGCTACCTAGAATGGAAACAACATTCAGTGCTCTTAGCATTAGACCTACAAGAAGTACTAGTTGAATGGAGATTATGCCAGCAGTAGCAGATCTGAGGAAGATAAGAAGATTGAAGAAGGTATTGCATTACTTGTAAAAAGAGAACCAGATGGTAAGAAAATCTTTAAATGTTGGACTTGTCAAGAATATGGTCATTTTGCATCTAAATGTCCTAAAAGAGTTAAGAAGTATAGAAGCAACTTTAAACCTAGGAGATCTAAAGAATGTTATTATGCAAATGATGAAGATTTTGAAGCAGGAATTGAAAAACATTTAAGTGACAGTGATAATGATAACTTTGAGGAAATAGGATTTGTAGCAATTAAAGAGGAAAGTTTTGAATCTGATAAAAGGGAAGAAAAAGCATTAGTTTCACAAGTTGAAAAGAAATTTGATTGGATTATAGACAGTGGTTGTTCACATCATATGACTGGAGATAAAAGAAAGTTTGTTAAGTTAGATAATTATGATGGAGGAATTGTTAGGGTTGGTAACAATGCACCTTGTTTGATTAAGGGTATAGGATCTATTACTCTTGATGGAAAGACTAACACTGATGATGTTTACTTTGTTGATGGACTAAGACATAATCTACTAAGTGTTGGACAATTGGCTGATAAGGGTTATCAAGTTTGGTTTTCTGAGAAAACTTGTGTGATAAAAGATAAAGATGGAAATCTGATTGGAAAAGGATCCAGAACTAGAGGTAATGTATTTCAGTTGAATCCTACTGAGATGACATGTTTGATAACTAGGATTGATGACAATTGGTTATGGCATAAAAGGTTTTGTCATATAAACTTTGATAATATTGTCAAGGTGAGCACTACACATGTGGTAAGAGATTTACCTAGAATTATGAAACCTATAACATGATTTGCAAAGAATGTATGATGGCAAAGCAGAAAAAGAGTTCATTTCCCAATAAGAAGTTCACATCGACAGAGAAGTTGGAGATTGTTCATACAGACTTGAGTGGTCCTACTAGGACTAGAGGATTCTATGGTGAAAGGTATTTTATGATTCTTGTTGATGATTTTACAAGAATGACGTGGATTGCATTGTTGAAAGAAAAATCTGAAGCATTTGATAAATTTAAGATCATGAAAAGTAAAATTGAGAATGAATCTAGAATGAAGATTAAGTGTCTAATATTTGATAGAGGTGGTGAATTTACATCTAGAGAGTTTAACACTTTTTGTGAAATAAATGGCATTAAGAGACAACTTTCAGCCCCTAGAACACCATAACAAAATGGTATTGCAAAAAGAAGAAATAGGTCAATAACTGAAGCAACAAGAGCTATGTTGTTTGAAAATGATTTGGCTAAAAATTTTTGGAGAGAAGCAATGAACACAGCAGTATACACCATGAACAGAGTACAAATCAGAGCAGATACTAACAAGACACCTTATGAATTATGGTTTGGACATACACCCTTAGTTAAGTATTTTAGAATTTTTGGAATTAAATGTTATATAAAGAGAGATGATGATATAGGAAAGTTTGATCCTAGAAGTGATGAAGGAATATTTCATGGATATTCTTTAAAAAGCAAAGCATATAGATGTTATAACAAAAGAACTAAGACTATTGTTGAAAGTGCAAATGTAAAATTTGATGAGAAGTTTAAAATTCAAGAAAGAATGCTTGATTATGAATCTGATGGAGAAGCACAACCTCGGCCTAACATTGAAAATGCAGAATTATTTTTTGAAACTAATAGTGATTTGCTGAATGAAAGTCATGCTGAAGAAGACATAGAAGAAAATAGAGAAGAAAGCAGAGAAGAATCTACAAGATCAGTAACTATGACACCTAACAGGTATACTTCAAGACATCACCCCGTTGAGAAAGTTATTGGAAGTTTAGATAGAGGAGTTTTGACTCAGAATAAGGTACATTTATGTTTGATTTCTCAAATTGAACCTAAGACTACTAATGAAGCTTGTGAAGATGAACATTGGATCAATGCTATGAAAGAAGAACTAGAGTAGATTGAAAAAAACAAGACATGGGAATTGGTCCCTAGACCTGAAGACAAGAATGTGATTGGAACAAAGTGGGTATTCAGAAACAAGATGAATGAACAAGGAGAAGTGATAAGAAACAAAGCAAGATTGGTATGTAAAGGATATTCACAACAAGAAGGAATTGACTATGAAGAAACTTTTGCACCTGTGGCCAGACTTGAAGTAGTGAGAATGTTTCTAGCATATGCAACTTATAAGAAATTCAGAGTGTATCAGATGGATGTGAAGTCAACATTTTTGAATGGTGAATTAGAAGAAGAAGTCTACATTGAGCAGCCTGAAGGTTTTCCTTTGACACAAGAAAGAGATATGGTATGTAAGTTAAAGAATGCTTTATATGGATTAAAACAAGCACCTAGAACCTGGTATGCAAGATTGGATAATTATTTATTGAAATTGGGATTTATAAAAGGAACAGCAGATAGTAACTTATACACAAAAGAAATTGAGAATGGTTTGTTGGTTATAGTTATATTTTTTGATGATATTATCTTTGGAGGAGAAGATGAAGCTAGTGACAAATTTGCAGATGAAATGAAGATTGAATTTGAGATGAGCATGGTTGTAGAAATGAAATATTTTTTGGGATTACAAATAACACAAAGCAAGGAAGGTATATTTGTAAGTCAGACTAAGTATTTAAATGAATTATTGAAAAGATTTGGAATGGAAGATTCTAAACCTGTTGGAACACCTATGGTAAGCAGACATAAGTTATCTAGCAAAGATGAGACACTAGCAATTGAGCAGAAACAGTACAGATCTATGATTGGAGGATTGCAGTACTTGACACATACAAGGCCTGATATAGCACATTCAGTGGGGATTGTAGCAAGATTTCAAGTAGAACCTAGAGAATCACATTATGAAGGAGTAAAGAGGATACTAAGATATCTAAAAGGAACAATGGATTATGGATTATGGTATGAGAATTTTGATGATTTTACTTTATGTGCCTATACTGATGCAGATTGGGGATGCAGCATTGATGACAAGAAAAGCACCAGTGGTGGAGCCTTTTTTCTTCGAGGTAAATTGGTCTCTTGGCTAAGTAAGAAGCAGAATTGTACTTCACAAAGCACAGCATAAGCAGAATATGTTGCAGCAGCAAATAATTGTAATCAAATTATTTAGATGAAGCAGATGTTGAAAGATATTGGAATAAAGTTTGATGAGCCTATTGTTATACATTGTGATAACACTAGTACAGTGAGTATGTCAAAAAATCTTGTTTTACATTCTAAGACTAAACATATTGAGATCAAGTATCATGTTGTAAGAGAGAAAGTTGCAAAAAAAGAAGTAAGATTGGACTACATAAGTATAAAGGAGTAGATAGCAGATATATTTACAAAGCCTTTACCTAAGGATACATTTGTGTATCTGAGAGGTATGCTTGGGGTTATGCCCCAACCTATTTTTGAGAATTGATGCAGGTGATTGCATCCGTCCAGTGGTATATGAGCCCTATCTTTCTTCTGGATTGGATGTTGGAACTTCCTCTATGGGGGAGTTTATGAGTTGAGTCATAAGGACTCTTGTTATTGTATTTTTCTGAAAAGTGTCTTTTGACATTAAGTTGTTGTTGACTTAGTGATAGAATTTTTGTCATTGATGTCAATGGGGGAGAGATATATATGAAAAACATTGTGGATTGTATGAGAGAGTTGAATAGGAAAACGAAGCAAGATTTGATTTGATATTTTGCAGTGATGTTGCAGTATTGGATTTTTGGAACATTGGATGTTTTTCATCTATGTTGCCAACAATGCCAATGGGGGAGATTGTTAGGAATGAATGCAAAGTGTTTTGGTATTCATTCTGTAGCAATTGTTGTTGCATTCATGACTTGGATTGTCATTGATGTCAACACAGTGATATTCTAGATATTAGCAGGAAAGTAGGTACAGTTTTATTTTGCACACATGTTGTATTGCAGATTAGATTTTGCACAGTTGATGGTATGTTCTTTTTGTGTTATTAACCTATGGTTAATAGCGCAAAAAAAAATTCATTCATTTGTGAGAGTTATGAGCATTTTGGTGAAAGGAGTGTTTAGACAGTGTTTCTGTGTAGCGATGTTCAGAAATCAGAGGATATCTCTTAGCTGGGATGGAATCTAATTTTGTACAGTTAAAGGGATGTTGGAGACTCATTAATGATGACATGGTTCATAGCACAAACTTTGAGGATATGTTTGGAGAAAGTTACAGCATCTGGAAGCTGACAGTTTTATGTGAATTCTGTGTGTAGCGTGTAGAATTTATTATTTTGTAATTGAGGACCGACTCATTTGTAATTATTTGAGTTTGGTATATAAGAAATAATTTTTTCCTTATTGTAATGTGTACTATGAAGAGTAAGATGTGAATATATGCATGAAGTGAAGAAAAGAGCTAATTCAGTGATGAAGGAAGACTTGTGAGTACAGAGATCTGGAATTGTGATCTTGTGTAGCAAAGAGTGCAGTTTTGGCATAGTGTGAAGGAGGTAATATATTTCATATTATTCTATTGAATAATTTTAAGATTTTTTGGACAGTGGGTTCAAAGATCTTTCCTTGAAGCTGTTTGGGCAGTGGGTCCTTCTGTCTTCCATAAACTCTTAACCGGGTTAGAATCTTTTAACAGGGATTCAAAATCTCCGAACATGGATTTATATGTACTAAATGTATTTCATAAGACTCCTAACAAGGTCCATCCTCTAACAAGGAACTTTCATATTAGTGCATCATTTTTTGGGCATCATTCCCACTGGGGTTTACTCTTTTCAAGAGGTTCCCTAGTTAACATATCTTGTGTTATTGTGCAATTGTGTATGGTTATCTTTCTATGGTTGATCAGTACATTGATTATATTGTTTAAAGCTATTGAATGGATAAATTATCTGATAACTGATTCACCCCCCCCTCTCAGTTATCTTGGGGATCTTTACTTTCTAACACTTTGTAGTATCAAGATAACTCAACCTTTCCCTAGGTGCTATTGTTACCAACCTTGCCTATCCCCTTAGCAACACTCAAATAGATATAGTACTTTCCTAAGTAGCAATAGTCTTACCAATTAAGGTTTGACATCAATGACAATACAACAATTGTTTCAATTGCAGTTTCCAACAGTGACTTCACTTGTTTTCTACAGAAAACTCACGGAAAAGTAAAAATACAAGCATGCAAAATATGATTAAAAATGATAAAATGAGGCTTAGGGCCCCACGGTGGGCACCATTTTGTATACTATAAAAGGTATCTTTATAGAATTAAGGTTAATCATTAAATGAAATAATAGCTAAATAAACCACAATACAATAGAGTAACTATTTAGCAAATTAATGATCAATTGGGCATCCTATGTTTCTCTAACTAAGAATGTTAATGCAAAGCTCTCAGCAAGCTTCCATTAATGACAGTCCTAGAATGAGAATGATAAGATAAACAAGTTAAAGCTAACAATTATATCAAAGTAACTGCTAATTAAGCTCTCAAATGCCTTTCTAAACTCAAATTACAAGAGGTTCAATGCAATTCTCAGATGCGTGGTTGATAATAATGAAAGAATTTGGTCTTCCTTTTATAGATTTTCAAATGGTAGGGGGTGTAGTTGTGTTTGATCATGATTAAACCTTGGTTGAGTCCTTGGTTCCACCCTTTGAAAACAATGCAAAGTTTGTGTCCTCAAAGCTTGGGACAAGTAGACAAGATGGATGGTCAAGATTCTCTTTCACTTTGAGTGATTGAGATTCAATTTGGCTTGATCCATGTAAATGCCTTTCCTTAAATCTCATTGGTTGCCCAGATTTCCTCTCCTTTTGGTTTGTTGAGAGTAATTGAGAATTATTAATTGATTTAATTGATTTATTTTAGCCATGTACCCCTTGATTGGGTTGAATTTAATTTAATCCAAGACTATACAATTATCTAATTTAATTGTATTTTGATTTATCTTGAATTAGGATTTGATTTTGATTTTGATTGGCTAATTATGCATTGTGATTCAATTGATTCAATTATGTTCTTGATTTGCTTTGATTTGATCTTTGTCCATTTTTAGGTGATTACAATGAGTTTGCAATTGAACTAACAAAAGAACAATACAAGGTGATTCAAATGGGCACAATTAGGCCCTCTAAATATCATTCCTTGGCTACAAATCAGGGCACAAGAGATCAAAAAGGGACGTCTAAGAAATATAAGAAATAAAAGAACCAAGATCAGGTTCCTCATTGAGATGTGAAGGACATAACTCCTTTTCAATCTTGGATGAGTCAGAAACCCACAATCACACACTTTTGAGTGTTTAGGTCTCCTACATGGGCCCACATTCAAGTAGAAAAATGAAAGGCTATGGATCCACAGAGAAAGCCTTGCATATTTTTTGGGTATCCAAATGGTGTCAAAGACTAAAATATTATCTATACTACTATACATGAGCTTTTCATTGAGAGGAGTTTTCTTTTGGAGGAGGATAACTTTGGCTCTTCTTCTTCTACCACTTCTTTATCCTTCATTCCTATGGAGACATTGTGATTGCATGATGATAGTTCTTCCTAGGATTTTCATCCTCCTAATCCTATTGAGGAGACATCTTCTACTTTAGATGATGATGATGAGGATCTATCTTCCTCCTCTCGTAGTCATAATTTAGAGGGTCATATTTGTGTGATCAAAAGTGTGACACACTTCTATGAACCATTACACTTGAGATAATCCATGGAAGAGGAGATCTCAAGAAGCCACTCATAGCTTCCTAGTTGAAGTGAGTTTAATCCTTCTCATGATGCTCATAAAATTGGCATAGAGGATTAGTGGCTTGACTAATCCAAAATGGAAGATTCAAAGTTAAGAATGAAGCTAATAATGCAAGCTAAGAATGAGAGATTAAGCTAAGAATGGATACAAGCAACTAGTATTCTAGAATGAGAATGCAAGAGCTATTCTATTGAAGTAATGCAAGAAAATAAACTAGATTAACAATGCAATATTAAGCTAGAAATGAAGCTAAGATAAGATAAGAAATGAGAGAGCTAAAGCTAAGAATTTGAATTAACAAGATTATTCTAAGAATTCAAGAGAGCTAGAATGTAAATGATCAAGATTCACAACATGTAAGATTACAAAAATTAGCAACCCTTGAGCAAGGGAAGAACTTCCTTTTAAAGGAATTACCTCAAGAATGAAGGGTAGAGATTAAGAGGTAAAATAATGAGTGATTGAGATGAAGAGGAAAAAATAGATGCAAGGAGATGCAAAGTTAGGTAGAGATGAGTGGTGAGGATTAAGAGGAAAAATAAATGTTAGGTCAGATAAAAAAAAATAGCAATTTTGAAAGCACAAATCCCTTTTAATTGCTAATTAATTAAATTATGTGCATACATGTGAATGTGTTCTTTTAATAAAAGTGTAGAAACTTTATATTAAAGGTAATGATTTAGCAATTAAATAGATATGTAAGCTCTATAAATTAGATCATAGTATAAGCTTGATATTAGTTTTTTTTTATTTAATTATGCAAAGGTGATTTTAAGGGTTACTCTTCACAATGATATCTAGTAAAAAGGAAATTTGATAAAAAATGGGGTTCAAGTTCTACTAGACCAATTTTAGGTGATTACATTTTCCCCTCTTTGACTAATGTGTGACCTATTTGAGAACATATTGAGTCAAAGAATGATGATGTCAAGATAGCTAATAGAGATCTGACTTTGAACCTAATTGAACGAAGACTGATAAGCAAGATGAGAGTATCCGGCCTGATATGAAATGATGAGACTAAATATCTATCCAAGGAGATTGAGATATATAATTATATGAGAGACAATACCAGATTGATATGGGTCATGATGAACCTGATATGCCCCAAGAGATCAAAAAGATGCATGTCCGAGTGAACTGATATGAAGTGATGAGAACACTCTTTTAGAAAGGAGATGTGGAGAATCTCAACTTGATATGAAGTGATGAAGCTAAGATGCCCCAAGTGATGATGTTTAGTCCTGATTGACTTGATTGATTTAATATTTGGTTCAATTGCTAGATTTACATATTAGGATATTTGATTAATGAAAATATTTTCTATATTGTCATTCCTCCTTGGGATCGAAATGGAAATGTGGTGCAAGGGGTGAAGATTATCCTTAGAAGTCCAAGAAAAGAAGGAAAAGATGAGAAAGAAGTGATAACATTAGCGGTCAATTGCATTGGAAGATTTGGAATTTTGATTTTGATCCAAAAAAATAGGATAAAAAATAAGCTTTGTAGTCAAATACCTCAATGGAGAGGAAGGAAGAGATGAAAAGAAAGCTTAGCTCAAGAGAACCACAAATACAAAGCTAGATGAAGCCCTAAAATGAAATGCAACCTAAGGCATGAGAGTAGTCAAGTCACTAATCCAGTAGCCATTAATTTTTCATCATTTGAGCATTTGGGACATTAGAGGTCAGTACAATCTTCACCAGTGTGAGAGAAACTGTGAAAATTTGATTATGACCTTATCAGATAAGATGTAGAAAATACATGTAAGCATCGAGACATAGGTGTAGAGATTACTTGAACATGGTTTCCAAATTAATGTTGTAAGATAATACCACACTAGGGCACAAGTTTCCAAGAGAACCAAGAGTGTCATCATACGTGCTACACATAAGTAACAGACACAGAGATAATTATAACATCACCTAAGTGTCCAAATAAAGAAGGTCGAGGTATGTGTGGCATTCCAATCGTGATAGAGGTTCTTACCACATACACCCATTTTATTAGACAATGTAGGATCATTGAAATCACACCACAAGTAGAAATTAGATAAAAAGATGTTGTGCCCCCCATCGTGAATCTCTAGTCAAGTAGACATCGTTGAGAAACCTTAGAAGACATAACAAGCAAAAATCAATGATAATAGACAACACACAATAAAATAGTTCAACGTATCTTAGTCATTTTCAATTTTCTAGGATGTAATTGGTGCTAGGTGTTATGGAACACCTTCATGCTAGTGTCAAAGTGAAAGTGTACAATGAAAGATAGTGCAAGATTTGATATGTGTTGAGAAAAAAATTGATGTCTAGATTGGTAGTGTTAAGAAACACCAAAGGATTGGGGTGTTGAGAAATACTGAGTAGTGTTAGCGATAAAGTGTCCATTGGGAAGGATTGATAAACTAACTCAGGTTAAGATTAAGAGGTCAACCAAGTGATAAAGCACTGACAGCTCAGAGAGGCATACGATTTCCTCTATATGAAAGACAAGAACCAAGGACAAGACTAAGACTAGTTCTAGACCACAACGACACAAGGAAACAAAGAGTGAGATGGATGGAGGGAGACAAGAGCTCAACCATGTATTGATAGATGGAGAGCTAATTCCAAGTGACACCTATTTGATAGGTTTTCACCACTTGAGATTATTGTATTTTTGCTACCAAGGAACCCGTTTCTAGGTTTTCACCAAGGCACAATTTTTCTTTTTTGATTTTTTTGTATTTTTTTTTATATTTGATTCTTTTGTGGATACATCAAGGCACCTGTTTTCAAGCTTTCACTAGGATGATCATTTTTTCAGGACATTTTACAATTCTAAGGATTTTTTCAAGACTTTATATACTTTTAAAAAATTTTCTAGGATCATAAGTTGTTGTACAAGGAAGTAGAGTACTTAGTTGTAGAGTTATTAATGATGAAGAGGGTTGAGAGACTCTTTGAGAACATTGTTTTTTATAGTAGCTAGTTGATAAGATTTAGAACCAAATGTTGTAGTAGGGATAGAAGGATCTAACTAGTAGTGTCCAACTGTCAAGAGTTTTCATAGCCAAGGAAAGATCATTCGAGTAGGATCCACAAATACCATCATGGATCTATCTTAACACTTTGTCAGATTCCTCATGTTCTAAATGTCTAAGGAGAGTACCATCTAGACTTCTCTTAAAAAAGTCATTAGTGATGAGTAGATACTAGTGTGCACTTATTGGAAGGTGATGGAGTGGAGAGTGTAATCAACTAAAAATGGTCACCTAGACTATTAGCCCCTTTTGCTAAATCATCAATTGCTTATTCTTGATCAAATCCTGGCTCTATCATTTATTCGATTATTTCCTATGGGCTAACGATCTTATCCTAAGTATTTATTTAATTAAAAGGAGTTTCCTCCTCTTTTATTAAATAAAAATCCCCCACTTTTCCTCTTATCCTAAGTTGCACAAATAAAGCATTATTCTTATTTTATAAAAAGGGAAAAAACACTTTTTGTCTCATATGGGCACAAAAGTCAACTCTTATTTTCTCATTGGAGGATACTTGTGCACATGGATTGCTCCTCTTTGATGCTCCACCATTGATTAAATCTTTTGCCTCTTAATCTCCATGGTCCATTCCTTCTCATTTCTTATAAAAGGAGAGCTCTCTTCTTCATTCTAGAGCTGCAGGATTTCTTGGAGACTTTAGAGCTTTTGAAGACTTTGGAGCCTTTTGGAGATCTTTCTACATTTAGATTTCATTCTTGCATTCTTAGCTTAGCTTCATGTTTATGCTTTCTTAGATTAGTTTCCTTTCAATCTCTAGCTTAGATCTCACATAGTCTAAATAGTAAGGATTTGTAATACTTCTATCTTTCATTTTTATAGCTTAGCTTGCATTTCCATTTCTAGCATAGTTGCATTGCATTTGCATTTGCATTTGATTCTTGGGGATATTGGCATTCTTTCTCTTGTCTTCATTTGAATCTCCCATTGCATGGTTTACTAGCAAGGTTATTGGCTTAATAGCTCTAGCGGAGAGCATTCTTAACACCCTTGCACTCCATGCCTAGGGAGCTCTAAATCGATTTCTCAAGGTTTCCAATCCATGGATTCTCTTGGAAGCAATGATTTAGAGAAGTGCACGTCTTAGTGTGTACAGAGAGGAGTGAGAGGAATGAGAGGTAATGATGGTGCAAAGAATTGGAGAGTGAAGTGAGTCATAGGAAGGAGATGGAAGCTGGAATGTCAACATTGATTTTTCTTTTATATCCATGTCCTTAAAGAGAGACTTAGGAATCCACGTAGCCTTTGATCGTTCTTTATTTTGAGATGCTTTTGATTTCAATACTTTTATGATGGATTTTGGAATCCATATTTTCTTTGATTTTTTTCTTTTCTTAGAGAGCCCTTTTGGTCTCTTGAATATTGATTTTTCCTTTGTAGTCACATGTCAATTAGATAGGACATAGTGATCTATGTATGAAAGTGGATTCTTGTATTTCTGATTTTTATGTTGCACATCCAAATTACCTTTGGAAGACTCATAAATTATGGATGAATGAGGCTGATATGATAGGTTTAGATGGAGAGATGAAGGGGAAGTGGTACAACCACTTAACTCATAAAGGAGGGGAGAAAAAGTCTCAATAGTTTCAAGTGCAAAGACACCAGTATCGTCTTCATCATTCATGAATGAATCAAAGAGATCAAGAAAATTATCCTCCATAGAGCGGTGTCGATCGTGAGTTGTCCTAGAAGAGTGAGAGCATTTTAGAGGAATATTACATGAATTAAACCCATACAGTCCATTTTGAGAAGAAAGTCCCTCTTCTAATGGCAGAAGTGCATGAATAGGAACCAACTCAATTCTAGACCTTCCTAAATTCCATGAAGTTGTCATAGGATGAGGTCTTATATACCCGTGATTTGCTTGAGTAGTTGAAGTGTTGTTTTGAGTTTGAGTAGATGGCCTAGGAGCCATAGGAATGATTTCCACAGAGGGATGAAAAGGATCTTCACCATCAGCTTGATCTTGAGAATTGGAGCTTTCTCCTCTTTCAAAGTTTGTAGTATGAGCCTATTTGTGTATGACATCAACTTGTATATCCATAATAGCATTTGATAATGCATCCCACTCATACTCATGTGAGTCTATTTCACTATTGTGATACTACCTGATGTAATCAGCTAGAGAAATTGTAGGAGTTAGATTATCATCATCACTTTCATCTATCACAGGAGATGTATTTTCAGCAGTAGGAGCAGTAGTAGTACCATCTGTAGTAGTAGGAGTATAATACAAAATAGGCTTGAATGCAGGAATATCTGAGATATGGGAGAAAACAACAGGCTACCCCCAATTAGGATTAGATTCAACGATGTGTTCAAAAACAAGATTAATAGCAGTAGTATTAGTTGTAGTAGTAGAAATTTTCTCAGTAGTTTGGATGAGATCCTCCTAGTTAGGACCAGGGTCATGTGCTTGAGGAGCTTGAAAAGGTATATCAGGCTCTCCCTAATAGTTTGGATTAGAATTTTGGATATGCAAGAGCCTTTCATATGTCATGGATTGTATTTATACTTCTTCTTCATCATCTAAATCCTCATATGGGTGAGTGTTGTTTCTAGGTTTGTTAAACTTACGTTCATGATAGCCAACACCAGTCTTGTCCTTAGAATTTATGAATTCAGCATGTAGAGATTCTAGAAGACCTTTTCCTTTTCCAAGAGGAATTTTCCATCGTGTCCCATATTTTGCATAAGTTGATAGTGTGGACAAGGCTTTTGAGGATACCTGTTTTGAAAGCTTCAAACCAAACAAATATTTAGATTTTAATCTAGCATGAAATCAATCCAAAACAAATAAACTCTAAGCTAAGCCACCTCAGATAGAGCCTAAATAGGTGCACCCAAGCACTGTTTGATTTTCTCTTGCTTAGGGGATGTGGTGTGCTCTTTAAGCACTTGAAGCATATTCTAATACATATTAAGATGGATTGAGATTCATGAAAACCCCCAAAATGGCATAATATTGGGTAGAACACCCAAAATTGCCCTTAAGGCCTCAAGAACTCAAGAATGCTTTAATGGAGATTTGATGCAAATATGATTATGCTAAGATTTATTTTAACCCAAATGAAGTGTGAAGATGATGCTATATGCTATGCAAAACAATGAAAGAAACTATGTTAATCCATTATTGCTAAGCTATGATGTGCTAAAAAGCTTGAAGAAAACAAAAAAATCTAACAATTAGTTGATTTTAAGCTATGATCTAACATGAAAATGGAATTATAAGATTACTATTACTTAAAAATAAAAGTGGATGGATTTGCTCTTAGAAATGAGAGTATTTATAGGCTTTTGGAAGGGTTTGGGTTAAGAGGATAGGTTAGAGTTTGGGGTAAGGTTAGAGTTGGAGTCAAGGGGATAAGGATGAAGACTTTCTAGAAGAGTCTAGGCTTTGGATGAGGATAAAGACTTTCTAGAAAAGTCTAGGCTTTCTAAAGATAAATATAGAATTTAGGAAATAAATAAAGTTTTATTTATCTCAAAGGCTTTAATGAGTTTGAGGCTCATTAGGGGTAGGGTTTGACTAGGAGTCAAAGGGATAAGGATGAAGACTTTCTAGAAGAGTCTAGGCTTTGGATGAGGATAAAGACTTTCTAGAAAAGTCTAGGCTTTCTAAAGATAAATATAGAATTTAAGAAATAAATAAAGTTTTATTTATCTCAAAAGCTTTAATGAGTTTGAGGCTCATTAGGGGTAGGGTTTGACTAGGAGTCAAAGGAGACTTAGATTAGCTTAGGGAAAGTAGGTAATTTCCCCTAAATGGGTTTAGGGAAGGATTAGGAAAGTTCTAGAAGAGTCTAGAGTTTTCCTAGGGTAAATTAGGAATTGAGGATTAATATTTAATCTTAATTAAATATTCTTGAGTTGGGATTAGGATTAGGAAATGATGGGATTAGCCTTTAATCAAAATTAAAGAAGGATTAGAAGATTTTGGAAGAGGTTAGTGGTCTTAAGAAAATTGGTCAAGTTTTGGGCAAAAAATAAATAAATTATTTATTTTGGGATTTTTGGTCAATTTATTAATTAAAATAATTAATAAATAGGGAAATAATGTTTAAATAAGATTTAAACATTTTTGGGAGGGATTTCTTAATTAAATACTTTTAATTAAGATAAAGGGATTTAATGACATAAAAATAAATTAATTAAATAAATAAATAATTAATTAACAAATGATGATGTCATCAGAGATTTTTCAGAAAATAAAAATACTTTATTTTCTAGAAAATAAAAATACTTTATTTTCTAAAGGATTTTTAGGTGTCTACATTTTGCCCCTCTTTGATGCGATGCCGCAAGTGGCATGACGTCAAAGACAAGAAAATAAGATGCCTAAGGCTAGAATTTAGAGGAATGATGGGTTGTGCCCCTTCGAGAAAATAACGCAAGGAGTAAACGTTGTGGAATTTTCTCGAAAGGAAACAGAGAAGGACCTAGGAAGAAGGGGAGAATAAATAACCAAACTTCCAAGAGCAAAGAGGGGTGAATGCAAGATGAGATGGAATGCAAAATGCAGGAGGAAACTATATGAGAGATGCAAGATGCAAGATTAATCTATATGATGTAGGATGTAGGGGATTGAGGGAAGCTCCAAGTGCAAATGTGGAGAACACAACCTAGTTTAATATAGCAATTCTAGAGACCTGCTAAAGATACTAGTATCACAAGGCCTTGTCACCAACGTTGCATAGGACTAATGCTAAAAAGACACACGGGGTTGCCCCAGCATCACACATGAACCCAAGAGGAAGCATGGTGGAAACGATGCTAAAGCAACCACAAACACACGACTGAATCACAGGCAGAAGCAAAAGATCAAAAAACCTTGCCCCAAATTATCCTCATTCGCAGCGCACCATGATATAAAGGATTGTGGCGACTTTGAGTAGAGAACAATGAGAAGCTGTAAAAGATTAACAAAATCCAAAGGACAAGATCCAAGACCAAAATGATAACTCCAAAAAGACATCCTTTGCTAAGGAGAGAGATTTGATGTGACTGATTTGATTGATGGTGGGAAGATTGGTCTAAACATGTGGAAGGATACATCAACACGGACCTGGTGTGATTGGTGGAAGATGGGATTTGAAAGGAGGAAGGATACATCCTTAAGGACCCGTTGATTGATGGGAGAATGAGTGTTGTTGGGTGCTGGGAAAATGATGAAGTCAAAGAATAATCACTAGGATCAAGAATAGTCGACAATTGATGTTGCTGAAGTACAAGGCTAGGTAGGACAAAGTGTTCTGATCAAATGCAGCACCAGGACTGACAAGGACTATGTACAACAAGACACAAGGATATGTATAATGGATGGGAAAAGATATACAATGGATATGGATAGAAGCTCAAGATTGGGGATAGGAAGATCTCACTATACAGGATATACAGGAAGGATCATGCTATATAGGATATACAGGATATGGTACAAGATATGTGCAAGATATGGGAAAGATAGGGTACAAGATATGGTACAAGATATGGTATAGGTGGGATTGTGGATTTGCTTGAGGATTATGAAAAGAGGAATGTGGGGGGATGGTGGATGGGGATGGGGATGGGAAAAAAAAGGACTGAGATGTTGGGATGGGGGGATGGGAGTTTGATAGATAATGACTCGGTCCACTATGTATGGCACCTATTTGCCAGGTTTTCACCAACATACTTGTCCAAGGTGCTTGAATTGCTAGGTTTTCACCATTGGACAATGATTTTTCTTTTTCTTTTTCTTTTTTTACTCTTTTTGTATTTTTCTGCTTTTTTCAATTTTTATGGATTTTTTGAATATATAGGATCTGGTTCAGGCATAGAACCTCTTCAGATGTATGATGTTGATTGGATCATTCAAAGGCTCACCTTTTGGTGTAGATAGCTGATAAGCTCCAGAGCTGAAGCATGTTGTGACAATATAGGGGCCCAGCCAAGTAGGCTCAAACTTGCCTTTCTTTTCTCTGTTTGCTTGGACTTTCTGATTTTCTTTGAAGACCATGTCACCAACCTGGAACTGTCTAGGATGAACCTTCTTGTTATAACTCCTTTTGAGTCAATTTTGGTATGCAACCAGGTGATCATATGCTTGTTGTCTTTTTTCATCTAACAGGTCTAGCTGTGTGAGACGGGCCACATGATAGTCTTCATCAGTGGTGTAGTTATTCATGGAGACTCACAATGATGGGAGCTCGACCTCGATCGGTAGAATGGCTTCGGCACCATATACAAGGAATATGGGGTGGTGCCTGTGGGAGTGCGATAAGAAGTACGGTAGGCCTAAAGGGCGGGATTGATTTGGAGGTGCTAGTCACGACCAGAATCATTGAAAACCTTCTTGAGGATTTTCAAGATAGTTTTGTTGGTTGCCTCAGCCTGGCCATTTCCTTGAGGGAAATATGGACTAGAGAAATGATGATGGATGTGGAGTCTGGCACACAGATCATCCACATGCTATTTTTCAAAAGGTGTGCCATGGTCTGTGAAGATGGTAGATGGTATGCCAAAGTGACAAATGATGTGGTAAAAGATGAACTTGGATATTTGAATGCCAGTAGTTAGGGTGAGCGGAATCGCTTCAACCCATTTGGTGAAGTACTCTGTGGCAGTTATTATGTACTTGTGTCCATCCGAGGAAAGGGGAGTGATTAAGCTGACAAGGTCAAAGCCCCAACATGAAAATGGCCAAGGTGGCGCAATGGGCTGCAAATCTTGTGCTGGTGCATGAATCAAATTGGCATGTTGCTGACATGGTAAACATTTTCTAACAAACTTGCAAGCATCATGTTCCATGGTGGGCCAATAATACCCAACTCAAAGCAACTGCTTAGCTAGAACCATGCCACTCATGTGGTCACCGCAAATTCTAGCGTGGACCTCTTGTAAAGCTAGGATGGCCTCGTTTGAATCTAAATACCTAGAGAGGATATTGTGATACCCTTGACGATAAAGGGTGTTGGCTACAAGAGTGTAGCGGGAAGCTCTACGAATAAGGTTTTGGCATTGGTTATTGGTGAGATGGGGAGATATGATATCATTCTTTAGATATGCATGGATGTCATGGTACCATGGGGATTGGGGACCAACCAAGACACACACCATTTCTACATCGGCGTTCTCATAAGCTGGTGTATTTAGCTACTCGACTAGGAATTCATACTGTGATGTGTCACATGGGATTTCTAACAAGGACCTAATAGTTTCCATTGCATCTGCTGCTTTGTTCTGAAGTCTAGGTATCTATGTGAATTGTAGATTCAGGAAATGCTCTTTCAATCTATCCACGAGTTCTTTGTAAGGTAGCAGCTTGTCATCCTTTGTCTGATATTCATCTAGGACTTGCTTGATAATCAGCTGTGAATCGCCGAACACTTGCAGTTCTGTGATATTCTATTGAATGGCTATTTTGAGACCTAAGATGAGTGCCTCATATTTTGCAATGTTGTTGGTACATGAAAATCCCAATTTGAATGACTTTGGGATGTAGTCACCTTGAGGTGTGACGAATAGGATTCCTACCCCTAATCCATGTGATGTGTAGGAGCCATCAAAGTATAGTTTCCACATGGACTACTCTTCAATCATACATAAGTGTTCATCAGGGAATTCCATGATTAGTGGATAAGCATCCACCAGTGGTGCTTCTGCTAACTAATCAGCAATGACTTGCCCTTTGATTGCTTTCTGATCTATGTACTGGATGTCAAACTCGCTGAGTATCATGACCCATTTTTCCATACGGCTTGTGAGAGTTGTCTTTGATAGTAGATATTTGAGGGGGTCCACCTTTGAAATGAGCTTGATTGTGTGACTGAGCATGTAATGTCTAAGCTTTTGAGTGGCAAAGACCACTGCAAGGCATGCTTTTTCCATGGGTGAGTAATTAAGCTCATAGCCAAAAAGAGTTTGACTAATGTAGTAGATGGCTCTCTCTTTGTTTTCATCATCATGCTGAGCTAGGAGTGCCCCTAGTGCTGTAGTGGTTGCTGAGATGTAGAGTATGAGAGGGCATCTTGGAACTGGTGGTACTAGGATTGGAGAATTGGCTAGATACTCCTTGAGCTTATCAAAGCTTCTCTAACATATGGGATCCCATTTGAAGCTTGTGTCTTTGCATAAAAGATGCATGAAAGGTTGGCACTTGTCTGCCAGTTGAGAAATGAACCGACATACTGATTGAAGCTTTCCTTGTAGGCTTCTAAGCTATCTAAGTGTTCTTGGGGGAGGCATTTCTGTTATTTCTTTGACCTTTTTAGGGTCAATCTCTATGCCTCGTCATGATACTATGAAACCTAGGAGCTTTCCAGATGTAACACCCAAGACACATTTCTTTGGATTGAGCTGTAACCCATAGTGCTGCAGGCGATCAAACACACTCTCAAGAATGTCAAGGTGTTCATGGCATGTCTTTGATTTTGCAAGAATATCATCCACATAGTCCTCTAGGATCTTGTGGATCATGTCATGGAAGATTGCTATCGTCGCTCTCTGATATGTGGCTCCTACATTCTTTAGACCAAAGGGCATCATGTTATAGCAAAAGGTACCCCATGAAGTGGTGAATTCTATTTTGTGTTGGTCTTCTGCTACTATATGAATCTGATTGTATCCAGAGAAACCATCCATTAGTGACAACATTTCATGGCCCGCTGTAAGATCTACGATCATGTCTATGTTAGGTAGCAGGAAATCATCTTTAGGACATGCCTTGTTTAGGTCCCTGAAATTTGTACAAATTCGGATGTCACCGGAAGGCTTTGTGATAGGTACTATGTTGGAGATCCAATCCGAGTAATCTATAGCTCTGATAATCTTTGCATCCAGGAGCTTTTCTAGTTTTGATTTTACCAATAGAGCTACTTTGGGATGCATTTTGCGTAGCTTCTACTTTACTAGCTTAACATTGGGGTCTATAGCTAGATGATGAACAACAAGTTTAGGATCAAGTCCAGGCATGTGTGCGTATGACCATGCAAAGTTCATAGTAGCTTCTTGAAGTAGCGCAGTGAAAGCCATTTCTTCACCTTCTGTCATGTTGGCCGCAATGTAGGTGATCCTCGGACATTCCTCTGTACCTAAGTTGACTGGCTTGGTTTCTTCTATGATGATAGGTGACTACTCTGGTCTGTAATCCTGGATGGGAGGAAGAGGCAAGTCTTCATCTTCTAGTGCTTGAATTGCCAAGTTTTCACTAGAAGATACGTTCTTTATTTTTACTTTTTTGGAATCAGAATGTGCGCCGGAAGGGTTTTCACATAAGGACTCATGTTTTACTCTTTCTATTTCTCTTTTGTAGCTAAAGCTTGCCTCCTCTCCAAAGTATCCTTCTGGGTCAAGCTTATAAATGTGAGTTGACTCTGAATTGTGAACTGATTGTGGGCCTGATGCCCCCATGAATTCTAGGAGTGCTTCCATGCTTTGGAACTGATCGATGTGTGCAATGCTTGGTTGGTCCTAGTCTATGAGTTGAGGGTGAATGAGGGGAAGTTCTATGAGATTGATGGCAAGTTGTTAGAGGACAGAAGTCCCTAGGAGGGTGTCATCGTCAAAGATATCATCATAGGATCTGATTTCTTTCTCTTCAAGGATGTCTTCGATCTCTACGAGGTCATCCTGGCTATTTAAGAGGGTAACGCTAGTCATGTTGGTGCTCCTAGTTGCGGTATTGGGCCCTTGTATATGTAGGCAAGGGGTATTAAAGCTAAGACCCTGATGTTGTGGATTTTTGGATGCTGTAATTGGGTCTTTGCTTCTGCCTTCTTGTGGTCCTAGACCACCACCTTGGTAGTTCCATTGCTTAGTAGTGTACTTGTGTGATTGTGGGTATTTATCTTTGAAGTAGCCAAGGAGTTGAGTGTCCGGTGGTGGGGGATCTTTGTACAACCACTTATTCATGTCAGGATCCATTTCTTGACTGTTTAATGTGCCATGGGATTCAAAAGTCATAGGTCCCATTCTCTTGATTTCATGATGCTCTTCAATAGGCTTGCTTGGGTGACTCAGGCGCCCTTGAGTATGTGGATCACATGGGAGGGCCCCTACAGAAAATGCATCATGTAGGCTATATTCACCACAGCCCTGGTTATTGATCTTGATGGAAGAGAGGGTGGAGGTGAGAATGGTTTCCGGATCGCAATGGGATCGGGATGAGCTGGCAATAGAAGTACCAATGTCAGTTCCAGGACAATAAGTGGAGTGAGGGAATGATGCTTCCATTGCATGATAGTATGCGAAGGGTTGGGGATCAGCATGGATGGTAACCTTAGTGCCTTGATGTGAAAATTTGATGCACTGATGGTACATGGATGGTACAACCTTGATGGAATGAATCCATGGTTGGCCGAGGAGGATATTGAATGGTAGGTCAAGATCAACAACATGGCAAATAGTATCTTGTGTTGCTGGGCCTAGCTAAATAGGCAAAGTAATAGTACCTTTAGAGGTACACTCCAAATTTTCATAGGCTTTGATAGTGATTACTTCATGTGCTATATCGGCTTGTGTGAACCCAATTTGTTGAATGAATTTCAAAGTACACAAGTTTAGGGCTGAGCCATTATCTATTAAGACCCATTTGATGGCAAAGTCTCTGGCCATGACGGCAATGCGGAGAGGGAGAGTATGGTTAGGTGCAACATCTGGCATGTCAGATGTTTTGAAAGATAAAACATAGGCTACAGATAAATGTCCCACCAGGGTCACAAACTGGGTGATGTTAATGTTTGTGGGGACATGTCCTTCTTTGAGAGCTTGGTCAAGGATCTCCTGATGGAGAGGTGAAGTGCGGAGAAGGTCCAAGATGGATATTTGGGCTGGTGTATTCCCAAGATGTTCTATGAGGTCATACTATGCATTGTGTGCATTGTGTATTGGCCTTGGATGGGCACCAGCAACAGTGATCTGACCTTTGCGGGTAGTAACAGCACATTGACGATTCACTCCTCTGACATGGATGGTATTGACTGTGGGCTCAACTTGGGTTATAATTCCAACAAATTTATCATAATTGATGTAGGCAGTAGTGTGATCTTCTTGCTTGCCTTTACCATGATTCTGGGGATGATTGGTATTAGCTTGGTTCTTCCCAGCATTGTGTTGTGGGAAAACATTCTGATAGATTTGTAAGTTGGCATTTGGCGAGGCTTGAGCAGGTGCATCTACTTGAATTTCTTTTTGATCAATGAGATCTTGGATATAGTTTTTGAGTCTCATACACTTCAAAGTAGTGTGTCCTTTGACATGATGATAATCATAGTACTCGTGATCTTTGTACCAATCAGGCTTGGGAGTGGTATCATCAACTGGCTAAATTGGTAGATATGTAATCAAGTTGGCCTTGGCCATTCGATGAAATATAACATCCAAAGGTTCACCCAGTGGTGTGAAGGTCTTCCTTGGATTATTCTAAGCTCTGGGCTTGTGTTGTTTGGGAGCAACATTAACGACATTGACCTGATTATTTGGATTACCTTGATAAACTTGATGGGCTTGCTGCTGATAATTTTGCTATTTATTCTGAGAATGATATTGTTGCGTGGGTTGCTGATGGTCATGAGGAGGTTGCTGATAGATGGGTGCTTGTTGCTATTGGTATGTGGGAGTTGAAGGAGGACTAGCCACAAAAAATTGGACATGCTTGGTATCAGTGGCTCCATCAATAACAACATTCTTGTTACGATTCCAGTAACAAGATTTATCATTGCTGGGTTTTTGGGCATCATTTTTGAAGTGTCAGATTGTGCCTTCATCTAGGAGGGCCTTTTCAATACCTATCCCCTTGCTCTTGATATCTTGATAGGTTTGGAGACAATTCATCCTCATGAAGTGGGATAGCTTAGGATGCAAATTCTCAATAAAGATTTTGGTCAAATGCTTTTCAGGTGGCTGGTATGATAACTTGGTGGTAAGGTTTTGCCATCATTGAAAGTATTCTGCTAGGCTTTCTCCTTCTTTCTATTTTGAGTTGTAGAGATTTAGCAAGGTCAACTCATTCTCAACATTGTGGGCATAGTGGGTAATGAACTTCTCAAAAAGTTCGGCAAAGGTTGTGATAGTCCCACATAGTATTTTGTAGAACCACTCAACATCGGTTCCTCCCAAGCTTTTAGGGAATAGGTGTAAGAGATAGTTATCACTGTAAGCCACTTCTTGGCATGCCATATAGAATTCTTTAATATGATTAACTGGATCTCCTTTCCCCCAATATTTATCAAACTTAGGTGTCTCAAAGTGCTTAGGGAAAGGTATAGCAGCAATGGATCGATCAAACGGATAAGGACACACCTCCTCAAACTTGTAAGTTTTGTTATTAGTACTAGATTGAAGCTCTTTAAGAGCATTCTTCATGGCTTCCCACTCAGCATTGATTGATGCTTGAGTGGGTACTCCCATTTGAGGTGGGTATTGTGGAGTGGGATATGGAGATGGCCCAGCGGGATAGGTAGATTGGAGTGGATTTTGGAGTGATGTTTGCTGTGGAGGATACTACTGATGTGGCATAGGGGAATATTGCGGTGATGGATATGAGACTGCTTGCTGGTGTTGTGGGATGACTAGGACTTGCTGCTGTGACTGATAGGAGGAAACTTGTTACTGTTGGGGGATGATGGGGGTTTGTTGCTATGACTAAAAATATGGTTGCTATGGGGATGATTGGTGGAATGTTGTAGTTTGTTGATACAATGGTCCTTGCTGAACTTGGCTCTGTGGTTGACTGATATAGGTCAGGTGCATTCCCATATTCCTTAAGGGTGGAACTGATGTAGGGAAGCCTGAAGAAAAGGATTGCTAGGCAAAATAACTTGTGAAATGGGATGAACTTTGTTGCTGAGGTGGAGGAACTTGCTGAAAAGCACTGGGTGTTGGGAATGGATAGCTTTTGAAGGATGAAGTTGGTGGAGGTTGAGATGGTTGTTGTTGTGCTACTTGTGAGAAGGTGGCTTGTTGGTTTGCAAACACGGATGTAGGAGAGTGAGTTGGTATTCCAAAGGCTTTCATGTCTTCTTGAGTGAGACCCCAACAAGGACCAGTGTGAGGTGGGATTTGTGTTGCAGCAGATGCCGAGAAGGTACATGTGATGGGAGTTGGGGGCATGAATGGTGGATTTGAAAAACCCATGGAAGGCATTCCTGTGGTGAAGGCATTTTGCTGGGCTTGTGCCTGGGTAGATGTTTGTTGGGGGGGAAATGAAGAGAACGTTTGCGTTCCCCATGAAAAGGGTGATGTTGATGCGGAAGCTTGCTAGGTATGAAAGGGGAGTCGTTGCACTGCCCCTGAAATAGATGTCACTGATGTGGAGGCTTGTTGGGAGAAAGAGGGAAATGATTGCGTTGACCCTGGAAAAGATGGTATGGATGCGGAAGCTTGTGGAGTGAAAGGGAAAGATGATTCTGTCCCTCCTGTCATAAAAGGTGTGGATGTGGAAGCTTGTGAAGTGAAGGGGAAGGATGATTGCATCCCTCCTGGAGTGAAAGGTTCTATTTGGCTTATGGAAGATGGCAGAACTGCTTGTGTAAAGGTTTGTGTGAGAGGTGGGAGTTGATTCTGGGACAAGTGTTGGACTTGTGCAAGAGCTTGAGCAGCCATGGCAGATGATGAAGTACCTGCGATAGGGAATAGAGTAGATGGTGTTATAGCTTGTGTTACAAGATTGGCAAAGCTTCCTTACAAAAGAAGAGGAATGGTGGAGGTTGCTTGAGATGTTTGCAAGGTTGGATCAAGGAATGGTTGGATGAATGGAGAGTATACTTGTGCTGGGATTTGGATAGTGCTTATGGGAATGTGAGGATGGAGATATGGTGGAATGGAAGTCTGCGCTTGTGCAAAGTTAGTGAACATGCTTTGCTGGTTTTGGGCCATGAGTGTATTGATTAGTGGTGGATTCTCTAGATGATTCACAAATGTTTCTATTGCCAAAGGAGCTGAGGGGATATTGGGATCATCCCATGTATTTCCAATTTGTATTTGGGGATCATAGGCTATCATTGCGCTGGTAAAAATGTTGGGATCAAATGAACTGGTGATTGGATAAGGATTCATGTTCCTTCTTTTTCTAGATCCAGATCTTGTCTCGATAGGCATGGAGATGCAGATGCTTAGATGGATGCAAGATGTTTCCTAAAAGACTCTAAAGGATGATGGATGCAAGCTTAAGGAACTTCTAAGGATGATGAATTTCTAGAATGCAATGCAAGGATTGGTGAAATGCTTGGATTTGGATTAAGGATGGTGGAAGATTGATGGGAGATGGTGACAAGATTGGTAAAAAAAGCTTGGTGATAATGGAGGCTTGATGGGATGCTCTGATTTGGGTCAAGATTGGGTGGAGGATTGGTGGGATGTTGGTGGAAGATTACTAAGTGTCAACAATGAGCTGTTGTTTTTCCTGATGGAGGATCAGTGGTAGGATTTGGCCAACCTAGGATAGACTAATGATCTTCGGTCAACTAGATTCTTATCAATACAAGCCAATCTCTTGCTCGAGATGATGAGGCTATGCAAGGACAAGTTGGATTTCCTTTAGATAGTGCTCTGTCAAAAAGGGGATGATATCTAATTTAGGATAAGGGATGGAAACAACTCAAAGGTTTTGAACACTAAGTGCTTGTGGATTTGGATCTTTGGATTTGGTGCAAAGGATGGTGGATTCTATTTTGGATAATGGATGCTGGATTTGGATCAAGGATTTGGGATTCTGATTGTGGATTGCTGATGGAATGATAGTGAAGGATAATGGAACAATGCTCTTTCTAAAAGGATGATGCAAATGCAATTGAGATGGATGATCTATGACTCTGCTAGGAAGATGATGGTGTATGCAACTAAGAAGGTTTCTAGGATGCAACTAAGGTTTGGTGATGATGTGGGATGAAACTAGGATGAAGGACTGCCAAGATAGGTTTTTGAGATCTGAAGGTAGAATGGGACATGCAATGGATCCAGCTAATCTTCTCTTTCAAGGTTGACATAACATTGGTTCACTCAGAATCGGTAGGCAAACTGTTTGACTCTTGCATTATAGCCAGTATTATCAAGCCTTTCTTGATATTTTTCTTCTGCTTGGGTTGCTTGGATAGAGGATTGATGGCTCTTAAGGTTTCTTTCTATAACTTTCTTCTCTTGATAATCTTTGGATTTGGGTAACTTAGCTTTCAGATGTTTGATCAATTTGGGCATAACTCAAGGAAAACTCTTATAAGTTTGGTTTGAGACAAAAGGTTCTTTGGATATCTGATTCCAAGGGTTTCTCTGCAAAATGTTCTGAGTATCTCGAATCGGGTTTGTTGATTATTTTGATGTTTCCCAATGGCAAAGGATAGATTTCAACAAATATTTTTAGAAAAGCAATCTCCACAAAGGACAAAGCAACCTTGTGGGATACAAACAAGATAACTGACCCTGATAAAGCTTTGAAAGTGTATGTTCCAACAATGTTTTCATAGAGTATTGACTGTCAAGCACTTCAAATAGATCTACCTAAGGAAGGTGAGTATCAAAATCGCTTGCCCACAGCTTGGTACCCCCTAGAAGGGAATACAAATGGTGAGTAATCTTGAGGCGACCCGGTAAACCCCTTGGAATCGGTCTTTGCACTAGGATTTTGATACTTTCGGATGTAGATAGGGTAGCCTCTATTTTATTAGGTTTTTTAATAGTTCCGTGGAGTCTCCATACCCAGTTATGCTGACCGCCTATGACTCACTTAAGAGCCTAGCCAACAACGCTGGGGGAGGAATATATACCTATCCCCAAACATTTGCATTTGGCACAAAACGCTCGTGGATTAGGAGATATAAGTGAGTACTTTTTGCCTTCACTTTATTTATATACCAGCCGGGGGGGATACTGGTTTGAGGTCATTCTCCGAGGAGGAAACACTTTTCTCCCTGGATAGGCCTCGCTAAAAGTGGAACACATGAACTTGTCCAAGTCCAAATGTTCTACGTTGCTTACTTTAACAAGGATTTTGCAAGAATTTGAAAAACTCCTAAATGCACATCAAGTAAGTTGTTCTTTTTCCCAATTTGATTAAGTGATGTTTGAATTTGAACAATTGAAGACACAAGTGTTTAGGCTTTGATTTGTTCTTTTTCCAAAAAGTAAATGATTTGAGCAATTGCAATTTCTTTCTTTGAGCACTCAAGATTGAGATTGGCATGTTGTTTTAAGAACTTTGAAGTGCTTTGTTTTGATCCTTTAAGGCATTCAAGATTTGAGTTTGTTTGAATTGAAATTCAAAGAGGAAGGAATAGGGATGCTTTGTTTTTTCAATTTATTGCATTCAAGAGTGTGTTTGTTTTTGGAAATGAAAAATGACTCTTTTAGGACTCTAAACTTTGATTTTAGGATGCTTCCTAAGATTAATTTTAGAACCCAAAATGAAGATGATCTAATGCAAATTTGTGGTTCTTTTTAGGCCTCAACATGAAGTGTGTTTATCTTTGCCTGAATGCATCTAAAACCTTGATGTTGCAAGGATGCAATTGATTTGATTAGTTTTTCCTTTGTTTGTTAGAAGATTTTTCAAGTTTTAATCTTTAATACATTCAAGAGTGATTTGGGGATTCATTTTAAGCACTAAAATAAGATGTTTATGTCTTTGTTTTGTTCATTTTTACCCCAAACTGAAATGATTTTGTTGTCACCCCTGATCCGAGCTTTTTTTCCTAGATATTATTATAGACCTCTGAAACATCTTTCCAATGCTTTTTGAATCCCCAAAAATGGAGTTCATATGCAAAAGTTACAAGGTTTTTCGTAGAAGTGCCTCATTATGAATTTTAAAGAGGAGAATATGCCAAAATCTCTTAAGAAGTAGGAGTAGATAGAATGGAAGAATGATAAGACTAAGAAGAGGAAGAATATTTCCACAAGCTCCTTCCACCTTCAAGCTTCAAAATTTAGCAAAAACTCCAAAACGGATGAGATGTTGTCAAAAGACCCGTGAAGTGGGTCCCATCGGGCATGCCAGAATGTCGACAAGGCTTTTGAGGATCCCTATTTTGAAAGCTTCAAACCAAAAAAATATTTAGATTTTAATCTAGCATGAAATCAATCCAAAATAAATAAACTCTAAGCTAAGCCACCTCAGATAGAGCCTAAATAGGTGCACCCAAGCACTGTTTGATTTGCTCTTGCTTAGGGGATATGGGTGTGCTCTCTAAGCACTTGGAGCATATTCTAATACATATTAAGATGGATTGAGATTCATGAAAACCTCAAAAATGACACAATATTGGGTAGAACACCCAAAATTGCCCCTAAGGCCTCAAGAACTCAAGAATGCTTTAATGGAGATTTGATGCAAATATGATTATGCTAAGATTTATTTTAAGCCAAATGAAGTGTGAGGATGATGCTATATGCTATGCAAAACAATGAAAGAAACTATGTTAATCCATTATTGCTAAGCTATGATGTGCTAAAAAGCTTGAAGAAAATAAAAAAATCTAACAATTAGTTGATTTTAAGCTATGATATAACATGAAAATGGCATTATAAGATTACTATTATTTGAAAATAAAAGTGGATGGATTTGCTCTTAGAAATGAGAGTATTTATAGGCTTTTGGAAGGGTTTGGGTTAAGAGGATAGGTTAGAGTTTGGGGTAAGGTTAGAGTTGGAGTCAAGGGGATAAGGATGAAGACTTTCTAGAAGAGTCTAGGCTTTGGATGAGGATAAAGACTTTCTAGAAAAGTCTAGGCTTTCTAAGGATAAATATAGAATTTAGGAAATAAATAAAGTTTTATTTATCTCAAAGGCTTTAATGAGTTTGAGGCTCATTAGGGGTAGGGTTTGACTAGGAGTCAAAGGGATAAGGATGAAGACTTTCTAGAAGAGTCTAGGCTTTGGATGAGGATAAAGACTTTCTAGAAAAGTCTAGGCTTTCTAAGGATAAATATAGAATTTAAGAAATAAATAAAGTTTTATTTATCTCAAAAGCTTTAATGAGTTTGAGGCTCATTAGGGGTAGGGTTTGACTAGGAGTCAAAGGAGACTTAGATTAGCTTAGGGAAAGTAGGTAATTTCCCCTAAATGGGTTTAGGGAAGGATTAGGAAAGTTCTAGAAGAGTCTAGAGTTTTCCTAGGGTAAATTAGGAATTGAGGATTAATATTTAATCTTAATTAAATATTCTTGAGTTGGGATTAGGATTAGGAAATGATGGGATTAGCCTTTAATCAAAATTAAAGAAGGATTAGAAGATTCTGGAAGAGGTTAGTGGTCTTAAGAAAATTGGCCAAGTTTTGGGCAAAAAATAAATAAATTATTTATTTTGGGATTTTTGGTCAATTTATTAATTAAAATAATTAATAAATAGGGAAATAATGTTTAAATAAGATTTAAACATTTTTGGGAGGGATTTCTTTATTAAATATTTTTAATTAAGATAAAGAGATTTAATGACATAAAAATAAATAAATTAATTAAATAATTAATTAATTAACAAATGATGATGTCATCAGTGATTTTTCAGAAATTAAAAATACTTTATTTTCTAAAGGATTTTTAGGTGTCTATAGCTAGCCCATACCATACTTTTCAGGTGAGATGTCAATATGTTTATCCTTTTGTCTAGGTTCTTTTCTCTTGTAGAGTCTTTGTAAGACAACACTTTCTTCCCTTTCTAGATCTAGGGGCATTTTAGCCTTAATAATTCTAGTACCTTCATGAATAAAAGGTGTTATAACTGATGGAGATGATTTTCCATAATATTTTGAAGAGATGGGAAAAGATTTCACTTGATAGGTTCACATACCAGTAGGTCTTACTAGTATTCTTTTCCCACACTCTGATAGAGGTGTTTTTACTTTTGCTTCTACTTTGTTAGGAGGCGATCCTTCTTTTTTATGACGAACCATTCGATCTTCCTATTTAAGATTGTTATAGGCACATGTTGAGTCTGTAGGAATAGTAATCTCAATTCCATCATGAGGGAATTTAATGTGTCGATGGTATGTGGAAGGAACTGCTTGCATTGCATGGATCCAAGGACGACCCAAAAGTATGTTGTATGCCAAAGGAATATCCAAGATCTGACAGATGACATCTCACTAAACAAGACCTACCCGAATAGGTAAGACTACCATGCCTTTAGAAGAACATTCCTCTTCATCGTATACTTTGATCGTTAATTTATGTCTAGGATCAACATCATGCTTTGAGAAACTGGGAGCTTTAACCAAATTGAAAGTGCAGATGCTCAAACCCGTGCCTCCATCTATAAAATTTGCTTAACTATATACTGATGGATAGCAACTTCAATATGGAGAGGCTGATTGTGAGGATGGATGACAAATGTGTCATATTTTTTAGAAAAAATTAGATAATGTGGTGAAGCAAGGTGACCGACCATGGACTGTAACTTATCAACGTCTAGGTCCTTAGGTATGTTAGCCACAAGAAGGGATTGATCAAGGATCTGTCTATGAACATGAGAGATTTCAAGTAGCTCAAGTATTGAGATCTGTGTTGAAGTGTCATGAAGTTGGTCAACTGGATTAGGATCCTATGAAGCTGACGAGGTAGATGGTTTAGTTTTTGAGGTTGATACTTGCTTAGAAATAGGGGAGGAAGCTTCTCCTGGAGGAGTGATTTTTGCTTGAGAGAAGATTACTGCATTAGATGATTCAAATTTTTGTCCTTAGAGTTGATAGTATTAGAAAAGGTGTAGGAAACCTTGTTATCCTTTGCCTTAGATGATTCCCCTTTCTCAAATTTGGGAAAAGGCTCTTTGAAAGCTTTATGGTCATTGTTCACTTGTGGGGAATCAACCACAATAGTCTCATTATCAATTAAATCTTGGATAAGATTCTTAAACTTCATGCATTTATTAGTCTTGTGATATTTGTTGCGATGATAATCACAATAATGGTTGTTGTTCCACCATTTAGGCTTTATCTCAGGATCATATGGTTGTGAGTTATCAGGCAAGGTAATGATCTTTTTAGCCAAGAGTGTCTTGAAAGTAATCTCAAGTGACTCTCCAAGAGGAGTGAAGTTTCTCTTAGGCTTAGAGGCCCAAGGCCTATAAGTTTTAGAGACTATTGAATCATTCTAGTTAGATTTTACAACGGTAGATAAATTGAAGCTGTCTCTTTAGTAGTGGTAGACACTGAAGTTGCACCCATGATTCTGTCATTGACGACATCCTTGGTCTTGTTCTAGGATTTGTTTTTATCCTTTCTATGTTGGTTGTTAGAAGAGGATTTAGATTGAAGAGTGATATCACCCTTACAAATAAGGACATCCTCTATGTGAATAGAAGGTTCAACTAGTTTACCAAATGAAGCACGAGTTTGCATCTGTAATGCATAATTCATTTAAGGAACCAAAGCATTGATAAATATATCAATCTTTTCAGTCTCACGAATCTGTCGAGGATAATGTGAGTATAAATTTTTCCATCTTTGAAGGAAAATTAAAAAGGACTCACATTAACATTGTTTGATATTGCAAAGATAAAGCATAGTGATAGCATGTTGGATATTATAGGATTATTGTTGAATGAATCTTTGTACTAGCTGGTCAAAAGATTTGAGAGGAGGAGATAGTTTAGTGAACCACTCCATAGCTTGACCACTAAGACTCCTAGGAAAGAGTCTCATAAGATAGGTAGGTTCATGCAAGAACTCCATGCTTAGGGTGCAAAACTCCCTAATATGATCATGAGGGTCTTTGCTACCATCATACTTTTCATACTTAGGAAAATCAACCTTGCAAGGAAAAGGCGACATGTATAGATCTTTGTCAAAAGGAAATGAGAAAATATCCTCAAGCGAAAATGATGTTCTTGGTTGTTTCTTTTATTTTTCTAAGAGAAACATTTGTTTCATCATTTCTTCATGATTTCTATTTTAGATGGTTCCTCTTTCTTAATTAGATTGTCAACGTCAAAGTTGTGAGGTAGCTTAATTCCTTGAGAGGATAGATGCAAGAAATATTGATCTTTGTTTTGACTCAAGGTCAACTTCATAAGTCTTTGCAAGCATTCATCTTGCTGAAATTGTAAGATGTCTTCCTTAGTTATTTCATTATCTGAATAACTACCTTGTGAACCATGTGATTTAGGTCTAGTATGTTGAGAGCCAAGTTGTGAACCATGTCTAGATTTGGGATGCTCTTAGTTGTTTTGTCCAAAGTGCTTGTCACCCAATTATTTTAGGAATTCCTCAATCCTCTTGTTTCATTCTTCCATGATTGGAGTGTAAGATACACTATGTGTCAACCTTGGAGAGGATAAGGTAGATTCACTAGAGATATTAGAAAAGGGTTTGAAACCCCAAGGTATATGATCTTCTTTAGATGATTTGTCAAAGGTAGCTTCGATTTCCTTTCCTTTGCAGATTTGAGATCTAGTTGTGACCAACATGAAAGAAGATTGTCAAAAGACAAATAGGATGACTTAGGATGACTTGATGTTCAAGATAGTTAAGTAAAAGTGTTCACTTGTCCAAAGTGTAATAGTGTAAGAGATATAGAAAAGGTAATTTACCTCAAAATGTCCAAGCTGCGGGTAGATCCCTATGTATGACACTTTTGAACAAGCAATAGATAGGATAGAACATCCAAGATAATTGATCAAAGAGATGGTGGAAAAGTGAACATTTTACTAGACAAGAATGTAGTCAAGACACCAAAGTAATCTTTTCTAGCTAGAGGAAATTACTAACATGTTGGAATGTACCAAATAAAATGATAATCCAAGGATCACAATAGAGAAGGAATGTTGACAAAAGTGTGATTCAAAGGATTGCGAAGTTGATTGACAAGTTTGGAGCATTTCCTAGACAAGGTTTGTTTTGAAAGCAAGTAGTGTGAGCACACAATAGTCTTCAAAAAATCCAACGAGGGACAAAGCAACCTTGTGGATACAAGAATATGTGAGGTCTTGCAAGGTATAACAATGTTCAAGTTCATTAAGTGTATGTTCAACAAATGTTTTCACAAGTCTTAGCACATTAAAGCACATCAAGCAAAACTACCTAAGGTCAAGCAGGGAGTGTTCAACCTTTGCCCACAACTTGGTACCCCTTCGCCTCAAACAAAGTGATGTTAGATTTTTCATGGATTTGCATCCAAGGGAGTACATATGGTGACTATCTTGGGGTGATCTGGGTAGAGTCCACTTGGATCAATCCTTGCACAAAGGAAGTCACATGGCCAAAAAGGATAGCCCCTAAGTCCTAAGGTGTTTATTAAAGATCTTCGTTCATGACTACCCCTTGTAGTTTCATAAGCAAAATTAAGGCCTATAGCCCTACAAGTACCCAAAATGCTAGTATCTCAAGAAAGATTTAGACCTCTCAACCCTACACAAAGTGAATGTACTCCCCTTGTAGTATTTTAAACAAGATTTAGACCAAGAAGGCGCTACAAGCACCCAATGAAATGTAGTCTTTCTTAGCAAGATTTAGGCAACGAGGCCCTACACATGAAGAAGCATTACAAATAGAAAATAGCCAAATCTTCCCTCTCTTTAGATTTAAGGAAGCATTTGATTATAGTGGGGTGAATTTAGTTGGCTTTTCTTGTTCCCCACTTGGGTCATTCCCAAAAGATTGCTCTCTTGGTAGGCCCTCTAAAGGTAAATGCAAGAAAAGAAATGGATAACTAGTGGAGGTCTAGATTTCTGATTTTACATGAGGAAAAGAGAATACTCTCCAACTCCATAGTGTCTCCCAAGCACATCAAACACATGTTCATTTATCCAAGACTAATTGCAAGTGATCAACTATGTAGGTCAAGATTTTTTATTTTCCAAAAGGACAAGAGCATACTCTCTTACTACTCAATAAATCACAAAACAAGAAGCCTTCTAGTTAAGCTAGGTGCCTAGAAATCAAATGTAAGAAAACAAAATGTTTATTTGTATCTCCAAGGAAACCTACAAGATAAATAGCGTTAATAGTTTCAAGATTAAGTCTTTGACAAGCGTCCTACATCACAAAACATTAGTAGTCATGAAAATGTTGATATCTTTTGACAAGAAAATCCTACAAAACCACAAGTTAGGGAACAAAAAGTATGCAAATGGAAGCAATAGCCCTGGAAGATCACTTGTTAGTTGGTGTTGGAAGACTAGAGAATCTGAAAATGCAAGAAAAATCAAGCAACTTCAGCTAGAACTCAGACTGTGACAAAAATTAAATCTAAGTGACAGTTAATTAGTCTGTTAGAAAATTATATGATAGACCTTAACGAAGCCAGATGACATTTTAGGTCCAAACGATATACCTCAGAGTACCAGAATGATATTTCACTGTGAAGTAGGTGATATTTCTCAAAATGGTAGAATGATATTTCAAAGAATAAGAAGTTTCACTTGGCAGTATGCTAGAATATTGCCCAAGTATAGAATGAAGTGTTGTACAAATCTTTAGCCTGCAAAATCAAAGTGACGAACCTGTGACAACAAAGAACCGAAAATGCAAGAAATGGAGCTAAAGTTTAGAATTCAGCCCCATGGTGCACACCAAATATGTGTGATCAAAAGTGTGACACACTTCTACAAACCATTACATTTGAGAGAATCCATGGATTGGGAGATCTCAAAAAGTGACTCATATCTTCCTAGTTGAAGTGAGTTTAATCCTTCTCATGATACTCATCAAATTGACATAGAGGATTAGTGACTTGACTACTCCAAAATGGAAGATTCAAAGCTAAGAATGCAAGCTAAGAATGAGAGATTAAGCTAAGAATGGATACAAGCAACTAGTATTCTAGAATGAGAATGCAAGAGCTATTCTACTAGATTAACAATGCAATATTAAGCTAGAAATGAAGCTAAGATAAGATAAGAAATGAGAGCTAAAGCTAAGAATTCAAATTAACAAGATTATTCTAAGGATGCAAGAGAGATAGAATGTAAATGATCAAGATTCATAACATGCAAGATTACAAAAATTAGGGACCCTTGAGCAAGGAAAGAGCTTCCTTTTAAAGGAATTACCTCAAGAATGAAGGGTGGATATTAAGAAGAAAAAGAATGAGTGATTGAGATGCAGAGGCAAAAAGAGATGCAAAGGTTAGGTAGAGATGAGTGGTGAGGATTAAGAGGAAAAATAAATGTTAGGTAAGATAAGACAAAATAGAAATTTTGAAAGCACAAATCCCTTTTAATTGCTAATTAATCAAGATTAAGTATGTGCACACATGCGAATGTGTTCTTTCAATAAAAGTTTAGAAACTTTATATTAAAGGTAATTTTTTAGCAATTAAATAGATATGAAAGCTCTAGAAATTAGATCTAGTATAAGCTTGATATAAGATTTTTGAAATGGTATCCTGCTATGCCCTTCACCAGTTACAAGCCCAAGCTTGGTTATTCTTGGCTTGTGCCCCATTTTCCCATGATTGATTCTCTCAACTAGCGATGGCATCTTTCCTCTTCCCAGAAGAGTTGGAGTTGGCGATTTTGCACTATTTGGGATTCTGTCACTGAGCCTAAGATTGCTCATTTTGCCTGATGTTTGCTTTGCCATGGCATACCTTTGGGAGCTCAGCTCCGACATTTGGGTGTTCCTGATCCTAAATGCCCCTTTTGTGGTCATTCTGAGACGCTCATGCACATTTTTTGGTTCTGTCGTCGTGCCTAGAATCATTGTATCTGGATTCACGACCTCTTTTCTCCCTTTAGGCCTGAACCCTTTTCTTGGCATATGGCGCTTCTTGGTGATCCTCCCAGAATGCCTTCCCAGTACACCCAGATATGGCATGCTTTTAGGATGGAGATCTTGTGTACTTTATGGAAAGAACAAAATGTTGTTCTCTTTTCTCACAATTCTCTGGATATTCATATCTCTCTTTATGTTAAGACATGTCTTTTTTACAATGTCATGATGCAGATTCAGGTGCAAGCAGACAAGGTGGCCTTAGAGGTCACCCATTTATCGGAGCTGCTCAAGCACTGGGGCAATGCCCCTTGTATTGTTTCTCGGGTGCCTCCAGACTCTCTCTTAGGTGTTCGTACACCGCCTAGGGGCTGCCGTCGTAGTCAGAGTTCCTCTGCTAGACACTTCAAGACTCCACACCAATGGCGTCGCCGCTTTGCCTCTCCTCCTCCTCGGAGGGATGCGGGTGTCGGTTGGCCTACCCTACTTATTTCTATTACTGTTGTTGCTGCTCAGCCCTCAACCAATGTTTCTGCGTGCCCTCCTACCACTTTTGACAAAGTCCATCGCCTAGCGTTTGCTATCTCACCTAGGCGGGAGGAAGGAGAGCTAGAGAAAGAAGATCCAGAAGATGGTTGGTCGGTTCCTGACCAGACCTCGGGGCCCAATGTTTGGGGCAATCCTGATAATAGAGATCCTCCTCCCTCTTTTGCTACTACCCTTGCAGCTTGAGGGTTTATCTTTCTATATGGTTTTTTTTAATGAATAGTTGTATGCTTCCGACCTAGTTGTCATGCGACTTGCGCAGGGTGACTTTTTCCCCTGACCCCTTTTTTTGTGAATACTGTACTTTAATATTAATATTAATAGAAAAGACCTCTATTCATGAAAAAAAGATTTTTGATTTAATTATGCAAAGGGGATTTTAAGGGTTACTCTACACAATGATGTCTAGTAAAAAAGAAATTTGATCGAAAAGGAGGTTCAAGTTCTACTAGACCAATTTTAGGTGATTACTATGTTTCTCCTCCAGATTCTCCACATTCTCCACCTATTGGACATATTTGGGTTTGTCAAACATTGGAGTCAGCAGGTGATTGGGTTGGTGATCCTTCAGATGAGAGAAGAATAAGATCACAATTTCAGTAAGCTCCACATCCCTTCATTGAGACAACTTCTGATATACAATCCTTTCGGGAAGCTTCTGGTGTCCCCGAGTGGGATGCTACTATGCAAGAGAAGTTTTCTCACACTGGGTTTTCTCCTTTTCTCTAGTTATGAGAGATTTCATTGTAGTTATACATGTGTACCTAACATGGATTTGTTTTTGGGACCCATAAGCTATGCATTTCATTATTGTACTCCCTAAGTTGCACTTATGGGGGGGCATTGGAGTAAATGGTCTTTTTCCGTTTTACTCTTAAGTTTACTTAGGTGAACTTATTTATTTTATTAGGTGGATATTATTGAGTCCCAGTTGGACTCTAACTTATCATTTGAGATGGTTGTATCCAATTTGAACTCTAACTCCTCCTATGATATGGTTGTGTCCAATTCAGACTCAAACTCTTCTAGAGGAGATTGTTGAGTTCTATCAAGACTCTACTTCTTCTAGGTTGAGACACTTGTCTCAACCTTGTCCATTCTTTCTTTTAGCTATTGCTTATATAAACGGGCTTCCTTTCTTGTATTTGGGCATAATGTATAATGCATAATGCATATTAGATATATTGGAATATTGGAGATTTCTCTTGATGTTATTATGCCTTTTAGTATACACATCAAATTTATCTAGTATTGTTATTTTGTCCATTTTATTTCCAATTGTTTGATCTAACTCTTGCATTTGATTTTGGTTTAAATCTTTTTTCTCAAATTTTAACAAAGACACCACAAATCTTGTCCAAAACGTTCATTAGAGAATGAACCTTAAGTGTTGGGTTGGAGACGGGGTCACTAGCCACAAAAAGGGGGAAACAAAAACATTTACCCACCACATCAAGTGTAGCCCACATCATCCCCTTTCTAGTCGCGTCAATAGAACCCATTAGGCAACCATTAAAAACCACCATCAAATCCACCAACCAGCACGAGCGTTGGATAAGGAAGAAGCAGTTGGAGAAATGGTAGGCCACATAAAGATCCCCAATAATAGAGAGGGAAAAGGAATATGCACCTTGCCAAACCCCCAATCACGAGGAGGTTTATCTTCGAACACAACAATTCCAAAATCAAATCCCACCAACATCTAACCGTCATCCCATCCACAACCGCAAAGGGGGAAGAAATAGGGTTGACGAGAGGACACCAACAAACGCCACCACCAAGGAAGCCAATGGTTAGCATGGGAACATGAAGTCCTCCAACTACACGAGCATATCCATAGTTGGAACAAAAAGGCCCAAGGATAACCGATCCCATCCCAAAAATGTGGATAGCAGAACCTAGTGGATGAAAAAACTTCCATGCCCTCACCGATCCGCTTGGCATCCCCATTCCTGCCTACTGCAACTCCAAAATTTGAAAGTCCCTTTCCATTATCAATTAATTGTTTATACAATACACAAAGGATTATTGTTGAAAAGATAAGGATGTGTTTAAGAATGTATGTTGGCTTAGATAAGATAGATTAAGAAGCTAAATTAAAAGGTTATATTTGTGTAATTTTATAATAAAATATGATTACAATATTAGAAAGTTTGTATAACAAAAATGTGGAGAATTTGAACATATTATCAAAGTAATGTCCCTTTGAATGGATGAAAAAGTTATATTGGCAATTGTTTGAGATTGTGGCTTTGCATTTTTTTATGTCAACCTTCATGTTTTGGGTTCACAAATTTTGTTCCAAGGTCAAATACTTGCTCCCATCTACAAAAAAAAATAGAGCAGATCACTTGATTTACTTCAATTTATTAATGCAAATTTACAATATTCTATCTATAAAAGAGAGCACGCCACTTTATCCATCACGCTTTCTTGTTGTAAACATATAACATAAGAACCACAACTAGTTATTATTGTTATGTTTACATGTGGTGGCTAACAATAAATCCCACTACAAATTACTCAAACATTAACCATTTATAAATTATAGAGACTAACAATAAATAGAATAATAATTAACATTAGAAACACACAAAGTCTTCTCAATGGTGTCACAAGTTTCAAGGTTTTAAGATCTATGGATATCCCATGTATTCTCATTCTAAAAGTAGACATACATGCCAAATAATATGTATGTAATCTTTGGAGAGTAACAAAACCTCAAAAAAAATATCCAACAAAAATTCATATAATTCTTATCGATTCACCTCAATATATAATGTACAATGAAAATTCGTTGAATGTTCATCTCAATATATTGTGTAAGAAAGAATTTAGTCATATTAAGTGAAACAAACAACCTTTAATGTAATAAATTTTTTAAAAATAATGATAACATTCTTTAGTACATCAAACAACTTATAAATAAATAAATTCATCTATCAAATTCTATAATTTCTATAAAAAAATTGCATACTCATTAAACATTTAAAATAATCTATATCATTTAAATTTGACAATATGAACTCTTTCATTAAAATTTGACAATATGATCCATCATAACGATGAAAAAAAATATAATGAGAAAAGAAATGAAATGGAAACTAGCAAACCAATCTAGCTATAAAGTGGAGAGGAAAGTGATAACACAAGGACTATAAAGCCAATAAGGGAAAAAGAGCATAATCCACCAAAATATTTAAAAATAAATATAAAAAATATATTATAACTAAGGGAAAGCTTAAACAACTCACACATAATTTATTATTATATAACTTTTAATTTAAAATAACAAACATCTACATAGTTTACTTTTTGTTGAAGGGTTATATATGAAAGCCATATAATAGTTTAACTATCCAATATGAGTGTGGACCTTAGGTATAAACCTCTATGGTTATTTTGGCAAAGTATCCTAGGACATGATAGTGGCCTTCATCTCTTGTGGTGTTGGGGCATCGGACCAACAATACACAATCCTTGATAGACTCATTCAAAACTATTCAAAATCACCAATAAACCAAAGACCTTTAAAAATGTTAGATTTCTACAATCCGTGATATTGGTCACTATTGCTTCTAGATTAGATTGTGTGGTAAAGTTTTTCTATAATAGTTTGGATTACATTCCTTGATCCATCTTCACCATGAACAAAGTAAATATCATGAGAAGAGAAATGAAATGACATTTAGCATGCCAATTTAGCTATAAAGAGGAGGGGAAAGGAATAACATGGAGACTAAGAAGCTAAGAAGGAAAGAGGAACAACCCACAAAAATAGTTATCAATAAATAACAAAAATATATTATAGTCAAGGGAAAGTTTAAACAACTCACACATAGTTTATTATTATAGAGCTCTAATTTAAAATTAAAAAATATGCATATTATTTACTTTTTTATTGGAGGGATATATCAAATCTGTATAATCATTTAGCTGTCTAATATGAGAGTGTGTGTCTTAGGTTTAAATATCTTTGGTGTGTCTTCCAAAGTGCCTTTATCCCTTGTGGTGTGGGGGCATTGCACTCAACAATACATAATCCTGATAAATTCATTCAAAATCATTCAACTTCACGAGTAGACCAAAGATCCTTAAAAACGTCAAATGTTCCACAACTCATGATATTGATCATTATTATTTGTAAATTAGATTGTGACAGTTTTTTACTTGAACATTTTAGATCACATTTAATGATCTGTTAGACTACTCTCAAGACCAAAAGCCTATTAATTATATTTATTTTTAAATTTATCAACCCCTCTATTTATGTAAACTATTTAAAATACTCTGTAAACTAACAGCCCTCTCCAAAAATAAATTATTATTACTACTTTCACAAACTTAAAAATTGCATCATATTATAGAAATAAGAAGCTAAACCCGGGATTTTTATTCTATAGACCAAAACTACATTCACCAACCCAAAAGTTTAATCCTAATCCAAGAAGATGAAGATAATAAAAACAACAAGTTCTTATTCTATCAACCAAAATTACCATTCACCAACTCAGAAAATGAATCCTAATCTAAGAACGGGAAGCTAAACAATAGATTCCTATTCTATGAACCAAAGTGTGAGGAAACTCCTTTTCCTAATCTATAGACCAAAGCGTGAGAAAACTCCTCAAATCATTAATTTTATGTTTATCAAAAGCTTGATTTTCAAAATAATTTAATTGTACGAGTGGCCTAAACAGGGGTATATTTACAAGTGATGATTTTTTTTTAATTAATATTCTGTCTTTTCAAGTCAAAAACTTCCAGAATGCAACTTCAATTCAAGCTTTCCCTGTATGAGGGGCCCTCACAATGAACTGTAAATTGTAAGTGTATCCATCATCAGCCGAGGTTTTATGTGTCAACTAATGGTTTTGAGTATCCAAGGACTCACTTGAGACAAACAGATCCAAATCAATATCTAACCATTGCAATACAGACAACAGTGAACATGGTTTTTGATGTATTTTTAAAGGAATAATAAACGTTAAGGACACTGGGAGATAGGAAATGCCATAAAATAATGGGGAACTGTCACTGTTTTGCTAGAAGCCTCAAATTATTGCAGGCAAACATCAAGCTTGTAGTATACAAATTTACTTCAAAGATTAATCCTTGATCCTGACCAGCAAATGACTGTCTTTTTCTTGACACCCAATATCCTTATCAGCTTAGCAAGTAGGTTTAAAGCCTATAGGTGGAGCATGTGATTGAAGAGATGTTAGGTTTTGACTGTAAGGAATATGTTTTTATCTAGTAATGAATGTGCTTGAAAGGTCTGATATAAAGGGAGAAAGAGGCTAGACCTAAATGCAAAGAGGGTCTGAATCCCAAACATCTGAAAGATAAAGTTCGAGCAAATTAAAGCAGTGAAGAGTTGTAATTTGTGGTTGGGAACTGTAATCTGGTTCTGCTAAACCCTTGCTTTTTCTTCTGATTTTGTCAAAACTCTCACTTCTTTTTTCTGATTTCGCTAAACTCTTATTTCTATAAATCATAGAATTTGATCTGAAACGTTAGACATCTAGAAAAACTAGCTAAAAAAAAGTGCGAGTTTATTGAAAAACAAAATGGATTCAGGAGGACCAGGAGGGCCTGGAGGCCCTGGTCCAGGAGGACCTCCAGGACCTCCAGGACCTGGTGGAGGTCCTTGTTGGGGAATTTCTGATTGCTTTGATAAATGGTATGCCTTACTATTACATCAGATGATTTTGATACTGAGTCTTTTTCAAATTATATGATATAATCTGGTTTTCTGATGATTTGTGTGCCAAGATCTCTGTTTTGATGTTTGATGCTTTGCTTGCAGCCTGTGGTTCCTGTGCTGTTGTGGATTGCTGAGAGGATGTTGTGGATTATGCCCACCTGCTGGGCCTCCTCCATAGTGGAACTAGCCAGTACCCAGATCCTTATCTTGTATACTAGACCATTGTTGTGTGTTCTGTATAGATGGTAGGTTTTGAATTGAATATCATTCTTTTACATTGTGTCTGTTATTGTAGTATATGGGGCTCTACCAAATTCAGGTTAAGCTCCCATTAGCTGAAAGCAACTTTGTAAGTATACAGATGTTGTTTGTGTCTTTCTCTTAGTTCTGTTTTGGCATATTGGAGTTCCAAATGCTATTGTTATTATTATTATCCTTGTGGTTGGTGATCCCATGTGGATACCAATGCACTAGTTCAATATGTACTTTTGGATTTATACATAGATTCATGTATGTGTAAGTTTTGTATCTATATGAATTGGCGATATTAGATAGTTCTTACTGTGTTCTTATTAAATGATTATATCATGAGCTGATCAATGATTTAACTACAATGTGATTAATTAAATGTGAATTTTATGATATTATGCAGTTTCATTATATCATGGTTGTCATGTAGTCAATTCATATAGCAACACTTCAGAATAGTATTCGAGCTTCAACAAGGTTTAGCAAATGTTTTTAAGATGTTTTGATGGATATTTAGGTGTAATTATAACATTTGACAGGGTGATCCCACAGTGTAGCAGTAAGCTGCGAGTCTTCTGTAGGTTTTGAGTTCAAATCTGTATCAAATAATTAAAATTTTTTATAACATCTGACAAAAAGCTCAATCAGACAAAACGAACAAACGCAAAACCATTCTACAATTTTTTGACAAGAATTTTGTTGCTTTGCAATCCTGTTATCTATTAAGTAGATGCACATAATGTTTGATTCTGTAAAAACTTATAGGTGTTTGATCAATGGAAAAATGGGAATGAATTTGACATGGATTTCGCATAGCTTTCTCACCCTACCTTACTTGTGAAACCATATTCATGATTTTAGATTCCTTTATATCAGACGTATGAGTGTGTCTTTCTTGAGTGATTTTATTTATTGTTTATGCATCTGCTTGATATGTGCAAAAGAATTAATATTCTTTTTAAAGTATTAATCATGCTACTGATATTGAAAAGGAAGATGATTTCTGTTGTTAAATTAATTATAATATTATAAAATGTTGTATTTGTGTGAAATGCTTGTATCTAATTAATATATGAAGAAATAAATTTATATTGAAAAGTTTTAAAATATCTATTTTAAGAAATTAATTTAGGATATATATATATATATATATAAAAAACAAATTGAGATACAAGAAAGAATAACAATTTGACAAAGAGGAATGCAAGAAGAAGAAATAAAGAAGACACAATAAAAAATTGTTGACAAAGTTTCTGAGTCACCTTTCAATTTATACATCAAAATTAAGAACAACAATTACATCTAAAATTTTGAAAGCTTTTGAAGTTTTTCAAAACATTTGGTTTTCCCCTCATGCAAATACAGAAGTTGGTATTTGATTTCATCCAATCTTTTGTTGTCGACATCATCCCTCTTTAGCTGAAAATACAAAAAAGCCAATGATAACATAATGTCACAGTAAAATCGTAACATTTCAACTTCTTAATGCATAACGTGGTAAGAAAACATAGCTTAACATTTACTTTTCCAAATATGCACCAAAATTGATGCAGGAGCATCCTGGGTGTAAGAGCAATCTTGCATCACCCAAAAATATTTCTGATTTTTTTTTCAATAAAGGCTATCTTGTGCAGAGCTGCTATTTATGGAAACTTGCTATTTTTAGTAAGTTGGTCATCCGATCTTGGAATGTTCTAATTTCTTCCCTGGAGGTTCATTTTGGTCATATCAGCCTACTAGTAAAGTTTCATAGCTAGATCAAGTCTGGTTTTGAAGATATTAAAAAATTTTTATTTTGGAAACAGGTACAAAAACTTTGAACTTAGTTTTGAAGGCTTTAGAGGCCCCGAATGAGGTCGAATTTTCGACTAAATAAAGTTTGCTTAAATTCAAGTGTTGTAGAGCTCCTCGTGCCCTTTCCGAATTGGGGTTATAATAGTCAATCGGGGCAACTGGTGATGACTTATGGTCTTCGAAAGTTGGGTCACCTGAAATGGCGAAAAATGATTTTCTTTCAAAATTTATGTTTGGGTTTCAAAAGTTATTTTGAGCCGACTTTGATGTAATAAATTGTGAAATAAAACAATTCTAAGTTTGGTCGGCCTTGTTGGTTAAAAATTTTGGAACCTTCCCAGGCGGTGGAAAATTGCCTATATAAGGAAGGCTGTAGTGTTGTCTTAGGCAGTTCGGGGCAGTTCTGGGTAGTAGATCTGGGTATTGATTCGAGGTTTTGTCCTACAGAATATTGTAAGGGAATGCCCATGTGGCTTTGCATATTGTAATTCTAAAAGTTTGTAATTCCACATTTGTGGAGATAATAAGAAGCCCATTTTTTGTTCTTGCATATTGTTGTTGTTTCTCTGTTTCTGTTAAGTGTTTGTGGTATTAAGGGGAGCACCCTTCATAAAAATTGGTTTGTCTCGTAGAATCAAGAGTTATATTCTTATGCAAACCAATGCCCAAAACATGTCATTTCTAGCCCAAAGCATGATAAAACATGACGAGAACTTGATCAAATAATGCCCTCCATTTCATTTTAGCCCAAAAGTAGTGCCAAAAGTATGTTATATGTTTTCAATTTGTTGACAAAAAGGACACTTATTTGGTTGAATCTTTAAATTTTTCAATCTAGATGTCAACTTTATGAAAAAGAAAACAATGAATGCTAAGCACTGAGATGGGTGACCCCTCGAGAAGTCCCGATGCTTCACCTCTGTGGGCATCACCTAGATGCAATGAGTGCCAATTGTTCCATTCATTCTAATGAGGTATGGGTTCTTTTGAACCACTGCTCATGAAACAAGGGTCAATCAGTTTGACTAAAAAAACTACATAGTTGAATTCTAATAGCAATATCACAATTTGACTTGTTGTGGAAAATATCTCATACTTATCAAGAAAACAATATATTTTTCAAACTAGCTCTTGTTTGTAGATTGCTTGATGTTGATTGAATTGCTTCCTTGAAATTAATTGAATTGCTTCTAGAGGGAAGGAGGTTCACCTCAAAATTGATAGTAGATTTAGTGAGTACCTTATATTAACCTTGTCATTTTTTCTAAATAAATTACGTGTTTGGAAATGTATAATTTTTGGTGAATTTGGAGCATTGGGAAATTTTTAGACTTTTGATTTTGTAAAATTCTAGTTTTGTAAAGATAGAATGAACATTTGTTAATGGAGGAAAAAATATATATTTTGAAAAAAAAATTTAAAAAATTTTTGGAAGATGACATTTTTGAAATATGTTTATTGTGGAACTATGTATTCTCCCATGGAAGTATAATATGTCTACTTTGATATGCGTGTTTATGTGGAAAATTAAACATTACCAACCCTCAAGCTTTCTAAAGAAGCTTGACCCCTAAATTGTTTATGATTAAAGGATATCTACCCAGAGAATGCTTACAGTGGCTAATTACCTAGGGTCTTGGGAAGAGTTTCAAGGTTCAAGCAATAATGAAATTCTAACTTAAAATCAAGTAATTAAAAAAAAGGTTGAATTTTGTGGAACTTGTATTTTGAATATGTTGGAAATGCTGTTGGAATTGTTGGCATTCATTGTTTTGTCATTGATGTCAACATATGTTTTAGTAAGGGAATCTAGAAATTGTAGACAGTTACAAAGAATTGTACAAACATTGTACAATGATTTAGCTCCTGTTAACTGAGATTTGGGTAGAAGTTCATGTTTACTACATGTGGTTATGTTCGCATATGTTTATATGCTCATTTGCTCATGTTATGGATGAATTGGAAAATACTGGTTATAGGGCCAATGACTGGGAAAATCACAGAGTTGGTCTCAGTATGTGAAGTATATCTTCACTGTGTAATTGGATTAAGCCTTGCAAACTTAAGGAATGTCAAAAGACACATGGGAGAGTCTACTATGTGATCACAGAGTACTTGTGTAATTGGTGATGTCATCTATGGCATGTACTCCAACAAAGATTCATTTGGAAGCTAACCCGAGAGTGGTAGTGTGTTTTTTATTAATCAAGTATGGACTAATGATGTGGCTGACTATTTTGTGATTTGTAATTGTTGTAATATTGTTAAGGATACCGTGTGTATCCTTGCATGGGTCTATGTAATGTTTTGTTAATAGGAGAGGTCTTATAATTGGCTGACCCAAGAATTATCTATGTAACTTGTATATAAGGAAGTTATTCCTTATGATTATGGTGTGCAAAGAATGTGCGAGCTTGTGGGCTACAAGGACTGCTGATATAGAGAAGAGGTGGTGCATTGAAGCACAAGGAAGAAACTGTCTTGGTAGAGGTTAGTTATGGAAGCTAGTTCAGATACTATTATTGTAAATCTTTGTGATCTTTGGGCAACAAGTCCTAAAGGTGGATTTAACCTTCCTATGGTCAACTAACCAGAATGTGAGCCATCTTGTAAAACCTTTAACAAGGGTGTGACTCCTAACAGGGTTTATCCTCTAACAATGACTATACTATTGTACTTGATAATCTCCTAACAAGAATATAGCTCTTTGCCAGGTTATTATACTCATAGTACTGATTTGTCATTATCATCTCCATCGGGTTTTTCCCCTTAACATGGTTTTCCTTGAAAACAATATTGGTGTTATTGTGTTATGGTTGTTTTTCTTTGTGCATATGGTTTATATTTGGAATTAAGATTAATAAGTATGCATTAATTGATTCAACCCCCCTCTAAGTTGATTGGGACATTCTAACTTTAACAATTGGTATCAAAGTTGTTGGTCCTTAGGGAGAAAGCTTGTCCGCTTGAGGAAAAAGATCTAAGATGTCTTACTATAAGAAAGAAAGTTCCAAGTTTGATGCAAAGAATTTTGATGCATGGAAAGACAAGATGAAGACTCATTTGTTCTATTTTTTCTTATATTATTGGTTGGTAACTAAGAAATATGTAGTACTCAAGACTGAAGATGAGTTAGAAGACCCTGCTACAACTGATGAAGAACATATATTTTAGTACAACATGATAGCCAAAGAAGCATTGATAAGTGCATTATCTAAAGGAGAATTTGGTGAGATCAGTGATCTAAACAAAGCACATGATATATGGAAATGGTTGATAGCATTGTATGAAGGTGATTCATACACTAAAGAAGCCAAACTTTAGAATTGGAGAGTGAGGATGGAGACACTTCAGATGAAGGAAGATGAAACAATAAGGATGTTTGTTCAAAGAGTCACAAAATGTGTGATAGGAATTAGGAACAATGGAGGAACTTACACTAAGGATGAAGTCATTTCAAATATTCTTATATTTTTGACACCAACATACAAAACTAAAGTGCATGCCATAGAGGATATCATTCCATTAACTAATAATTTCACAAGGGAAATGTTAGTGTACAAGATAAAAACATTTGAAACTGGAAAACTTAAGGAGGCTTTACCAAAAGTTGAGACAACATTCAAGACAATAGTGCATAAAGACAAAAATGCAGGAACTAGTCTTGCAGGTTCCAACAGGACAAGAAAATACAATGAAGAATTGGGAGATTATACTAAGCAATGTGAGAAAATTGAATAACTAGAAAACAATGTGGATGATAAGACCCTAGCCATGATTGCAAGAAGAGAAAGGAAAGTTCAAGGTAAGTGTGAAGGACAATCACCTTTAAAGTTCTTTATCTGCAATAAGATTGGTCATTTTTCTTCTAGATGCCCAAGTAGAGTTCCTAAGCATAAACTTAAGCATGATAAATATATGAAAGATAAGGGATGCTACTATGTTAGTGATGGTGCATTTTATGATGATGGAGATGTAAACGATATACTTGGTTTTGTGGAATTCAAAGAGGAAGTTCCTATTTGCAAAGAAATGGCATTAGTATCTCATGTTGAGAAGAAAGTTGACTGGATCATATACAATGGATGTTCATAACACATGATTGGTGATACAGGAAATTTTTTTGAGTTAAGAAAGTATGATGGTGGTGTTGTTAGGCTTGGTGACAATACTCCTAGGAAAATCATTGGAAAAGGATCTATTACTTTGGATGGTAAAACTAACACTGATGATGTTTTTTTTGTTGATGGATTGAAACATAATTTATTAAGTGCTGAAAAATTGGTAGATAAGGGTTATCATCTACAATTCAAGGATGTGCATTGTACTATTAGAAGTGTTGAAGGAGATTTGATTGCATTTGGTACAAAGATAAGAGGTAATGTATTTTAGTTGAGCCTTACTGAGGTAAGATGTTTTGTTGCTAAATTTGATGATAGTTGGTTGTGGCATAGAAGGTTTTGTCACATGAACTTTGATAATATTGTAAAGGAAAGTAACATTAATGTGATCAGAGATCTACCTAAGATTGTGAAGCCAACTAATAAAACATGTATAGAGTTTGTAATGGGAAAGCAGACAAGAAGTAGCTTTCATAGAAAAGATTTTTCAGCCAAAAATAAGTTGGATCTGATTCATACAACTCTATGTGGACCCACTCAGACTAGGTCATACCTTGGTGACATGTATTTCATTCTATTTACTGATGATTATTCTAAAATGAAATGGGTAGGATTTCTTAAAGAGAAATCAAAATCTTTTAAGATATTCAAGTTTTTTAAAGCAAAAGTGGAGATAGAGACATGTTTGAAGATCAAATGTTTGAGATCAGACAGAGGTGGAGAATTCATATCAGGTGAATTTAATGCTTTTTGTGAAAAGCATGACATATTGAGGTAGACATCAACACCTAGGACACCACAAAAAAATGGTGTAGCTGAGAAAAGAAATAAACCACCTCTTGATGCTGCAAGGACTATGTTGATTGAGGGAAGAGTTGCACACATGCATTGGAGAGAAGAAGTTAAAACTATAGTGTATATAATGAATAGAGTTCAAGTTAGAGATGGTACTAGTAAGACACATTGTGAGCTATGGTTTGGTCATACCCCTACTATTAAGTACTTCAAAAAATTTAGTAGCAAGTGTTACATTAAGAGGGATGATAACATAGGGAAATTTGATGAAAGGAGTGATGAAGGAATATTCCTTGGGTATTCTACAAAGACTAAGACTTATAGATGCTATAATCTGAGAGCAAGGAAGATGATTGAAAGTGAAAATGTTAGGATTGATGAAAAGTTTCAAGCACATGAAAGAACTTACGAAATTGATTTTCATGATCCAAAGTGGGAAGAAGGACTAAATCAGAGGAATCAGAGTCAAAATCAAGGTTAGAATGAGGAAAAAGAACATGAGACTTATCAATACCATTTTTAAAAGATTTTGATGTTAGATAACAACATATATGAGAAGACAGAGGTGTCTAAGATACCTAAATATGTGCAAATGAATCATTCAAAGAACTAGATCATTAGAGATAGAAGTAACTACACTAGAACAAGGTTGCATACTAGGGGTGCAATCTATTTGATTTTGCAGGTTGAACCAAAGACTACTAATGAGGCATATGGAGATGAATCATGGATCTAAGCAATGCAAGAGGAATTGGATCAAATAAAAAAGAAAAACACTTGGGAATTAGATCCTAGACCTGAAGAAAAGAATACGATTGGCATAAAATGGGCATTTAGAAATAAAATGAATGAACATGGCATTGTAACCAGAAACAAGACCAAATTTGTGTGCAACGGATATTCATAGCAAGAAGGAATTGACTTTGAGCAAAATTTTGCACTAGTTGCAAGGTTAGAGGTAGTTATGTTAATCTTAGCCTATGCTTCATACAATGATTTCAAGGTCTATTAGATGGATGTCAAGTCAGCATTTGTTAATGTTGACTTAGAAGAAGAGGTTTACATTCCACAACCTGATGGTTTTTATCTATCAGGTAATGCAGATATGGTTTACAGATTGAAGAGGGCACTATATGGTCTGAAACAAGCACCTAGAGCTTGGTATGCTAGATTGGACAGGTACTTACTACATCTTGACTTCAAAATAGGTAATGCAAATAGAAATTTATACTTAAGATGTAATGATGAATGTATTTTGATAGTAGAAGTTTTTGTTGATAAGATTATCTTTGGAGGTAATGATTCTATGAGTAACAAGTTTGTAGAAGAAATGAAGAGTGAATTTAAGATGTCTATGATAGGGGAGATAAAGTTCTTCCTTGGGATACAAATGAATCAGAGAAAAATTAGAATTTTCATATCTTAAGGAGCTACTTAATAAATTTGGCATGGATGACAAGAAACTAGTTTGACCTCCTATGGTATTAGGGAACAAGTTGTCTACTTTAGATGAGACAAAAAGTGTACCTCTAAAAACAAAGTATAGATCTATGATAAGAGGTCTTCAATGTCTTACACACACTAGACTTGATATTGCAAGTGTAGTTGGAATTGTTGCTAGATTCTAGGTTGGTCCAAAGGAAACACATTTAGTTGCAGTTAAAAGGATAATACCTAAAGGGCACATCTGATTTTGGCTTATGGTATGATAAGTCAAAATACTTCGCATTGGAAGCATACACTAATGCAGATTGGGAAGGTAGTGTAGATGAAAACAAGAGTACAAGTGGAGGAGCCTTTTTCCTTGGGAAATGGTTGGTTTCTTAGTTAATCAAGAAGTAGGACTGTATAGCTCAGTCAACAGTTGAATTAGAGTATGTCTCTACTGCAATTAATTGCACATAGATTGTTTGGATGAAACAAATGTTGGAAGACATTGTGTGAACCTTAGTAATCCAGTTATCATACATTGTGATAACACAAGTATAATGAATATGTCAAAGAATCTAATGATGTACTAAAAAAGCAAGCATGTTTCAATCAAGTATCACTTCCTAAGAGATAAAGTGAAAGGGAGAGAGGTGAAGCTTGAATATGTAAGAAAAAAGGAGTAGATAGTAGACATCTTCACCAAACCACTAAACAAAGATACCTTTGAATATCTTAGAGGTAATCTTGGGGTTAGAACCCCACATGGAGGTAATTAAGGAAATGTTGTAGTGCATAAGTCCATTAGCATTCAGAGCTATATCATTTGTGGACTTGATGCAGAGGTCTAATCCCTAGGGGGTGTAATGGTTTGAGAATAGATGATCAGATCAAGGTGATATTGCACCTAGTAGTTGAAGGTCTTAAAAATTTGAAAAATTTACACCTAGCAATGCAAGAAGAAAAAAATGTTTGTAAAGACACCCTTTTCCATTGATGTCAAAGGGGGAGAGATATTGGTGAAAAACCCTTACTAGTTTAGAGGGAGATGTGTAGAGGATATTTTTAGATTGATGGTTTTTATCATATGTTGCCATCTATGCCAAAGGGGGAGATTGTTATAAATACTATTGGAATTGTTGGCATCTATTGTTTTGTCATTGATGTCAACATATGTTTCAGTAAGGAAATCTATAAGTTGTAAAAAGACTGGATAGATGAGTTACAAAGAAGTGTATGGACAGTGTATGATGTCTTATCTCCTATGAGCTAATATTTGGGTAGAATTTCATGTTTACTACATGTTTTTATGTTTGTATATGTTTATATGATCATTTTCTCAAGCTATGGATGAATTGGAAAAGACTAGTTATAGGGCCAGTGACTGGGAAACTCATAGAGTTGGTCTCAGTATATCTTCAGTGTGGAATTGGATTAAGCCTTGCGAACTTAAGGAATGTCAAAAGACACATGGAAGAGTCTACTATGTGATCATGAAGGACTTGTGTAATTGGTGAAATCATCTGTGGTGTGTACTCTAGTGAAGATTCATTTGGAATCTGACCTAGGAGTGGTAGTGTGTTATTGATTAATCAAGTATGGATTAATGTTGTGGCCAACTATTTTATGATTTGTAATTATTGTAATATTTTTAAGGATGTCGTGTGTATCCTTGCATGGGTCTATGTAATGTTTTGTTTATGGGTATGTGCAAGATCATGAGGGGCCAAACTATGCCCTTAAGTGGCAATGAAAAATCAGCAAATCAAGGTTAGTCAACTTGACGTGAAAATTTCAATTAGCTATGAACCTAATATCAAAAAGTTTTAAGAATAGAATCTATAGAAAAATGAATGTAGTTTCTAAACTACTAGGCATTTTTTGAGAAAAAGTTAGTATGATTGGTGAAAAGTATAGATTTCAATGCATTAGTACAAAAATTTCAAGAAAAAAATAAGTAGTTGTATGTCTGACCACCTTAATCATAATCAAATGATAATATTTTATTATAAGATTTTATATATAAGTAGTAGACTCATGCCTAGATGTGATGCATATTTTTTTGTAATTTTATTCTAAAAAAAAATTAATTATGAATTTTCTGCTACAACGTTTTCAGAATAAAAAAACTCCTGTGTCTGACCACCTTAACTCATTCAAAACTTTACAAAATTCAAATTTTTTTTTTCCTTATAGTAGGCAAAGCATAGAATGTGACACATTTATCGAATTTCAAAAATGTTGTACCGTCTAAAAGTTATAGTCATTTTTCAATCAGTATATAAATCAGCACTTTAGATTTAGCTCAATTAGAAAATAACTAATAATTACTTACCGAATTCAAAATTTGACAGCAATTATATCGATAGAAAGCTGATAATCTCCTTAAGATACCCTTTTCGTTTTATCAAATTCGGGTGAAAAAAAAGTTGTCAACTACATTGTCAAAGTTTTGAACTGACATCGCTACTTTTTGGCCCCTCATGATCTTGCACATACCCTTATAGGAGAGGTCTTATAATTGGCTGACCCAGAAATTATGTATGTAACTTGTATATAAGGAAGTCCTTCCTTATGGTTATGGTGTGTGAAGAATGTGCAAGCTTGTGGACTGTAAGGATTACTGATATAGAGAATAGGTGGTGCATTGAGGCACATGGAAGAAACTATCTTGGAAGAGGTTAGTTTTGGAAGCTACTTCAGATATTATTATTTTAAATCTTTGTGATCTTTGGACAGTGAGTCTTGAAGGTGGATTTAGCCTTCCTTTGGTCAAGTGACTAGGCTGTGAGCCATCTTGTAAATCCTTTAATAGGGTTGTGACTCCTAATAGGTTCTATCCTCTAACAAGGAGTGTACTATTGTACTTGATCAAATCCTAACATGGCTAGAACTCTTTGTTGTGTTATTAGTACAGATTTCTGAGTACCATCCAGACCGAGGTTTTTCCCTTAACATGGTTTTCCTCAAAAATAGTATTGGTGCTATTGTGTTATGGTTTTTTTTCTTTGTGCATATGGTTTATATTTGTAATTAAGATTAATAATTATGCATCAACTGATTCACCCCTCCTCTTAGTTGATTGGGACATTGTTACTTTAACAAAATATTAATACAAGAGAGTAGTGCATTGAATAATCTCTTAAATGAATGTAAACATTAAATGAGTCCTTACATATATTTAAATGCGTGAAAGAAGTTCCTTACATGAAATAAAGTGCTAAATAAGTGACTTGATTTATTTGAAATCTTATAGTTGTATCATTTCCTTAGGTTTCCCTATGTGATATGAACATTATCTGGAAAACATAATCTCTTTATTTTTGTGTTTTGATTCTGCTTTCTATAGTAGATGAAGTTTATGCTTTGAGGTTTCAAATATTGTAATGTAGACTTGCTGATGCATTAGTTTTCAATCCACATCCTAGTTGATGTGAGGTCTTTCTTTGCTTTCTTAGGGTTCATTCTCAATTGAGAAACTACTTTCTTTGCCAAAAAAACCCTTATACCATTCCAATTTTTAATCTACTAAGTTAATTAGTGAGATTGTATTGTTAATAAGTGTTAGTATGAATAAGGATATCACCTAAGTAGATCTACTATTAGGTTCCTTTACATCTTATCACTTAAGTTTACATAGGGTAAAAATAGGATACTTATCACTTTATGTTTTTTATTTTAAGATTAAGGCACTTTTCATTATCTTATGTTATTCTATGTATCACCTTGCCCTATATAACCAATAAGTTCTCTTTGTAATCATGTATCCACATCCATTATATTTGCATTCTTTGATAGGAATATGGTTTATTCTTTTCATATTGATCTTCTTGTTGTAGTGTTGTGATTGATGTCAACTCATGCAACACTTTCATAACATAGAGGTGGATTTGAGTAAATGTAGATATGGAATCAACATGATTGATATGAACCGTGGAATAATGATAGTGAAACAATCTGAAAGTGTAGTGGATATGTGATGTAAAGAAACATGTTATCATAGATGTCAACAATGACATGAAGTACTATGAAACTATAGTAATTACTTGTTGGTAAATAGATTTAGTCTTTGTTTTTGTCTTTTGGAAACACACACTCTATCACCCTTTAAAGACAAATCTCTACCAATGGTTGGGTAAGTGCTGAATAAAGTCACTTCCCTCTGAATTTTAAATTTAGGTACAACTCCCTAAATAGATATTCAAGAAAAATCTTTTAACTGAGTGTTTCAATTTAGCTTTTAACCTGAAAGCTTCTAAGGCCACTATGTCATTCTTCAGATGACTAGTGTTTAACAATGAATAGACTAACTATAAATAAAAACAACAATCATAGTTTTCTATTTTCAATGTAGATTTGAGATAAAATAAAATAACTGGATCAAATGAAGTGTGAATCAAACTGTTGTTATTTTTCAAGAAGCTGATAAAGATCTATTACTGAAAACTAGGAATGAATATAAATATCATCATAAGATATAAATTCATTCAATTCAAATTACACAGATCTGAAACAAGAATATGATTGATATCATAACTGTTCTTGCAACATAGACAAAAAACATACAATAATATCTAAATCCTTTTACAACATAATTGATATATCGGAAAAGTTTTTGAGACTGAAAGAAACTTTAAAAGTAAAATCGCCATTTTTCTTCCAAAAATTTCTAACCCTTTCTACTACACTACTAAACTACTTATAGTTTTTCAAATCCGAGAGGTCTCCAGAAAAACCTAACCTTTCGGTTAAAACAGTTTAGACTAACCAAAGAAAAAGAGGACACTTGGTCCTTAGAGTTTCTAAACAGTTAAAACACAACTTAAATTTTGAGATCAACTTCTTTGTCAGAAGCACGTTCCTCATCTTCCATGGGATTCCCTCCTTCAGCTACGGTAGATTTTTCCACCTCCAAATGTTTGTACGCCTGAAGTAATTCTTTTGCAAGCTGCATATGGGGAACCTTTAGGTTAACTATCCTTATCATTGCTGCTTCCTTTGTCCACCTGGATTTCTTGACCTTCTCAATTGTCAAGGGAAACTGATCCACACCAAGGTATAGCATTGATTCAATCCTAGCTATCTGTGTAAGATCTAAAGATTTAGGGTTGGTCTTATCTTTGAATTTCTTCATAGTGTTCTCAAACACTACTAGAGCTATTTTCTATTCTTGTTCTCCCAAGGTAACTGTGTAGGCATAAGAAAATTTGATTATTTTAAGCTCAGTAATCATTGCTTTCTGTAGTTGCCTAATTTTATGCTCACTATCCTTATTCTCTAAGATAGTGCTCCTTATGGTGTTGAGATGCCAGCTCACATTTTTCTTGAGAATGAAGAAGGTAGATTCATCATGTGACTTGACAACCTACTCTATACAGAACTTTATGTATCCATATTTTTCTATCTCTAAAAACTTAGACATGGCTCCAAACCATTTTTCTTTCTCTCTCTCCCACACTTGTCTCCATGCTTGTAATTCTCCTATTAGAATTTTTGTATCATGTAAAACCTCATGAGCATCCTTGAGATACTTAGAACCACTTTTAACAATTTCACTGATCCATTCATCTATAGAAACTACCAGGTCTCGGCCTCTCTGTACTTGGTTCAAGAAGTTTTTACTCTCAGCAGATTCTGGGTCAAAAATCTAAGGAGCCTACACTAATGGAGTAGCATCAAAACTGCATAAGGTATTAATAAATTGCGACAATGTCACAATCATTTGCTTCAATTCCTTTTTCTCCTTTCCGTCCTGCCAGGATGAATTTAACATCTGTTGTGCTATTTCTTTGAACAGATTATTTTTATGAGCGCAATCCATATTGCCCAATTCCACCTTAGTGATTTCAAAATCCTCTACACTGACTTCCTGTTCACCTTCTTTTCCCTCTTTGGGTTTGAAACTTACAACCTCAGCTATCCACTTTCTAGTTTTCTCGTCTGTGAACATTTGGACTGTGCTTTTTACCTTTTTAGCCTTGGGAGTTTTCTGAACATATTTACTCACTATATATTTAACAGGAACAGATGCAGGATCTAAGTCACGTTTCTTACTCACCGTAGATAGTGGCCATGGGATTGTAACTCCAGGACCTATGGACTACTCCAGTGTCTTTTCTAGTGCGGAAATTACCTCCAGTGTGGCATCATCTAGATCAAAAAGATCTTTCTCTACTTGCTCATTTTCAGATATGTGGAAACTCATATCGTCCATCTTGTCCTCATCAAGATTTATGATTGGGGTTTCCTCTTGAGCCATGTTTTTCTTGGTCTTTGACTTGGTCCTAGACCTTGTAACCCTTTGTGAAAGGACAGCTAGAGAAGATACAACTATAGCTTTCTTCTTTATGCTTTTGACTCGAGACTTCTCAGAAGATCCTGCATTTTCAATTTGGGTAGGAGAATTAGAAACATAAATAGGAGGATGTAAAGAAGTACATGAAACATCTTCTTTTTCTAAACTAAATTCTTTTTGCTTCCTTCTTCTTTGCAACCATTCATTAGTCAAGCGGACAACACAGTAAGTTCTTTTCTCAATGTTATCATCTTCATCCCTAGACCAGTCTATATCAAGGTCACTTTTCTCAATAGGTTTCTTGTAGTTAGGGTCAATCAAGTTCAAACCATCATCACTTACTCTATCCACATTAATCTATAATCTCATGGATTGGATTTGTGAAATGCACAGCCTGCTATGCTCTCTTTCCTCTACTTGTGATTCGTCACAATAGTCTTCCCTAAAATCTTCGAAGTGGGGTATAGGAAACATGTGTGCTCTAAGACCCAGAACACCGCTAGCATAGTTCTTATTATCAAATCCCACCCTCTCAGTATAGAACTTGAAGTTAAAATGATGAATATCACACCCAATGTTGACAACATCAGCCATGGTCTTCCATGAAAATCTACCCAATGTAACAGGGAAGGCTTTAACCCATTCTTCTTCAGGAAGAAACCTTTTCAACACTATGGAAAGTTGTTGACAAATCTCAGCTAAGATAAAACAATCAAAAGTGTAACGCCCCACTAGGCAACCCAAGAGGACAAGACATAAAACCTCTATAAAATGCAAGTAGTGAATTTTTATTTTATTTTATTTATTTATTTTAACTAGAATAATATTCATCATTACACTTCATATTTCTAAAAGAAGAAATAATTTTCTACTACTTGAATGTAAGATTTATACAACTTAAGTCCTCCCGGGTTCCCTAACGTCGCTACTAAAGCAACATCATATAAACCATTTACATGCATAAGATATTCACGGAATCATGAGCTTAAAAGATCTACATTCATTTTAATGCACCAAGTTAAATGTCCCTAACTTATTTCTTTTATTAAACATAGGTTAATCATCCAACATCATTATTCCTTTTATCAACTCATTCCATAAATTCATATTGATTTCATCTACATCTACTATCCTTTATATCACTTTTCTCTAATAATTTAGGTAAGAGATTAATATTCATTAAGGTAGGCATCATCTTAGGTACTTCATTAACATGAACCAAGTATTAACATTAAAATCAAATTACTATTCTATTGCATTGTTTCATAACCATTCATTGTTAATAATTCCAATCACTAATCTATCATTTCTCAATAATCTCTTTGAATTCTTTCATCAAGAGAGAATACATTATTGTTGTGATACATCATTATATATAATTATATTTAAGATTATTTCCTTTACACATGGACAACATAAGAGGATAGGATAAATAACATAAACACTTTCTTTTAATGCTAGTAACATGTCCAATATTCCACATTCTTTTCCCTTTCTTTTACCTAGAACTACCCATTCCCTTATGCATTGCTTTGAATTGAGATTGCATCAATACTACAAGAATCCTTTTAGGAGATTAAAAATTACATGAATAAAAATACATAGGTACATCTCAACATATTAAAATATCCAATAAGAAATCTTCAACTGCAGATCTGGAAAGGAATATGTGCTAGGATCATCCAAAGAATCACGATCAATACCTCGATATAAATATTAACCACCCAACCACGTGGAACCAATAGGCCCACTCCCCCAAGCTAGGAGATAGAACCAAAGGCCCATACAAGAGGTAACGACTAGGAAATTCCTAAGGTGGTGATAAAATTTCCCCAAAGTCACAACGCAAAAGAAAAGACAAGAAGATCACAAGGACTACCAGAGGCATGATCAAATTTAGTAGAGACTCTAAGCTACAAGCTAGGTGAGTGTCATCGCATAGCCCTCACCCCTTGGGTTGTCCTGGTACTAGCCACTCTTGGCCCCGGCCCCCAAGTAGGCACATGCGGAACCGAATGCCTCTCGTACAGACAAGGTCATCCAGTCGTACCTACGCATAGGTACCTTCTCCCACTCCCATCCTTAGTCTTTACTAGCACTAAAGGCATGGGTGAGGCACAATTAATCTTGATTAGTGTGTAATTTCCCATTCCAATAATCTCCCATTCCCAATTCATTTATTTAGGTTATCACTTGATTAAATAACTCATACTAGGTTATCCTGGTACTAGCCACTTAAGGCCCCAGCCCCTCACTATGAGCCACTCACCTAGTGTACTTAGGTTCCCTAACATACATATAAAAATCATAAGAGCATAATAGATCCATCATCAAGAATTCATATCAATTCCATAACAACATTTGATTGAGTTTAGGAAAACATATGTTGTCCCTAGTCCACTTGACAACCCTAAACCCAATATGGCATACAAAATGTTCCAAACATATAAGAAGACATCCAAGTGATATTATAAACATATTCAAAGTATACATAGATCCAATTAACCAAAAAAAACATTCTAATAGCCTCTGGTGACCATACGAAACCTTAAAACTTAATGATGTTCTTAAACTGAATTATTTCAAGCAAGGATTAAATGCAAAGAATAGTCATCATAGAACAGTCATCCATATCTTCCACAAAACAAATAATAAAGGAAATCACTTCAGTGGAGATTTAGATAACATAATTATGGACTCTCAATTTTGTTTTTAGGAAGATCCAATGGTGGGAAAGAAATTTATGACTTTTGGTTTAAAACAGAAAATTCTGGTTAGGGTTCAGACCTGCCTTCACTAAAACGGTTGTAATTTTCACAAAACATAATAAAAATTCTCCAAATCAATTGGAAATGAAAGATAAGACTTAGGAGAATATTTAATATCAAATTTAGACTTTTATATAATCATATCAGCTTGTAGCATACGAATACATTTGACAGAAAATTCAGAATCGAGAATGGACAGGCATAGTCTGCCAAAATGTCAAAAATAAGGCATTAATTCGACCCTAAAAATAAAATCAGGGAGATATCCATTTGAGATCTGTGAATTTTACTTATAGAAAATCAATTTAGTAAAACCCTAGATGCAATTTAAATTATTATAATAATAGATCTCCAAAAATGGGTTGCTAAAAACCCTAGGAAAACACATGCCAATTCTTACAAACAAAAACTCAAAAATTTAAAATAACCATAGAAATTAAAAGTACAGATATAATAAATAATTATAATATATAAATAGATCCATAATCTATCAGAGACATAAAGTAACTAACATATTCAATCCATACCTCATGTCCTACGAAGGTTGAATCGAAGAAGGAAGGAAACAAAAGAGAAGACAAATCCAAACTTGAGATGCATCCTTCAAACCCTATCCACTTTCAGAAATCTCCATGAAAGAAAGAAATAATTCCACAGCAAAGAATCCCTCTCTCAACTATTGAAATTCTCACAAAAATGTCTCTCTCCCAAAAGCAAAGATAACCAAAAATTCTTAAAGACATATGCTTACAAAATCTCCCTCACATCTCCAAGTTTTCTCTCCAAAATCACCATGAAAATTAAGGCCATCCTCTCCTCAATGCTTCAGCCCCAAAATCCCCCCTCTTCAAATGAGAAAGTAGTGCATATAAATAGATTTCCAAAGGTTGAGAGAAAAAGTAACCAACTCCCAACTAACTCTTAACTAAAGGGTATTATAAAATAACTTAATATCATACAACTATATTACTCAAATATACAATAAAAGATTATTTGTATTCATTCATACACATATGTAATATTATCCTAACATATATGCATATGCCATCATTAATTACATCAATATCTATATATATAACCTATCCTCATTATTAATAATTAACAATTGAGAATAATATACCTCGCATTATTTAATATTTAATTATTAATAATATTATACTTTACATTAATCCCAAAATATACACCATCAACAATATCTACAATAATTAACATATAATCACATATAAATTATATATATAAATACATATATGTGTGCACCCATATATATATTTCCATATATATATATATATATATATATATATATATATATATATATATATATATATATATATATATATATATATATATATATATATATATATAGATACATGCCAAATACCAAACACTATAATCTATAAGATTATGAAGTAATAGATCACAATATTATTACCTATTTATAATTGCTATAGGATATAACACTGAGGTAGAATAAAATCACATGCCTCAAAATAAATCTAATCATCCAAAGAGGCCATACAAATCATCTATGAAACATATCAAGAAAACCATAAGATCAAACAAGGTCAACCAAAGTCAACAAGGAAAGTCAAGCCAAACTCCTGAAACACAACATAGAAAGATTAACTAAGAATCATACCAAGAAGGAGAAATAAATAAAATGAGTAAACAAATCATACAGCCAAATGAATTCAAGTGGTCACAAGGCACTAACTACCACCATGCCCAACCGGGTGCGTTGGATCTGGGTTTTTGACCCAAAGGTTGACTGACAAAGAAGGAACCCTAATATTCCCAAATTGGAATAATGACAAAGGAAGACTCATGTAGGGGCCTTAGTACTATCTCCATAACAACAACCATTGAGGATTTGAGGGCATGCTCAGACCTATGAAGCCAGGTGAAGTCGATGCCCGGTACCTGCAAGCCTGCATCACAAAGAAGAAATACATATGCACGGATATACATATAAAAGAAAACATTGCAGACCGATGACCAGGATTGATACATCGTGTGGACCTCAGCTATGTGAGTAACTATGACTTCGTCCTGAATCATGAAAACACATCATGTATATATATACACTCAAAGCATGTAGCATCATCATAATGAAGGTTAGAATCTCAAGCATTGTGTTAGTCTCTTATCAATACTAATAATAAATTAACATAATCAAATCATCAAGTGAGATACAAGATTCATCCAAGGTAACCTTAATAGAAGAAAATATAAATAACCACTTATATATATCTATCAAGTACATATCATATAACATCCTAACTATGTTCATAAAGGTCTTGTAGGTACTCAATACATACATGGAGATAAATACATACAAGAATGATACCTTTAGATAGTATGTCTGATATTAGAATCATTAAGTACTAGCTTATGAAATTATTATAAATAACTATAGGAATAGATCAAACAAGTATCATGTACAACTTAAGCTGTAAGAAAACATCGAAGGATCTTAATTCTTTCAAAAACACAAAACTTATATTAGGGTTAGAGGGGTATTACAAAAAGCATATCTAGGTAATCTCAGTGGCTAGTCTTCAAAACCCCCAATCCTGATATATGTAAATCTAGGAAACTGAATATAATAGCGTCCATACTTTGTTACCAATGCTTGGGCCTATAAACTAACCCTTTTATTAGTCAAACCAGCCAGTTCAAAGTATAGTTTACCTAGAAATGTGTCATGCACTCTCCTGTAGTTTTCAACAACTTTATTTTTCTGCAGAAGTGGATAAAATTCATACTCACACATATCTACAAACCAGGGTTCCTATGGAAATCCAGGCCATGATCTACTACAGGCTAGGCAATACATGAGGTATGAAGACATGAAGAAACTACTACCGGTCAATTTGGAAGTATTGATTTATTCTCTCAAAGAACATGCAATTAATTCAGCCCAATCAAGGAGTTGGGTTCCTTCTAAAATAATTTGAATATAGAAATACATCCAGTCAAAAAATAGGTAAGCCACCAAAGTTCCTCTCACCCTATGTAACATCACCATAAGGTCACTAATTTAAGGGAGGACATGAGCCTTGTTAAACTTCTAGGGAAAACGAGAACCCCCTCTTTGTGGATTCAACAACCAACTCTTAGCTAGGGAAGTATAGATAACCTCTCTATTCTCATTGAACTTTACAATAGACTGTGCAGGGGAGAGAGAAGAAAAGTCTTTTTTTGGGATTTGCAATGGTTGTGCAACTAGTTCCCTTTTCACAGGTATTAAGACACTACCATCCTTATTTTTGATTTACTCAGTCTGAGCATCGTAATTTTGTATGCATTCAAGAATTAGCTCAGGACAAACAAGAGTGGGTGGGAAGGTAGCTATAGAACACATGCCACTATGCAAAATTTCTGAGGCTAGGGTACCCTCGAGAGAATTCAAAAGGTGGGAAGTCAAATCTTCAATATCATAACCTTCTAGGTCAGTGTCTGATATTATAGGACTATCACAAACTAGACTGGAAGTATTCCCAAATATGTGAAAAACTGACTTCATACTATGAAAAATAATCTTTGATGCTCATCGCTGATAATGAAATTTGAAAATATCACAGGAGTAATAGCTAGACTCACCTTGTTTCTGTAGATAACCTGATCATGAAGCTCCCAAATTCTATCTCTGCGCACTAGCCCTTTTTTTAGACAAACTTAAGCGACTGGAGGAAGAATATGCAAGATAAAATTTAAATAAGACTTCAAGAGCACTTGAATTAATTACAAATCATCCATAATGAATGCTACATGGATTTGATTTGACACTTTAAACAAGTACTCTCAATTATCACTTAAACAAGTCCCAAGGCCATTACTTGTAATAATTATACCAAAAATCTAGGATGTACTTAACAAGTTCCATTCTTAATCAACATTTAATGCCATTCTCCGTAGGTCCCACTACTTAGCTATCTTCAGATCCTCTTTCCTTCTCTGACGTCATTAGATTCTACCAGACAAGAAAGAACAAAGTTCATGAGGGTTCAAGACTGTTCTCAGGTATTCAAGATTGTTCAATATTTACAAACCTTCAACATAGCTCACATGTTAATATTAAAGTCTGAGGAACTTGCTGATGAAAGATCATTTTGTTCCAACCTTTTTACTATTAGCAGTAGGTAAAATCTATTCTTTATCAACCTGCAAACTTTCACAAATGATATGGATTATGTGAACACCCCTGAATAACTATGAACAAAGTTCAAGGCTATTCTCAGGTGTTCAAGAGTGTTCAAGCAAAACAAGACTCCCAAAATTCTCAATGACCGAAGGCACTAGCAGGAATACATAAATAAAAACTAGATGTGACATGGAACTTCATGGAGAATAATTTTGACAAAAGGATGAGGTTTAACCGTGAAACTATACTCATAGAAATTAAGGGATTAGATTCAAACTGGGACTAACATCAGCTCTGACTGGGGACTTCTTTTTTGATAAAAAGGTAGAGAACTTAGAACTTTGGTTACACAAAAAAAATGAAAGGGCTAGACAACAAAAACTTCAAGAACACTGGAAAGGAAAGCTAAACTAATATGTACAAGACAAAACTTCATCAGGAACCTTACAATTTTACCAACTTCAAATCTTGCCCATTGTAGGAATATGGCAAGATTGACCCATCTAGATAAGCTAATTTGAAGGCTTTAGATCCCAATTCTTCTTTAATGAGGAAAGGTCCCTTCCATAATGACTCAAATTTTCTATGAGCCCCCTTTGGTTCTTTCCTTTTGTCCCACAACAGTACTTCATCTCCTTTCATAAATTTCCTTGGCTGAGCTTTCCTGTCAAAAATATTTTTGATTTTGAGTTGATTTTCCATGATTCTATCTACCAGAGCTTCCCTTTCAACTTCAAGCTTCTATAAATAGATTATTCTCTTCTCAAGAGAATCTTTGAAGGCTTGGTCTTCGATAGCAACTTGAAGTTTGATAGCAACCAGTTCTAAAGGGAGAGAAACCTGCACTCCTATACCATATACAAACTCAAATGGTGCCATTCCAATCACTCTTTTGGGTGTTATCTTGTCTACCTAGAGAGCTTCAAAAAGCTTCTGTGCCAATTCTTACCATTATCATCCACTAACTTTTTCATAATGGCGATTAGGTTCTTATTGCTTGATTCTGCCTGTCCGTTCCCTTGTGGTAAATAATCAAATGAATGGGCCAGGGAAATGCTATGGTCATAAAAAAATAGGGTCAACTCTTGAGATGAAAAATAAGTGGCATTATGTGTCACAATCTTCTGTGGTACCCCAAAATGTACCAAAATATTATTTTTCAAAAATTCACACACCACTTGAGAATTAGCCTTCTTGGTTGGAATAGCCTCCACCCACTTAGTGAAATAGTCAGTGGTTATCAAAATATAAATGTCACCAACACTGGAAGAAGGAATTACTAGACCTATAAAATCAAGCCCCCATTGCTTAAATGGTTCTTCAACTATAACTAGTTTCAGAGGTAAGGCGACTAGCTGAGGTTTCTGAGTGAATAACTGACACTTTTCGCAGCTTCTGACGAAAGCATAAGCATCTTTAAACATACCCGGCCAGTAAAAATAGTTACATAGGATCTTGAAAGCAGTAACCAAAGAAGAAAAATGACCCCCATAGGCCTCTTCATGAAAGGCTTTTAACAGTCGTGTTTGCTGTTCCTTATCAACGCACCTAAGGAAAGTCCCATCCACCCCTCTTTTGAATAGCGAACCTTGCCATATTACATATTTATCTACTTGTAACCTGAGGTTACATCTTTCCTTCAGTGTTATATGGGAAGGACATTCACCATAAGTCAAGTAATAAGAAATATCACAGAACCGAGGATCTGTTAGGCTTACCAGTAATGCATGTGATACTCCATCTCCAAGCTCCTCTTCTTGCTTCTGACTTTCAACTATGAATTTGCATAATCCTCTTCCCCTGACTAGTTTTGTTGGATTTATTGTCAAATCATATTCTTGTATCTTAGTCACCCAAGCTGCTCTCTTATTCATTGCTATTTCTTGTTGTGTAAGTAAACTTTTTATAGTAGAATCAGGAATGAAAACTTCAGAATGTGAATGAAGAATGTAAAATCTGAACTATTTAACAGCTTTAACAACTGCAAAGGCTTGTTTTTCAATGACTGAGTACTTCATTTCATGCTTCTTTAGGGGAGTACTCATGAAAGCAATAGGCACTTCATTTCCCATATCATTTCTTTGAGTAAGCATTGCGGATAGAGAGTGATCGGAAGCATAGCAATAAATGATGAAGTCTTTTCTATAATCTAGATGCACTAATGAAGGAGCATTTTCTACAGCATTTTTAATTTCCTTGAAAGCTTTTTGACCAGCTTCAGTCCATTTAAAAGGTTGTTTCTCACTCATCATTCCCACAATGTGCCTAGTAAGCTCAAAAAAATTTGGCACAAAAGCTTGTAGAAAATTAATCTGCCCAAAAAAAGACTTCATGCCAGTTCTTGTTGATGGAAGACTTAGCTGTTGAATGGCTTTTACCATTTTAAGATCTATTCTTATGCCTTCTTTAGAAACTATGTGACCCAACAACTTACCTTCCGTCACACAAAAGATGGATTTCTTGGGATTAAGAGAGATACCATGGTCCCGACACCTCTGGAGAACTAAACGCAAATCTCTGAGATGATATTTTCATCTACGGGAATAGACTGTTAAGTCATCTATGTATATAACAATGATTCTATTCTTCATATCAGCAAAGGATGAATCCATATCCCTCTAGAAAGTTGCCTCAACATTAATTAGACCGAAGGGCATTCTATTATATGTGAATGTCCCTCAAGGTGTGGTAAAGGTAGTTTTGTGCTTATCATTTTCTATAACACTGACTTGATTGTATCCTGAGAATCTATCCAGCATGGACATCATCTCAGATCTAGCTACTGCTTGTAACACATGTTCCATTTTTGGTAGAGCTTACTATCTTTCAGGCTTGCTTGATTCAGATTGTGAAAGTCAACACAAATCCTTATCTCACCATTCTTTTTTCTCACTGGAACAATATTTTCTATCCAAGTTAAGTGGTGAATTGGATAAATAATCCTTTCTTTCAACATTTTGTCTACTTCTCTTAGTATAGCTTTTGACACCTTAGGATTATAACTACGTAACTTTTGTCTGAAAGGTTTACATTCTAGTTTAAGGGGAATATTATGATTGAAACTTCCACCTCTGAAATCCTTCAAGTTGTCATAATTCCATGCAAAGAGATCTAAAAAAGATGTCAACAAAGACTGAAGTCTCCCTTTTTCTTGTGAGGAAAGTGTTTTCCCTATGCTTATCCATTTAGGCTATGTTTCATCCCCAATGTTAATCTTATCATACTCTTTATGTGTCTCAAAGTGAGGACTTCCTTTCTTGGTAATAAAACTATCATCTTTTCTAGAAAATAGGTTTTCAAGTGTAACCAAGCCTTTAGGAATTTTATTACCTTTTAACTGTACAACTTCATCTGACATTTGATCTTTAGAGACTAATTCTCCATGTATTTCACTTGATCCTTCAAAATAAGTGGATGCAAAGACTTCTACACAAGTCATGAAATCTTTAATACTAGCATCACTTTCAAAAACCTAGAAATGTTCCACATTATCAGGAACTGCTGGTCTATAAATCATTTCTATCTTATAAGTGCTAGTTTTGAAATCAGGGTGGGGAAGCAATAAAGAAGCTGAAACAGCTAAAGAATCTACCCTCAAATTCAAACTCCTTGGAATATCCTCTATAGAAAAGGCATCAAAAGCTTCAATCTCTTTCCAGACCAAATCTCTATAATGTTTAAGTCATTCATTTTTCACTGTGAACTATCCCTTGACTTGCTTAACAATTAATTCAGCATCCCCTCTTGCAATGAGGACCGTGATCCCGTGAGCTTTCACTTCCTGTAGGCCTAACAACAAAGCTTCATACTTGGCGGTGTTGTTAGTGTTCTTAAAATCCAACTTAAAAGAAAAAGGCAAACATTCTCCATTAGGACTTTTAAGAACAACTCCAGCTCCTGATCCCACATTGGTACAACTACCATCAAACTCCATTAACCATATCTGAGCTACCTCATCTTGACCCTTTGGAATAGAAGAGACTGGATCTACCATGATTAGGTAATTCCTGAATTCATACTCCTGATATAAAATCTGAGCTTTTGGATTATCTGAAGGAAAGATAGTGTATTTATTCTTTGCCTCTAGTACCAACTTTACCCTTTTCTTCCCAATAGGAATGATTGCCTCAGACCAGCCCATCTTAATCTCACCACCCTATCTCTGCAAAAGTTCCTACTCAAAAGCATCCCGTAACTTGTTGGAATATCAACCACTAAAATTGTTGGTTTTAATCTCTTATCTGGATGAGTAGCTAGAACAACTTGGGCATCTTTTACTTGACCTACTAGAGGTACTTGGTTTCCATCCATCAAATAGCATCTCCCAAAACTTTTTGTCAGAGTCAAGCCAAGGGCTTTAGTAATAGAGGATGGCATGATATTATCGGATGCTCCAGAGTCAATGATACAATTGCTCAATTTAAGACCATTGAGGAGTAGGGAAATATAGAAAGGTTCAAGTTTCCTGGGTTCATGTATATCACACTTGGCTTATGAAGTGGAGGCATTAGAGGAATTATTTTGATTACTACCTGTAGGGGGAACCACTAAGGGAGGTTGAACCAAATCATTAGCTTGATTTGTTGTGCATTGATTGGCATGTGAGGTATTAGGAGTATCACCTTTAACATATTGAACTAGCTTGTCAAGTTCTTTTAGATTTAACCTTAGATATTCAGTAGGTGAAATTTGGATAGCGAAAGATTGACAAAATTCTACTATATCAAAAGAAGGGACTCTAGCACCTTTTTGCAATATTTTGAATTCCAAAGGTTTTACATTGGAAAAGGGGGGATTACTTACAATTTCTTTACTTTTGCTGGTAGTAGTTGATGATGAAGGATTGGAATTAGAAGACTTCTTCTTATGGGTAAGCATAGCATAGGTTGAATCTTCAAGAGTGGCCAAAATATCTTCTCTTTCTGAGTCTGATTTGTATTCTAGGTAAAATGAGCTGGAGTCACCAGGTCACTCTTGAAATACTTCTTCAACCTTCATTTCTCCTAATACATCCGGGGTTACCTTCATTTGCATATGTCTCATCATATCAGGACATGTATCACCATCATGATTTGTTGTTAAGTGAAAAGAACACATAACTCCATCTCTAGAAGGTGCCTCAATAGCCAGTCTTGGTTGAGTTGAAGATAAAAGAGGAGTTTTATTATGGTATTGTCTTGATGGTCTTCTGTTAGAGTCTGCAACACAGGGGAGTAAGCTGCTCCTTGTTTGGGTAATTGTCTCTTTAAGGCTATAACATCATTCATCAACCTTTGAACTACTGGATCTGAGGAAGAAGTTGAGGCTTGAGAAGATTGAACTTGGAGATCTTTCTTCCACTTTCTAGCTGTAATAAGATCATCTTCCAACTCAGTCACCTGAGCTTGGGCTACTGCCAAGTCCATTGGCTTGCTTCTTCTTAAATGAAAACCAATATCAGGGGGCATAGAATTGATAAAGAAACATTGTTGATTTTCGGGGGTAGGCCTTTTAGTTGTAGGGATTTTATGGAAAACCTTGTTATACCTTGCCACATAATCTCTCATAGGTTCATGAATTTCCTTTTTCATTTGTGTTAGTTGAGCTAGTAAAGAATGCTCATCATCAACGCTTTTAAAATTCCCTTCAAAGGCAAGTTTCATGGAGTTCCAATCAGTTATAGATCCAGCAGGTAGATGTCCAAACCACTCCACAACCCTTTCTGTGAGGGTTTGGACAAAAAGTCTGATTGCTACATCTTCAGTTTGAACAACTAGTATAGTAGTGGCCACATTGAAAGCATTAAAGTGTTCATCTACAGACACTGTACCATCTCTGGTGAACTTTGGAAGAACATCTTTGGCACCTTTAGGAAGAGCATGATATTGAGCCAAAGCTAAGGGTCCAACTACAACACCCCATGGTTGAGCCATGATAACTATCGGAAAAATAGTTTGGAGAGGTGGAGCTTGAGTTCCTGATAAGGTTAAAGCTTGCCAATCACAAGTTTTAGAAGAGGACTTGAAAGTTTCTCTTGGAAGTCAAGAAGGTTTTCTTTGGGCTTTTCTCCTGAAGGGACGAACCTTTGTGGTTTCAAGATTTCTCAATTCTTCAAAGACACCGTCAAAGATTCCCACTTCTCTTTGAGATCTAGTATATGGTCTTGAATCCAGCGTGATGATTTTATGGCCTTGTTATAGCTCTTTCAATTGCTACAACTTCATGGGCAATTGGGATACCTCTCAACCATTCACCAATTTCCTCTTCTTCTTCTAAAACTAACTGAACTTGTTGATACTGTTCATTACTTGTTTTCACTTTCTAGGTCAAGTTGTTTAAGTCTGCAATAATATCCTCCTGACTATCATGAAAGTCTAGACCAAGTTGCAAGACTGGGGAAGTTCAACTTGACCAGGTATTCTATCAGCAGGTAATACCATAGTTACACATTTAAACCAACCAAAGACACTGGCTTACTTATTTCTTCCCCAGTAGAGTCACCAAAAATTTGTTGGTAAATAGATTTAGTCTTTGTTTTTGTCTTTTGGAAACACACACTCTATCACTCTTTAAAGACAAATCTCTACCAATAGTTGGGTAAGTATTGAATACAATCACTTTCCTCTGAATTTTAAATTTAGGTACAACTCCCTAAATAGATCTTCAAGAAAACTCTTTTAACTGAGTGTTTCAATTTAGCTTTTAACCTGAAAGCTTCTAAGGCCACTATGTCATTCTTCAAATGACCAGTGTTTTACAATGAATAGACTAACTATAAATAAAAATAGCAATCACAGTTTTCTATTTTCAATGTAGATTTGAGATAAAATAAAATAATTGGATCAAATGAAGTGTGAATCAAACTGTTGTTATCTTTCAAGAAGCTGATAAAGATATATTGCTGAAAGCTAGGAATGAATATAAATATCATCACGAGATATAAATTCATTCAATTCAAATTACACAGATCTGAAACTAGAATATGATTGATATCATAATTGTTCTTGCAACATAGACAAAAGACATACAATAATATCTAAATCCTTTTACAACATACTTGATATATCAAAAAAAAAATTGAGACTGAAAGAAAATTTAAAAGTAAAATCATCATTTTTCTTCCAAAAATTTCTAACCCTTTCTACTACACTACTAAACTACTTATAGTTTTGCAAATCCAAGAGGTCTCCAGAAAAACCTGACCTTTTGGTTAAAACAGTTTAGAGTAACCAAAGAAAAAGAGGACACTTGGTCCTTAGAGTTTCTAAATAGTTAAAACATAGCTTAAATTTTGAGATCAACTTCTTTGTTAGTAGCACGTTCCTCATCTTTTGTGGGATTCCCTCCTTCAGCTGCGGTGGATTTTTCCACCTCCAAATGTTTGTATGCCTAAAGCAATTCTTTTGCAAGCTGCATATGGGGAACCTTTAGGTTCACTATCCTTATCATTGCTGCTTCCTTTGTCCACCTGGATTTCTTGACCTTCTCAATTGTTAAGGGAAATTGATCCACACCAAGGTTTAGCATTGATTCAATCCTAGCTATCTATGTAAGATCTGAAGATTTAAGGTTGGTCTTATCTTTGAATTTCTTCATAGTGTTCTCAAACACTGTTAGAGCTATTTTCTGTTCCTGTTCTCCCAAGGTAACTGTGTAGGCATAAGAAAAATTAATTATTTTAAGCTCAGTAATCATTGCTTTCTGTAGTTGCCTAATTTTCCTAATTTCATGCTCACTATCCTTATTCTCTAAGATATTGCTCCTTATGGTGCTGAGACGCCAGCTCACATTTTTCTTGAGAATGAAGAAGGTAGATTCATCATGTGACTTGATAGCCTGATCTATATAGAACTTTATGTATCCATATTTTTCTATCTCTAAAAACTTAGACATGGCTCCAAACCATTTTTCTTCCTCTCTCTCCCACACTTGTCTCTATGCTTGTAATTCTCCTATTAGAATTTTCGTATCATGTAAAACCTCATGAGCATCCTTGAGACACTTAGAACCACTTTTAACAATTTCACTGATCCATTCATCTATAGAAACCACTAGGGCTTAGCCTCTCTGTACTTGGTTCAAGAAGTTTTTAATCTCAACAGATTCTGGGTCAAAAATCTAAGGAGCCTACACTAATGGAGTAGCATCAAAACTACATAAGGTATTAAGAAATTGTGACAATGTCACAATCATTTTCTTCAATTCCTTTTTCTCCTTTCTATCCTGCTAGGATGAATTTAGCATCTGTTGCATTGTTTCCTTGAACAGATTATTTTTACCGATGTGATCCATATTGCCCAATTCTACCTTAGTGATTTTGAAATCCTCTACACTGAATTCTTGTTCACCTTCTTTGCCCTCTTTGGGTTTGAAAGTTGTAACCTCAGCTATCTACCTTCCAGTTTTCTTGTCTGTGAACATTCGGGCTGTGCTTTTTACCTTTTTAGCCTTGGGAGTTTTTTGAACATATTTACTCACTATATCTTTAACAGGAATAGATGCAAGAACTAAGTTACATTTCTTACTCACCACAGATAGTGGCCATGGGATTGTAACTCCAGGACCTATGGACTACTCCGATGTCTTTGCTAGTGTGGCAATTACCTCCAATGTGGCATCATCTAGATCAAAAAGATCTTTCTCTACTTGCTCATTTTCAGATATGTGGAAACTCATATCGTCCATCTTGTTACTCACTATATCTTTAACAGGAATAGATGCAAGAACTAAGTTGCATTTCTTACTCACCGTAGATAGTGGCCATGGGATTGTAACTCCAGGACCTATGGACTACTCCGATGTCTTTGCTAGTGTGGCAATTACCTCCAATGTGGCATCATCTAGATCAAAAAGATCTTTCTCTACTTTCTCATTTTCAAATATGTGGAAACTCATATCGTCCATCTTGTCCTCATCCAGATTTATCATTAGGGGTTTCCTCTTGAGCCATGTTTTTCTTGGTCTTTGACTTGGTCCTGGACCTTGTAACCCTTTGTGAAAGGACAACTAGAGAAGATACAACTATAGCTTTCTTCTTTGTGCTTTTGACTCGAGACTTCTCAGAAGATCCTGCATTTTCAATTTGGGTAGGAGAATTAGAAACAAAAATAGGAGGATGTAAAGAAGTACATGAAACATCTTTTTCTAAACTAATTTCTTTCTGTTTCCTTCTTCTTTGGAGCCATTCATTAGTCAAGCGGACAACATAGGAAGTTCTTTTCTCAATGTTATCATCTTCATTCTTGGACCAATCTATATCAAGGTCACTTTTCTCAATAGGTTTCTTGTAGTCAGGGTCAATCAAGTTTGAACCATCATCAATTACTCCATCCACATTAATTTCTAATCTCATGGATTGGATTTGTGAAATGCATAGCCTACTATTCTCTCTTTCCTCTACCTGTGATTCATCACAGTAGTCTTCCCAGAAATCTTCTAAGTGGGGTACAGGGAACATGTGTGCTCTAAGACCCAAAACACAGCTAGCATAGTTCTTATTATCAAATCCCACCCTCTCAGTATAGAACTTGAGGTTAAAATGATGAATATCACACCCAATGTTGATAACATCAGCCATGATCTTACATGAAAATCTACCTAATGTAACAGGGAAGGCTTTAACCCATTCTTCTTCAAGAAGAAACATTTTCAACACTGTGGGAAGCTATCGACAAATCTCAACTAAGATAAAACAATCAAAAGCATATCTAGGTAATCTCAGCGGCTAGTCTTCAAAACCCCCAATCTCAATATATGTAAATCTAGGAAATTGAATATAATAGCTTCCATACTTTGTTACCAATGCTTGGGCCTATAAAATAACCCTTTTATTAGTCAAACCAGCTAGTTCAAAGTACAATTTACCCAAAAATGTGTCTTGCACTCTCCTGTAATTTTCAACAACTTTATTTTACTGTAGAATTGGATAAAATTCATACGCACATATCTGCAACCCAAGGTTCATGTGGAAATCCAAGCCATGATCTACTATAGGCTAGGCAACACATGAGGTATGAAGACATGAAGAAACCACTACTGGTCAATTTGGAAGTATTGAGTTGTTCTCTTAGAGAACATGTAATTAATTCAGCCCAATCAAGGAGTTGGGTTCCTTCTAAAATAATTTGAACATAGAAATACATCCAGTCAGAAAATAGGTAAGCCACTTGAGCTCCTCTCACCCTATGCAACATCACCATAAGGTCGCTAATGTAAGGGTAGACATGAGTCCTATTAAACTTCTTGGGCAAATGGGAACCCCCTCTTTGTGGATTCAACAACCAGCTCTTAGCTATGGAAGTATAGATAGCCTCTCTGTTCTCATTGAACTTTACAATAGGTTGTGCAGGGGAGAAAGAAGAAAAGTCTTTTTCTAGGATTTTCAATGCCTGTGCAACTAGTTCCCTTTTCACAAGTATCAAGACACTACCATCAATCTTTTTGATTGGCTGAGTCTGAGCATCATAATTCTGTATGCATTCAAGAATTAGCTTAGGAAAAACAACAATGGGTGGGAAGGTAGCCACAAAACACAAGCCACTATGCAAAATTTTCAGGGTTGGGGTACCCTCTAGAGAATTCAAAAGGCAGGAAGTCAAATCTTCAATATCATAACCTTCTAGGTCAGTGTCTTATATTATAGGACTATCACAAACTAGACTGGAAGTATTCCCAAACATGTGAAAAACTAACTTCATACTGTGAAAAATAATCTTTGATGCTCATTGTTGATAATGAAATTTGAAAATATCATAGGATTAACAGCCAGACTCACCTTGTTTCTATAGATAACCTGATCATGAAGCTCCCAAATTCTATCTCCGCGCACCAACCCTTTTTTTAGACAAACTTAAGTGACTGAAGGAAGAAAAGGAAAGATAAAATTTAAATAAGACTTCAAGAGCACCTGAATTAATTACAAATCCTCCATAATGAATGCTGCATGGATTTGATTTGACACTTTAAGCAAGCGGCCTCAATTATCACTTAAACAAATCCTGAGGCCATTACTTGTAATAATTATCCCAAAAATATAGGATCTACTTAACAAGTTCCATTCTTTATCAGCATTTAATGCCATTCTCCATAGGTCCCACTGCTTAGCTATCTTCAGATCCTCTTTCCTTCTTTGACATCATTAGATTCCGCTGAACAAGAAAGGACAAAGTTCTTGAGGGTTCAAGACTGTTCTTAGGTATTCAAGATTGTTCAATATTTACAAACCTTCAACATAGCTCACACGATAATATTAATGTCTGAGGAACTTGCTGATGAAAGATCATTTTTTTTCAACCTTTTTAGCATTGGTAGTAGGTAAAACCTATTCTTCGTCAAGTTGAAAACTTTCACAAATGATATGGATTATGTGAACACCCCTAAATAACTATGAACAAAGTTCAAGGCTGTTCTCAGGTGTTCAAGAGTGTTCAAGCAAAACAAGACTCGCAAAATTCTCAATGATTGAAGGCACTAGTAGGAATACATAAATGAAAACTAGATGTGACATGAAACTTTATGGAGAATACTTTTGACAAAAGGATGAGATTTAACTGTGAAACTATACTTATAAAAATTAAGGGACCAGACTCAAATTGGGACTAACAGTACCTATTGCACCTTATATTATGAAGTTCATCCATATGCTAGAGCTATGCAACATTTGTACCTAATCTTATAACATTCATATGGTTTATTCAGTTGCACATAGTTAAGATAGTTGTACCTTATCTTCTAAAGTTCATATCTATACAATGTATCAATGTATCTTTGATGATTCAAGTTTTGATGAAGTTTTGTATAAAATATAGTCAAGTTTTGTTGACTAAGTAAGATGTAGTTGTGGGTACATGTGTCTGAAGTAATTTATAAAGAACCAAGTTCAATTTGGTGTATCTCATATAATGATGAATTATATAAGTTTTGTCTTAGGAATTGGCATTGTATCTTCCTAGGAAAAGTCAGATAAGTTTGATCCAATTCCTCCTCTTAGAAAGATACAATCTTGCGGTTAAAATGTTAAGTTTGTTGAGATTACAAGATGCTATATTTAGATTTTCATGCCACAACTTATTCCACAAAGAAATATATAAATGAATAATTACCAGACTGTGCCAAGGCAAAGTAAAGAGCCTAAGAGGAAAAGCCAAAATGCTCCACATTCTAAAAAAATGATAGACATGGTCAAGTAAATTTGAGGACATGATTAGAGGGGTCTAAGGTATATTCTATTCAAGTTTAGATGATTTTGTGCATTCTAGTTTAGTTTTCAAAGTGTTAGTAGGATATAGTTAATCCAACTTGCTCTATTTTCATCCATATACAAGTAGTTTCCATGCTTGTGCCAAATGCAATAACCATATACTATAAAATAACCTTACAAGGACACTTTGCAAGGATAATAAATTAACAATATTTGTATATTGATCTGTATATTGATATTCACCTCTCTTTAGTAGTGTAAGGTGACAAAAATTGTTCATTTTGGTGTTTTTTGTTAATTGATGCCGACAAGGCATGATCTATAACTTGTGGTATGATCCTATTTGTTTTTGTCTTATTTGAAAGATGTATTAGGAGGTATATTGAACTTTATTATTGTCCAAAACATGTTATTTTTTCAATATACCTATTTTGAGGTAGACTAGAAAAGCATTACATGCATTCTCTTTTATGTTATCTTGTGGTCTAACTAGTAGATTTTTTGAAGGTTGTGGAGAATCTAAATAGAAGATCAAATTATTTGTAAGAGAAATGAACTGAATATGTGTCCAAAAAGATATCACTATAATATTCACATGTAGTAGATGCATCTTTTCAACATGTAGTAGTTGTCGATATTTGTAAAGATATGTTGTCTTAATGGAATTGTGTCTTCCTTTGGGTTGTAGCCCATAAAGTATAATGTATTCATGTTTTCACTAGTGAGGATGTATTTGTATAGTATATCCAAGAAAATTTCCTCACTATAGTTTTTTCCTTGTTAGGGTTACAACGTAAATTTAGTGCCCTTATGTTCAATGATGTTGTGGGCATCTATCTTTCTAAAATTTTATTTGGTTGATCTAGTTTGAAGCCAAAATTGATATTTATAATTGAATTGAATGAATTTAAGAAGATATTGATTCACCCCCTCACCCCCTCTTGAGTATTCTAGTGTATTCATCACTTCTAAGTATTTTATTATTTCCATTAGGCTTCTAGATCTTAGGTAGCTAAATCTATAGTCAAATTTTATAAAAGTCAGTGATTGACTACATTGTGTAATCACCTAAAATTTGTCTAGTAGAATCTAAGCCCCTCATTTCATTCAAATTTGCCTCAAGCCAAAATTCTAAATTTCAAAGGAATAATTCACTTGACATAATTATGTAAGTAACCTAAATAATACCCCTTGCATAATTAAGTCAAATCATTTCTAATATTAAAACTTCATGAAAAATCATTTAATAGTCAAAACCTCATTTTAATATAAATTCCTAGTACTTTTATTAAAAAGAGCACTTTGTGTAATTTAATCTTGATTAAATGGAAATTAAAAGAAGATTTTCTATTTTTCCTTATTACCCAATCAAGATTGGCTAATAAACAATCTTGGATCCTTCCACATGGATTGATCTCTCTCACCACTCATCTCTACCTACCCTCTTTTTCTTCTTAATCTCCACCCTCCATCCTTGAGGCAATTTCTTTAAAAGGAAGCTCTTCCTTGGCTCAAGAGTCTTGAATAGGATGAAATAGTTTTCACCCTAAATTGTATGTAAGGGGGAAATATGAGATCCACTTCTAAATCCAAATTCCCAAAGGAGAGATCCAACTTGATCAACCAAGAGGTTAATGCACAATCAAATCAATCTATGGATAATATGAAAGAGGAAGAAAACCTTATATTTCCCTATAATGGAATTGTGCTTGAAATCTGAAATAATTGAAAGGAAAATACTAACCTCAAAATAGGGCAAATCTGGAAAGTGCCAATTTATGATGTCTGTGTGTAGTTTTGGGAAATTCTGCAACATGTTTCAGATTGGAAATGTCGAGACAAAGGAAAACCCAGAAAACTTTTATCTTTCTGATAACAGGTAGTCTTTGACCCCGATAAAAGGTCAAAGGCTACATTAATATTCTGAAGGTCAACTTTGACTTTGTTCGCAGATCTCAAAAGTTCACCAAAAAGGGTATCCAAATCCAAACTCAAATTCAAAGTTCCATACCTGTACCTACAAGAAAAAGAGGGTTTTGTTGTTTGTATGGGGGGTTTGCCTTGGTCAAACCCCAATTTAGGAATTTACCTTGAAATTGAATTGAAATTGTAATGTGCATAAACAAAGTAAATGAAACAATTCACCTTGCTTATGTTGAAGTCCTTGTAGAGGATTCAAATCTTCAAATCCACAAGTAGGAATGCTCCAATGGATGTTGAATGAATGCAAGATGTCTCAAATCAATGTAATTTGATCTCTAACACCAATATTTAATAGATCTTTGCATATTAGGAGGCTTGGATGAATGTAGAAGGATGGATCTTCAAGGGGGCTCCAAAGAGATTGAATCCTTCAATGGCTAACAATGGATCTCCTTGATGAATGAATGCTTGAACACTTGAATGCTTGAAGGCTTCCTTGAATGCTTGAATTCAATTTCTTGCACTTGAGAGCTTGCTCATGAAATTTCTTGATTGTGGATGGAAACTTGATTAGAGATTTCTTCACAAAACTTGATGGAGAAAATGAGAGAGGAAGGCTTCCTTTTATAGTGAACTAGGGCACAAACCTCTAGATGACATTGGGGAATTAAATCCCAATTAACTTTAACCCCTAGAAATGGACCCATATTAAATGTAATTTAAGGATTTACCATTTTGAAACTCGAAATGGCCGACACGGAGGCAGGAAAAAGAATCTTTCCAAAACTTGATACCCGAAAATAAGAAAAACTTGAAATTTGAAATGTGGGTCAAGGACGAGGTCGACTTTGACCCTCAAGGTAAAATTTTACCTTGAGGTCAAAAACCTCAGGACCTCAGCCTAGAATGCCAGGAAATGCAGACATGAAGTGGAAAATAGGTGCAGAGGGAAGCAAAACAGGGGGAAAAAGTCAAATACATGCAAAGACCCAATCAAGGAACTTAACATGACCTCATACCACTTACTTGGAGGGCTAAATACTCTTATCATGGAAGTGCTTCCATTTTAAGATGATACATTAAGCCCCCACTTTAGCAAGAGTATGGACTCGATGCAAACTCTTGGTAAAGGAGATCAAAATGAAAAGATAATCTTATTGTAATCCAAGGGACAAAGAGAAACCTTAAGCCCCCAGGGACTCAAGTTTTTGTTGACTCCCAGATCACAATAAGAGAGATATCTCTAGAGAGAGAAAGGAACAGTTTGATTATCTCTCCCAATGAGAACTTATGTCCCATTGTGAACCACACAATGAAATGACACAACTGGAAAGATGGAATTGAACCGCCTAGTGAATGTGGCTACTCACTAGTCAACCCATCAAGGATTTACCCTTAGAAATTCTATTCCATAAGAATAAAAACAAAAAAAAAAGAGATCCAATCTTAAGGACACCTTCGACCTTAAAGGATCAAAGTATATGTATATTTGAAACTGGAGGGATCAAGAGATCCTAAAATATAAATCCATGCTTTAAGGATTAGTTACTAATCCAAAAAGGGAGAAAAGTAGCTTGAAAAATAATGTGTGTATAAAAACTGTGTGTGTGCAATAGGTGAGCAGAGCATATGTCCCCACATTAAAGTCATTGCTAACACTTTAATAGGAGCAATGGCTTTAACAGAAACATAAACAGCTCTACTGATTACGTTTCCATGTCGAGATGCCCCCAGACGAAGACAAATCAAGGGAAATATTATAGAAACATACAGAGAAAACATAAGGGATCTACCTATTGTGGGGTCAGTATGATCATAAGATAATATGTATATGATATTATTACAAATGAATTGACATCATTCCCCAAAGAAAGTAGAACTATGATCACAAAGGAGGAAAGATCACATAAGATATACGAAAGAGAATCTTTTCAGACCATGACATGGAGACCAAAAATAATTAGTGCTACCATGTCTCAAATCCAAGTAGATTACATAAGGAAACATTTATGAACAATAGCAGAATTATGACATAACATGGAACAACACATAGAAGAATAGAGATACATATAGAGGAATTTGAACAATAGTTTTGATTCCTTTATCACCTTGTACCAACTAAGTAACAAGGATCGTATAAAAGAATCTAACAACATTTAGCAAACACATTATGGGAGAAGCACATTACAACAGGAAAACACATAGAAAAGCTACCATGAAGGACAAGTCAATCAAGAATTCTACCTACTCTCCCCATCTCATTGTATATCATTTAGGGAAGGTGGGTAACTCACAAGAGGGACTATATCCAACACCATAGGAATGATAGCCAGTTCCAAATAAGGATCCTCTTGAGAATCATAATGTTTGACACTAGGTGTAAGAGTTAATTGTGATGAAAGCACCTTAGATAAATCAATGTCAATGTCAATAGTCTCATATTCATCATTAATATCATCAGGATCATCAAGAGTATGTTATTCATCCAAATTAATCAAAATAGGATGAATAGAATCATCATAATCATGCATCTTAACATCATTATTAATAACAACTTATTCTAACACATCATGGATAGATTTATCTAAAGAAGGTAGAGATATTTTAAGAACATAATGACGAGCTTTAGCATGAGCACGACACTTCTTACAATGTTCATTGGTAGATTGATTACATTTTGATTTATTTGAAATAGGTTGAGAACTAGAAGGAACAATCACAGGATCCTTCATAGGTTCTTTAGGAAGACCAATAGGATTACCAACAATAGGAGGAAATATCACAAGATCTTTCACAGGTTCTTTAGGAAGATCGATAGAAGGAACTTGATCAACAAAACTAGAAGCCATAGTTGAAGGGGGTATAGAAGGTGTAGGAAAAAGACCATGATTAAGATCCATAGGAGGTATGCTTAATTCAAGAATCTTGTGATGTTTATAAGCTTGATATAAAGGAAAAATATTATTAGGTCAAGAAGGACATGAATTAGGTAATGAAGGCCAAAAGAAATCTAGAGTAGCACAATCTCTAGGCCTAGAAGGTTGATATAAACTATGATTAACCATCTTCACTTATTCATCATGAATGAATTTAAGACACTTATGGATAGGTGAAGCAACAACATGCATGGCATTCAACCAAGGCAAACCTAGCTTAACTTGAAATTGATCAGAAGTAGGAACAACAACAAAGGTAGTGTTCACAATTTTTCCAAAGAGTTCAACCGGTAAAGTAATAGAACCAAATGATGGATAAAGAAAACCATTACATGTTTGTATCCACACATCTGATGTATCATAAGAATCACATTGTAAGATTTTCATAAAAATATTTTCTTTAGTAATAACATTGACTAAGGATGTAGGATCAACAAGACAACCATGAGCAGGTTTCAGAGAAATCCTAGCATAAATGTAAAGGGGACCATTAGGAGCTTTAATAGTCTCAGAGTCATCAAAGGTGATCAAAAGTTCCCAAGGTCTTTTATTCTTAGGTTGTTGTTGAGGTTTAGGTTGAGTTTTCAATTTAGGGTTATGTTTTGGTCAAGGTTTAGATTGAACTTGAGGTTGACTCCGAGGTTGAGGTGGAGATACAGATTGACCAACATGCTCCACTTGATTAACAACATGATTGAGATCATCCATCTTTGAATCATACACAATTTCCATAGTAGATGGCTGAGCAATGGTATTAGTATCATGCGTATGTAAAGGATTCATATATATTTGAAGGTTTTGATTAGGAGGAGAGATAGATTTGTTCCCACTACCATCAAGATTATCAATAGATAAGGCATTAGAGTCAATTAAGTCTTGAACCTTATGTTTTAAAGAATAACACTTCTCAGTATCATGACCATTCTAATGATGAAATTGACAAAAAGCATTTTGATCAAAATATTTAGATGCAATCATAGAAGGTAAAAGAGGTCAAATAGGAGGTAAAGTAATCATATTAGTAGTCAAAAACCTATTCATAATAGCATGTAAAGATTCAGAAAGAGGAGTAAACATATGATTTAATCAAAAAGTAGTGGATGCAGAAGTGGCATTGTGAGATGCAACAACAACTTGATTAGCAACTGCATTCGCTTGTTTGTTTATCTTGACATAGTTGTTGAATTTTTGAAATTTGTTTGGATTAGGAGTAGCATCACTTTTATTAATTGGAATAGAAGTCATTGGAGTTTTTCTCTCAAATGGAATCACTTATAATTGATAATGATGAAGCGTTGCACAAAGTTGTTGAAAAGAGGTAAATTCAGTAAGCAAAATCTTATCTCTAATATCCTTTTGCAAATTTGAAATAAACATACATTGAGTATCAATATTAGGAACATGATAGGAAATCTAAGCATGCAAATGCTTAAATCTACCAATAAATTCAGTTAATTTTTCTTTAGCACTTTGCTTACAATACATCAAATCAGTCAAAGACACTTGCGGGCCAATGTTGTTTTGAAATTGTTGAATAAAGGCATTGGCAAGTTTTGGAAAGGAATCAATGGAATAAGGAGGCAAGGAACAATACCATTGTAAGGCTCACAAAAAGTTCTAGCAAATAGTTTGGCTAAAATCCTATGGTCATGAGCATAAGTACTACAAAGGTTTGGAATGTTTTAACATGATGAACACGATCTTCTTTTCCATTATAATTCTCAAGATGAGGCATATTGACTTGCTGAGGAACAAGAGCATTAATAATATCCAAGGTCAAAGGACTTCCCATGTCACATGTAGGAATACTAAACTTGTTTTGAGTTAAGGAAGCAAGTTTTTGTTGTAAGGATGACACAGATTGAGAAAAAATAATGATTATTGAGTCATTAGAGGAAATAGGAGGAATATCAACATTAGAAACACTATGTAAAGTGTAAGAAGTTGTAGGACTAGAAGACACAACTAGAGGAGCACTAGGAACTACAATTGAAAGTGGATTGGAATAAGTAAAATGAACATTATGATATGAAGGTTATGATGTAGGAAGGGACATAGGAGGAACACTTAGAGGAACAGAGGGAACCGTCATAGTCACCAAAGAAGGAGTATAGGCAGGAATACTCAGTAAAGGATTAGAAGAGGGTTCAACACTAGTAATAGGAGGAATCAACCCTAAATCTTGAACTTCTTGAGCTAAAGGTTTAACATTTGAATGCACGAGGTGAGTAGTACCATGCAAGAGGTTAACACCTTGATCACTATCATGGAGAACTTTCTTAAGAGCCTCTATAGCTTGAATAGAATCTTGATTATGGTTCTCTTGAATAGGCCAATTACCCATTTTATCAAGTTCAGTTGAAAGTTTTTGGACTTATTCAGGAGGAACTCTTAAAGTGTCATCCTCATCATGAGATGAGTGAGAAGAGTTTTGCTCCATTGTAGGATTGAAATTATGAAGAATAAAATTATCATCTGAGATCCTAAGGAAAGGAGAGGAAGATTTAGGATCAAAGGCACCCATGAGTCTATGACTTCTTCTAACTAGAATGTTATAAGTAGGACTAGTAGTAGTAAAGCTCATAAACCAATGCAATGCAAATGAACTAAACTAAGACCATATAAAGCATGAATTTTTTTGTATTTTTGAAATCTAATTAGCATGCAAGATTTAACATAAAAGAGAAATCTAATACCAAAAGATAATATAATGTCTAACTCCAAAAAAGAAAGAGAGTAACTTAGTCGGGCTCACCAAAATGAATAGGATGAAATAGTGTTCACCCTAAAATATATGTAAGGGGGAAATATGAGATCCACTTCTAAATCCAAATTCCCAAAGGAGAGATCCAAATTGATCAACCAAAAGGTTAATGCACAATTGAATCAATCTATGGAGAATATGAAAGAGGAAGAAAACCTTATATTTCCCAATAATGGAATTGTGCTTGAACTCTTAAATAATTGAAATACAAATACTAACCTCAAAATAGGGAAAATCTAGAAAGTGCCAATTTTTTATGTCTGTGTGTAGTTTCGGGCAATTCTGTAACCTGTTTCAGACTGGAAATGCTGAGTCGAAGAAAACCCTTAAAACTTTTATCTTTCTGACAGCAGGTAGTCTTTGACCCTAATAAAAGGTCAAAGGCTTCATTCATATTCTAAAGGTTGACTTTGACTTTGTTCACAGATCTCAGAAGTTCATCGAAAAGGGTATCCAAATCCAAACTTAGATCTGAAGTTCCGCACTTGTACCTAGAAGAAAAAGAGGGTTTTGTTTGCTTGTATGGGGGGATTTCGTTGGTCAAACCCTAATTTAGGAATTAACCTTGAAATTGAATTTAAATTTTAATGTGCATAAACAAAGTAAATGAAACAATTCACCTTGCTTATGTTGAAGTCCTTGTAGAGGATTCGAATCCTCAAATCCATAAGTAGGAATGCTTCAATGGATGTTGAATGAATGTAGGATGTCTCAAATCAATGGAATTTTATCTTCAACACCAATCTTGAATAGATCTTTGCATATGAGGAGGCTTGGATGAATGTAGAAGGATGGATCTTCAAGGGGGCTCCAAAGAGATTGAATCCTTCAATGGCTAACAATGGATCTCCTTGATGAATGAATGCTTGAACACTTCAATGCTTGAAGGCTTGCTTGAATGCTTGAATTCACTTTCTTTCACTTGAGAGCTTGCTCATGAAATTACTTTATTGTGGATGAAAACTTGATTGAGAGATTTCCTCACAAAACTTGGTGGAGAAAATGAGAGAGGAAGGTTTCCTTTTATAGTGAACTAGGGCACAAACCTCTAGAGAGGGATAAAATTGGGGAATTAAATCCCAATTAACCTTAACCCCTAGAAATGGACCCATATTAAATGCAATTTAAGGATTTACCATCCTGAAACCCAAAATGGCCAACCTGGAGGTAGGAAAAAGAATCTTTCCGAAACCCGATACCCAAAAATTAGAAAAACTTGAAATTTGAAATGTGGGTCAAGGATGAGGTCGATTCTACCCTTGGTAAAAGTTGAGGTTGACCCTAACCTAGGTCAGAGTTGAGGTTGACTTTGACCTTCAGGTCAAAAACCTTAGGATCTCAGCCCATAATGCCAAGAAATGCAGACATGAAGTGGAAAACAGGTGCAGAGTGAAGCAGAACGAGGGGAAAAGCCAAATACATGCAAAGACTTGATCAAGGTTCTTAACATGATCCCATACCACTTAATCAAAGGGCTAAACACCCTTATCATGGAAGTGCTTCCATTTTAAGATGATACAGGTCCCAATCTTGATCATTTTTATCTTAAAGAGATTCTTGCATTCTTTTCATTCTAGAGTAATCTTTCTATTTTGAGTTCTCAAGTTCATATTTTCTTAGCTCATAGCTCTCTTGCATTGTTATCTTAGTTCATTTTCTAGTGTAACATTGCATTGTTATCTAGTTTGCTTTCATGCTAACATTGTTAATCTTGCATTCTAGTTTCATCATAACTTTGCATTTTCATTTAGATCAATCTTGAAGTGGTGAAAGTAAATATTGCATCACCTCCACATTTGAAATCTTCCATTTTGGAGTAGTCAAGTCACTAATCCTTCATGCCAATCTGATGAGTATTTTGAAAAGGATTAAACTAGCTACAACTAGGAAACAATAAGCCACTTTTGGGGGTTTAGTTTATTCATTTGATGTGAACTCTTGTAGCTAAATTTTTGAGTTAATGGTTTATTGAATGTTGGTTGCATTCTATTTGAATACCAATATTCAACCACACATTTTTTGCACCCACCATGTAGACTGAATCAATTTTTGGTTCCATTTCTTGTAGGTTCTTTTTTATTCATTTTCTGAAACTATGACAAATATTGCACCTAACATTCCATATTATCATAAGACATCCTTTTTCGTTGCATGCAATGTCAAGTTTTATCATACGATAACATGGAATAATGTGATTCATCACATGCACTTTTGAGTTTCATCACATGACATAATAACTCTGGCTTTTATCGCATGACTCTTTGAGTTTCATCATACGATAATATGGTGCTAACTATGTTTTATCTCACCAAAAATTGAGAGCATTTTTTAGGGTCTAGTTGCTTGAAATTTTGGATTTTCATTCTTGATTTGGCTTCATCTTGGCCTTAACATTCAATTTGGTAAGAAATAACTAGTTTTCGCTAGGTATTTGAGAGAAAATTAATTTGTCAAAGTCACCTAGATTACCTTATTTTGAGACTCTTAATGCTTTGTGATTGTAGGATGCTTGTCAAAGTCATATCTTGGGACTAGTAAAGTCATTTGTTTTGTAGGTTACCTTAGAGATTCAAGAAAATATTGTGTCTTCCTTAATTTGGTCTTTCTACTCATATAGCTTAACTAGGAAGGCTTCTTTTCTTGTGATTATTTGGGTAGTAGGAGAGTATGCTCTTCACATCCTAGAGGTTGAATCATAAATTTTGAACTAATTGGATTTTCACTTGTGATTCTTGGGTAAATGAACTTGTTCTTGATGTGCTTGGGTTAAGCTATGGAGTAGGAGAGCATGCTCTTTTCTCTTGTGGAAAATTAGAAATCTAGACCTTTGTTAGCTTATGTACTTTATTTTCTCATTTACGTTTAGAAGGCCTATCATTGAGGTAAACATATCACAAGAATGATCTAAGTGGGATAGAGAAAAGTGAGCTCATCCAACCAAGTATAAAATTTATTCCTTTTTGGAAAAAAACCACAAGGACGTAGGTATTAACTATGTTGGGTCATTCATTTGGTTGGAAGAACACACATGAGAGTAATGTGTAGGGCTGAGAGGTCTCAATATTTATAGCAAGACTACCTTACTTGAAGCATTTTTAGGTCTATAGGCCTCAATTCTACTAAGAGGAACTAAAAGGAATAGTTGCGAACATATTCCTTTACCAAACACTCTTAGTTAGAAGCTACCTGACTTACCTCCTAAAGTATCTTAATATTTTTGCAAGGATTGGTCCAAGTGAACTTACCCATATCACCTCAAGACTAATCACCATATATATTCCCTTAGATGGTTTAAAGCATGAATATGAAATTTGGAGAACCATTGCAATCAGATCATTGAGTCTCTTCTTTTGATCCATAATGTGCATAGTCTTTGGAAAATCCAACATCACTTTGTGTGAGGCGAACGAATATAAAGTTGTGGGAAAAGATTTGGTTACTAGCCTTTGACCTTAGGTAGTTTCTTCTTGATGTATTTTTGAATGTGTTGAGACCCATGGAAAATATTTTGAAACATACACTTGGCACTTTTGACACATTGCAATACCTCTTAGACCTCAAAAGTACTTGTATCCCTAAAGTTGCTTTGTCCTTTGGTGGATTGTCTGGAGAATTTTGTTTGATCATGCTATTGCCTACCTGAAAAAACTCAGACCTAATTTAGGAACACTCATGATTACCATGGATCTAAAATGAAAATAGTCTAGATTGGTCAAATTCCTCAAAAATGGTGGCAAATTGTCTTTTTCTTTCCTTCTGTCATTTTCTTCAGCATTTTATCATATGATACAAGTGCTTTATCACACCTAGTATTTATCTCTATCATACAACAAGATTTACCCTCACCATATTATCACATGAAAATTGGAGTTTCATCATACCCAATGTTGTAGTTTAACATATGATATTGTACCTGATTGGTCATCAGATCTGGATTAGATCCTCAAAACTTGATATCTTTTACTATCTGAGACCATCATGGATTTTTCTATTATCTTGATTAGTAGTCACACATCCAAAGTTGGTATTCTCAACTGATTGACCCTTTTCTAGTGACTCGGTTCATCTTCACTCTTGTTTTAAGATATTAAAAAATTCTCTAGCTCTTGTCTCAAATATCTTGTCTCAATTGAAGTTGAACCTTGCTCAACTTTGTTGCAAGTACCACTTAGTAGGCATTCAGGCCTCATTCTTGGTACCTTTTACTTAGTTCTCTTAGCTATATCAACTGGGGCACAAGTATCACTCAATAAGCATTTAATCCTCTCTCTATACCTTGCACCTTGTCTCTGTTGCTTTATCTATTACTTATCCCTAAGATAGAGCTATCATTATTTGGATCTTTTGACACTATCTTAGTAAATTTTTTTCTATTAGATTTTTAATCTCATATTCCATGCTAGTCACAACCTGTAGACATTACCAAAAGGCTACCACTAATCTAAAAGGGAAAGCTATTGACAATATCCCAAGACGATCATTTTAAGAGGAATCTTTTCCTCAAGTACCTATCTACCAATAAATCCCTTTTACCTACATTGAGTATCATGAGCAAACAAATATGTCAGCCTATGATTGGAGAAAATGGGAAAAATCATGATTATGATTCTTCTTCGAATGAAGAACCCATAGAAGAGGAAATTCAAAAGTGTCAAGAGGACAAGCATTTTCATAAAGTAATGTAGGCTATCATGAGTCAGGACAAAGATCTATATTTTATGCATCTTGCCTCTATAGGCATAAAGCTTCCTCCTGACTTTGATGTGGATGGATTGTTACAAAAGGAGGTAGAATATCCTATCACAATCCTTAACAAAAAGCTCCAAGGTTTTCAATTTGACATTTCCCAAATGAGAAAGGAAAAGGATAAATCATCGAACAAGTACTCTCTTGAAACTATCTGTCCTTTCCCTTTCACTAAAGGCCTCTATATGTCACCCTTACACTCTAAGGTAGAGATTTATAGGTATGATAAATATGATGGAAATAGAGATCTCTAAGGCCATGTGAGATAATTATATGTGATTATTATGGAGTTCATACATGAGCAACACTACCTCATGAGACTCTTTCCTCAGAGTCTCAATAGACAAGCCATGAGCTAGTTCACCTCGCTTGCTCCTGGTGTTAGGAATTTTGATGAGCTTGTTTAGAAGTTCATCTAGTAGTACTCTTATAACATCTCTCACATTGTAACTATCCTTGATTTGTGCAACACAAAACAACATGTTGGAGAGTCCTTTGTTACATTCCTTCAATGGTGGCAAAGAATGTTTGCTAGATATCCCCATCAAATTTCATAGAATGAAAAGATTGATATAATTGTAAATAATTTGGTCCTTGAAATGAATTATGAATTAAAAATGAAAAATCACACCTCATTTGACAAGTTGTTAGAGACTTCTATTCAAATAGAAGATATCCTTGTTAAAAAAGGAGACATCACCCTACAACATAAATAACATAAGTCTTCTTCTAACAATTAGCATAACAAGGATAAACACAAGTTCTAGAACAAGACAAAGGATGTTATAAATGACAAAATTCTAGGTACAACCTTCACATCTACCTATAGAAAACCCAAAGATTTGACTTTTAACCTCTCCACTGGCATTCAAGCAACAAAAGATAACAAGATCAATCAACTGAGCTCTAAACTAGAAAGTAATAGAGATAGATCATGAATCCCTAGGCCTTAGGGAGATTTCAGTCCCCTTGGAGAGTCACTTAAGAATTCCTTGAAGATTATTTTGACTAAAAAGATCATAACATTTCCTAATAATTTAAAGCCCTAGGATCCTGAGATTAATCCTAAGTGGTGGAATGATAACCACTATTGTGATTACCATCATAATAAAGGCCAAAAAACTAATGAATGCATGAAGCTCAAACATTTGATCTGATGGTGAAAACCACTCTGTGCAAGTGTCAAATCCAAAATAGTAAAAATAAAAGATGTATCCAATGGTGAAAACCTCTTCGAGGTGCCTGTGGATGAGATACTTGATATCCTCCCTGAACATTTTTAGGAATGATCATCAGTTATTATAGAGCCAACAAAACAAATGAACTTGGGTACATCAAAGAATCCACAAATCATACATCTAGCCCAATCCCTATTTGAAGATGAAAAGTAATAATTAATTCAGCTCTTTATAGTAAAGAAGATCAATTTTAGATGGTCCTATTCTAATATGCCCAGATTGGACACAAATCTCATTATGCACCACTTATATATTGCACCAAGCATAAAACTAGGGAAACAAAAGATGAGAAAAATGCATCCTCACATAGCAGTACTTGTTAAAGAAGAGATTGATAAATTAGTCAAGGCTACATTTATAATAGCCATAGACTATACTGAATGGAGCTCCAACATTGTAATTGTCTCAAAAGATGAAAAATCAATATGCATATGAACAAACTTCAGAGATTTGAACAAAGCTTGTCCTAAAGATGATTTCTCACTTGCAAAAATAAACATAATTGTGGACCTTATTGCTAGTTTCTAACTGTATTCTATGATGGATGGATATTTTGGATATAATAAAATATGCACTGCCCTTGAAAACCATAAAAATACAATATTTACTTGCGCTTGGGGTACTTTATGCTAACACGTCATGCCCTTCATCCTGAAAAATGTTAGTGTAACATATTAGTGAGAAATGATGACTATCTTTCATGATATGATGCACAATAACATGGAAGAATATGTGGATGAAACATTGGTTAAATCTTATACTAGAGATATGCACCTCACTGATTTGGATAGGATCTTTGCAAGATTGGAACAATTCAAGTTACAACTCAATCCAAAGAAGTGTGGTTTTGGGGTTGCCTCCAAAAAACTTCTAGGATACATTGTCTTAGCATGAGGAATTGAGTTGGATCCATCTTAAGTGAAATAAATAGTGGACATGAAACCACCATAAAATATCATTCAAATGAGGAAATCACAAGGGAAGCTACAATCATAAGGAGATTCATCTCACAACTAGATGACAGGACACAACCTTCCACTAAGACTCTGCATAAGGGTGTGACATACAAATGGAATGAGGATTGTGAGAATAACTTTCAACAGATCAAAGAGTACTTGACAAATCCTCATGTGCTAATGGATCTTATTTTTGGAAAACCCTCGTTGCTCTACATATCAGCTATGACTTCATTCTTGGGAGCATTACTTTCACAACATGATGATCAAGGATGTGAACGTGCAATCTATTATATAAGCATAAATCTAGTATTGTATGAGATAAACTACATAGTCATTGAGAAGGATTATCTGGTAGTGGTATTTTCTTCCCAAAATTTCATACATTATATGTTGGCTTATTCTACATAGATGATTGTAAAAACTTGATCCTCTCAAGTACTTACTAAGAAAAGCAACACTAACTAGATGATTAGAAAAATAAGTGATGATTCTTAGCAAGTTTGACATAACATACATTGACTAGAAGGAAATAAAAGGAAAAGTACTAGCGGATCAATTATTAGATGCACATTTGCATGATACACAACCTCTTGTAGAGAATTTTCCCAATGAATCCATTTTGCACTTAACACAACATCCCTAGAAATTTTAGTTTGATCACTCTTACACACAACAAGTTACAGGTATTGTTGCACTCTTTATTGGGTTGGCTAATGGACTCAAATTGGCCATTGAATGGGAGATTTAAGAACTTCATGTCTATGGTGAATCTCATCTTGTGATCACCAAGTCAATAGTGAATATCAAACTAAGGATAAAAAAATCTTTCCATAAAAATGTCTGATAGATGATTTAAAGAATCACTTCGTGTTTATCACCTTCCAATAGCTACCGTGTGAAGAGAATAGGATAGAAGATGCTATGGCTACTTTAGCCTGAATGCTACAATTGGAAGATCATCAATTTTTCTATAAATTTCTAGTGGAATAACTCCCTTTCCCTATTTATGACACACCTGAATCCAAATTTTTTTGCACTATCATTACTCTTGACACTTCCCGCTATAGCCAAATCTATGCCTACCTCAAAGACTAAACTATCTTTGGCTCCCTTTCCTGAAAAAAAAATGGAATCTCATTTAGAATGCATCTTATTATCTCATCATCTCTAATGTCTCATCTAGGAGAGGTCTTGATGGTATGCTTGTTAGGTGTTTAGAGTGTGAGGAGTATGAGAGAGTTCTTAGGGAAGTTCATGAGGGTATCTTTGGATCACACTCAAATGATCTTTCCTTGGAAAAGAAGAATCTTAGAGCTTGGGTTACTACTAGCCTACCATGGAAAAGGATGCTATTCAATATGCTAAAACCTATTAGAAATTTCAGCTCCATCAAAACTTGATTCACGCTCTTGTAAGATATTTGTTTCCTTTTATCACTCACCAACCATTTCAACAATGGGATTTTTATCTTATGGGATATATATATCCTTGATCCTCTAACGGACAAAATTACACTATTAAAAATAATGAATACTTCACTAAATGGGTAGAGGTTGTACCTCTTATCAAGGAAACAAGAGAATAGGTGGCTATGTTCATACTCAACTGCATCATCTATAGATACAACATTCCTTCCTTAATCATTATAGATAATGGAGGATAGTTCAAAAATAGTGACATTGATGAGCATTGCACTAAGTTTCACATTATACATCATTCCTCCTCTGTATACTATCCTTTGGGGAATGGACACGCATAAGCTTCAAATAAAAAATCCTTAAGATCTTGCATAGAATAGTTAACAAATATGAGAAGGATTGACACTTATAGATGAATCTAACTTGATGGGCTTATCAAAAAAGCATCAGAACACTTACAGGGGATACACCATTATTTTTGGTCTATGGTTCTGAGGTAGTCTTACCAATTGAAGTTGAAATACCTTCACTCATGGTATCACTACATAGACTTATCACAGATGAAGATTATAAAATCTCTCAAATTCAACAATTGGAATTTATTGATGAACATAGAAAAGAAGCATTTGACCATCTAAGGGTCTATCAAAAGAGAATTTCTAAAGGCTACAACAAAAAAAAGGTCTATCATCGTGAGTTTCAAGAGATAGAGAGAACCCAAAAAATCAATCACACAAAGAACAAAAGGGAAAATTTGAACCTAATTGACTGGGTCCTTTTATGATTTATGCAACATTTAGCTCTAGATCTTATCATCTAGCTACTCCAAAAGGTGATGTTCTCAAATTTCCCATCCACTCTCTCCTTCTAAAAATATTCTATAGGTAGACATTCTGCATCTTGTACAACAACCTATGATCCTAGAAAAAATCCTAAAAATCATATACAGTCTTGGAAAAATTTCTAAAAAGCATATATAAAGTCTTGAAAAAATGATCATCCTAGTGAAAACCTAGAAATAGGTGCCTTGATGTATCCCCCCCCCAAAAAAAGTAAAAAAGGTAAAAAATGTTGGAAAAATAGCCAGTGCTCCCCTCAAGATTCATGTCATGACTTAACTACCTCCTATGTCTTCTATAAGTCTAGTGGTTGTATCAGGCATTAAAAGGTCAATATTTTGGTGCAACAACAATTACTACTTGTAACAAGTGGTATCAAAGCATGGTCATAGGTTCGAATCCCCTCGGGTAACATTGAGGGGCAGATTGTTGGAAAAATGGCTAGTGCTCCCCTCGGGATTCATGACATGGCTTAACCACCTTTTGTATCTTCTATAAGTCTAGTGGTTGTATCAGGCATTAACAGGTTGATCTTTTGGTGTAATGAAAACTACTACTTGTAACAAAAAAAATGAAAAAGAATAAAAACATCAGAAAAAAAGAAAAAGTGCCTTGGTAAAAACCTAGAAATAAACACATTGGTAGAAAAAATAGAATAATTCCAAGTGGTGAAACCATGAAAAATATGCATCACTTGTAATCAATGCTCTATCTATCAACACATGGTTGAGCTCTTGTGCTTTCTGCATTCAATCTTCACTCTCCATCTCCTTTGTGACATCTTGGACTCGAACTGGTCTTAATTTTGTCCTTGGTTCTTATTTTCCTCTTCAGGACAATAATATGCTATCTATCTGAGTTTTTAGTACTTCACCATCTAATTGACCTTTTGAGCTCAACCTAAGTCACTATACTAGTCCTTCCCTATGGAAAATTTTCCACTAACACATTAATCAGTGTTTCTTAACATCCCAATCCTATTGTTTTTCTTAACACTAGCAATCTAGACATCACTTTTTTTTTCAACACATATAGGATATTGCACTTTCCTGTCACACACTTTCACTTTAATACAAGTAAAAAAGTGTTTCTTAACACCCAACATAAAAATGAACCTTAGAAAACTAAAACAACTAAGATATGCTGAACTATTTTCTTGTGTGTTGTTTTTTTATCATTGACCTTTGCATGTTATGTCTTCTAAGGTCTCTTGATGATGTCTACCTGACTAGAAACTCATGATTAGGGACATAACATATTTTATTTTCTTTATTCTTGTGGTGTGTTTTCTATGATCCTAAGTTTCCTAATAAACTAGGTGTCTATGGTTATATCCTCCATCACAATTTGAACACCACACATATCTTGACCCATTTTATTTGGAAGCTTAGGTGAGGTTGAACTATCTCCTTGTCTATTTCTTGAGTGTGATCTGTAAGATGCCACTCATGGTTATCTCAATAGCCTATGCCTTGGCACAAGTGGAATCTTTCTATATCAAATTGGGAACCATGTTTAAGTTATCTCGGGTCTTGTGCCTCAATGCTTACATTTTTTTTTACATCTATTCAATAGGGTTTTATTCATATCTTCATGGTCACTCACACAATAGTGGAGCTTTTATGGACCTTGATGTACCTAAACACTCAAATGATGATAAAATAATTCTACATGATTAGTGACTTGAATCATGGCTTAGGCTACATTTTCATTCTAGGGTTACATTTAGTGGTGTGTTTTTGGATCCCTTGAGCCATCCTTCCTTTCTCCCCATCAAAGAAATCAACTATGACATCTCTCACTGATATTGAATAATACCTACAAGGTCAACATCATCATAAAAGAGGCATGGGATGCTAAGTTTTCATTATCACATATATGGATAAGCTTGAAAAGGAAAAACATGATACAAGAAATACATATCAAAGTGTACATCATATGAAAGAAGAAAACATAAGTACTACACTGTGAAACATCAGTGATAAAAGTATGAAGTCAAAGTATATGAATCAGTATGATAAACATGACATGAGATATATTAACAAAGGACATCATACATGAACACAAACAAAAATAAACACCATGATCAAAGATGAAACACATAAATATCAACAATAACAACAATTATAACTCAGAATATCCATCATATATATGTGATATTTGTCTCGCTCTATTGGATGTAGTGGGGCCTCTACAACTTCCTTTTGCATTTGTTCCTATGTTCCCCTAAGATATTCCATCTCATGTGAAAGAGTCACATTTTCTCCCTCTGCTCCCCTATTCTCCCTCTACTCTCGGTGCCTCAATCACCACATCCTCCTCTGTGATTTTCAGATCCTCTCCCAATGGCCTCCCCTGTCCATCCCTCTTGAGAAGGTGTCCTCTGTCCACCTTCCTCCTCACCAATCTCTCCCCCTCCTCCTCCTACAACTCCTCTACATTCACCTCTATCCCCATCGACCCTAGTGAGTCCCTCTCCCCTCGAGGCCTTTTCTATCTTGTTACCTATTTCCTACTACTACTCACCCCAAGATATCCTCATCCCCTCATTTTTTTTCATCTCCCTAATCCTCTTTTAGCTCCTCCCCTCTAGGTATCATCGACAAGATCCTCCTCATATTGTTGAGGCATTGGATCTATTGGATCTATAAATAATAGGAATGGATGGTCTATCATGTGTTTTCTATAGGTAGGAGTCATACCAATATCAATAATGGTAGGAAGATAATCTTAATCTACACCAACTAGGTTCCTTAGCTCTTGAACAAAAACAACATATATAGGTCATGGCCTCAATCAACCTCCTCACCTGGATAGTGGGTATATGCAAAAAAATCCATCGATGTGTCCTACCACTGACCAAACTAATGCTAGACCCAACTGATACAAAATCACTCTACTAGGGGAGCACACTTGCAAATTTATGATACATGCTAGACTTTTAGCATAAGGATATATCAACATAAGGAATGTTGCAAATTTTTTTTCTCATAAATCATAAGAGCTTACTAGTCGATCAATGGCCTACTACTAAACTATTAGGAATGGGAGCACTGGGAGGGGGGTGAATCAATGTTCACAGTATTTTAAGTTTTTACTTTAATCTTTATGCTAAAGATAAATGCTTAAGTATTGAATTAAACATTCACATAAACATGAAACATGAAATCAACACATGACACCAATATGATTATGGGGAAACCCAAATAGGTAAAACCCCAGTGGGAATTGACACCCACTAATATTCTACACTAGTGTTTTGTGATCCTTGCTAGAAGATCCTTCACCCTATTAGGAGTAACTTTACAATGCTTTAAGTATAGTAGACCTTGTTAAGGGTTGAACCCTGTTAGGAGTCTTTTACAATTTTCCCTATTAGGGGAGAGGACACATTTTCCAAGAGCTCACTACTCAAGTGGTGAAGGCTACAACCTTCCGATCTTAGATACACACTCTATTTGCAGGATGAACTGTCATTGTGACACTACTTGTCAGATCAGTTCCTTTGATGCACTGATGCTTTGACCTCTTGCAAAGATCTAATACATCTTCTAGTGTCTTCGCACACTTCTTTTCTTATCACAACTCCATATCAACTTTCACACTGAATACAATGGGTGCACCTTATATTTATATGCTCATACAAAATACATAATTAGGTCGGCCCTATAACTAATTACAAACAACACTTCCAAATGAATTGGCTTAACCATGCTCACAATTATACATATAAACATGTTGGAAACCTAAATAAAATAGGTGCATAGCCTTTACAACATTACATTATAATCACAAACCAAAATGCTAACTGTCAGCTCCATGCTCTATTCTTTGTTGGCAAATACTGGCTGAGCAACTTCAACTGATTGTAGCTTTCACATCCTTGCACATCTGCTTATGTTCTCATAGACTAAGAAAGAATATAGTCTAACCAACTTAATTTCTAGGGCGCATATCATAATTCATCCATACACATGTGTGCTGATGCTCTAAGTTGCCAGAACTCTGTATAATGTCCAATCTTCAACACTTAACTGAATTCTGATCTTTACATCAAGTGCCCTAACTCCAAACTGCTATATGAATTTGTTACCATAATGACAACACTATATCTAGTCATATAATTCAGTATAGACAACTTTCCAACATAAACATGAATGAATACTCTCAAGAAGAGACCATCCATATATCACAACTGATATACGATCCTCACACTACTTTCGTCAGGTCATCAAATTACCACCTCTAAAATATAATCTTTCCCAAATTGGGTTGATGGATGTATCCTATATATCTTAAAATATAAGGCATACCCACTCCTTGTAACACCTATGTAACTAGATGACCTATGGGGATATTCTCTCAGACCCATATATTAAGAACTATGATCCTAGTGGCCATGCTCCTGCCCCTCCTATACATAATATTGTGGAGCTCTTTGTATATATGGTATAGTAGGTATGCACCCTAGCTGAATGTGCATGGCCTACTTAGCATCTCATATAAAATATGGCTCTAGATGCACTGTAAACCTTGTTGAATGTGGTAAGACACACACAACAAGACTATCGATCAACCCAACTAGTACACATGGAAGTGGGTAATCCTGAGCATACTTCTCGAGCATATGTACTCTCAAGTAATGTGTCTATCCAAAATAGTATCATGAGTAAAAATTCATCCTCAATGCCATGATCCCCTTTGTTGGATCTTGATCGTAAAATACTAACTCCCCAACTATCAGAATATGGAGAATCCTATAGGCATCTTATGGTGTGATGGTGATCTCACTAGTAGGTGGATGGAGGGTATTATGCTCTAAATGGAATCTCTCTACCAAATATTTTGGTAACCCATGATTCACATGAATATCTGGCATCGTTATGAGCTTTCCTAGTTGATGCAAGAGCATCTCGGGTCCTTGGCAATCCCATGTCACCAAAAAAAAGTTTGAGTTTTCCTATTTTTCTTGGTTCCTTCTTGGACCGAGTTGGCTCGGTAGTTTCTTGGTTTCCTTTGTTAACTGAGTTGGTCAGTTAATTCCTTGGTGCTCAGTTATCTTTTCCTAGTGCTTAGTTATCCTTGCTTACCGAGTTGTTTGTTTTAGTTTTATGTTGAGGTTGAATTGTGCACTTAATATTGGTCACAGATTTAATGTTAGTATCTATCATTGGGAAGCATGTGGACCTAGATCTGGTCATTCCTTCCATTAATGGTGGATTTGAAGGTTGACTTGTTTGATAGCCTGTTGTATATATTGTAATCCTTGGTTGTAGTTTTGGAGGAGAGTTTTTAGAGGGAGTTTTAGTGGAAGATAGAAGTTAGAAGGTTGAAGATAGTTTTGAATCATCACATGTTGGAGGATTGTTGTACTCAAATTATAATATCTAGCCCTAATCAGGAAGGCCTTATAGCTCGGCATGTATAAATCTATTTGATGAAATATAAAGGAGTGGATCAACATTCTCTCTCTCTTTTGTTTTTTGTTACTTCTGTGTGTTCTCTTTGTAGGGTAGATCTAGATTAGGGTTTTCCTTTGGCCCCTATCCTCCTTTGCCCCTAAATCAGGTGGTATTAGAGCGAAGGTGAGATATGGATCTAGATTTGCAAATCTAGGTTTGAGGGTTCCTTCTTGGAAAACCCTAGTTAATTTTTTGTGGGGTAACAGATTGTGATCTGGCCTACAATTGTAGAGAGTTTCAAGATGGTTCATGGGAGGCGAGATGTGGTTCTAGGATTGGAAGACATGTTGAGACAACTTGCTGCTAGATTGGAAGCTATTGAGATAGCCTAGCATAGAGGAAGATATCTTGAAGATGTTAGTGATGATGAAAATAATGAAGAAGAAGGTGATGTAGAACCTGCACCGGTGATGGATCAAGGTGAGGAAAGATTATTGAAGGATTTGAAAAATCTGAAGTCTACACCACCTTTCAATCCTCTCGAGTACAATGGAAAGTTGGATTTAGATGAATTGGTGGACTGGATCACAAAGATGAAAAAGTACTTTGAATATGAAAATTTCCCTGAGGAAAAGAAGGTGAAAATTGCAAGCAGAAAGTTGAAGAGTCATGCATCCTTGTGGTGGGAACATCTGTAGTTGGACAAAAAGAGGAAAGGAAAATACAAGATTAAGGTATTAAAGAAGATGGTGAATAAGTTGAAAGGAAAGTTTTTACCTTGTGATTATCAGATTAACCTAGTTAGGCAAATGCAAAGTTTGAGGCAGAAAGATAGCTTGGAAAAAGATTACACTAAGGAATTCTATAGATTAGATATCAGATCTAGACATGATGAAAATGATGTGGAAAGAATTGCTAGGTACCTTAATGGATTAAGATTTTCCATCCAAGAAGAAATAAGTTTGGTTAAGTTGGAAAAAATTGAAGAAGCTTATTAGTTTTCCTTGAAAGATGAGGTGAAATTGAACAAAAAACATGAGCAAAGATAAAGAGGTAGAGATGGTAGATTGTCTAGAGGAAGAGGTAGATCTTATGGTGAAAACAATAGATCTGATCTAGAAAAGACAAATCTAGATAAAGGCAAGACCGAGTGAAAAGGTGAAAGTTCATCTAGAGGAAGAGGCAATAACTACCGAGGTGGTTATAATAGAGGTTCTTTCCTAGGAACTTGTTACAACTGTGGAGAAGGACATAAGTTATTTGAATGTACACATGCAAGTAAGAAGGTCGGTAGTAGTAGAAATAATTTGGTACAAGAAGACTCACCGAATGAATCTAAGAAGGAAAATAACTTGATTGTAAGGAGATAACTTTGGAGTGAAAGTAATAAGGAAGATCCAGTAAGGAAAATTTTGTTTAAGACTAGATGTAGAGTTTCTGATGAAGTTTGGAAGGTAATCATTGATAGTGGAAGCTCAAAAAACTTGGCATTTGAGGACATGGTTACAAATTTGTAGTTAAAAAGGTTGGAACACCTAAAGCCCTATCAAATTTAATGGATCAAGGATGAGCATACACTCTTGGTAAGTGAACGATGTTATGTAAATTTGAAAATTGGAAAGTACTATGATAAGGTGTTATGTGATATCATGCCTACGGATTTTTGTCATATTTTGTTGGGCAGACCTTGGCAATATGATATACATGCTATATATGATAGGAGATTGTATAAATATACTATTTGGGGTTATGGAAGGAGACAAATATTTTTACCTTTGATTGAAGAAACTGTTAGTAGTGTTTGTACATTTGTGAAAGTTTGCTTGATGGAAGGAAGAAAGTTTGTTAAGGATTTGAAAAATAATGATGTATGTTTTGTTGTGATTCCTAACAAACTGAGTAAGAAAACAAAATATAGCATATTGAAAGAGATTGATAAGTTACTCACTGAGTATAGAGAGATCATTTCTTATAATGTACCTAATGGTTTTCCATCGAAGAGAAGCATTGATCATTGTATGGATCTAATCCATAGAGCTAGTTTACTGAATAAGGCACCACATCGGTTGACACCTATCGAGAATCAAGAATTAAACTGACAGATCCAAGAATTATTGCAGATAGGTTTGATCCAAGAAAGGTAGAGTCCTTGTGTAGTACCAGCTCTATTGGCACCTAAGAAGAAGGGAGAATGGTGAATGTGTACATATTCCAGAGAAATCAACAAGATAATAGTGAAATATAGGTTTCCTATACCGAGAATGGATTATATAATGGATAGTTTGATTGGAGAAAAGTATTTTACCAAAATTGATTTGAAAAGTGGATATCATCAGATCAAAATCAAAGAAGGTGATGAGTGCAAGACTTCTTTTAATACAAAAGAAGGTTTTTATGAGTGGTTGGTTATGCCTTTTGGTTTAACTAATGCACCAAGTACATTTATGAGATTGATGAATGAAGTTTTGAAGAAATTCTTAGGTAAATTTGTGATTGTATACCTAGATGATATTTTGATATTCAGTAAGACCAAAGAAGAGCATTTATTGCATGTCAAACAAGTATTACATAGATTGAAAGAAGAAAATTTGCTGATAAATCTGAAAACATGTTTTTTCATGCACAAGGAGATTGTGTATTTGGGATTTGTGATTTTAGCTAATGGTTTGAAAATGGATCTATTGGTGTTTCAAAATGGCTTATGCTCTTAGGCTACCAATATACCTTTAGATAGATTTTAGGAGTGGTTAATTCTAAAAAAATATAGGGATCTTAAGGTAATTGGACCAACTATAGGGACAAGACTGCCCTCTGCACTTTTGGCTCTGCAAAACCAAGGTGGGTGTGCCTAATCTAATGAAAACTATATTCTTTTACAACACCAAGATTGGATTCATATAATAGATGATAGAAAGAAAGTACTAAATGCCAACCAAATATTCATTGAATCTCCATTGCTATGGTCAAACAAAAACCTCTCAACCAAAGATTTAAAACTTAAAATGGTTCTTAATTCAATTTGGTTATTACAACAACCTTGATCAGTGTGTGTTAACAAGAGATTCACTCATTTAGGCTAGTGCCTCATCCATTGGGCAAGATTTATTAGACACAAAATATGCAAAGACTAGACAATATCTGAGATTCATAGCCATAAACACATCTATCACAATTCTTACTACTTATAGAAAATCCTTATGTGTACAATGATGAATTCATATCCTAGCCAAAGAAAGATTTAATCCAATCCTAGATCAGAACTTAGGAATGAAGATACATACATAAACAACTATGCAATGAACTAGAAAGTTCAAAATTCACTTGACTTGACATAAAGGAGAGAAAAGAACCAAATGTTTGTATTAAGTATTATGAATCCTTCTTGTTCATACAATCTGCTTTATATGATCCCTAACTAAGAATAGGGTTCACCAGTCTACTAGTTCAAACACCTCACTCCCAATCCCTTTGAATGATCATGAAAAATCCTTTTATCTCAAGGATTGCAACAAGCATCCGATCATTCACAATAAAATTTTCAAAATTACCTAACCACATTCAAACAGTTAATGCAGACAAGACATTCTCTCAACAAAAGGCCAATGAAATCAAACTAATTATCAATCTAAGCAGAAAATTTGTTCATGCACCAGCCTCAAGGATAAAGGAAATCATTATAAAATACCTGCTAATTCTGGTTGCATCAAAAGTGGCGTGACCTAGTTATCAGTCTCTTCTCGGTAGAAGTTCCCCAGGGCACAAAATTAGCTTGAAATGACCACCATGATCTTCCTCATAAATTTTCACCTACAATTATCAAAAAAGCAATCAAATCTAATCTAACATTATGGTTCTTCGATGTAGTATTTGGAAACCTTGTAGAGAAACCCTAGCAAAAGATTCAGGTCCTGGCAGCAACGGTCAGTTGGGAAAATTTAAAATGTGACCATTGATTAATTTCCTTCCTGGCACATCAGGTGGCTCAGAGTAATCAACACAACAGTATCCAAGCATTGAAAAGTCACCAACCACATCATTAGTCTTTAGGCCAATGAGAGACTAGCACATCAACAACACTCAGCACATGGACCCACAACTTCAAAAAACCTTTTAATCAAATAATTGTCACAATGCTGCGATGAATAAAGACCTCACACTTTTTGTTTGAGGCATCATGACAACCTCACGATCCTTGCAGACTTACTAATCCCTTATCTCTTTAAAATGATGGCCCCACTGACAAACATACCAGTCACCATCTAACTCAACCAATCAGAGATGCCCACATCATAAAATCTAGCAAGTGGATGTGCTCTCATTTTTACTGAGCGTCAGTCCTACTGACAATTTCTACATCATATTCTAGCTTGACCAATGAAAAGTGAGCATCTCAGCATGACCTAGCAGAGGGCCTATGATCTCTATTCACCTTTCCATAAGATGGCTATTGCAATTCCATGAAGATTAACTTTTGAGCATCTTTCCTTAGCAGCATCATGACAACTGCATGATCCTGATCAAACTTTAACCACCTTTTAGCCTTAAGAAATTGGGCCCCACTTGGACAAGTGGCAATTGATCACAACATCATGACTAGGAAAAGATGATGTCAGGGAAGAGATGCGAAGGAGTAGAAAACATCTGGGGTTTTTACACTTCAACAAAGAGGTAATGAAGAAATAGAAAACACTAAGGGTTTTTATACTTAGACAAATTTTTTGAAACCCTTCGATGTGAAAAATAAGTTATTTCCTCAGATCTTAAAACTTGAATATATCCCTGGTCTCTACACTTGAGGAAATGCGATTTGAACTAGATCCTGATGACAACAAGAAATACCTATGGCTAAGGGTGCAAACCATGAAACTTGATAAAAATTCTTCGCAAGTTGAAACAATTTTGTAGGCAGGGTATGACAAATCTAGGGCTTTGTAGGATAAGAATCAAATTTTTTTGACACAACCAATAGTGGCTCTAACTCAGGGGTGTGTATCTCTTGTAGATACAATGAGGACTACAAAATCTCCTAGAGAAGCAGACCATCAAAATTTTGACCAAAAAAAACTCGACTATATAGACAAAAACCCTAAACTACTGCTCATGGAAAAGATACTTCAAGAGAAGTAAAACTTTAGGAATAGTCCATGAACAGGCAATTCCAAAGTACCACCAGTTAAATCCTTCAAGATATAAGAATCTATTCTCCATTTGCTTTCAATAAGATAAGGGCCTAACTAGATTGGGTCAAACTTCCCATGCTTACCTTTATCCTCCAGCCTTGTATTCCACATTAGGACAAGGTCATTAATTTCAAAGCTTCTCTGGGTAGTCCTTCTATCATTAATACTCTTACACTATCTCTGTAATCTTTCATTCCTTTCATGTACATCCCTTCTTACCTCATCCAATTATATCAACTCATCCATTCTCACTCTCATCTCATCATCTAGAAGTCTTCATCATATACCTGGACAAATTGATACATCTATAATAAATTATTCTGGGGCAATCTAGTATTTATCCCATACACCAAATCAAAAGGAGTACATCCTATAGCTTTCTTTATAGTTACCCTGTCATCCCACAATGCCAATTATAACTTTGAGTCCTGGGCCTTCTTATTCTTATCCAACACTCTCTTGAGAATCTTAATCAAATTTTTATTACTGGACTCATCTTGGCCATTTCCCTATGGATGATAAGGGGAAGAAAATGAAATATGTATCCCATACTACTGATAAAACTCATTGAACTCCTGTGATCTAAAACACATTGCATTATCAACCATAATTACTTCTGGACAACCAAACCTAGTAAGATTGTTTTGTATTACAAAATCTATCACAACTTTACTAGTAGCTCTTTTAGTAGGGATAGCTTCAGCCCATTTGGTAAAATAGTCTATTGCTACCAACACATAAGAATGTCCACCGATGGATTTTTTTGGAATCTCACCAATTAAATCTATACCCCACTTTTGAAAAGGAGCCTGAATTATTATAGGTTTAAGTGGTAGATTCCCATTAAGATTCAGTTTTCCAGCAAATCTCTGACATTCATCACATTTTCTTACAAACTAATGAGCATCCTTTAAAATTGTAGGCCACCATAATCTAGATCTAAGAATTTTATGGGTTGTGGTCTTTTCCATGTAATGCCCTCCACAAACACCATGGTGCATTTCTTCTAATAAGGTCTTGGATATCTCCTGATCTAAGCATTTGAGCAACACTCCCTTATTGCTTCTCCACCACAACTTACCATCTACAATAGTGTATCTAGCAGCCTACAACTTAATCATTCAACTTTTATTTTTATCCATATTATGGGGAAGGATCAACTTAGTAACCAATAACATCCTTGTACCAATCACAACAATCCATATCACAAATATATGGCCTTTGTTCTTCTTCCAACATATTTATATGATTGGAAACTAAATTACTTTGGGCCATTAATTTTGCAAGACCTAGGCCTCTTACCAATTTAGTAATTTGGATGTCAATGTTAAATTCTTGGATCCTATTGATCTATCTACATCTCCTCCCTGAAGCTTCTTGTTGCACCAATATATCTTTGACTACAACACTAGGCACATAAGCAACCACCCTAGCTCCCACAAGGTAACATCTAAAAGCCTTAACAACTTTGACCAGGGCATGAGCCTACTTATCATTGATATCATACTTCAATTCAGCTACCTATAAGGACTTTCTAAAAAATGATATGGGTTGCTCGTATCCCTTTGAATTCTTTTGCAATAAAACTGCTGCTATTGTATGAAAAGAGGCAAAAGAAAAAATCCACACAGGCTTACCATAATCAGGTGTCCTTAAGATTGGGGCATCTTTGATGGCCTGTTTGATACTTTTGAAAGACTCATTTGCCTCTTCATTCCACTCAACCTTTTCTCCTTTCTTCAACATTCTGGAGATGGGGATACTAATTTTTGCAAAATTTGTAACAAATCTTTTGAAGAAGTTCACTTGTCTAAAAAAGGACTAAATACTTTTGACATTTTTAGGTGGGGAAAGCCTATCTATAGCCATAACCCTCTCAGGATCAATTCTCACTCCATATTTAGACACAATATGTCCCAAGAGTTTACCTTCCACAACATCGAAAGCACACTTTTTTGGATTCAGAGAAACCCCATACTCCAAAGCTCTAACAAAGATCTTCTCAAGATGTTCACACTACTGACTTTCCTTAGCTGAATATTCTATGAGATCATCTTCATATACAACCAAAAATTTGTTGATAAAGTCTGCAAAGGCTACATCCATGGCTCTCTAGAAAGTAGCACAAGCATTTGTTAGACCAAAGGGCATTCTAGCATAAACATATGTCCCCCATGGGGTGGTGAATGTAGTCTTAAATTTCTCTGACTCCTTGACCATAACCTGATTATATCTAGAGAAACCATCCATCATGGACATCAACTCTGATCTAGTGACTCTTTACAACATATTCTCCATGTTGGGCAAACCATAATTTTCCTTCAAAGAATTGACATTCAGGTTCCTAAAATCAACACATAATCTAATGTCACCATTCTTATTTCTGACTAGAACCAAATTTGACACCCAAGTAGAATGTCTGATAGGCTTAATTATCCCTACATCCACCATCCTTTTAAGTTCATCTTGCATTTTTGGTGCCAGGTTTGGATTCACAGGCCTCAGTTCTGTCTAAATGGTTTGGCACCTTCTTTCAGTGGTATCTCATGTTGGAACAAATCTTCTCTGTAAGCTTTCAAATCATCATAATGTATATAGTCAAATGTAGACCTCTAATCCAACTACACACACAAATGGTCATTACTCACATGATCAAATTATGAGAGAGAGTATAAATTACTGAATCCAAAATCTGTGGTGAAGCGACCTTTTGCCTCCTATGTAGATGAGGTGTTTAATTACTCTTAGAATGAGAGCCAACAACCATAAGACCAGTTCTACAATGGAGGATTTGAAAGCATGAAGATTGAACAAAAGGAAATTAAGCTAAGATGAATATGCAATTAAAACTGAGAAATGAAGATGTAATTATACTAAAAGTTTGAAAGAGATATGAAGTGAAAATTATTCTAAAGAACTTGAAATAGAAATTAGATTAAGCTATGAGAAAATAAGCAAAATAAATATAATGAATTCAATATCAAACTAAATGAAAATTACACTAATATGCAATAAAAGCTTTGAATTAATGAAATTGAGACAAAAAATGCTATAGTTCAATTACTCTCAAAATTTCTCTCTTTGAATGAAGAACTGAGGTTCATTAAATAGACAAGCTCGAGAAGAGAATGAAGGGGTTCTTGGTTTGAAACTCCTGACTCTTCATTCCCATTTGAGACAAAAAGACATGAATTACTTAATTAAAAGAATGGAAATTGCCACACAGGCTGACCTTTTGAATAATGGGAATTATTAATTCAAAAAAAAGTGTCCATTTGAATAACAAGTAATTATTAATTCCTTTTTATGTATATTAGCCAAATGGGGTGGGTTTAATTTAATTCCAAGCACTCAAGACTTTAGAATTAAATTAATTTATCATAGGGGTAATTTAGCTAATAAAAGTCGAAGACTTAAGGAATTAATTTTAGTATTTGATTAATGTAATTTAGGGTTTTTGCAGTTGACATCAAGTCAAATTAAGTCAAGTAGGAGAGAGAAAATTGCCTAGGAAACTAGGACTTTGGAGATGTAAAATTGACAAAAATGCACCAAAATTGATTAAATTTATTAGGTGCCAATTTTGGGGTATTACATTTGCCCCTCTTTGAATTGATGTGCAAATAGCGCATTGATTCAAAGAATAGTCTAAAGTGACAGATGACAAGAAATTTGGAAGTCTAGGTTAGGTTGCCAAGACATCGAATAGATGAAAGCATGATTTTATGAAGTCCAAGTTAGATTGCAAAGACAACGGTCTTGAGAGAACTGAAATTAGGGTTAGATTGCCACAATGCCCAGAATGAGATTCAGATGAAAACTTAGGACTATCTCCAGAATTGGGGTTAGATTGCCCCAATACGAAGCTCAGCCCTCCGAGACCTAGGTTAGATTGCCCAGATAATGGTCTAAGAGAGATTTCGAGAGCCATGTCTAGAATGGAGCTTGACTCCCAGGAATTAGGGTTAGATTGCCCCGATACCTAAAAGATTTTGAGAACCATCTCTAGAACGAAGCTTGATTCCTGAGGATCCAAGTTAGATTGCTCAGATACCTAAAAGATAGATGACTAGATAGCAAGATGTGAGGCACGAGATGCCCCTAGCAATGAGAATTGATGATTTAGATTAGACTGATTCAAGAATTGATTCGACAAGATTCAAATGATGTAATCATCCTGCCCCCTCGGGAGCGAAATTGAAAGATGACATATCAGAAGGACGATTGACAACAAGAGGTTGTAGAGTAGAAGTAATTATATTTGAGAAGCTATAGAAGAAAATCAGAGCAAAATAGAGGTCTTGTTGACCAAGTTTGACCATAGTTGACCATGGTTGACCAAATTTGACAAGAGTTGACTTTGATGAAAAGAGAAAAGATCTCAAGAACATGATGCAAAGATAAGGGTCTGGTAGGAAGATGATGCCAGAAGGCTAACTGCACAAGTGTCTGATCCCAAAGGGGTCCCAGAATTTAAAATGCTATTTCAAGCTATCTAGAGAGGTCAGATTTTGATTTCAATCCCAAAAAATGGATTCAGAGCAGTTGATTTAGCCAAGGGTGCAATTTTCATGCAAAACTGAGCACTTTTGAAAATTAGGTCAAAAGCTATATAGGGCTCAGAGGGGTCATTTTCAATTCATTATTCACCTTTGTCTTCTTGTGATTTTGAGCCTTGAGAGAGAAATGGAGGGTCTTCCACTGTATACACATCGATCTAAGTGCTCCCGATGACACGCCCGACCAACGGAGTTTGACGCACCTATAAGTAGTCAATAAATCTCTTTGTATTTCAATTTGTATCACTTTCTAGGTCAATTTAGGGTAGATTTAGCAACTTTTAGGTCATGTTCTACCAATCTCACACAAGGAAGTAGTTTCCTCACGCCGACCTAGATCTCCCTTCATGCAAGGAAGTAGTTTCCTCACATGAGTTAGGTCTTCTTCACGCGGGCTTTGTCTGGAAGCTCATGTGAGCTAAAAGCTAGTCCTACATGAGATTTCTCCTATTCACGCAAGGTTAAGTCCTATCTTGCATGAGAAAATAGTTTCCTCACATGAAAAGCTACTGCAGAGTTTGAATGCTTTTGTCAAAATTTATCAAATTTGCGTAAAATCAGCCAAGTAGAGCATTGCAAAGTCATGTCTAGGATAGATTCCTTGTTGCATTTGCTATTGTTGTGTTGAAAACTATCATGTTGAGATACTGATCCAATGTCATTGCTTGCTTTGCAGGTTGACTTCCTCAATGTTGCCTTCAGGACATACCATCCTGTTATCACTACATTAGTGTAGAGACTGATAAATGCAAAGAGTACTCACATTGAGGGACTCACCTAGGATACTTTCTTGATCTACCTGACATTTAGGTAAATCATTGTCATCTTGGTGCACTTGTAGAGCATTTCCATTTAGAGACAAACACTTTCCAATTTTCAATGGGGGAGATGACTGTGACTCCTAAGGACATATATAGGATTCTGCGGATACCCATCCATGGTGCTCGAGTAGAGTATGACACACAACCATGAAAGAGTATAGTAGCCTTGAGGACTATCTTCAGGGATGATCTAGTGATGGACCAGCTGATGTGCAGATATGGCAGTGCTCACTTGTTAGCCATTTTACTTGCTATGTTCTTGAGCTACTACCTTTTTCCAGATCGAGGTCAGCATGGTCTAGAGTGTGGATGGGGGATGATGCTACAAAGGATGCTGGCCAGACCATCAGTTAGATTCAGATGGGGTGAGTGCATGCTTGCATAGATGTACCATGAGCTCCATGAGATCACATATCAGGGCATGAGGATGATGGTAGAAGGTGTTTTCATCTTGCAGATCTGGGCCTGGGAGCATCTCCCTATTTGTAGGCCTATATATCACAATACACAATAGGCTCTTGAGTCTTATATTTATAGGTACATAGGCCCGATGACTTAGCCTCTACTAGGTAAGATAGAGTTGTGGAGAGGATAGCTAGATGACATGGAAGCTATAGTCTAGAGACCTTGGGTGGCTACTGAGCCCTAGGATGATGCTTGGAGAGAGCTTTCACATATGTTTGTTTCACATCAACTGATTGGGTGGAGTGTCACTATTATTGATAGATTCCTTGAACCAGTTTGGTAGGTAGTAGGACATATCACATGAGTAATGCCCCTATGCCTACTTCACCGATGAGGAGAAGAAGGGGTGGCACATGAGACTGGATCCAAGGCAGTGTGTGATAGAGGCACGCATTCTAGCTGCATGATGGGACTATATGGTGGATGTCACCAATGCAGGGGTGACACCTACATACAGGGACTAGTTGATTACACATCCACATCTAAGATTCATAGATCCTATTGGTAGGGGAGTATAGTAGTAGCTTGTGAAATAGTAGTAGGTATTAGATCAATAGCCACCAGCTCAATAGCCACCAGTTCAGCAACCTACATAGCAGCAGATTGCATAGTAGGGACATCACCAGAGTGTTGAGACCTCGAGCAGGATAGACTAGCATCCTTGCTAGGACCATGGGCTCAAATGCAAGAGCTGGGAGTAGTGGGGCCTAGTAGAGGTCAACCAGGTAGCAGATAGGTGATACATCACAACAGGCACCACCAGATGATGATATTGATATGCCTAATATTTTGATAGAGTAGGTACACCATAGTTGTAGGAGGCTCTCAGGAAGAGTCATGAGAGGGTGAGATAGGTCTAGTAGGAGCGGGATGAATATCACACTCAAGTCATCAGGGAGGAGACCTAGGTAGCTGATAGGGAGACTGAGATCAGGTAGCTACGGGAGGAGCTAGCATGATCAAGGATTGAGATGAGATACGAGGCTTCCCAGGTAGCTTATTACTATGTAGCTTATTGCAAAGTCATTCTAGATCTATTGGAGCAGGTACCACCATTTGTTGATTATGTTGGAGCTCTATAGGAACTACCACCAGCACCACCATAGGCACCACCATAGGCACCACCATAGCAGGCACCATAGGCACCCCTACAACAGGCACCTCCATAGTGGGCACTACAGGCACCCCCATAGCAGGCACCTCCATAGTGGCCGATGTTGCTTCCACATAGACCACTACCACCACCTCCTTTGGGTGGCATTGGGTAGAGCTAGCACATTTTGATATACTTGTACATTGTAGCCCATTTTTGATAGTGTGCTTGAGTAGCACCTTCTCTTTTGTACATGACATTGTTTGAGATATATATGAGATTGACAATTTTGATATCATTGTACTTGTTAACATATTGCTTTGATATTGATGTTTATGAGATGTTTCTATATGCTTAGATGTATGGATATAAATGTATGAAATGCACATGTTTCCTTTTATGAATATGAATATGCACATGGTTATTTTTATGATGATGCAATGTGAAATGCAGTGATAGATGGATAGAATGTATGCATATGTGTATTGTATGATTTGAGTTATGCTTATAGTGGATGCACATGTATATGTAGATGCAAATGAATTTATGAATGAAAATGGAAATGAAATGAAAATGCAATGGATATGTAATGTATATGGTACTAATAATCTCATGCAGGATTGTCGCAATATATGACAGGGACTAATAAAAAAGATTACATTTCAAAGATCGAGAGCGAGGACTGGACACTTGTGTAGCCAAGATGAAACTAGGACAAAAGATGAGAACCTTCAATGAATAGAAAGAAATCAAAAGAGTAACAAGATATCATCTCAAATGCAAGCCTAGAATGAAAATGCAAACCCTAGGACTTGGTTGTTGGACTCACCGTATTTATCATCATTGAGTTCATTTAAGCATGAGACGATCACAAGATGCCATATAATCCTCACTAACTTTGTAATTATGAGAATATGAATATGACATAAGTCTTAGATTTTTTAGAATGAGGTGTAAGCATTAAGGCACAAGAAGCCAGATTGACCTGAACACCTATTCCTTTTGATTTAGCAAGTTAACATAAGAATCAAAGCACAATTGCTAGAATGACTTGAATGTTGCTTGCGAACAAACACACTAGACTCATGAGAGTTCCTTCTTTTTCCAAAGAGTGCTCGTAGTGACCCTTACATTCACTTAGAAAGATGAGCATTAGCAATTTTACTTGTAGCAGAAAGAAGTCACTCAAAACAGACAAGGAGAAGAACCAACCTCACCAAAGCATCCATATAAGAGGAGTCAAGGTACGCATGGCCATCCAATATGAGATGAAGGCTCTTATAGATGGACACCCCTCTTATATGAATTCATTGGATCATTGGAACTAAACCAAAAAATAGAAAGCCAAGAAAGATCATGCCCCCAATCTTCATGTTTCTCAATCAAGAAAGACATCTTAGATTCTCTCGAGGGGAAATGATAAAGCAAACAAACAAACAAGCAAAGGAAAAGCTCATCATGCTTCAAAGGAACACAAAATTAGTTTTCAATGTCAGTTTACATTTGTGTTTAAGCAGATTGAATTCAAATCGAAAGCACACAACATTTGAAGTCTTGATGGGATAGCGACAGTAGGCAGACGCAGTGAGAACCACTAGTGACCATCACGAGAGATGAAGTCTCAAAAAGATATTAGAGCATAGACCAAGTATTAGTAGATGAACACAATGAGAACCACTGGTGACCAATACAAGGAAGATTCTCGAAAGAGAGAATAAAGCATGAGCGAAACAACAGTAGGTGGATGCAGTGAGAACCATTGGTGACTGATGTAAGGAAGAGATCTTGAAAGAGAGGGGTTTGAATGAGAGCTAAGTATTAGTAGGCAAGCATAGTGAGAACCACTAGTGATCGATACATGAGAGATCCTCAAAAAGAGAAATCTCAAAAGTAGCTAGGCATCAACAGGCAAACGCAGCGAGAATCGTTAGTGAGTGATGCACAAACAAAACTTTTGAAAGCCATAGGACAATGCCCCTAGACCAGGGAGGTGCCCCCAAGTGTGAACCAGTTCCAATCCATCAAGAGTCAAGGAAAATCTTGAAGACAACTAAAGGCCAAGGTATGAGCTAGCAAACTAAAGCAGGAAGCGAACTAAAAGCAAGAAACAAACTAAAGCAGGAAAGCTTGAAAGAAAACTAAGGTAGGAAAGCAAAGAGACTAAAATGGGAAACCAAGAGCCAAGGGATGCTGAGATGAGATGTAGCTTTAGGAAACAAGAGGCACCTGTTTACTAGGTTTTCACCATCTTGGCAGAGATTCTATTTTTGCTACCATGACGCCTATTTACCAGGTTTTCATCAATGGTACATTTTCTTCTTTTTCAATTTTTTTGTACTTTTCTCTTTTTTTGATTTTTTTTGTATTTTTGAATATTTCATTTTTTTGTATTTTTGATCTTATGACTTTTTTTGTATTTTTTAATTTGTATTTTTTATTATTATTATCAAGGCACCTGTTTACCAATTTTCACCAAGATAATAGATACATTAAAGCACCTGTTTACAAGGTTTTCACTAAGATGATCATTTTTTTCAGGACATTTTGCAATTTTAAGGATTTTTTGCAATATATCATTTTTTTGGGGATTTTTCAAGACCAATAAGTATGTACATGATCACACAGATAATGCCTTAGCTATAGAATTTCTTCAAGTGAAGAGTGTTGATGGGCTCTTTGAGCTGTTCTCCTTTAGTGGTGGAGAGCCAATAAGTGCTAGACCCAAATGTTGTAGTAATGACATACAAACCAAGCTAGTTTGGTTCAAATTTTCCTTTCTGGACTCACTACTACTGATTCTTGGGGTTCTCCCTTAGGAAAAGATCACCCACTTGGAATTCTCTTTATCTAAATTTCTTATTATAGGCTTTAGACATCCTCTTTTGGTATGCTCTTAGATGATAGAACACCACCTTTCGACGTTCATCAAGTAACTCAAGCTCTTGAAGCTGGGATATTCTATTTTCTTCATCAGTGATGAGGCCCCTCAGAGAGATTCACAATGTCAAAATCTTGACCTCAATAGGTAACACTGCATCTACTCCATAAACCAAGGCAAAGGGAGTGGCCCCTATTGGTGTTTAGATACTTGTTCTATAGGCCCACAAAGCTAGATTAATCTGGAGATGCCAATCTCTACTAGATTTATGAACTATTCAGTGCAAGATTTCCAAAATTGTCTTGTTAGAAGCCTTTGCTTGTCCATTACCCTAAGGATAATAGATAGATGACCAATGCTGAATACTTTTGAATTTGGTGCATAAATTTGTCAAGTCCTTATTTTTGAATTGTCCCCCATTGTCAGTGATAATAGATGAGGGTATACCATATCTGCAAATGATATAGTTTAGTATGAACATAGCAATAGTCTCACTGTTAGCTACAGCTAGAGGCACTGCCTGAACCCACTTGGTAAAGTAATCAGTAGCTATGATGATAAACTTGTGCCCTCTTGAAGAAGGATGTATTTGATAGACCAAGTTGAAGGCCCATTGTTGATACGGTTAGAAACTAATGAGAGGACTAAGCTCATTAGCAGGAGCATGAATTAGATACCCATGAAATTGGCATTGTTTGCAAGTCTTGGCATATTGAACAAATTCTTTTTCCATATCTAGCCAATAATAACCAGCTCTAATAAGTTTCTGAGCTAACATCAGACTACTAGAATGAGACCCACATATACCTTCACGTACCTCAGCTAGCACATGTTTGGACTCATCGTGTTATAAACACCTAAGGAGGGTACCGTCTAGACCCTGTCTATACAAGTCATTTTCTATGAGGACATAATGTGAAATAGTACGGATTAGGTGACACTTTTCATTCTAGGTATAAGTGTCTAGAATGATCTAGTCATGAAGGTAGGAAAAGGTATGGTGGTGGTGAGATGAATCATGCCCAATGACTGAATAGATCATCCTAGATTTAGGAATATCATAGGCAGGGTAGTGTAATGACTCCACTAGGAATTCATGTCTAGAGTCATTTTCTGACATTTGTAACATTGAAGCAAGAGTGGCCATAGCATCAGCTACTTTATTGTCTACCATTCAAATCTACTGGAAAGAAATGTGTGCAAAGTATTGTTTGAGATTATCCACCATTCTTTTGTAAGGTATTAGCTTGTCATCTTTAGTTTGGTAGACATTATTGACTTGGTTGATGATTAACTGAGAGTCTCCAAAGACCTTGAGCTCAACCACACACCATTCAAGGGCTATCTTCATTCCATTAAGGAGAGCTTCATATTCAACTATTTTGTTTGTAAAGGGAAACAACATTTTATATGTTTTTGGCAATGAGTATCTTTGAGGTGTAACAAACAGAATGCCTGCACCAGATCCTCACTGAGTGAATGACCCATCAAAGAACATGCTCCAAGATTGATGTGTGAGAAGCATGATAGATTCATCTAGGAATTCAATACTCAAAGGATGGTGATCTTTCAAAGGAGCTTCCACCAATTGATTAGCAATTTCTTGTCCCTTAATAGCTTTTCTTTCCACATACTCAATGTCAAATTCACTAAGTATCATCACCCATTTCGCTAATCTACTTGTGAGGGAAGCCTTGCTCAATAAGTACTTCATTGGATCAATTTTTGTAATAAGCTTTGTGGTGTGAGCTAACATATAATGCTACAACTTCTAAGAAGTAAATACCACTACTAAACAAGCCTTCTCAATGACATAATAATTCATTTCATAGGAAACCAATGTTCTGCTGATATAGTATATGGCTCTCCTTGTTATTCTGATCTTCTTGAGCTAGGAGAGCACCCAAAGATGTGTTTTTTGCTAAGATGTATGGTATAAGTGACTTCTCATGAATAAGAGGCATCAGTATAGGTGGATTAGCAATATACTTCTTTATTTGAGTAAGTCCCTTGTCACATTCCTCATTCCATTCATAGGTCACATTCTTATGAAAAGTTTTAGTAAATGGTTGTGACTTGTCGGCCAACTATGAAATGAAGCACTGGATAGATTGTAGCCTTCCCTATAATCTTCTCATTTGATTGATATTATTGGGTGGAGGCATGTCCATAATAGCTTGCACCTCTTTAGGATCAACTTCTATGCCTTTAGCTAAAATGATATAGCCCAAGAGTTTCCCAGAAGTAACACTAAATGCACATTTCTTTGGATTAAGTCTGAGACTAAATTGTTCCATGTGATCAGGGATGGGACCCAAATCTATGAGATGAGTCCTTTGCTACATGATTTTGGGTAAAGTATCATCCACATAATCCTCCATTGTTTTATGCATCATATCATGGAAAATAGTAGTAATAGCTCTCTGATATGTTGCTCCAGCATTCTTAAGCCTAAAAGGCATGACATTCCAGCAAAAGGTTCCCTAGGCACATGTGAAAGTAGTCTTTTCTTGATCTTCTAGTGCAATTTTTATTTGATTATAGCTAGAAAAGTCATCCATCAAGGAATACATCTCATATCCTCTTGTCATATCTACTATCATATCAATATTAGGCAGTGGGAAGTCATCTTTTGGACATACCTTATTTAGATCTCTCAAATCTATACACACACGAATGGATTTATCATGTTAAGTGACTAGAACAATGTTTGAAATCCATTGTGCATAATCAATAGTTCTTATGAAACCAGCCTTATGAAGCTTTTCTAGCTCTGCTTTGACCAAAAGTGCTACGTGTGGATACATCTTTTGCAACTTTTGTTTAAGAGGTTTGATACTTGGTGTAATGGACAAATGGTGCATGATTAGATTGGGGTCTAATCCAGGCATGTTAGAGTAGGTCCATGCAAAGTTTATTTTCTTGCTCTAAAAGAAGTTAGTGAATTATTCTTTTTCTTCAGTAGACAATGATTGTGCTAGATGAATAATCTGTGGAGCCACCTCTATACCCAAATTTACTGGCTGTGTCAGCTCAATCAATACTAATGACCTCTCTTGAAAGTGGCTCAGAAGAATATCAAGTATCTCATCCTTAGGCACCTCAAAGAGGTTTTCACCCTTGGATACGTCTTTTATTTTTACTATTTTTGGCTTTGATACTGCCACAATGTGGTTTTCACGATCAGAGCATCTATTTTTTCTTCTTTTAATTTTTTGACTAAGATACTTGATATCTGCCTCTGTCATGTTGACACTACTTTCACTGGTGGAGGAAATCATAGGTTCAATAGCATGGAGGTAACAAGCTAGATCATAATCATTCTAGAATGTTAGGACTTCATTGGATTTAGAAGGGGAGTTCTAGTTTATTAGATCGGGACAATGGAGTGAAAGGGAAGTAGTGACTGGTTCAACTACGTTCAGGGTATAACCCTCAAAATGCTAATGAGCAAGTCAAGACCTAGAGTGATCTCATCCAAAGGAGTGTTTGAATCCCTATAAGATCTTATGTTAGAAGTAGAGGACAAGTTAACATTAGTGGCATCTAATTCATGTGGCCTAGTGCTAGACCCTTCACCTACTTTGAGGAGTCTTTCATACATGTGAACAGTATCTATGTCTACATCATAAGTAGCATCAAACAAAGAGTCAAACTCATATTCATGTGAGTTAGTACTTGATGTGGGAATTTCATTAGCAACATCATCATACTCATCTTCATTCCTTGTAGCATTAATGACTTTCTGAATTTGTTCTTGTTTAAGATACTTTTGAAAATGTGGTGGTCTATATCATTCACCTTGAAAATTAGGATCATCATTTAGTGTTTCTTTCCATTCCTCATATGTGAATTGATACACTAAAGAAGTTTTATTAGAATCATTATTAGTATCAGTATCTATCTCTACCATATGGACCAGTATGATAGACTCATAAAGTTCTACAAAGAGTGCCGCAAGATCTGGAGGAATAGGATATGGGAATGTATCTTCAATCAAGTTTGGCCTCTGGATTCACTTCTAGAGTGGCATCTTCAATTTCTTGTTTAGGTTCAGGTTCATGCTTTGGAGCTGACACAAATTTCTTGGTCCCCAAATGAAAGGGAGCCTTTTTAAAGCCGAAGCCACTAGTATCTTTTGTGCGGCAACCCGTAGCTTCAATGGGTTTTAGCAAGCCATTATCATTCTTTCCTATAGGACCACTCCCCTTATAACTGAAGTGCTTCATGATCTTGAAGGCCTCACTATATGGTTCTTTCTCTAAATCTAGAGGTGGAGTAGTTATTTCATCTATTTCTTTTCCCTTATAGATCCAAGCTTTGATAGCTCTCTCTTCATCCTCATCTTCTAAAGGTGTAGAGGCCCTTACAAAGGTGTCATCATAAACTATTTGAGGAGGAGCATTAGAAAGTTTGTTATTCTCAGAAAGTCTCCCATAAGAGCATGGATATAGAGGTAGGGCAGCCAGTGATAGCATAGGTTCAATTTGGTATTCTCCCATGCCTGTATCCTTAAGTATCAAAGTTTTTTCCATTTCCTTTATGTTAGCATCATAAAACTCAATGGATTCTCTATTTGTCGAAACAAAGATATCTGCAGATTATGCAAGAGTGTTGTAAGAGAAATTGGTATTAGTAGGTATAGTGACTTCTACCCCATGAAATGGAAACTTAATGCATTAATTGTACATGGATGGAACAACCTACATTTCATAAATCCAAGGTCTACCCAATAAGATATTGTAGGCAAGAGGAATATCAAGCACTTGGAAAGTAACATCTCTTTCAATAGGACCTACATAGATAGGTAGCACAACTAAGCCTTGGGACTTGCGTTATTCCTCATCATAAGCTTTGAAGGTAATCTTTTTGCAAAGATATATGCAATTCTCATCATAACCTAGTTGAGTGAGTAGTTTAGCGGAACATATATTAAGACCAGCACCATTGTCTATGAGCACTCAACAGACACATTTAGGACCTATCATGACCTCTATATGCAAGGAAGCATTATGTGGGTGACTCAAAGAGTGATCATCTTCTTTAGACAAGGATAGATAGTGAGGCAAAGTCAGATGACCCACCATAGATTGGAACCAATTGAGATTGAGATCCTTGGGAACATTTGCCTCAGCAAGGACCTTAGCCTCTTGTATAATGATTATCTTGAAGTTTGCTAATTATCCATTGTGGTCTTTTCAATAGCCTTAGCCACTTGTATACTGGAAGTAAGATTAAAAATAGGCTTTGAAGGCTTCATAGTAATATTATCCACCACTCCATTTACTACATCTCTGTTCTTATTGACAGTCTTTCCTTTATCCTTGTTTGTGGAGAATCCTTGTTTATTGTCCTTATTCAAAGTTAATTCTCCTTTCTTGATCATAAAGGCCTCTATTTGCACTGCTTGTTTGATCATACTATCAAAAGTTAGAGTACCTTGCAATTGCACTTGGTATCTAAAGTCTGGGACAAGATTGTCTAAGAAAATGTCGAGTCTCTCAGACTCTAGTAGCTTGTGAGGACACTTCGTACATAATTGTCTCCACCTTTAGAGAAATGTTAGGAAAGATTCTCCTTGTTTCTATTTTAAATTGCAAAGATCTTGGATGTTGACCAGATGCTGAATATTATGTGACTAGTGCTGGAGAAAAAGATTAGCCATTTCATCAAAAGTCTTAATACCAGTAGGCAATCTAGAGAACCATTCCATAGTTGGTCCGCCCAAATTATGAGGAAACAAGCACATAAGATATGTTTAATTGTGCATGAATTCCATAGAAAATGCACCAAAATCCCTTAAGTGATCTTGGGGATCAGTTTCACCCAAGTATTTGTCATATTTAGGGAGTTCTACACCTTTGGGAAAAGGTGGCATATGAAGACTTCTGTCAAAAGGGAAAGGAAAAATGCTTTCCATTGTAAATTGTTGAGCGGGTTTGTCTTTATTCTTCACAAGTTGACTAATCTAATCTTGCATTTCTCAGACCATCTTTTTCAACTTTGCGGTCTTAGTTTCTTCTTCCTTAGCTACAAGTGTTTCAACTTGATAGTCTCGGGGCAACTTGGCCCCTTGTTTAGCTAACTCAAGGAAGTACTTTTCTTTCTCCTCTAGGAGAAGGATCTCCATCATTTTAATGAGACCCTTATTAGCTTTGGCAGTGTCTATATCCTATTGAGTTATCACCTCATTTTCATTCCCAAGAATCTCATAAATACTCAGAATCTAATCTTGTTGTTGATCATCTTGGTTTTGATTGAACGGAGGAGGGTGATAGAAGTACGTAGGTTGTCGATCACCTTGAGTTTTGATTTGAGATTAATCATCATTGTGGGACTAATTTTGATGATGTTGAGATTGACCATGAGGCTGCTCATTCCAAGGTTGAGCATGGCATGGGTCATTAGAGGATTGACCATGATATTGATTGTTTTGAGATTGATCAAAGGTTTACTGTGCTTGCCCAGTTGGAGATCAAATGGATCTCCCATCTTGTTGTAGGCTTGTGCAGTACATGAAGACTCAATGAAATGATATGTCCAGTGTTGAAAGGGTGTGGCCATGGTAACCTTTGGTGAATGAACAAGATCAAAAGATTTAACAAATTTAGGTGAGAAGATATCGTCAATAGTATCACTAGGTTCAATGATAGAACTATCCTCAGCAGGATCGACAGGTACGATAATAGGATTATTCCAAGGAAGAGGTCTTCCAAAGTTGTGAAAAAATGAGTTGTCTTGGAAGAATGAGTTGTCTTGCTATTGAAATGAGAAACCAGGTTGCACTTCAAACAATGGATTAAAACAGACTATCTTTCAAAGTATTTAATGAGGAAATCAAGGATATCTCACAAAGTTCTGATTTCACAATAGATTTAGGATGATCTATTTCTTGATTAGGAGGTTCGCTTCTATCTTGATCTGTATTCTAAATGGGATAAGTCTTTCCACTTCTATTCATGACAGTCATAGATGAAGATGAAATGAGAGAAGACTTGGGATAATGCTAGACTTTGTCTCTAAGAACAACACAAAGGAGATAAAGTCTAGAATAATCAAAATGTGAGATGGACCTGGTATGAATCATCAAAAGAGGTAGCTAGAACAACTGAGATAAGACTATCACAAAAGGAGATACAAAAGGCACAAAGAGATAAGGTAAACCAATGAGAGATGACACGAGTCAAAGCAAAGATTGATCTATTCCTAACTTGAGACAACCAGTTTTTGATAGTGAATGATAGGAAAGTAGAAAAATAGACCTCAGACAAAAAGCAGATCAGATAAAAAGTCAAATAGTCAATGGAAAATACTTCACTATTTTTGAAAATTGGGCTACAATCTCGCACGAGAGAGTACTAGGCTAGATGAGAGAACACAAACCTTCACACGAGAGAACAAAATCTCACATGAGAAAGTGCTTTGAAGAGTGAAACTTCACATGGGGAAAGTCCAAAATCTGACAATCTGACATAGTTTTCGAGGTTAAAGTTGAATTTTGAGGTATAGCCTAAATTGATGTCTGATAGAAAATCCAATTTCCTGACAGATTTGAAGAACAGTTTAATCAACAATCTCATTTTGAGATTTCAAGCATTTGTTTAAAGAAACAAAGGTTTAAATCAAGCAGTTGTGATATAAGAAATAGTTTTTAATAGACCTATCAAAGACAACACAACTTAATAGCATCAGGGGAGTCTTTGTTTGATAATGATTGGACAATGTTTAAGACTCAATAAAAAACACATAGCTTAGTCCTAAAAAAAAATGGTGAGAAGAAAAAACCTTTTCCCCATTTCTTATGCGCATACACCTCACACAACCGTGTCACCCCCTAGAGGGCACCCATGTTTTTGGTGTTTCCAAGGACTCAATAGTACATGTTCAAAGGTCACCCTTGTAGCAGGGGCTAGTGTCACAACCACCTTTAAGTATCTAGGTGTATTCCTATGATGGGAATCTATGGGAGAGATTCTTCCCCCTCCCTACGCAAAGATTATGACTCCTTTCGAAGGTGAACCGAGTAGGCCACTAGCTAAAGAAAGTTTTTAATAGGCTTCCATTCACACTAACCTTTAGTGCCCCTAATAAAGGGTTGAGGCCTCACAGCCACACCAACACCTGAAAGTCATACACCCTTGCAAGTAGGGCTAGGAGTGGCACCACTCAGCATAACAGATAGAGCCTTCTCAAGATGATAGTCAAAGTCTTGAGAAAGAAGATAACATGGTTTTGGAGTCTTTAGACTCAACACAATGTTCTTTATTAGAGTGAGGCAGAATCACTGGTGAAAGGTGTGTACTCACTTGGGTCGTTCCCAGAGGTTCAACTTCTAGTAGGCCCTCTAAAGGTGACACAACTTGGCTTAGATCTGAGGGTTTGATTTTCTATTTCTCTCAAAGAGAGAAGAGCATACTTCTCTACCTCATCACTTCATCCAAACACATCAAGCAGATTCATCACTGAGTTATCTTCACTCCATCACATCTACAAGCTTTTGGGTTTTTGTTTCTCTCAAAGAGAGAAGAGCATAATCCCCTGGCTAGTAGAAGCATAAAGATTCACTACCTTTCTCCGCTTCCCCAAGAATTTGTCATATTAGTAAGATTATTAGGATTTTGGGTTCATTCATGGTCATCACCTCCATGTAATGAAGAGCCAAATTCCCTACTCACTATCAAAATCCTTAATAAATTTTAATAGAGCCCTATTTAGACTATGTGAATGAAAGCAAGAAACAAACACAAAATTTTAGCAAGTCTTCGACTATCGTCCTACAATTAGACCATTAGCATGTTTTATGTTCTTGGTCAAACATCCTGTAGAAACTGTTATGTTGTGAAAATAACAGAGAAATAGTAAACAACAGTAAATAGGAAACTGTTAGAAATCTGGAACAGGAAAGATAGAAACTAAAAATTTTAAAACACTATATCCAAATGTCACATGAGGAAGTACTCCATAGTGCGCAAGAAAGTACAGGGTGCCAAGTGAGGATGTATCAATTTGTGTGAGAGAGTGCTATAGGGAGTGAAACTTCACGTGATATGCTCTAGATTCTCATGTGAGAATTTGTACATAGACAGTATGGATGCACGACAGAGCTTAAATTTCCTATTAGAAAAAATTGAGAATGAGGCCAAAAATTGATCTTTTTGCCCCACAGTGGGTGCCAAAATGTATATAGTCGAATGTAGACCTCTAATCCAACTACACACACAACATGGTCATTACTCACATGATCAAATTATGAGAGAGAGTATGAATTACTCAATCCAAAATTCATGGTGAAGTGACATGTTGCCTCCTATGTAGACAGGGTGCTTAATTACTCTCAGAATGAGAGCCAACAACCATAAGATCGGTTCTACAATGGAGGATTTGAAAGCATGAAGATTGAACAAAATGAAATTAAGCTAAGATGAATATGCAATTAAAATTAAGAAATGAAGATGCAATTATACTAAGAGTTTGAAAGAGATGTGAAGTGCAAATTATTCTAAAGAACTTGAAATAGAAATTAGATTAAGCTATGAGAAAATAAGCAAACTAAATATAATGATTGCAATATCAAACTAAATGAAAATTACACTAATATGCAATAAAAGCTTTGAATTAATGAAATTGAGACAAAAAAATGCTATAGTTCAATTACTCTCAAAATTGCTCTCTTTGAATGAAGAAATGAGGTTCATTAAATAGACAAGCCTGGGAAGAGAATGAAGTGGTTCTTGATTTGAAACTCGTGACTCTTCATTCCCATTTGAGATAAAAAGACATGAATTACTTAATTAAAAGAATGGAAATTGCCACACAGGGTGACCTTTCAAATAATGGGAATTATTAATTCAAAAAAAAAAGTGTCCTTTCGAATAACAAGTAATTATTAATTCCTTTTTATGTATATTAGCCAAATGGGGTGGGTTTAATTTAATTCCAAGCACTTAGGACTTTAGAATTAAATTAATTTATCATATGGGTAATTTAGCTAATAAAAGTCAAAGACTTTAGGAATTAATTTTAATATTTGATTAATGCAATTTACAATTTTTTCAATTGACATCAAGTCGAATTAAGTCAGGTAGGAGAGAGAAAATTGCCTAGGAAACTAGGACTTTGGAGATGTAATATTGATGAAAATGCACCAAAATTGATTAAATTTATTAGTTGCCAATTTTGGGGTATTACACATAAGACCATGCAAAAAAATGTCTAAATTTTTTGAGAAGATTAATTAATGTCTTTCTGACCTTTGGAGACAATCTCCTGTCAATATAAACATTCTTGGGTACTAGACTTGTTTCTAGATTTATTTCCTCTAACTCATTTATCTTGTCAACAACTTTGGCAGAGAAAACCCCATCTTTATTATCAAATTACCTCTCAAGAGAAACCAATCCCTTAGGAACCCTACTTGACTTTAACTGCAAGACCTTCTATCCAAAAATAGTATCTTTTCCATCACTGGTGTCAACATAAGTACTGAAGTTCATTTCCTGATCACCAAAATGAGACTCACATTGCAAGAACCTCAATATGTCCTCATCATCAAAAAATACTTGCCAATTTTCAACATTATCTGGGATAGAAGGCCTAGCCTAAACCTCAATTTTGGATATCCCTGTAAAAGTGATATCCTCTGGCCTTAATGCTATATTTTCCAATAAATCAGCCATCCTATTTTGACTTCTATCCATCCAATCAATACCAAATGCATTAAAACTTTCAATTTCATCCCAAACTGCATTTCGGTATTGTTTTAGCCTTTGATTCTTTAATGCATATTTTGACCTAATCTAAGAGATTACTAACTTAGAATCACCAATCACCCTAAGACATTTAATTTCATGTCTTGATGCTAATCTCAAACCAATTAACAGGGCTTCATATTCAACAACATTGTTTGTGCAAGAAAACATGAGAGTAAAAGAAAACTTAAAAGTTTTACCACTTGGAGATATTAATAGCACTCCTACTCCATCACCTTCCTTTGAACTTTCTCCATCAAAATATAAAGTCCATAGGTCATTTTCTTCTACCAGTTAGAAGAACAATCTTGACCTCCTCTTGTATTTCCTTTCCCTAAACTTGGAAAGAGCCAATATCAGTGTCCACAAAACAATTCATGTTGTCTTCTTCATTTTCCTCAATCATATGAGGAGTTCTAGTCTCCCTTGAAACCTTTACATTTTTTTCCCTCAATATCAAAAGTAGAAAAAGATAGGTCACATTGGATACTTCCTCCCATAGAGGCACTCCATCTTATGGATAACAACATCCCATATTGAGGAGGGATGTCAACCACTAGAACACTCATAGTCAACTATTTATCTAGATATGCTACTAACCTATAAGGTAAAGCCTTAATGGTACCAATGACTAGCACCTCTCTTGAGTCCATATCCTGACACCTTCCATGAGGTGTAGTCCCATTGATTTCATAATTTTTGTAGGCATGACAATATTTGATGCCCTAGAATCAATCATACAATTTTTCAACAATTTGCCATTAATTATCAAAGACAAGAAGAAAGGATCAACTATTCCTAATGCAACATTAACAACATTTACATCTAAATAGATTTGTGGGATCTTAGAGACAATCTCTTCATTTTTACTATTAGGTGTGTCTTCCAAAGAAACCACATGTTTGTCACTTTTATTTACCCCTTGGGCTCTTGTGGAAGTGGCACCATTCACCCAATCCAAAGATTTCATCTTATGTTCTTCTATCCTTGTCATCTCCAAAAGTGGAACCTTGAAAGTGATCTATGAAAGCAACCTGGTCATATCAATAGGAACATACTTCTGATCATCCATGTCCTTCCTCATAGTAGAGACATCCTTACCTTCCACTTGGATAGTCAAGTGAGATATTTGATATTTGTGTTGAGGGTCTTTCCCTTTTGGGGTGGGGGAACAACTACCTCTGATGTCCTTGCTTTACCCTTTTGCATCACAACAATCCCAACTTTCTTTTTTATTTTTACTTGACTGACAACAGAAACACCTTTTCCTTTTCCCTTAGATTGTTGTGTGCCCTTCTCTCATTTCTTGATAAACATGCTACCTAGTTTACCATTTGCATTTCCAATTGTCCTATTTCTTAGGTTATAATTACTCCTAGCTTGAATGACCATGTCTACAATGGTTTGGGTAATTTCCTCATCAAAAGGTCACCTTAGAGAGATAGGCTCCTCACACTTCACTACACCACATCCAACTTCATCAAATTCTTCATCCTCTTCATTAGAAAAAGCTTACCGATGAAACACCTCCTTTCTAGCTTGAGAACCAACAACATCTTGATTTTCAATCTCATCAATAGAGTCAATTTCATTCCATGTGAAGAAGTAATTACACAACCATTTTCATCATATTGTTCACCTTGTTCCTGGTCTTTAGATATATTCAAGGTAATAGCACAGTATTCAAGACTATGTGGGGACTGACAAGCAGCACACCATAGGACATCATCACTCATGTTAACTGAATTTTGTTGCAAATGATCAAGAGTCCTTTCATTAGGCTTATCCCTCTTAACTAGAATAATGGGTTTGTCATCCTTCCACTGAGTATTGTATGGGTAATTTTGCATTCTTGGTTGCCTGCTAAAGTTGTTAAAAGATGACTTGTCATTAGATGTAACCCTATTGCTTCTATCTTCACTGAGCTTTAGATCCTTTAAAACATTTAGAATCTATTTTAGACTATCCTCCTCTTTGGGTTTTAAGTTTGTAGATCTTCCTGGCTCCCTCCTATTTTGCATTTGAGGCTTCCCATCCTCTCTCCTTCCCAACTTTCTTTATATTCTTCTATTGCTTTCTACATTAATAGCTAACTTGTAAGCCTCTCCAAGATTTATAGGATTATTATCCCTCAAAAGGTATCCCATCTTTGCATCAAAAGTATTTAAGTATGTCACAAGGCACATCTATCATCTAATCTGATAACTTGCAGGAGCCTGTGTATAGCCTTTTGGAATCTTATATTGAATTCAAGAACATCCTCATTCCAATTTTTCTTTATATTATTAAATTCATTCAATATGAAGCCCTCATTTGTTTTGTCACCATAATGTTCTTTAAAGCAATTTCTAAACTCATTCCAAGATCCTATACTAGCATGGGGCAAACCCCTAAACCAATCCCTATTACCCTCGATTAGAGATTGTACAAATAGATTCATTATTACATCATTAGGCTCAATATTATAATCATCTATTACATCAATAAAATTCTTTAGATGTTCCTCACATGTGATGACATTATTGCTAGCAAATTTAGGGAGCTTTATTCTAATTTCATCAAGAATTACATTAAGATAACCAAGAATACCAAAGAATATAATTTTTTTGTACCTTTCATGAATAGGTCCTCCTTGAGGTGGGTCAGCTCCCTGAGATGTCGATGCCCCTATGTTCGAGATAGAAAAAACTTTAGCAGTACCTAGTGGTGGGATATTTGTTGTTTGATTTGCAAGGTTCCCATGATTTCCACCTTGTTCCAATGAAGAAGCAACAACATTTGAAGGTCTTGAAGCCTACCTAAGAAACTCAATCTTTCTCCTCATTTTTGTAGTAGTTGCCTCCAATTCCGCTTTCTCAAGTTCTTTAGCCCATATTTCTTTATCTTTTCTGGCCTCCTCAAGATCAACATCTAATCTCAACTTCTTATCTAAAGGATCCTTATCATTAACATGTTCATTAATTGTAACTCCAACAACTCTTTGTTTACCCTTGTCTCTAAGTCTAATTATTTCACACACTTCCTGGATAATAGGTTGTTGCGTTGTTCTTTCAGGCTCTAGGACATAATTTATTGCCTCCAGATCTAGTAACTACCTCTTTAATTGTTCAACCCTTATCATGGCATGTCTTACATTATCTTCTTTTTCTTTTTCTTTTTGTTGTCTAATAGAAATTTTTTCTTGGATCTTTCTCTCGAACTTGTAGACCTCTTCAAAAATTTCTTTTGATTCTAGGAGAGTAGTCTCAAATTTAGCATCTCCCACTTGAACCTCATCCTCATACTGGTTCAACCCCAAATCAACAGCCTCTTCATATTCTGATACATTTCCTTCTTGACTAGGCTAGATTTGATTTTCTTGTCTTGTATCCTCTTTCTGTTTCCAAGTATTATACACATTCTTATTTTTTCTTTCCTTCCTTGTCTGACTAGGTCCATAAGTACTTGAAAGCCCTTCTTCCAATATGTCTATAGGATGTTCCTTCCTCCAACACCTAGTACCTCTGTAACTCATTTTGTAAATACTTTTTTTGATCAGCATTGCTGCAGAGATTATTTGAGTCACCACCCAAGTATATTGGGAACTTTAGAACACTATTTCCTCACTAACAAATAACACAATGATTCTGACAAGCCAAAGGACATGAATAATCATGTGTTAGCAATGATGACCTACTGGTTATTATAGACTCATGTAACATTTCCCCAGCTTAGTCACCATCTTGTTGGTTTTTCAAAATGGCTTAGGCTCTTAGGCTACCACTATACCTCCACACAGATTTTAGGAGTGGTTAATTCCAAAAAAATATAGGGATCTTAAGGTAATTGGACCAACTATAGGGACAACACTGCCCTCTACACTTCTTGCTCTGCAAAACCAAGGTGGGTGTACCTAATCCAATGAAAACTATATTATTTTACAACACTAAGACTGGATTCATATAATGGATGATAGAAATAAAGTACTAAATGCCAACCAAAAATTCATTGACTCTCCATTTCTACAGACAAACAAAAACCTCTCAACCAAAGATTTAAAACTTAAAATGGTTCTTAATTCAATTTGGTGATTGCAACAACCTTGATTAGTGTGTGTTAACAAGAGATTCACTCATTTAGGCTAGCACCTCATCCATTGGGCAACATTTCTTAGACACAAAAGATGTAAAGACTAGACAATATCTGAGATTCATAGCCATAAACACATCTATCACAATTCTTACTACTTATAGAAAATCCTTATGTGTACAAGGATGAATTCATATCCCATCCAAAGCAAGATTTAATCCAATCCTAGATCAAAAATTAGGAATGAAGATACATACATAAACAACTATGCAATGAACTAGAAAGTTCAAAATTCACTTGACCTGACACAAAGGAGAGAAAAGAAATAGATGTTTTTATTAAGTATAATGAATCCTTCTTGTGCATACAATCTGATTGAAGAATCAAGCTTGCAAATTACAGCTTAGACCTACAACTTTTTATCTTTCATTAACAAGCATTAAAGCAAAAACTATTACAATCCTAGCTGATAATAGGGTTCACTAGTCTACTAGTTAGAATACCTCAGTCCCAATCCCTCTGAATGATCATGAAAAATCCTTTTATCTCAAGGATTGCAACAAGCACCCGATCATTCAAGACAAAATTTTCAAAATTACCTAACCACATTCAAATAATTAATGCAAACAAGACATGCTCTCAGCACAAGGCTAATGAAATCAAACTAATCATCAATATGAGCAAAAAATTTACCCATGCACTAGCCTCAAGAAAAAAGGAAATCATCATAAAACACTTTCTAATTTCGACTGCATCAAAAGTGGTGTGACCCAGTTATCAATCTCTTCTCGGTAGAAGTTCCCAAGGCACAAAATTAGCTTGAAATGGCCACCATGATCTTCCTCATAAATTTTCACCTGCAATTGTCCAGAAATCAATCAAATCTAATCTGACATTATGTCTCTTTAGTGCACTATTTTAACACCTTGCAGAGAAACCCTAGTAAAAGATTCAGGTCTTGGCAGCAATGGTTAGTTAGGAAAATCTAAAATATAGTCGTCGATTAATTTCCTTCTTGGCACATTGGGCAGCTCACAATAAACAACACAATAATCATGCAAGCATTGAAAAGTCACCGACCACATCATCAGTCTCTCAGCCAATGAGAGATGAGCACATCAGAAACACTCGGTAGATGGACCCATAGCTTAAAAAAACCTTTTAATCAGATGGTTGTTGCAATGTCGTGATGAATAAAGACCTCACACTTTCTGTTTGAGGCATCAGAACAACCACATGATCCTTGTAGACTTATCATTCCCTTATCTCTTTTAAAATGGCAGCCCCACTAACAAACATCCTAGTCAATATCCAACTCAACCAATCAGAGACACCCACATCACAAAATCTGGCAAGTGAATCCGCTCTCATTTTTACTGAGCGTCAGTCCTACTGATAGTTTCTACATCATATTCCATCTTGACCAATGAAAAACAAGCATCTCAGCATGACCTGATAGTGGGCCCACGGTCTCTATTCACCTTTCCATTGGATAGCTATCGCAAAGCAATGAAGATTAACTTTCGAGCATCTTTCCTTAGCAGCATCATGCCAACCGCACGATCCTAATCAAACTTTAACCACCTTTTAGCCTTAAGAAATTAGGCTCCACCAGACAGGTGGCAATCGGTCGCAACATCACGACTAGGAAAATTTGACATCAGGGAAGAGATGCGAAGATGCGAAGTAGTAGAAAACATCTAGGGTTTTTACACTTCAATAAAGAGGTAATTAAGAAATAGAAAACATCAAGGATTTTTATACTTAGACAAATTTTTATAAAACCTTTGACATGAAAAATAAGCTATTTCCTCAGACCTTAAAACTTGAATATCTCCTTGGTCTCTGTACTTGAGGACATACGATTTAAAATAGGGCCTAACAACAACAAGAACTACCTATGGCTAAGGGTGCAAACCATGAAACTTGATAAAACTTCTTCACATGTTGAATCAATTTTGTAGGTAGGATATGACAAATCTAGGGCTTTGCAGGATAAGAATCAAAATTTGGTGACGCAACGAATAGGATCTTGAAAAGGTTGAAGCTATTTTGAGTTGGCCTACACCTGAGAATGCTAGTGAAGTAAGATCATTTCATGGTTTAGAAATTTTTTATCAAAAGTTCATTAGGAATTTCAATTCAATTTGTCATGCTATGACTGAGACTATGAGAGGAGATAAAAGAGAATTCAAGTGGACACATGGAGCTAATAAATTTTTTGATACTCTAAAGTAGAACATTGCTAAATTACCTATGTTAGCATTGCCTAATTTCAATAAGGTATTTCAAGTGGAATGTGATGCAAGTGGTAGTGTAATAGGAGCTGTGTTGAGTCAAGAAGGTAAACCTATTTCTTTCTTTAGTGAAAAGTTGAATGATGCAAAAAGGAAATATTTTGTGTATGGTCAAGAATTCTATGCTATTGTTCAAGCCCTAAAGAAATGGAGAAATTATTTGATACTGAGTGAATTTGTGTTGTACACCAATCATAAAGCTTTACAGTATTTGGGTAGTCAGAATAAGTTGAATCAAAGACATATGAAATGGGTTGAATATTTTCAAAGTTACACATTTGTGATAAAACATAAGAGTGGAGTCACTAACCGAGTTGTTGATGCATTGAGTAGAAGAAGATCTTTGATGACTGAGATGAAAATTGAAGTTCTTTGTTTTGATGACATGAGAGATTTATATGGATTTGATCTTGATTTTTCTACATCATGGAGAAAGTGCAGAGAACCTATTCAAGATCAATTGAGTACTAAATGGGAAGACTATTTCATTTAGGGAGGTATGTTGTTTAAAGGTATTCAGTTGTGTATACCAAGAGGATCAATGGGAACTAATTTGACAAAGGAGAAACATAACAATGGTTTGGCTAGACATTTTGGTGTTGACAAGACATTGAATTTTCCTAAGGAGAAATACTTTTGGCCATAGTTGTATAACGATGTTCAAAAATTTGTGAAAAGTTGCAGAATTTGTCAATTTGCAAAGGGAGTACGTTAGAATATTGGATTGTATACATCAATTTTTATTCTTGAGAAACCTTGGATTGATATCAGTATGGATTTTGTTCTTTGCTTACCAAAGACATTGAGAGGTAATAATTCTATATTTGTTGTTGTAGATACATTTTTAAAGATGATACATTTTATACCCTATAGAAAGGCATCAGATGCAGTGCATATAGTAGATCTTTTTTTAAGGAAATTATCAGATTGCATGGATTACCGACGAGTATCATCTATGAATGAGATAGTAAATTTTTTGGATACTTTTAGAAGACTCTTTGGAGAAAGTTTGGCACTGAGTTGAGGTATAGTTCTACATTTCACCCTCAAACTGATGGACAAACATAAGTTGTGAATAGAAGCTTGGGTAATATTTTGAGATGTTTAGTTGGAGACACACTGAGTAATTTGGATTCTATGTTGACACAAGAAGAGTTTGCATACAATAATTTAGTGAATAGGAGTACTAGAAAAACACCTTTTGAGATTGTAAATAGAATACAACCAAGAGGTATATCAAATTTGAGGCATATTACTAATGAAGAAAATAGAAGTGATGAAGGAGTAAATTTTGTTGAGTTCACGAAGACATTGCATGAAGATGTGAGACATAAGTTGGAGAAAAGTAATCAAAAATACAAAGACATAGCTGATAGATCAAGAAGACATAAGACTTTTGCAGTTGGTGATGAAGTAATGGTTCATTTGATGAAAGGAAGATTTCCTGTTGGAACATATGGGAATCTGAAAATGAAGAAGTTTGGTCCTTGCAGAATATTAAGGAAATTTGATAGTGGAAATTCTTATGAGATTGAGTTACCCAATGACATGGATATATCGCCTATATTCAACATTTATGATTTATATGAGTACCATGAATTAGATGAAGAAATGACAGTACTAAATGATTATCCTAAGAAATAGATAGAAGATGTTGAGTGGATTTTTGAACAAAGAGTTGGAAAAAGTAAAAGAGGAAAACATTATATGGAATATATGGTAAAGTGGAAGAACATACTGATTGAAGATAGTTTGTGGATTTCAAAATCTGAGTTGAATTTAGCTCAGGTTGTACCTACTGCATGATTCAGAGAATCATTTCAAATATAACCCCATGTGTCTGATGCAGGACCATCTCGAGTCCTTGGAAATCTTGTGTCACAAAAACCAAGTTTGAGTTTTCCTGTGTTGCTCAGTTCCTGCTTTGACTGAGTTGGCTAGGCAGTTTCTCGGTTTCCTTTATTAACCAAGTTAGTCAGTTAATTCCCTCACACTTGGTTATCTTTTCCTAGCATTCTGTTATCCTTTCTTACTGAGTTTTTTATTTTAGTTTTTTTGTTGAGGCCAACTTGTGCACTTAATATTGGTTGTAGATTTAATGTTGGTATCTATCATTGGAAAGTGTATGGATCTAGATTTGGTCAGTCCTTTTGCTAATGGTGGATCTAAAGGCTGACTTGTTCATGAGCCTCTTGTATATATTGTAATCTTTGGTTGTAGTTTTAGAGGGGAGTTTTCAAAGGGATTTTTAGTGGAAGAAAGAAGTTAGAAGGTGGAAGATAGTTCTGAATCCTCGCATATTGGAGGACTGTTGTACTTGAATTGTAATGTCTAGCCCTAATCAAGAAGGCCTTACAACCTAGCATGTATAACTCTATTTGATGAAATATAAAGGAGTGGATTGACATTATCTCTCTCTTTTGTTTTTTGTTGCTTCTGTGTGTTATCTCTACAGGGTAGATCTAGATTAAGGCATGCCTTTGGCCTCTGTCCTTCTTTACCCTTGTATCACTAGCCCACACTGATCAAGAACAATAAGGTCCTCTAGTGATAAATAAAGGACTAATCTAAGTGTCTATGGGTAAGCACAATAGAAGATGAGATTGAGTAACTGAATCTGCAACAAAGAACACAAGGAAATGCATAAGTAATCTATCCAAATTGAGCATCAAGGTATCAAAAATCAAACATTCAACATCTTTACAAGGCCAAAAAGATACTATGAAAGAAAGATTATTTTACACAAAGGACAAAAACTACAAATTTGGCTCATGTGATGAAACAACTGACTCAGATTCATTGTATGATGAAACTCTCTAAATGGAGTGATATGATTTCTTAGTATGATAAAGTTCATGGTATCGTATGATATATAGGTAACCATCATATGATACAACACAAAGAGTCATATGATAAAATTATATTGACCAGTTTATCATACAATACAACCCAAAAGAGTGCGCAATAAAGTATTTTATCACACGATAAACCAGGCTAAAAGCCCTAAAAATATGAAAAACAACTAAAAATAACTAAAGTTCAGAAAATCAAAGGATGAGATTGACTACTTACTAGTGGACCATATGATTGAGGCCACTTGTGGCACCTTTGAAGCTTGAATTGATGATTTAAAACTAGAATCATCATTTTAGGCTCTCTAGAAGTCTCTAAGCTCTCAAAATCAATTGTAGAAAGTGATTTGAAAATGACCCCTCTGAGCCCCTTTTATAGACTTTGAACTAACATTTAAAGTGCTCAAAAAGATATGAAAATTTCACCCCTAGCTAATTTTGACATCTTGCATCCATTTTTAGGATCAAAATCAAAATCTGAGTTTGTTTACCTAGTCAAATTAAAAATTCAAACCTTCTTGGTCAAACATAATTAACCACTGATGCTATCACTTTACGCTTGTTTTTGCCTTCATTTCTAAAACCTACAAGGCCAATCTAATGTAAATTTATTAAATCTAAGTGATTTCAAACAAGTCCTCATCAAACTTCAATCAAAATTGGTCAACCAGACCTCCAAACAACTCTAAACAAGCTCTAATCTATTTTGAATCTAATGACAATTTAGTCTTATTGATTTTATCTCAATTAGTGTGATTTACTCTTCAAATCAGTCAAATATTTCTTTAACCTCTCCGCCTCATTTTAATTTTTATTTTGAGGGTAATGACAATATAGAAAGTCTTCTTGTGTAGTCAGTCTTATCAACAAATCAATTCAAGCTTCATGGCTTGGGGAATCTCAGCTTCATTAGGAATCATATCAAGTTGTGATTCTCTACATTTCTTTGAAAGAGTGATCTTATCACTTCGTATTAGGTCATTTAGACATGCATCTATTTGATCTTTTGGGGCATTCCATGTTCATCAAAACCCATATCAATATGACATCATTACTAGGGCATATCAGGTTCATCAGGACTCATATCAATCTGGTATTATCTTTCAATTAGGTGATTGGATTCCTTAGAATCCTTGTTGAAGAATTTATCTCAAGCTCTTTGATAGATATTCAGTCTCATCACTTTATATCAAGATGGATATTCTAGTTTCTCTCGTCAGCCTTTTCTTAATCAAGTCAGGAGCTAATATCTTTGATCTTCAATCGATTTTAGTTTAATCAAGTTTAGAGTTGGTCCTCCCTATCATAAATAGTCTCATCACTTCACATTAGGCTTTTCTATGATTTAGCTAATATCCATTCTTTGAACCAATGCACTGCTCACACATCGATTCAAAGAGGGAAAAATTTAATTACCTAAAAATTTTCTAGTAGAACCTAAGCCCCTCATTTCAATAGAATCTGCCTCAAGAAAAAATTATAAATCTCAAAGGAATAATTCACTAGACATAATTGTTTGAGATTTTCCAGCTGGTGCTCAGTATATGTTTGTCATTGATGGAAACATATGGTAACTAGCATGTGTGGAAGACTTATGAAGTAAATTTTTAGTATTGCATGGACATGTTATTAGGATGATATCATGGGCATAGAGGTTAACTATTAGTACAAACAGTTATATAGCAACTTGTGTTAGTAGTGTTCCTAATAGAGTAACATGTAGTGTTCTGTGTATGGTTGTCCGTACAGTTATCATGGAGCCTTGAATGTTTGGATATGTGATGAAGACATGTTAGTAATGTTATAATCATGGATGCAAAGTGTGATGATCGGTAGAAGTGAATTTATGCAGTGCTATTCACTAGTAGTAGTTTCCTGTGTTTTTTTAGAAGAGCCAACAAAGATTATATTGGTTATGGAGTTGCGCTTATCATTTTGGTATGCTCCCTTGGATTAGAGCTTGGAGAATAGTTAGTAAGGTTTGGTTAAGAGTGCATGAGGTAATTCAACTTGAGGAGAAAGATCTAGTTGTTTTGGGAGAGCTGACAGTGTTTAGCGTATGTCTACAATTATCTTATTGGACAGGTCCTAGAATGTGTTGCGTGCTTAGTAGAGCCAACTAAATTATTATTGGAGTTTGTTAGGACTTCTCTAATATGATTTTAAGGTGGTTCTAATAGGCTGACTTGATTATATCATTCAGAGGAAAGATATTTATAGACAGTCATTTGTGATTGCTAGAGCATGGTTCAAAGTTGATTGTGAAGAGCAAAGCATAGTGTACGAAGTGTTGAGCCATTAGAATAAGGTCTATGTGACCAAGTAGAGTATTTTTACTATACATTGGAACTAATCCAGACAACAGGTTAAAGTGCAGCTCACCAAGATCCAAATATAGTGTGTATCTATTATTCAGAAGGTTGTAGCCTTCGCCCATTTGAGTAGTGTGCTCTTGGACAGTGTGTCCTCACCCCTAATAGGGTTAATTGTAAAAGAATCCTAATAGGGTCTGACCCTTGACTAGGTCTACTATACTAAATATATTGTAAAGAAACTCCTAACAGGGTTAAGGATCTTCTAACAAGGATCATAATACACTAGTGCAGAATATTAGTGGGTGTCAATTCCCACTAGGTTTTTTATCTATTTGGGTTTCCCCGTAACCAAAGATTGGTGTTGTGTTGAAGTGTTATTTCATTGTGTTTATGCTTTATGTTTAAGTATACTTAATTGGATAAAGAATTGAAACTTGTAGATAACTGATTCACCCCCCCCTCTCAGTTATCTCTTGGGAGTATTCCTAACAATTAGTATCGGAGCCAAGTGCCTCAGAGAGAAAGTTTAATAGCTTGAGGTTGATCAGATGGCATTTTTCAAAAAATAAAGTCCTAAGTTTGATGGAGAGAATTATCTTTATTGGAAGAACAAGATGGTGACTCACTTTCAATGCATTTCTTTTGAAGTTTTTGATGTAACTATCAAAGCAGTCAAGATCCCTACTTTAGAAGACCTTGCAAAGGATGATTTTACTAAAAAGAAAAAGGAATTGTTTCATCAGAATGTAATAGCCAAAGAAGCCCTTATCAATGCTCTCTCTGATAGTGAGTTTTCAGAAATAAAGAAAGTAGATACAACCCACAAAATATGGAAGTACCTAGAAAACATATTTGAAGGAGACAACCAAGCAAAGGATGCACGTAGAAAAACATGGAAGAAAATATACAATGCATTAGAGATGCTACCTGAAGAAAACATCAGAGCTTACAATCAACAGATCAATGAAGTAGTTGTTGGAATCAAGAATAATGGTCAAGAGATCCCAGAGGAAGACATTATGGACAAGTTGATGACTATTGTCACTCCACAATATGAAAACAAGATCAACATCCTTGATGAGACCATGCAACTTACATCAAATTTCAAGAGAGAGACCTTGATCAACAAAATCTCAGCTTTTGAGATTTCAAGATTGAAGACAAAACCTAAAAGTGAGACAACCTTCAAAGCAATAGTTCATGGTAAGAAATCTGCAAACACTTCTGGTAATCTTGATGATGATGATGAAGAGAAAATAGTAGATGATTTCATTGTTGTGATTACCAATAGAGAAAAGAAAGGAAAAGGAAAATATGAAGGTCAATTTCCATTTAAATGATTTTCATGTAATAAGATTGGTCACTTTGCATCCAAGTGTCCTACAAGAGCTAGAAAATTAAAAAATGACTATAAGCCCAAATACTCTAAGGAATGTTACTATGCTGGAGATGCAGTTTCAAATGATGACTCAACTAAAGAAGAAATTGGATTAATTTCCATTATAGAGAAAATGAATAATAAGATAGACCATGAAGATGAGAAAGAGGAACAAGAGCTAGCATTGATTTCACAAGCTGATATTGTATACACCTAAAAATGGTCACCTAGACTATTAGCCCCTTGCTAGCATTTTTGCTAAAATCATCAATTGCTTGCTCTTGATCAAATCTTAGCTCTATCATTTATTCAATTATTTTCGATGGGCTAACCATCTTATCCTAAGTTTTTATTTATTTAAAAGGAATATTTCCTCCCCTTTTAAATAAATAAAAGCCCCCACTTTTCCTCTTATCCTAAGTTGCACAAATAAAACATTATTCTTATTTTATAAAAAGGGAAAAAGCACTTTTTGTCTCATATGGACACAAAAGTCAACTCCTATTTTCTCATTGGAGGATATTTGTGCACAAGGATTGATCCCTCTTCAAGCTCCACTATTGATTAAATCTTTTGCCTCTTAATCCCCATGGTCCATTCCTTCTCATTTCTTATAAAAGGAGAGCTCTCTTCTTCATTCTAGATCCCCAACTTTTTATGCTAATATTATGTTATAGGTTTTCTAGGTACACTTTGGAGCTTTTGAAGATTTGGAGCATTCTTAGCATCTACATCTCATTCTTGCATTCTTAGCTTAGCTTCATATTTATGCTTTCTTAGATTAGCTTCATTTCTATGCTCTAGATTAGCTCACATAGATTAATTAGCTTGGGTTGTAACACTTGCATATTTCCTTTCATAGCTTAGCTTGCATTTCCATTTCTAGCATAGCATTGCATTGCATTTTCATTCTTGATTCTTGAGGATATTGGCATTCTTGCCCTTGTCTTCATTGAATCTCCCATTGCATGGTTTACTAGCAAGGTTATAGGCTAAATAGCTCTAGCTGAGAGCATTCTTAAAAGCCCTTGCACTCCATGCCTAGGGAGCTATGGATCAATTTGTGAGACCTCATTCTTGAGTTTCTTTGCATGTAATGATCCATAGAAGTGTGACACATTTATAGCACACATTTTTGGCGCCCACCGTGGGGCAGAATAGTTTTATTTTGTCCTTCATTTTCTGCATTTTCATGATTTTTTTTCGTTAATTTTGCCCAAACAGGTGAAACACTGCTTGCGGGCATTTTGTTCACACCTGTGATTATTCTATTCACACCGGCAATCATTTTGTTCATGCCTATGAGTATTCTGTTCATGTCGGCAAGCATTTTGTTCATGCCTGTGAGCATTCTGTTCATGCCTACGAATATTCTGTTGTTGCTTGTGCATATTCTACTTGCGCCTTTGCATATTCTGCTTGTGCCTGTGCACATTTCTCTTGTGTGTGTGCAGATTCTGGTGTTGCCTATGTGCATTTTGCTTGCACCTTTACACATTCTGCTTGTGTGTGTGCACATTTTGTTATCGCCTTTGGACATTTTTCTTGCGCATCTGCACATTTTCTTATCACCTGGGCAAGTTCTGTTGTCGCCTCTACAAGATCTATTGTTGCCTATGCATGTTTCACTCATGCTTATGCATGTTTGACTCACACCTATGCAGATTTTGATCATGCCTGAGCATGTTTGATTCATGCCTATGCAGATTTGGCTCACGCCTATGCAGATTTGACTCACGCCTGGGCAGGTTTTAATCACGCCTTTGCAGATTTTGTTCACTGGAAAGGTTTTTCCAAGCCTAATCCAACCATGATGGTTTCATTTTCAGATTTTGTCATTTGATCAATTATTTTTTACAAATTATCTAATTTTTCATGTGCTAACCATTGTTAGATTTTTTGATTTTGCTAACCATTGTGGGTCTAACAAGTTGTGGTTGTAGGTGCACTTACTTGAGATATTTTTCCAAAAGAACGCATGTCAAAGAGGGCTACTAATGATTTTTGTAGGGCTTCCCAAGCATAAAAACAAAAAAAATCTTGCTTGTTTATTTGCTTTCCTTTTAAGTGTGGCAAAAACTAGTTGTTTCATTTATTAGGCACTTAATACCTTGTTGTAGGAATTTTGAGGTGGTAGGAGAGTATGCTCTTCACCCTTGTGGTGAAATAGAAATCTTGACCCATCTTGAGATTTTGAAAGCAAGGGGGTAATTAAATATTTTCTTGGTGTGTTTGGGAGAATTTTTTGAGATAGGGGAGTATGCTCTTCACCCTTGTGGTGAACCAAAAACCTTGAACCTCAATAATTAATCCACTTTTTGTTTAGATTTAGAATCCTTTAGCGGGCTTGCTCTTGAGCAATCAAGAGGAACGAACCAAGTGGGGACAAGCTTTTTGTTGGCTCTTCCAATCCACTATAATCTCAAGGCTATCAAGGACACAAAACCTTGGTAGACATAGTACTTATCTTCGCTTGATGTGAGTAACTTGTGGGATTATGACCATGAGGAAAGCATTAAGCAAGAATGCTTAGGGTACTCTTGAAGCCGTGAGGTCCTAGTCCTTTATGAGGAGAAAGAGGGGTTCTATGAATGGAAGCCCTTACTACGAACCATTAGATAGAGGCCACCTTCTTTTAGCCACTTAGCTTCTTGGTGCAAGGATTGATCCAAGTGGACTTACCCGGATCACCCCAAGACACTCACCATATGTGTTCCTTTGGTTGTGTTTTTGACACTTCCATGACAATGCCAATATCTCTTGTGGGAAACCACTTGGTGTGAGGCAAGGGAGCATCAAGTTGTGGGCCACATTGCTAAGTAATGAGCCTTGTCCTTCTAGGTAGTAATTGCTTGAATTGTCTTCGATTGTGCTATACCAGTGTAAATGTTCTCAACATTCAAACAAATGGTAGCATTCATAAGGTTCTCTATTTTGATATCACAAGTGCTTGTCTTGGCAAGGTTGCTTTTGCCCTTGTTTCAAGTGTTCTATGACATGTTTGATCCCATACTATTTGCAAACCTGTCTTTTATCTGTTGCTACTGCTTGTCAAACTGAGAAATTGCACTGTTCAATCTACAAATTTGGTCCAAGCGCTTCAAAACTGAGTTTTTCACATTCACTGGTCAAGAGTCATATGATATTGAAGTATCCTTGCATACCCTCAACCAAGAATCCTAAGTTATTCTGCTGTCCTATTATTGTTGCAATATGGAGTTGCTAAACTTGCACTTTAACCTATTGTAGAGTGTCTTTTTCTGTTCTTACCTCAAATTAGTTTGTTACCTACATGCTTAGATTTGTTCTAGACTGAAACAAATGAGCTAAAACTATTGGATTTGAGTTTAATGAATGCTACTCTTGATCACTTGTTGCATCACGGTTACCTCTCTAGCTACTTGCTTATTGAGCTTCTTGCTCGCTGCTCAGCTTTAGTCAATTGATTACTGTAAGTGCTTGAGAACTTTTGATGAGCCATCTCTCTATTGTTCTACTTTGACAAGTGATCTTTATTAGCTTTTTCTTATCTCAATATCTGAGGAACTTTGTCTCATTCTATTAGTCAACCAACATCTCTTTTCATGCCGGTTACAACTCGGTCTCAATTTGAGTAGGAGAGTCATCCTCCATTCAATTACACACAGTTACCTTCTCCAACTAGATTCTCATGAGTGCCCATTAGCAACAACAGTTCTAGTTCTGACCAATCTGAGAATTCTAAGGCTACCCCGTGGTACAAAGGAGGTTTCCTCTTTTCTGCATTCAAGACCCCCAAAAACACAGACAATGTCTCACTCACTTTGACTAAACAAGAAAAATTTCAATGCTTGCAAGAACACTTTGAGCATAAGGATAACCAAGCGTGCTTAGACAAAGAACAAAATCAACAAAAGATGGATGCTTCTAGGCGCATGGCTTATAGAGGGACATTTCATGAGCAACCTGAGACTAGTAATCATGAGCATAGATCTCCTTTTATCAATGGCAACAATGGCAACAACACACCACCAAGATCTCCTCCAAGACCTACTTTTGGTATGCCTTCTTCACCTCCTAGACCTCCTCCCTCTCAACATGAGGCAGAGGCTGATGATGAGATTTCTAGTGAGGATCTTATGAGATTTGAACAAGATGTGGTCTCCCAACGAATGATGCATAAGCTTTTAGAGCATAATGGCAATCAATATTTTCAATACATGACTTCTAGAGGATACAAGCTTCCTCCTGGCTATGATGTTAGACAAATTGTCCAACAAAGAGTACCAATTGAATTGGAAGTTCTTCAGGAAGAACTGCGTTGGAAAAATCAATGCCTTACCCAAATGGCATTAGAAAGAGAGCCTCCAAAGGTCTCTTTTGTAGAATCAATTTGTGCTCTTCCTTTTGATAAAAGTCTATACATGGCCCCGTTTCCTAGGGATATTGAGGTTCCCAAATATGACAAGTATGATAGAAATGGTGACCCCCATGACCATGTGCATCACTTTTACACTCTTAGCATGGAATTTCTTCATGAAGACACATTTCTTCTATGACTATTCCCTCGAAGCTTAAGAGGCCAAGCTTTAGAATGGTTTGCAAAATTGACACCACCTCTTAAGACTTTTGATGAGTTGGCTCAATGATTTACCCAACATTATTCTTACAACATCCAACAACCTATCACCATGATAGATCTCGGTAATCTAAGACAACATCAAGGTGAGCCATTTTCAACTTACTTACAATGTTGGAGGTCATTGTATTCTAGATATCCTCGTCCGCTACCTGAAAGAGAAAAGATTGACATTTTCATCAACACACTTGTGCTTGAGCTATTTTATGATCTAAGGAAGCAACTGTTCTCCTCTTTCCATGACATGGTTGAAAGTGCATATCGAATTGAGGATGTAGCTATAAGAAAAGGGGATATTGTTATTAATAAAGATGCTAAAGGCAATGGCAAAGACAAAAACAAACCTTGGAATAAAAACAAGTATGTTGTTAATGATGGGGTTGTTGATGCTCCTAAAGTTAAAGAGCCCACTTTCAATCTCTCCAACGCTATCTATGTAGCAAAACAACAAGAAGCTAGCAATGCTCACAATGCTCCTAAACCTCAATATGCAGATAAGCCTAAGAAGTCATTTCGAAAGTGAGTCTATACCAAGTTGGTAGAACATTTATGATGTGATCCATAAGACTTTGGTTGACAATGGATATCTTATGCTTCCTAATAAACCTGGTAACTGGGATCCAATAAATAAACCAGATTGGTGGAGAGAGGATCATTACTACCATTATCATAGAAACAAGGGAAATTTGACAGATAATTGTTTTAGGCTTAAGGATGATATTCAAGACCTCATTGATAACAACACAATCTCCACTAATGGCTTAACTAAAAATTCTGATCACATAGCTTTCAAAGATCCTCTACCTAAGCATGATAAGGGGGAAGCTCTCAAACACATAAGAAGAATCATGATGCAAAGATCAATTACATGTATCCTTCTAATATGCTTGTGATTAACATGGTAGAGCCTATTGAGAGTGTCCTAATGATGAGGTCTCAAGATAATAATAAAGCCAATCATGGTAAGCCAAAGTTGGTCTTGCAAACACATGGTAGTTCATCTTCCCGAAGTGAGACACTGAATGCTATTACTAGGGGGAAAGCCAAGATTGTCCTTAAAACTACGCAAGATCCCAAGCAAGCTTTTCCTTCCAAACAAGTGGCTCCTTCAGTCACCCCTAGCTATGATCTTGTCCAACATTTGCAAAAAACACCAGCACAGACATCTATCCTTGAGTTGCTTCGATTATCCCCTTCACATAGAGAGATCCTTGATGAGGCTCTACGTACAACATGTGTTCCCAATGACATTGATCTAGATCAATTCCAGGCTATGGTCAACCACATTTCATCTCTGCTATCTCTCTCCTTTTCTACAAAAGATGACATATCTATTGCTCACCCACATAATCTAGCTTTACACATTGAAGTTCTAGTCTACAATACCCGAGTCCGCTGAGTCCTGATAGACAATGGTGTAGGGTTAAATATTGTTTCTTTCAATGTCATACAACAATTAGGTTTGTCAAAATTTTTTGTGGATTCTAAGAAGAAGATTACTATAAAATCTTATGATGAAGTGGAAAGATCTTCCAAAGGTCTTGTCACACTGCCTGTCCGAGTGGGTCCTGTCATGAAAGATATTAGCTTCCAAGTATTGGACATCCCACTCGCATATAACATTCTTTTGGGTCATCCTTGGATCCATGACATGCAGGTTGTTCCTTCCACTTATCATCAGTGTGTCAAATTTCCATACAATGGCACTAAAGTTGTGATTCCTGGAGACCATACTATTGCTATCAATGCTCTTGCTGCTACTGAAAAATTTGTTCCTCACACTGAACCTTCTATTGATCCTAGTATGTCTCTAGTTGCTACTGAGAAATCACTTAAGATGATGAGCCTTGGTATGGGTGAATATACATAGGATTCCTTTTCTTCTATACCTGTTTCTCCCAGGTCATATGGGAGACCTTCTAATCAGATGAAGCCTTCCACTTCTACTATGATGATCTTTTATACTTTTGTTCCTTCATCTGTTCCTTTAGAAGCAGGAAGAGAAGAACAAGCTATTCAAGAGTGGATCTATAGAGAGGATTCTAGAAATACGCCCATGCTTAGTAATTTAGACACAGATACAAATGAGTCACCACTGCACACTATGGTTCAAATGGGAGATGATCTTCCTTCTACTTCACTTCTTTGGGGAGAAGAATGTATATCTACTGATGATATGGCTGAGGCCTCTATGTCTAGAACCTATGTGCCTAAAGAATCATTGCACTATGATAGACAATGTCACAACATTGCACGACTGCTACAAAGAGGTGATCTATCACATAATGACATGAGTATCTCTACTTCTCGGACTCTTAAGCCTCTTCCAGAAGATTCTTCCATGATAGATATGGATGTTGATGTGGTTCATACCTCTCATAACCCACCTGATGTAGTTGACGAGTCTCATGTTAGGTCTGATGAGTTTGTTCCACGTATTGCTTTAGTGGATCATGCTAGTCCTTCTATGACAAGTCTAGATCTTAACGCTTTTGGAGCTTACCCTATAGGCTCAACTTCTTTTGTCACTAGAGATGATATCCTTTGCATAAATACTATTGAACTAGTCACTTCATTTCATCTCGTATCAACACCTATTACTTCTTCCACTAGTGAACTAGCCACAAAAAATATTGAATCAGCAATCAAACATCACAGTCATCAAGTCAAAAGAAAAGAGCAATGGTCAGATGGCGAAAACCACATTGTGGCGGTCTCCGAACCTAAGAAAAGTAAAAATAAAAATCTTCTCAAAAATAATGATTCTCAAATAAAAGATGACAAGTTGATTCTCTACAAAGAAATGGTGAAATTTTTCAAACATGATCTCATATCTGTTACACTTCAGCCCACTCCTAGAGCTGAGAACAAAGTTGCTAATGCCTTGGTTACTTCAACATCCATCTTACAAATGAAAAAGCATAAAATTCACTTCAAGTTCCTGGTGGATGAATTACACTCCTACCTTCCATCTCATATCCCTCCTAAAAATCCACCACTCCATTCTTCCTACCATCCCTTACACTTTGCCTTTGTCTCTGGTGACTTGTATAGGAAGGGTCTAGATGGAACTCTCCTTAAGTGTCTAGAAATAGAGGAGTCAGAAAAAGTGCTACTAAAATCCATGATGGCATATGTGGATCACATCCTAATGATCCTTCGCTACCTCAGACATTTCTTAGGGCTGGTTATTATTGGTCGAACTAGTTGAGACCTCCTATCATCATAGTTGTAGCATCTAGGCCTGGGGCCTATCAGTTCTCTACATCAAAGGAAGCAGATTCTTGATGCCCATTTTTGTCTGGGGCATTCTTTGTACATACTTTATGATCCTGAAAAAACTCCATAAAAATTCATATATGATGCTGAAAAAATCCAAAAAATTCAAAAAATTCAAAAAGTAAAAAAAGAAAAAGAAAAAGTGCCTTGGTGAAAACTTGGAAACAGGCGCCTTGGTAGCAAAAATACAAAAAAAATTATAAAAAGTCCTAACAAAATTGCAATAAATCTATCAAGTGGTAAAAACCTGGAAATAGGCATTGCTTGAGACCCTTTGCACCTATGTCTATCAGTCTTGTGTGGTGCTCATTCACTCCACTTCTCGCTTTGCCTCTCCTAGCCTGGAATTGACTCTTGTCTTAGTCTAGGGGGCATACATTGTTTTCAGCTTATCTTGGGTCTCTTTGTGCATCAGGGTTTCTTAGGCAACTTGGTTCCAATAGTGTTTTTCAACACCACCCCAACTATGTTTTTCAACACTACCCTAGTGTCGAGTGTTTCTCAACACTTATCAGATATCCTACTTGCAATCTAGATGATGCAATATTTCTCACTGGCAGATGCGATACTCAAAGTTTGACTCTATGACCTACACACATGCACTTAAACATTTGACTCGCTAAGACTTTCTTGGCTTTATTTCTTTGTGTGCTATCTATGATGCTTTCTTTGCTGAGTGTTCTCCCCCTACGATCATTTTCAATGATGCATAGCTAGAAGACTGAGGGAATGAGAACATGTTTTATTTCTTTTTCTGCTTGTGGGTATATTTTGTTGGTCCTAACTATCATGAGCATTTATGCTGGTCTTACTTGACATTGGGATCTACAAGGTATTATCTTTGATTGTTTTGCAAGTGCATGCTTATAGTCATCTTGACTTTCTTGTGTCTCGATGCAAGCATAATCTTGCTATATCAAACTTAGGTAATCTCACTACACTAGTCATGTTGACCTACATGTCTTTGATGCCTAGGTGGGATTTCCACATTCCTATCTGATAAAGATCATATTCATATTCACATAGTTATGCTAGTGTGCATTGTATGATCTTCTGACGCTACCAATAATGCTCAATGATGAATATTAGGTGTCTATTGGCTTTGTAACCTTGCAAGTAAACCAATTTTCATTTAGCTTGCATTCTTAAGTTCATGTTAGTTTATTTTTGCATCTTGCATATGGAGAGAGCTTTCCTTTCATTTTTCATGGACTTGTTAATCAACTGCGCTCACCTTTCACTTCTTCCTGATCATGTCTTTCACTTCTTATCTTTCATATCACATCATTTTCCTTTCATTTCGGGATTGAAACTGAAATCCAAGTTCACCTTGATCATTCAAGTCATCTTTTTCCTTCTGCTGTGCAGTTGGCTAACCTTTTGAGGCCTGATCCTTCCATCTTCACCGAGGCATTCTTCACCTCTTCATCCCCATCTCTTTCAAACTTCCAATCTTTCATTCACTTTCAATCCCAAGTTCCAATTCTTCCCCTCCATGGTGTTTTCGGGCTGAGGGACCACTTGGTTCGTGCCCCGAGTCCCATGTGTGGGGCATATCTTCACTGCTTGATGGTTATTCTGTTCTCTTTCTTTGATTATGATTTCTAGTGATTTGATCATGCTGCTCTTGCTTCTGCTTTTTCTCTACTTGGATTTCACTTTCGATCCTGAGGGGGTAGACACATCATATCTTATTGGCTATCTCTTTCCTAAGTGTTCAGTACTGTCACTACCAGGCTGATCATGTAGGATTTGCTATCTCTCTGCACTTCATTCTTTGGAGTCAAATCACTATCTGCTTGCCTTCTTGGCTATCTGCTTACTTTGTTGGCTGATCTGAGTTGCTTTGTGATCCCAAATCGATCTCACATTTCAACTTCATTCTTTGACTGCATGTGTTCCTAGATCGATCACACATTAGTCAAAGAGGGGCAAATGTATACACCTAAAAATGGTCACCTAGACTATTAGCCCCTTGCTAGCATTTTTGCTAAAATCATCAATTGCTTGCTCTTGATCAAATGCTAGCTCTATCATTTATTTGATTATTTTCTATGGGCTAACCATCTTATCCTAAGTTTTTATTTATTTAAAAGGAATATTTCCTCCCCTTTTAAATAAATAAAAGCCCCCACTTTTCCTCTTATCATAAGTTGCACAAATAAAGCATTATTCTTATTTTATAAAAAGGGAAAAAACACTTCTTGTCTCATATGGACACAAAAGTCAACTCCTATTTTCTCATTGGAGGATATTTGTGCACAAGAATTGATCCCTCTTCAAACTCCACCGTTGATTAAATCTTTTGCCTCTTAATCCCCATGGTCCATTCCTTCTCATTTCTTATAAAAGGAGAGCTCTCTTCTTCATTCTAGATCCCCAACTTTTTATCCTAATATTATGTTGTAGGTTTTCTAAGTACACTTTGGAGCTTTTGAAGATTTGGAGCATTCTTAGCATCTACATCTCATTCTTGCATTCTTAGCTTAGCTTCATATTTATGCTTTCTTAGATTAGCTTCATTTCTATGCTCTAGATTAGCTCACATAGATTAATTAGCTTGGGTTGTAACACTTGCATATTTCCTTTCATAGCTTAGCTTGCATTTCTATTTCTAGCATAGCATTGCATTGCATTTTCATTCTTGATTCTTGAGGATATTGGCATTCTTTCCATTGTCTTCATTGAATCTCCCATTGCATGGTTTACTAGCAAGGTTATAGGCTAAATAGCTCTAGCTGAGAGCATTCTTAAAAGCCCTTGCACTCCATGCCTAGGGAGCTATGGATCGATTTGTGAGACCTCATTCTTGAGTTTCTTTGCATGTAATGATCCATAGAAGTGTGACACATTTATAGCACATAGACATAAGTATAGATTGGATTATAGATAGTGGTTGTTCACATCACATAACAAGTGACAAGGAAAAATTTGTTCATCTAAACAAATATAATGGTGGCATGGTTAGATTTGGAGATAACACTCCTAAACCCATCGTTGGTAGAGGATCCATCACCTTGGATGGAAAGAATAGTACTGATGATGTTCTCTATGTCAATCATTTGAAACATAACCTACTAAGTGTTGGGCAGTTACTTGACAAAGGTTACATATTGGAATTCAATGGAAAGAAGTGCATCATTAACAACAAATGAGAAATAATTACATTAGGATCAAAGACTAAAGGTAATGTTTTTCATCTTAATATAGAAGCAAGTTGTTTTGTTGTGAAAGTAGATGATAGTTGTGTTAGGAATGAATGTTGAATGCTTGGTAGTCATACTATAGCAGTTGTTGTTATATTCATGACTATGATTGTCATTAATGTCAACACAATGATCTTCTGGAGACTTACAGAGAAGCAAATAGTGTTTTGATTAGCACATGTGGGATATTGTAGTTGGAGATATGTGATGTTGAGGTTATACTCTTTGATATGTTACATGTCTATGGTTAAGAGTGCAAATAGTAATTATTTTATTCATGAAAGATATGAGCATTTTTGTGGAAGCAGTATTCAAGCGATGTTCCTGAGTAGTGGTTTTTGGAAATCAGATGATATCTCCTAATTAGGACGGAATATAGTTTTGCACAGTTAAAGGGAAGTTTGAGACACATTTTTAGTGACATGGTTCATAGCACAAACTTTGAGGTCACACGAGTGAAGAGTTATTGTATCTGGAAGCTGACAGTTTTGTGTAATTTTGATGTAGCATGTGGAAACTTTTATTTTATAATTGTGTGCCGACTCATTTGTAATTATTTGAGTGTGGTATAAAGGAAGGAATTTTTTTCCTTGTTGATATATGAAAAATGAATGTGAGCATGGTATGATTGAATGCGGTATGCATGAAGGGAAGAAAAGAGCTAAGTATGAGAGTGAAATTGTGAAGGAAGACATGCGAAGTACACATATCTAAAATTGAGATCTGATGTAATAATGAATGTGGTTTGGCATAGTCAAAGAAGAGGTAACATGTTATTCTATTGAATATTGAAAAGATTATTTGGATAGTGAGTTCAGTGATCTTACCCTAAAGCTATTTGGGCAGTGGGTCCTTCTGTCTTCCATAACTCCTAACAGGGTTAGAATCTTTTAACAGGGATTCAAAATATCCTAATAGGGATTTATATGTACTGAATATATTTCATAAGACTCCTAATGGAGTCCATCCTTTCACAAGGAATATTCATATTAGTGCATCTTTTGTGGGCATCATTCCCACCGGGGTTTACTCTTTGATCAAGAGGTTCCCTAGTCAACATATCTTCTGTTATTATGTCATTGTGTATGAATATCTTTCTATGGTTGGTAATTATATTGTTGATATGGTTTAATGTTGTTGAAGATGATAAAAGTTATAATTATCTAATAACTAATTCACCCCCCCCCCCTCTCTTAATCATCTTGGTGGACTTTACTTTCTAACAATTGGTATCAGAGCAGCAGGTCCTTGAAAGGAAAGTTTAACAGCTTAAGGAGATCCATGGCGAATTTTAGGAAAGAAAGCCCTAAGTTTGATGGAGTAAATTTTGGCAGCTAGAAAGAAAAGATGAAGACACATCTATTATGTTTAGGACTAGGTTATTGGTTGATTACAAAGAATGATAGGACTATCATTGAAGAAGATAATCTTGAATCAAGTTCAAAAGATGAGGTTGATCTATTCATGTGTAACATACTTGCAAGAGAAGCACTTCTAGAGAATGAATACAATCAGGTAAAATGTTTTAAAAAATCTCATGAAATTTGGAAAGCTTTACAATCTACTTTTGAAGTTGATGAACATGCAAAGAGAGCTAGATTACATAATTGGATATGTGCATTTGAGGATATTAGAATGATGGAAGATGAATCTGTTAGAAGCTATATTGGTAGAATGTCAGAAATTGTTGCAGGGATAAAATCTTATGGAGAATCAAAGATAGAGAATGAAGTGATATGGAAAACTCTGAGGACATTGACTCTTGTATTTAAGCAGACAACACAGATGATTGAATAAGTTATACCTTGTACTATGAATTTTACAAGAGAGACTCTTCTTGGAAGATTGGAAGTAGCAGAAATGAACCTGAGGATATCAGGAGACTTACCTAGAATGAAGATAGCATTCAGTGCTCATAGTGTTGGTCCTACTTTGTCAAGAAGTACCAATGTGAGTGGAGATTATGCCAGTAGTAGATCTAGAAATGAAGAAGACAAGAAGATTGAAGAAGGTATTGCCTTGCTTGTGAAAAGAGAACCAGACGGTAAGAAAATTTTTAAATGTTGGACTTGTCAAGAATATGGTCATTTTGCATCTAAATGTCCTAAGAGAGTTAAGAAGTACATAAATAATTTCAAGCCTAGAAAATATAAGGAATGTTATTATGCTAATGATGAAGATCTTGAAGCTAGTATTGAAAGAACTTTGAGTGAAAGTGATACTGAGAATAATGATGAAATATGATTTATAGCAATTAAAGAAGAGAATCCTAAATCTGATGTTAAGTAAGAAAAAGCCTTAGTTTCCCAAGTTGAAAAGAAAGCTAATTGGATTATAAATAGTGGTTGTTCACATCATATGACTAGAGATATGAAAAAGTTCATAAAGTTTAACAATTATGATGGAGGAGTTGTTAGAGTTGGTAACAATGCACCTTGTTTGATTAAAGGTATATGATCTATTACTCTTGATGGAAAGACTAATACTGATGATGTTCACTTTGTTGATGGATTGAAACATAATCTTTTGAGTGTTGGACAATTAGTTGATAAGGGATATCAAGTTTGGTTTACTGAGAAAACTTGTGTGATAAAGGATAAAGATAGAAATTTGATTAGAACTAGATCTAGAACCAGAGGTAATGTATTTTAGTTGAATCCTACTGAGATGACATGTTTGATTGCTAAGATTAATGATAGTTAGTTATGGCATAGAAGGTTTTGTCATATAAACTTTGATAAAATTGTGAAAGTAAGTACTACACTTATAGTAAGGGATTTTCGTAAAATTATGAAGCCTACTAACATGATTTGCAAAGAATGTGTGATGGCTAAGAAGAAGAGAAGTTCATTTCCTAGTAAGAAGTTCACATTGGTAGAGAAGTTGGAGATTGTTCATATAGACTTGAGTGGTCCTACCAGGACTAGTGGATTCTATGGAGAAAGGTATTTTATGATTCTTGTTGATGATTTTACAAGAATGACGTGGATTGCATTTCTAAAAGAAAAATCTCAAGCATTTGGTAAATTTAAGATCATTAAGAATAAAGTTGAGAATGAATCTGGAACGAAGATTAAATGTTTGAGATCTGATAGAGGTGGTGAATTTACTTGTAGAGAGTTTAACACTTTTTGTGAGGTGAATGGTATTAAGAGATAGTTTTTAGCCCCTAGAACACCTGAACAAAATGGTATTGCAGAAAGAAGAAACATGTCAGTGACTGAAGCAGCAAGAGCTATGTTATTTGAGAATGATTTGGCAAAGAAATTCTAGAGAGAAGTAGTGAATACAACAATATATACAATAAACAAAGTACAAATCAGAGCAGACACAGACAAGACACCTTATGAATTATGGTTTGGACATGCACCCTCAATAAGTATTTTAGAATTTTTGGAAGCAAATGTTATATAAAGAGAGATGATGATATTGGAAAGTTTGATCCTAGAAGTGATGAAGGAATTTTTCTTGGATATTCTTTGAAAAGCAAAGCATATAGATGTTACAATAAGAGAACTAAAACTATTGTTGAGAGCACAAATGTTAAAGTTGATGAGAAGTTCAAAATTAAGGAAAGAATGCTTGATTATGAATCTGATGAAGAATCTCATTCTCAGCCTAACATTGAATCTACTGAATTATTCTATGAGACTAATAGTGAATTATTGAATGAGAGTCCTACATAAGAAACTAGAGAGGAATCTAGAGAAGAATCTATAGGTGAAACAAGATCTATGACTATGACACTGAAAAGGTATCTATCAAGACGTCATCCTATTGAATAAGTTATTGGAAGTTTGGACAGAGGATTTCTAACTCGTAATAAGGTACATTTATGTTTAATTTCTCAAATTGAACCTAAATCTACTAGTGAAGCTTGTGAAGATGAACATTGGATTAATGATATGAAAGAAGAACTAGATCAGATTGAAAAGAACAAGACATGCGAATTGGTCCCTAGACCTAAAGACAAGAATGTGATTGGAACTAAATGGGTATTCAAAAACAAGATGAATGAACAAGGAGAAGTGGTAAGAAACAAAGCAAGATTGGTATGTAAGGGATACTCGCAGCAAGAAGGAATTGACTATGAAGAAACTTTTACACCAGTAGAAAGACTTGAAGTAGTAAGAATGTTTTTGGCTTATGCATCTTTTAAGAAATTCAAAGTGTATCAAATGGATGTGAAGTCCACATTTCTGAATGGCGAATTGGAAGAAGAAGTCTACATTGAGTAGCCTAAAGGTTTTCCTTTGACTCAAGAAGGAGATATGGTATGTAAACTGAAGAAAGCATTATATGGACTAAAGCAAGCACCTAGAACTTGTTATGCTAGACTGGATAAGTATTTGTTGAAATTGGGATTTACTAAAGGAACAGTTGATAGCAATCTGTACAAAAAAGAAATTGAAAATGGTTTGTTGGTTATAGTTATTTTTGTTGATGACATTATCTTTGGAGGAGAAGATGAAGCTAGTGACAAATTTGCTAATGAAATAAAGATTGAATTTGAAATGAGTATGATTGGTGAGATGAAATACTTTTTGGGATTACAGATAACATAGAATAATGATGGTATCTTTGTATGTCATAAAAAGTACTTGAATGATTTGCTGAAAAGATTTGGAATGGAGAATTGTAAACCAGTTGGAACACCTATGGTTACAGAACACAAACTATCTAGGAAAGATGAAACACCAATAGTTGAGCAGAAGAAATACAGATCCATGATTGGAGGATTGTAGTTTTAACACACACTAGACCGAATATACAATATTCAGTTGGAATAGTAGCAAGATTTCAAGCTGAACCTAGAGAGTCACATTATGCATTAGTAAAGAGGATATTCAGATATTTAAGAGGCACAATGGACTATGGATTGTGGTATGAAAAATCTGATGATTTTACCCTATGTGCATATACAGATGTTGACTGGAGAGGTAGTGTTGACGACAAGAAAAGCACCAGTGGTGGAGCCTTTTTTCTTGGAGGAAGATTAGTTTCTTGGCTAAGCAAGAAGTAGAATTGTATTTCATAGAGCACAACAGAAGTAGAGTATGTAGTAGTAGAAAACAATTGTAACTAGATAATTTGGATGAAGAAAATGCTGAAGGATATTGGAATTAAGTTTGTTGAGCCTGTTGTCATACATTGTGACAACACCAGCACATTTAGTATGTCTAAGAATCCTATATTACATTCTAAGACAAAGCATATAGAGATCAAATATCATGTTGTAAGAGTGAAATTTGTTGAGAAAGAAGTCAGACTAGAGTACATAAGCACAAAGGAATAGATAGCAGACATATTTACTAAGCCTTTGCCTAAAGATACATTTGAGTATCTAAGAGGTATGCTTGGGGTTATGCCCCAGCCTACTTCTGAGTAATGATCTAGTTGGTTGCATCCATCTAGTGGTATATGAGCCCTATCTTTCTTTTGGATTGGATGTTGGTACTTCCTCTATGGGGGAGTATGTGTATTTGAGCTGAGTCGTGAGGACTCTTGTGAATGTATTTTCTGAATAGTGTCTTTTGACATTGAGTTGTTGTTGACATAGTGATTGAATTTTTGTCATTGATGTCAATGGGGGAGAAGTGTACATGAAAACAACTTGTACCATCTATTAGAGAGAAATGAATAGGAAAATGAAGCAAGATTTTTGATGAAGAAGATTTGTAAATGTTTGTTAGAGCAGCAGTGTTGCAATATTGGATTTTTGGAACATTGGATGTTTTTCATCTATGTTGCCATCAATGCCAATGGGGGAGATTGTTAGGAATGAATGTTGAATGCTTGGTAGTCATTCTGTAGTAGTTGTTGTTGCATTCATGACTATGATTGTCATTGATGTCAACACAGTGATCTTCTGGAGACTTGCAGAGAAGCAAACAATGTTTTGATTAGCGCACGTGGGATATTGTAGTTGGAGATATGCAATATTGAGGTTATACTCTTTGATATGTTATATGTCTATGGTTAAGAGCATAGATAGTAATTATTTTATTCATGAAAGATATGAACATTTTGGTGGAAGCAGTATTCAGGCAGTGTTCCTAAGTAGCGGTTTTTGGAAATCGAATGATATCTCCTAATCGGGATGGAATTTGGTTTTGCACAATTAAAGGGAAGTTTGAGACACATTTTTAGTGACATGGTTCACATCACAAAATTTGAGGTCACATGAGTGAAGAGTTATTGTATCTGGAAGCTGACAGTTTTGTGTAATTTTGATGTAGCATGTGGAAACTTTTATTTTATAATTGTGTGCTGAGTCATTTGTAATTATTTGAGTATGGTATAAAGGAAGGAATTTTTTTCCTTGTTGATATATGAAAAAGGAATGTGAGCATGGTATGATTGAATGTGGTATGCATGAAGGGAAGAAAAGAGCTAAGTATGAGAGCGAAATTATGAAGGAAGACATGCGAAGTACACAGATCTAAAATTGAGATCTGATGTAATAGTGAGTGTAGTTTGGCATAGTCAGAGAAGAGGTAACATATTATTCTATTGAATAATGCAAAGATTATTTGGATAGTGAGTTCAGTGATCTTACCCTGAAGCTGTTTGGGTAGTGGGTCCTTCTATCTTCCATAACTCCTAACAGGGTTAGAATCTTTTAATAGGGATTCAAAATCTCTTAATAGGGATTTATATGCACTAAATGTATTTCATAAGACTCGTAATAGAGTCCATCCTTTCACAAGGAATATTCATATTGGTGCATCTTTTGTGGGCATCATTCCCACCGGGGTTTACTCTTTGATCAAGAGGTTCCCTAGTCAACATATCTTGTGTTATTGTGTCATTGTGTATGAATATCTTTCTATGGTTGGTAATTATATTGTTGATATGGTTTAATTATGTTGAAGATGATAAAAGTTATAATTATCTGATAATTGATTCACCCCCCCCCCCCTCTTAGTTATCTTGGTGGACTTTACTTTCTAACAAGTTGGTTGTGGCATAAAAGACTATGTCATATCAATTTTGATAACATAGTAAAGATAAGCAATGTAAAGGAAGTAAGAGATCTACCTAGAATAGAAAAGCCAGTTGATACTATATGAAGGGAATGTGAGAAACTCATTTAGGAGCAAGCACAATTCAGTAGAGAACAAGTTGGATCTGATTCATACAAACCTATGTGGTCCAACTCAAAAAAGATCATACTATGGTGAAAGGTATTTCATTTTGTTTGTTGATTACTATACTAGAATGATGTGGGTTGCATTTTTGAAAGAGAAGTCAGAAGCATTTGAGAAGTTAAAAATATTCAAAGCTAAGGTTGAGAATGAATCTAAACTAAAGATAAAATGTTTGAGATTAGATAGAGGAGGAGGATTCACCTCTGATAGATTCTATGAGTAATATGAAGAACATGGCATTAAGATGTAGTTGAGTGCACCTAGAACCCCTCAATAGAATGGAATTAGAAAGAGAAGGAATTGGATCATCCTTGATACAGTGCACACCATCATGATTGAAGGAAAAGTTGCACATACCTATTGGAGAGATGCAGTCAATACAACAGTCTATACCATCAATAGAATTCAATTAAGGCCTGGCACAGACAAAACACCATATGAGCTATGGTTTGGTAATGTTCCCATAGTAAAATACTTCAGAATCTTTGGAAGCAAATGCTACATCAAGAGAGATGAAGCAGTAGGCAAGTTTGATGCAAGAAGTGATGAAGGTATTTTCCTTGGTTACTCTACTAAAAGTAAAGCTTATAGATGTTTCAATTTAAGATTGAAAAAGATCATTGAAAGTGCTCATGTTAAGATTGATGAAAATTTTATGGTTCAAGAAAGATATCATGATTACTCACCCATGATTGAAGAAGAACCCAGACCCTCCACTAGTGAGATAGTTATTGAAGAAATGCTTGACAGTATTGATGTGTTATTTAATGACCCTGAGACAAGTGAAGAAGAAACTCCTAAGGAAGATGAGATAGTATCACCTAAAGTTCCAAAGTTTACATCTAGAAAGCATTCCAAGAAAGACATCATTGGAGATCAGAGCAGTAAAATCTTAACAAGATCACAAGTAAAGAACTTGGCTAGCAAAGAGGTGGTATGATTACTATCTCAGATTGAACCCTTAAGTGTTGAAGATGCATGCAATGATTCAGATTGGAATGATGCTATGAAAGAAAAACTAGATCAGATTATCAAGAATGATACTTGGGAATTGGTCTCAAGACCTAGTGATAAAAATGTGATTGGAACAAAGTGGATATTTAGAAATAAGATGATTGAAGATGATATAGTAGTAAGGAATAAAGCAAGATTGGTATGTAAGGGATATGCGCAAAGAGAAGGTATTGATTATTCAGACACTTTTGCACCATTAAGCAGGTTAGAAGCTATTAATTTGTTTTTAGCTTTTGCAACATTCAAAAACTTCAAACTTTATCAGATGGATGTTAAGTCAACATTCCTGAATGATGAATTAAAAGAAGAAGTATATATTGAGAAGCCATTAGGATTTACCCTATTAGACAGACTTGATATGGTATACAGATTGAAGAAATCCCTCTATGGACTTAAGCAAGCCCCTAGAGATTGGTATGCGGGACTTGATGGATATTTAACAAAGATTGGATTCAATAAAAGAGTAGCAGATTGTAACCTATTCATAAGAGAGACATCTGAAGGACTACTACTTGTAGCTATATTTGTTGATGGCATTATCTTTGGAGGTAATGACAAACTTAGTGCTGAATTTTCTAAGGAGATGCAAAGAGAATTTGAGATGAGCATGATTGGACCTATCAAGTACTTTTTGGGATTGAATGTGTAGTAGACAAAGAAAGGTATTTTCATTAATTAGTCCAAGTATGTGAAAGAGATATTGAAGAAATTCAAGATGGATGATTGCAAGCCAATAGGGAAACCTATGATAACTAGATGCAGGATTACAAAATAAGATGACTCACCAACAATAGATATAACATTGTACATGTCTATGATTGGAAAACCCATTTATCTTACTCAAACTAGACTTGATATTTACAATGTAGTTGGCATAGTTGGAAGATTTGCAGTAGAACCTAAACAAAGTCACCTCATGGCAGTAAAAAGGATATTCAGATACTTGCAAGGCACTATAGACTAAGGTTTATGGCATTCTAATTCAGAAAATGTTGAGCTTCATGTGTATACTAATGCAGATTGGGTAGGATGTGTGATGACAAAAAGAATACATCAGGTGGAGCAATTTTTCTTGGTGACAGACTTGTCACTTGGACAAGCAAGAAATGAAATTGCATTTCTCAGTCAAAAACAAAAGTAGAGTATGTTGTAGAAGCCCTGAATTGTTCTAAAATTGTTTGGATCAAGTAGATGATAAAGGATTTTGGAATTTAGATTGATTATCCTATTGTTATTCACTGTGATAACACTAGCACTATCAACATGTCGAAGAACTCTGTAATGCATGCAAAGATGAAACACATTGAGATCAAGTATCACTTCCTACGAGTGAAAGTAGCCAAAAAAGAAGTTAAGTTGGAATATGTGAGTACTAAAGATCAGCTAATAGACATATTCACAAAGCCCTTGTCAAAGGATACTTTTGAGTATCTTAGGGAGAAGTTGGGAGTAATTACCTTCCCTGATTCTACCTAGAAGAAAGAAGAAAGAGCATTATTCCTTAGGGACTGATGGATGGTTGACTACTCTACCTCAAGAGCAGTACTAGTGCTTAAACTATTTTTCACCCATTTCCATTGATGTCAAAGGGGGAGTAATATATAGTCATGAAAAATAAAAACAAAAGGAGTAGTATACTAAGGGGGAGTAGTATTCAGTTATGGAAGCAGTTCACTTAAGGAAATGGAGAATGTTGAGGAATATTGCAATAGATGGAGGATTCATCCTTGTGGGATTTTTTAAGAGGAAATGGAGAATGTTATAAAAGAAATGTTCATTTGGATTGGTGGAGTTTTTCATTCCATACATTGCCATCAATGCCAAAGGGGGAGATTGTTGGAGATTTGTCAGCAAGCTGGTGCTGACTGTATGTTTGTCATTGATGGAAACATATGGTAAGTAGCATGCATGGAAGACTTATGTAGTAAGATTTCAATATATGTTGCATGGACATGTTATCATCATGACATCATGGGTGCAGAGGTTAACTATTAGTACAAATAGTTATATAGTATCTTGTGTCAATAGTGTTCCTGACAGAGTAACATGTAGTGTTCTATGTATGGTTTTCTGTATAGTTATCATGGAGCCTTGCACATTTGGATATGTGATGAAGACATGTTAGTAATGTTATAGTCATGGACACAAAGTCTGATGATCAGTAGAAGTGAAGTTATGTAGTTGCTATTCACCAGTAGTAGTTTCCTATGTTTGTTTAGAAGAGCCAACATAGATTATATTGGTTCTAGAGTTGCGCCTATCATTTCGGTATGCACCCTTGGATTAGATCTTGGAGAATATTTAGTAAGGTTTTATTAAGAGTGCATGAGGTAATTCAGCTTGAGGAGAAAGATCTATTTGTTTTGGTAGAGCTAACAGTGTGTAGCGTGCATCTACAATTATCTTATTGGATAGGTCCCAGAATGTGTTGTGTGCTTAGTAGAGATGACTAAATTATTACTGGAGTTTGTTATGACTTATCTAATATGATTTCAAGGTGGTTCTAATAGGCCAAATTGATTATATCATTTAGAGGAAAGATATTTATAGAAAGTCATTTGTGATTGCTAGAGCATGGTTCATAGTTGATTGTGAAGAGCATAGCAGAGTGTGCGAAGTGTTGAGCCATCAGAAGAAGGTCTATGTGACCAAGTAAAGTATTTTTACTATACATTGGAACTAATCCAGCTAGTAGGTCAAAGCTTAGTTCACCAAGATCTAGATATAGTGTGTATCTATTATTCAGAAGGTTGTAGCCTTCGCCCATTTGAGCAGTGTGCTCTCAGATAGTGCATCCTCACCCCTAACAGGGTTAATTGTAAAAGACTCCTAATAGGGTCTGACCCTTGACCAAGTCTACTATACTAAATATTTTATAAAACAACTCCTAATAGGGGTAAGGCTCTTCTAAAAAGGATCATAATACACTAGTGCAAAATATTAGTGGGCGTCAATTCCCACCAGGGTTTTTACCTATTTGGGTTTCCTTATAACCAAATATTGGTGTTGTGTTGAAGTTTTATTTCATTGTGTTTATACTTTATGTTTAAGTATACTTAATTGGATAAAGAATTGAAACTTTTACATAACTGATTCAACCCCCCTCTCAGTTATCTCTTGGGACTATTCCTAACAATACCTAGGTAAGTAACCTAAACAATCCCCCTTGAATAATTAAATCAAATCATTTCTAATATTAAAACTTGAAAAATCCTTTTAATTGCCAAAAATTTCTTTCAATATAAAGTCCTAGGACTTTTATTAAAAAGAGAACTTTGTGCAACTTAATCTTGATTAAATGGAAAATAAAAGGAGATTTTTTATTTTTTATTATTCTCCAATCAAGCTTGGCCAATCAAATATCTTGAATCCTTTCACATGGATTTATCTCTCTCACAACTCATCTCTACCTAACCTCTTTTGCCTCTTAATCTCCACCCTCCATTCTTGAGGCAATTTCTTTAAAAAGAAGCTCTTCCTTGGCTCAAGGGTCCCAATATTGATCATTTTTATCTTAAAGAGATTCTTGCATTCTTTGCATTCTAGAGTAATCTTTCTATTTTGAGATATCAAGTTCATAGTTTCTTAGCTCACAGCTCTCTTTCATTATTAGCTTAGTTCATTTTCCAGTGTAATCTTTCATTTTTATCTAGTTTTCTTTCATACTAACATTGTTACTCTTTCATTCTAGTTTCATCATAGCTTTGCATTTTCATTTAGATCAATCTTGGAGTGGTGAATTCAAATATTGCATCTCCTCCACATATGAAATCTTCTATTTTGGAGTAGTCAAGTCACTAATCCTTCATGCCAATTTGATGAGCATTTTGAAAAGGATTAAAATTTCTTCAACTAGGAAGCAATGAACACTTTTAAGGGTTTAGTTTGTTCATTTGATGTGAACTCTTGTAGCTGAATTATTGAGTTAATGGTTTATTGAGTGTTGGTTGCATTCCAATTGAAAACCAATATTTAACCACACACATTGTAGATAAATTGTCATCTTCAATAGGTTTTCTTGTCTAATGGTGTTATCTAAATATGTTGGTGTTCTCTTTACACTTTTTTGTCTTGACCCTTTGGACAATAAGTGTTTCCCAACCTTTTTAGGAAAATTTTTCTCAAGGACAACTACTTTTGGAGGTCTAGTTTACATGTCTATCTTCTTACTTTAGATGGTCCCTTAGGGTTTTCAATAGATTTTAATCTTATCATATAACTTGACCCTAATCATGGGAGTTTCTATGTCTTGTGTCATGTCTACAAAATATAGTACATTGGAAACATTTTCATTTTTGTGCACGTGAATTAGTTTTAGATTAGACATTCCAAAATAACTTAAAACATTAATGAAAAATTTTGCAATTACACACCATCCACTATTGAATAATTAAATTTTTAATCATGTTTTAGATGGAAAAAGAATTTTTTAATGTTGTGTAAGTTGAAATGCATCATTAATGTTATTTTGAAAGTTGTTGAGAAATTGAATTGAGTGCATGAATCCTTGACAAACAATTTTGAACAACCTAGTCCCTACAAAATTTAAATTCTAGGAGGGATTTGAGGAATTCCATGAAGTGCACAAGTTATGAGGAGGAGGAGATTGAAACATAAGAGAAGGTGTTGATTCAATTTGGGCCTTTGAGATGTAAGGGAGCTATGTGTTGAGAGGAATAAGAGAACATGAATTTAATAATACTTCAAGCTAAGGATCAAGAGTGAGAGAGATCAACAAGGAGATTTGGGTGTCATGGGTCTAAGGAGGAGTTGGAACTAGAAATAGGGAGGTGTAGTAGGTGAGAGAAATGAATTGGAAAGAGTAAAAGGAAAGAGAGGTTGAGGATCAAGAGCACAAAGAGAATGGGAACTAAAAAAATGAAAAGGTTCTCAGTATGACCAATAGTCTATAGTTTTGGAAGGATGTGGACTGAAAAGAAGTATTGTAGCATTTGAGATGTTTTAAACCCAATCGAAGGTTCAAAAGATTCTTGAACTTCCAAAAAATCTGACAAACCCAAAATTGGCCACTTTGGCCCATAGATGATGATAGAATGAAAGGTGAACAAAAAAGAACACTCAAAATATTAGAATTATTATTTGTTTTGTCATTGATGCCAACCTCTAGTGTGGCATTAATATTAGTTTGCAAAGGATGGATGGTTGTTGAGACTGTAGTGAGGTGGTGACATTTCTTGATAAACAATATTTGAAGAAGATGTTGAGGCTACAAATTTGATTAATGAAGAATATTTGAATAGTGACCGAGGAATTTATTTCGGCTATGAATTTGATTGATAAAGAAGATTTGAATAATGGAAACTCCTTTTCATGCTTCCTCTTCTTAGAATGAGATTCTTCCTTTTCACTAGATGTTAGTACTTGTGTCTTCAATTTTCTCTTCTTTTTCTTCCTCTTGCTTCTCTTCATTCTTCTCTTTTTATTTATTTTACCCCCTTTTCTCTTTTTGAGTGTCATATTTCTTTTCTTCTTGTTTATCATTTTCCTTCTCCTTCTCTGGTTCTTGTTCATGATGAGAATCTGTATGCTTAGTAGTGATGGCTAGTTTAGTGTTCTAACCTATTCTTATCTTGTTCTCTAATGTGTCCTCAATTTCCTTTGATTCAATCCCCATTTCTAGTTCGGTGGACTCCTCAACATCAATTGGAATTTCTTTTGTAGCCTCTAATATAACTTCATTTACCTTAGGAAAATTAATTAATTGCTTGATTAATGGATCTACATCCATCAAATTTCCATCGGCAACATAACCAGTATTCATTTCTTTAGTATCCCTTACCTTGGTTACCATCACATCGTCATCATTTGTTTGTCCTCATCTGGGTATTTATCTATTATATCCTCAATTATTACATCATCTTTATTTATTGTCAAATCAATATGATCTGATTTACCTATTTTCTCTTTTATCTTTGGCAGTTGGTTGGGAAGGAAAATATTTCTCCATAACTCATATATTTCCTTTTGAACTTCCTCTAGTTTACTGACCATTATTCTTAGAGCCCTTCTCTTGACTAAGAATCTCTTTAAATATCGCTTCAAGGATTCTTCAACTCATTTCATAATTAATTCAGGTACTGTGATATCTATGGCTCTTTCCCTCATTTTTTCTTAGATATCATGGAATATTTCCATCTTGCATATATCTTTTTATATAGCTCATCTAGTACTCGATTGGCTATCTCAACTCGAGTATTTGTAAACTTGTGCAGAGTAAAAGAAGTAGCTTTCTCAATCTTGTCTTTTCCTTCTTCAATCCTAGTGTTGTTAGCATGAATGCTGAATATGTCATATGGGGTAGTATTCTAATAGTTCTAGAGCAGTATCATGTTGCATTCACAATTGTGTTTGTCATTGAAGTCAACATACTAATTTTACTGAAGATTAGCAGAGTAGAAGACAAAGTTTGGATTAGCACACATGGAGTATTGTAGATGAGGTTATGCAGAGTTGAGTACATGTATTACATGATGGCTTAATATTATGGTTAAGAGCATGTACAAAAATTCAAGTATTTGTGTCAGTTATGAGTAACTTAGTGGAAACTATATTCTGTCAATGTTCTTGAGAAGCGGTTTGTAATCATCGGATTATATATCCTAATAGGGATAGAATCTGACCAAGTGAAGTTATACAGAGTTTGAAGAAATTGCAGAGGTGACTTGGATGACTCAACATAGTCAAAGGTTGCATGTGTGATAATTTATTAAGTTTGTGAGCCAACATTTTTATGTGATTATGAAAATATTATGTAACGTGTAATGTTTTATATTTTATAATTGGTTAAGCCTAATTGGCCAACTCAATTATGAAATATCATGCACGCTATAAAGGAAGGATTCTTTTCTTTAATTATGTGTGAATGATATGAGAAGTATATGATGTGAAGGTGAAATAGTGATTGATGTATGCTGCAAAGTGAGAAGATATGGTAGTGAGATCTAGTGAAGCATTTGGTATAGTTTTGGCACAATCAGAGAGAAGTAAGTTGCTAAGATCAATAATTATTTGGTATTATTCTAATTGGATAATACATAGATTAGTTGGAGAGTGTGTTCAGTGATCTTTCCCTTGAAACTATTTGGATAGTGGGTCCTTCTATCTTCCTTAACTCCTAATAGGGTTAGAATCTCCTCATAGGGATTCAAAGTCTCCTAATAGGGACTAATATGTACTGAATGTATTTCATAAGGCTCCTAATAGAGTACATCCTCTCACAAGGAATTTTCATATTAGTACATCTTTTTTGGGTACCATGCCCACCAGGGATTACTCTCCGATCAAAAGGTTCCCTAGTTAACAAATTTGGTTTCATTGTGTATGATTATCTTTCTATCCTTGTTTATATTTATTACATATTTCATATATAATAAGCTTAATAAAAGTTGTTTTTATCAAATAACTAATTCACCCCCCCTCTCTCAGTTATCTTGGTGGACTTTACTTTCTAACAAGTGTCATATTTCACATAGTTAAAACTTTAAAATCCTCCATTATCCTTAAGATTTTCAATGAATTCATCTTAATCATTTGGATTGTATGGTTTTTTTTGTACACTTTGAATTTTCTAATATCATCCGATTTTGTTTCAATATCTTCCTACGACTTTAGCTTTCTTGTCAGTCTAATTGAAGTCTTCTTTCCTCTAGTATATGTTTTAGGATTTTATTGTTCTATCTCTAGTTTTGTTTCTTGTCTCGGTGTGGAGGAAGACCTAATAAGGGGTCTTCTCTGATTGGCTTAGTGGTTTCCTTTTCATTATTGACATCTTTCCCTTAATCTCATAAGGACCAACTTCATCTTTTTCAACAAAAACTTCTAAATTCTTTGAAAAATCATCATTCTGCTAGTTTTTCTTTGTGCCTTAGGTATCAATATACCTAGCTTGATTTTGTGCTTAACTTCTTCATATGTTCTATACTGATTGGATCTCTTATCAATTGGTTTAGCTAACAAGGCTTCAATCTACAATGTTGCAACATCAATGTCCATTTCATATCCCAAAGGTGGCAGCCAAATAGCCCTAGGCTCCACAATCTTGACTATAAAAGTGTCAGTGTCAACTTCAAAACATATTGTATCCTTGTATTTTTCCACTAGCTAAGGTGGAATCCTATAGTTTTTGTGCATTATTGTTTGAAATTTTGTAAAGTAATAATTCATTATCATGTCAAAGTTGTCTCCTAAACCTTGACTAAACTCATTTATCTGGTATATGAAGGGTTTCTCTTTACAATCTCACACAAGTCTATCTTCATATATTTATTTACAATCTTGTAGTCTATGTCAACAACTCCACAAGGTACATTGTCTACCCGAGATGACTGAAAGATTTGTTAGGATATCACATTGCATGTAAATCTTAGTTCATGATGATCCATTGTAGACAATTTGAGTCCTCTGCCATCCTATTTTTCTTACATCAGCTCACAAAGTTTTTCCTTCTTGGTTTTCTTGTGTCCTCTTGATCTATCACTAATTGGATATCTAGCTACAATGTGCAACACATCGTTTTTAATCTTCACAGGTGCATCGAGCCACATGAATTGATCATAAACTCAGCTCAAAACAATTCTCATCCACTTTGACTTGAACATAGTTGGTAAATGCATAGCATGAACCAAACCCTTGGTTTCTAAATGAGTATGATCATCTTTTAGCTTTCCAATTATGCACAGATTATGGTAGGATGTATCAATCTCATCTTGGAAAATATCCTCTATCTTGTAATGTATGAAGGATTGAACACATTAAATCTTAATAAATCTTTGTGGGATCAAAGATAGGGTTCACATCTTATCATTTCTAGCAACTACAATCGATGCTATCTTATATTTGGGGTTAAATAGATCAATCTTCTCAGTAGTACTCTCCCTTCTTGGTAGTAATATTTTGAGTAAATCCAAGTCTAATAGTATCACCAGGATGCCTCTTTCCTTTTATCCATTCATCCAATATCTTCAATGCCTATTTATTCCATTTTAGTGTTATATTTTCTTCCCTTACCAAGTCTTTAATGTAGATTCTCAAAATGCTTAGCATTTACTTCCACATTTGCAACCACTATTCATTATCACATTGTGTTTGAATCAACCTCATCATTTCATTATCTTTCTTAGTTAGTCTTGCATTCATTTTCCTTCTCTCATCTTCTACCAATATCTTATCTTCATCTTTTTTCTTTTGTTCTAAGATTTCACACATTCTTATTGATTGATCTTCTTGCTCCCTTTTTAGTTCTTTTACCTAATTAGTTAGGTTTTTATTCTTTTGAGTCAGTTCTGATATGGAAGATTTAGATTCATCAAATAAACTACCCTCTGATTGTTCTTCAAGTTCTTGAACCTAATCTTGATTATCTTTCAATTGATGTGCAAGATCCTTTCTCTTGGTAAGTGAATGCTTCAATTTCTTTCTTAGTTATTCAATCTTCTCATTTTAAAACTTCAATTCCATGTTCATGTTATCAATCACCTTTTCATACCTATAGCTTTCTATATCTCTAGATCTTTCCTCTCAAGTGGTTAAACTCCTGAATAAGAGATTGAGCTCTGATAGAAATTGTTGGATTAATTATGGAAAGGTAAGTAATGAGAGGGGAGAGGTGAATCAGTACTCAATTTTTTTTTATCAACTTTACTAACCATTCAACGAATAGTAAACAATGCATATATCAAACATAAAACATGTAAATCAACATCATATAAAAACATCTCATAACACCATGATTTTGGTATCACATAAATCTTGGTTAGATGACAAAACTGTGGTGCGGATGACACCCACAAAAATTCACTACTGTAGTGACAAGTTTTCTTGGTTATAGCTACAAATTTTATCCATTTATGATAGCTTACCTGGTTAAGAGTATTAACCATGTTAAGAGTACAAAGACTATTAAGTCTACCTTGCTAAAGGATTTAAAAAATCTAATCTAAGAGATGTACCCTGTTAAAGGATTTACAATTTAAGACTATTAGGTCCTACTCAATTAAGAGATTTTACAATTTTGATTTCACAATAAATCAGTAACATAAACTATTTGTTAAAATTTCATCAACATGTGCTTATCAGACTCATTATTCTCAGTATCGGTTTACCTCATACTGTACTTTACTCACAATATCACTTCAATACTCAGTAACTTCACTTTTGAATCACTTTCACAATTCTCTCTCTCTCTCTCATTATTGTATTCTTCACATACTAATAGTTTATACTAGATCTACAAGCGGTGCTAGCTTGTTCTAGAATCATGTCCTCAAGCGGTAATAGCATTGGTTACATCTCCAATGCATATATCTCATTTAATTTCTATTGGAAGACCTCACCTTGTAATCATGCAAAATCATTATGTTTAAATCTCCAATGTATCTCTAAAAAATTTCCTCAAGATCTCTAAAATATTTTGTGCTCAGTGTCCAGATTCAATGTATCTATAGATTCTATTTATGTTGGCTTGTGTTACTTGGTAAAATATTTTATTCTTCTCGGTGACATGTATGTTTCATGACTTGGTATCTATTGTAACTCAGTTGACTTTCTTGGTGCTCGGTGCTATCCTTTCCTTGCTCGGTGCCTTTTCCTTTCTTCCCTTTACTAAAATAGTTTCTTCCTTTATCGACTAGCTTATTCTCTTTACCAACTTGACTATCCTTCTTTATTGAATGACTTTGACAATCATAATGACTTTAACAAAAAATAATGACAACAAAATAAATCTTTAGGAGTATCACAAGTGACCAAGTTTGTTGCAATAGTTACACTAAAATTTCTTCTTCTTTGAGATATCCTAAGGTTGATTGGAACCTTTCTACTAAAAGGATTGATCTTTTCCTTTATCCTTTTGAAAGGATTGGGATGTGAAGGCTTCTCTTGAGGATGATGAAGTTACACTGCTACCAAATTGTTGTTTCCAATGATTCTACTACAAAATTTTGGTGTATAACTCTGAAAAATCTAAGTAAACATTAGTTGCAATAATGCATTGAGAATTTTCATGAATTTCTCATAGGATTTAAGAGACTTTTTAGAGTTATGACTACCATATCCTCTTCCTTCATTTTTTAAACAATGGCATCAAGATGATCCCAAATGTCCTTAATCTTTTTTAGATTCTCTTGTAAGGACATACACTCATCCACCATGATAGAAAATAGTTGCTTTTCCAAGAACACGTGACTCTTATCTGATGTCTCATGAAGATCCTTGAGAATAGTCCAAATATTTGTAGTTGTCTTTCTAGATGACACTTGTGATACCTAATCATCACTAATTGAAAGATTGATAAGCATGACCTCTTCTCATTTGTGCTCATCAAACTTATCTTGATCTTGTCCGGCTCCAGAAGGACAAGATTTTTTTCATAAAATGAGGACATCAAGGAAACAATACTCAAGGATAGGCATCATCCTCTTCTACAATGTGTTGTAATTTTGTTCTTGAATCAGTGATTTACTTCCAACATTATGTTGGTCAAAGATTCCATCTACACACTTTTTGAGGGACAAAAAACTAGAAAGTTTGAAGAGGCAACACATATATTCTTCTATCCATAAAATAGATCACAATGCAAGAAAAAAGGTAGATGTAGGTACATATTTTTAAAAAATGAAGTAAAATTGGCACAATTCCTAAGGTACATAGTTTTGACAAACCCCCAAAAAATTGACAAAGACCAAGAAATCTCAAAAAACCCAAAACAAATATGTAGCTTAAAAAAATATCCAACCAAAAATTGGGAACATGGGAGTCACAAATGTCCATCACATATTTAGAATGTTGGAACCTATTATGAGAGAGTTATAAACTCCTACATTCTTTACTACATACATAGTGGTCAATATGTATTCTATTAAACCCAAGTCTAACTTATTCTCTACAATCTCTTTAACCCATCTTTATATTTCCTTGAGATTATTGTGATTTTGCCAAATTTTAGTACAGGTGAGATTTTCTTCTATTAAATGGTTTCCCAATTTGGTGTTTCAACATTTTTAATGTTGTGAAATTTAAGGTGACTTATGCTTTTATCACATATGTTTACCTTTCACTAAATACATTTATAGTGGATATAATCCTCTCTTTCATGTTTTGGAAGTCTCTATTTGTATTCTGCTTAGTTTGCTTCTCTAGATAGACAAACACAACATTTATTAAAGTATTCTCAACTTTTTTGTTACCACTCATTCTTGTCAGTTGCTTATTGACTCACATTATGTCTTTTCATTGGCTTGTCATAAATGAATTTATGTTGAATTAGTGAATACTATATCCATCTAAAGAGTTTCCTCTTTGGTTATCCTTTTGAGTTATTTTAGTTTATTCTTGTGTTTTTAGCCAATGATCCATTCTTCATATTTTATTTCATTCTATTTTGACCACACAAGGCTAAGATAATTTTCCATTAACTTTTTATTGGAGATTTTTCATTAAATCTATAGCCTATTAGGTTAGTAATAAATAAATTTGATGTTAGTGATAGTAATTAAATAAATAATGTTAATAGTTTTAAGTTGTAGGTTGTGGAATTTGGATGCAAATACATCCTCATAAGATTGTTAGGTTACTTTAAAGGAAATTAAAGGCAATAATGCCTAAGTAAGAAAATGAAAAATTTACCTTGAATAGGCAAAGATATCCCAAAGAAATCAATATATCAATTGTTATTATTGGCTGCAATCATGGAGAAATCTATGTATTCTCTCTACCAAATTCACTTTGGCATTAGAGAAATATAAGATTAAATCCAAGAGAAACATATGCAACAACAATTAAGAATCGAATTCCATTAATAGAGAAATCATAGTTGTCCATACGACATGCCTAGAAACTACGGAGATTGTGGATGATACCAAAAGTATTTTCATATTCAATGCCACTTTAAAGACCATTGAGAAGATAATATCTTGTATTATTTAATTTAGAAGCCAATACAAATATATTTGAATTGATAAAGCAAGGGAAGCAAAGAACAAGATCTGTAATGAAGCTTACTTCAGTTCAAACTAGCATAGCTCCATTTTATAGAGGTATTTTTAGATTGAACTTTGAGATTAAATAGCAATGTTTATGTATTCTGGTGTAATATTTGAAGTATCAAGTCATACTTATCATAGTTTAATAAAGTGTTGAAATTATAATTGAAAAGTCATGAGATATAATTTTGGTGTTGATACATTTTGTCCATTCATTAACAAGGTGTAAATAAGACTAAGTGGCATGTAAATATTTGTAGCACATGTGATTTATGATTTAAAAGTCATTTCTCACATTGAGGATGGTCATGGGTTAAAAATTCACAAAGGTTGCAATGAATTTTTGGAAGTTTTTGATAGGGTGCAAGCATTGTGTTGAAATTGGATGAAAGATTGAACTTGAGATTTTTTTATCAGCTCTAAAGAATTGGTGAATTTGGTTTTATTAAAAATCAAGAGGTAAGTGGTTTGGTTTAATATCCTCTTTTTAAAATAGAATTTTATAATAAACAATAATAATATCTTTACAATATAAAAGAACAAAACTAAAGTATAACATAATTAAAATTAAGTTAATGATGTTTTCTCCAGTTAGCTTTGCATCATAGAATCCTTTCAAGTGACTATCTTCATAGATTGGGATTTACAGACAAATTCATGTGTGTTATGTGTGATCATGATTTAGAAGACATAATCATCTTCTTTTTTATTGTGACTTTGAATAGGTTGTTTGGTATTGGGCTCTTGAGAGGTTCAAATGGAATGGTCTGTTACCTTGCACTTTACAACAACAATTGATTCAATGGCCCCTTCTATATATATAGATTCTTTTTTTGCAGAGATATGAAGATTTATTCCAATGGATGTAACTTGGAGCATATGGTGGGAAAGAAACAAGAGAATATTTAGAAAAGAAATTGCACCCTTTGATAAAGTGTGTGAAGTCATAGAGAAGTTGATTTCAAAGATGGTGAATACTCATGCTGTGAGAACAAAAACTCTTTCATCCACTTTTACTTCACATGATAGTAAAATTTTGAATGGTTGGCCTCAAATATCCATCCTACTTAAGGGGGTGTCAGTAGGAAAAATTTGAAACAAGATCTAAGAAATGATGCTAAGTGGGAACCTCTAGATGAAAATTTTGTCAAACTTAACTTTTATGGTACCTCCAAGGGAAACCCAAGTATATTAGGAGTAGGTTATGTATTGAGATATCTATCAAGAAATTTAATAAATGCATAATGTTGTAGATTACCATTTGGGTCTAATAATATTGCAGAGGTTCGGGCCTTGTTTTTGGGGGTGGAATTAGCATTAAAATTGAGGGTGAAGAAGATACACATTGAAGGAGACTCCCAATTAATAACCTCAACCTTATCATCTCACAAATTTATTAGTTGGGAGTTACAATATGTGTTAGGGGAGGTGTGGAAGATCCTTCTTGGATTTGAGGAATTCAAAATTTCACATTGATATAGAGAAGAAAATAAATTGGTTGATCGGTTAGCTAATGTAGGGGTATCCTTAAATCATGGATGTATAATTTAGGGATGTCAAGATTTTAAATCTCTTTTCCATAGTAAGCATATTTCAAATATATTTCATTTGGAAATGGATCCCATCCAAATGGGATAGACTAAAATCTAGATTATTTCCACCTCCATATTTGGATTTGGAAGGAAGCATCTGAGTGCTATAAACATGGACTATGGAGAGCTCAACCATCATGTTACACTGTAAATTAGGGATTGGGAGTGTCTAATTTTGATGGCATACTTGTATATACATATGAGAGTCCCTTTCAGAGGTTTCCTCATAACTCTTCCTAGTGCCCAACCTGCCTTACCTTGGTCTTAGATATTGCCAAATAGGGGTTCAAAAAGGGTGATTTGAGGCAAGACTATCCCTTTAAGGATTAATGAAAGAAAAAAAATGAATAAGAAGAAAATAAGGAAGTGACTCCTTAAAAAAAAAATTTTATAAAAGGTTGTGACACTTGTAAAGGATAAAAATGGTGAAGGGTTGTGACTCTTTAGAAGAGTGGAAATTGTGTAAGGTTGTGATTCTTTCTAAGAGAAGATATGGTGAAGAGATGTGACTCTCCCCCACATTGGAAGATACAAAGGGGAGAATTTTTTAGTTTAAGAGGGAAATCAAATGAAATCAATGTGGGGTATAATATATTATTCAAAAAGGAAACAATGAAAATTGGTGACTCAATTTTTTTTCATTAACTCAAAGACATCCTCATGATTCAGCTGAATGTCTAACCTTCCTTACCTTGGTCTTACATATTGCCAAGTTGGGGTTCAAAAAGGGGTGACCTGAAGTAAGACTCGACCTTTAAGAAATAATGGAAGATAAAATGAAATAAGAAAAAAAGGAACTAACTCCTTCAAAAAGAAAAGTTATGAAAGGTTGTGATATTCACAAAGGACAAAAATGGTTAAGGGTTGTGACTCTTTCAAAGGGTGACAATTGTGATAGGTTGTGATGATTGCGAAGGGTGGAAATGATGAAGAGGTATGACTCTCCCCCACATTGGAAGCTATAAAGGGGAAAAGGTTTCATTTAAGGAGGAAATTTAAGTAAAATCAATGTGGGGTATAATATATTATTCAAAAAGTCAATAATGAAAAGTGGGGACTCAAAAAAAAAATTTGTTAACTCAAAGGTATCTTTGTGACTCATCTCAATGCCCAAGCTCCCTTACCTTGGTCATACATATTGAAAAGTTGGGGTTCAAAATGGGGTGAGATGAGGTAAGACTATCCCTCTAAGAATTAATGGCAGAGAAAAAGGAATAAGAAAAAAAATAAGGAAGTGACTCCTTAAAAAGACAAATTTATGAAAGGTCATCACACTTGTGAAGGAAAAAAATAGTGAAGGGTTGTGACTCTTTCAAAGGGTAGAAATTGTCAAAGGTTTTGATAATTGCAAATTGTAGAAATGATGAAGAGGTATGAATCTCCGCCACATTAGAAGATATAAAGGGGAGAAGGTTTCATTTAGGAAATTCAAGTGAAATAAATGTGGGGTATAATATGTTATTTACAGAGGCAACAATGAAAAGTGGTGACTCAATCCTTTTTTTTGTTAACTCGAAGGTACCCCTGCAACTCAATCCAGTACCCAACCTGCTTTACCTTAGTTTTACATATCGCTAAGTTGTGGTTTATGAAGGGGTGAGTTGAGGAAAGATTAGCCCTCTAATAATTAATGGAAGAGAAATAAAAAATAAAAAAATAAGTGACTCTTTCAAAAGAAAAATTTATGAAAGGTTGTGACACTCGTTAATGACAAAAATGGTGAAGGGTTATGACTCTTTTTAAGGGTGACAATTGTGAAAGCTTGTGATGACTAAAAAGGGTGGGCATGACAAAGAGATGCAACTGTCCCCCACATTGGAAGATACAAAGTGGAGAGGGTTTCAATTTAGGAGAATATTCCAGTGAAATAAATGTGAAGTACAATATATAATTGAAAAAGGTAACAATAAAAAGTGTTCAATCAATTAACTTTTTGTTAACTTAGAGGTATTCCCATGGCTCATCCTAATGCCCAACCTAACTTACCTTGGTCTTACATATTTCCATGCTGGGCTTCAGGAAGGAGTGATCTGAAATAAGACTAGCCCTTTAAGGATTAATGGAAGAGAAAGAGGATTAAGATGAAAATAAGGAAGTGAATCCTTCAAGAGAAAAAATTATGAAAGGTTGTGACACTCAAAAAGGACAAAATTTGTGAAAGGTTACAATTATTACAAAGGGCATATATGCTGAAGAGATGTGACTTTCCCCCAAATCGGAAGATACAAAGGGGAGAAGGTTAAATTTTAGGAGGATATTCAAATGAAATCAATGTGGGGTATAATATATTATTCAAAAAGGAAACAATGAAAATTGGTGACTCAATTCATTTTTTTTTTGACTCAGAGGTATCTCTATGAATCAGCCTAGTGCCCAACCTACCTTACCTTGGTCTTACATATTTCCAAGTTAGCATTTAGGAAGAGGTGAGATGAGGCAAGGCTATCTCTCTAAGAATTAATAGAAGAGAGAAAGAAATAATGAGAAAAAAAGGATGTGATTCCTTCAAAAGAAAAATTTATGAAAGGTTGTGACACTCGCAAATGACAAAAATGATGAAGGGTTATGACTCTTTTGAAGGGTGGAAATTGTGTAAGATTGTAATGATTGAAAAAGGAAAACATGATGAAGAGGTGTGAATATCCCCTTCATTGGAGTATATAAAGGGGAGAAGGTTTCAATTTAGGAGGAAATTCACATGAAATCAATGTAGGTATAATATATTATTCACAAAAGCAACAATGAAAAATAGTCACTCAATTTTTTTTGTTAACTCAGGGGTATCCTCGTGACTCATCCTAGTGTCGAACCTACCTTACCTTGGTCTTATATATTAACAAGTTGGAGTTAAGAAAGGGGTGAGTTGATGAAAGACTAGCCATCTAAGGATTAATGAAAGAGAACATGGAATAAGAACAAAATAAGGAAGTGATTCCTCTAAAAGGAAAAATTATGAAAAATTGTGACACTCGTAAAGAACAAAAAATGGTGAAGGGTTGTGAATCTTTCAAAGGGTGGCCATTATGATAGGTTGTGATGATTGCAAAGGGTATATATGGTGAAGAGATATTACTCTCCCCCACATTGGAAGATACAAAGGGGGTAAGGCCTCATTTTAGGAATACATTCAAGTGAAATCATTGTGGGGTATAATATATTATTCACAAAGGAAACAATGAAAAGTGGTGACTTAATTCATTTTAGTTTTGGTAATTGAGAGGTATCCCCATGAATAAGCCTAGTGACCAACTTGACTTACCTTGGTTTTACATATTGTAAAATTGGGTTTTAGGAATGGATGAGCTAAGGCAAGACTATCTCTCTAAGAACTAATAGTAGAGATAAAAGAATATGAATAAAATAAGAAAATGACTTCTTCAAAAGACAAAATTATGAAAGGTTGTGACATTCAAAAAAGAAAAAAATGGTGAAGGGTTGTGACTCTTTTGGAGGGTGGGAATTGTGAAAGGTTGTTATGATTGCAAAAGGAAAACATCATGAAAAGGTGTGAATCTCCCCCACATTTCAATATATAAAGGGGAGACGGTTTCAATTTAGGAGGACATTAAAGTGAAATAAATGTGGGGTATAATATATTATTCACAAATGAAAAAATGAAAAGTGGTGACTCATGTCATTTTTCTTGTTAACATGGAGGTATCCCCGTGACTCATCCCAGTGCCCAACCTTCCTTAACTTGGTCTTACATATTTCCAAGTTAGGTTTCAAGGAGGGGCAAGATAAGGAAATACTATCCCTCTAAGGATGTACATAATATCTTGCAAAACATGTGCATTAGGTAAGCTCGGGCCTCACAATCAAACTTGCTACCAATTGGGAGAAATTGATGGCCCAAGCTAACTTTTCTACCTATGCAGACTATGGTGATTCAATTGTTATGAATGGTGGTAATGCTTTCACAAATAAAGTATAAAGTGGATTTCATTCCAAGTATTAAAGGACTTATCAATCATTATCCTTCATCCATCATCTCCCAAGAAATAAAGAAATCGGTCACGTAGAAAGATCAAGAAAACAATAATCAAATTAAAATCAATCACCATCCGTCAACATATCAAACTAGCATTTATTATATCGTCACTTCTTAATCATCAAATTGATAATTATTTAATCATATCTCACCAATACATCAAATCATCGAGCCAATTAGATCTATATTACAACAATATCTCTTATAGCATACATAATTTGAATATTATTATAAATTGGTATGATGAATTAGTTCTTATAATAAACAACATAATGGGTCTTATTTATGATTTTTTTCTTATGAATAATGGTCCTATTTATGATTTCTTGCTTATAAATAATGTGTATGAATATAATATTTTTATGTCACCCTTTATTTGGAGAATACATGCGATAATGTGTAACTCTTATATGTTTACCAAAGTCAATCATTGTAGGGATAATAAGTGAATACAAGGAGGGAAAATCTATTGTGAGGTCTTCTTCTAATCACACCAACTCATGGTGTGATAGATAGTCCCATGAGGCCAAGGGGGCATAAGGATGCCATGTCCATGGGATTAGAAAGGAAGGATGGTCCAGACACCCTATTTCCATTTACTCAAACTCTTACCTTGGTTTTACATTATGTTAAGGAGCTATAATCATAGGAGTTAGGATAAGCATGATGTTTTGGGAACCCTAGCCTAAACTTTCTTCATCTTTGAGCTATCCTAAGGCTTATTGGAACCTTTCTACTAAGAGGATTAATATTTTCCTCGATCCTTTTGAAATGATTAGGATGTGAAGGCTTGTCCTGAGGAGGATGTTGCGATGCTACAAAATTCTTGTTTCCTACGATCCTACTACAAAATTTTCGTGCATAACTCTAAAAAATTTAAGTAATGTTGAGTCTTTCTATGAATTTCTCATAGGGTTTAGATATACTTTTTTAGAGTTATGAATACCATATCCTCTTCCTTCATTTTTTAAACAATGGAAAAAAAATATTCCACTATCCAAGAAACATATCCCAATGCAAGAACACAGGTAGATGTAGGTACACACTTCAAAAAAATGAAGTAAAATTGTCACAATTCTTGAGGTACATATTTTTGACAAACCCAATTTTTTTTGGAAAAGACCTAGAAATCTAGAAAATCCCACAAAAATATGTAGCTTAAAAAAATTTCCAACTAAGAAATTAGAATTTTTTTCAAAAAAACCTTGTTAAAAATAATGAGCCCTAGGGCAAAGCCAAATCTGAAAAAATTTGATCATAATGTACATAGGCTTGTCGTTGAAACCCTAGGTCATGTTTGAGAAGTTTGAAGTGTGGTGTGCAAACAAATGAAGAAGAAAAAAATCATGAAATACTATAAATGTGGGCTAAAATATAAGGAAACCCCATTTGCAAAAAAAATCCAAAACTATAATTGTATGATTTAGTAAATGGGCCGACTATTGTAGATAAATAACCTATAAAGGGTCATATGGAAGGTTAAGAGCCATCAAGAAGAATACGGGTCGTCGATTTGCAGAAGAATGATGACAAAAAATATGGAAATTGTGATGCAGAGAAAAAGGACCACATATAGAGGATTGGAGACTCATGGGAAAAGATCTTGAGTCCTAATGAAATAGCAACCATAGGGAAAAATGACTATGAGAAGACTAGAAAAATGCAAAAACATGTTTTTATTTGCAAAGAAATAATCATCGAACCAAAGAAAACAAACATGAAACTTAAGAAAACACAAAATCGTGTCTTTTTTCAAGGTCAAGATTTTGAATCATTTGGAATGGAAAGAAAAAACATTCATCCTTGAAAAAAAATAGCCAAAAAACCCTAGATGCCAAGAATTAATTTCAAAAAAATTAATTTTTAAATTTATTGTCACTACTCTAATATCATATTATGAATGTAATTGGTAAAAAAATGAATGTATTGAATGAATGATCGAGCGATCATTATAGACTACAAAGAGACAATGTGTCTATTATGAAACAATCATAGAATTAGAAACTATCTAATATTTATAGAATCTACAATGTTGACCATTAAATAAGGCAAAATAAAGATATCATAAAGATATTTTTCTAATACTTTTGGCATCAAATTTTTCCACATGTCCATGTAATAATAACATTAATTATTCATCAATATATGTTGATATCTAGTCATAAATTTTAGGGTTCACAAAGTTAATAAGATTTCAAAAATTAACATCACAAGTATTATAAAAAAGGCAACTGTAGGAAAGACCCCAAAACCTTGTCTCCCACCACTTCCTATGTCTATCTTACATGAGAAATTTATGTAAGGGCCTTGATTTATTGTAAATTAACCTTTATTTGAGTTATAAAATATCCTTAAGTGTCATGAAACATTTTATCCCAAAATTATTTTTCCCTCATTTGAGAACTTATTACCAAAATTTGGGAACATGGGAGTCACAAATGTCCATCACGAATTTAGAATGTTGGCACCTATTATGAGAGAGTTAGAAATTCTGACATTCTTTACTACACGCATAGTTTTCAATAGGTCTTCTCTTAGACCTAACTCTAACTTATTTTCTACACCCTCTTTTAATCATATTTAGCTTTCCTTAAGATTATTGTGTGTTTTCCAAATTTTAATACACGTGATATTTTCTTCTATTAAATAGTTCTCCAATTTGTTGTTTCAACATTTTTCATGTTGTGAAATTTGAGGTCACTTATTATTTAATCACATATGTTTACCTCTGATTAAATGCATTTATAGTGGATCTAATCCTCCCTTTCATGTTTTGGAAGTCTCTATTTGTACTCTTCTTAGTCTTCCTCTCTACCTAGGAAAACACCACATTTTATTAAAGTATTCTCAACTTGTTTGTTGCTACTCTTTCTTGTCAATTTCTAATTGATTCACATTATGTCTTTTGATTGGCCTATCATAAATGAGTTTATGTTGAATTATTGAATACTATATCCATCTAAAGATTTTCCTCTCCGGTTATCTATTTGAGTTGTTTTAGTTTCTTCTTGTGTTTTGAGCAAGGCATTCATTTTGAAAATTCTCTTTTGTTATATTTTAACCATGTTGACCCAAAATTTCCATGTCAAGTTCTAGTTTTGGTTTTAAATTTTTCCTTGGAGGTGTTTTTTTAAAAAAAAATCCTTCTCACCTTTAAGTCTTGAGTGCGTCTTTTGAAAAAGTGTCTAATTCTAGGTTTGAATGAGGTTTACATTTTTTACTTAATCGCTAACTCGCTAGCCATTTAAAGTGTCATTCACTAGCTCACAATCTCTTTTATGAATGTTATGTTAACCGATACGAGTGTGTGAGTGTTTAAGTTCAAGCCTTTGTCGCTAGGTCATGGACTATATGATAAACATTTCACTAACTATGGTGACCTAGCAAAAGTTATGTCTATCCTTTGGTCGCTAACTCGTGAAGGTATATGGCAGTTAGTGAAATCCTTAGTGACTTGGAGAGTATGAAATTTTTATGTTAGTCACTAATTCATGGATTCTTTTGATGACTTAAGTTTTTTCTTTGTGAGTTAATGAGATTGTGCCAGGTGTCCATGTTACAATGTAAAAAGAATACTAGATCTATGATGGTTTCTAGCTTCCAAGGAATCTATAAATATTCCATTTGTCTTGGTGAGTGAGTGATTGTGTGACAAGTGATATCTATTTATGAGAGAATGAAGGATTTGGTCACCAGCACACGAAGTCATTGAGAAGTTAGAAGAAACTCGCAGTGAGCCTGCGAGTGAAGTAAAGTGTTAACAAAAATGGTTAAGTCACCAACTCGCGAAGATTATAGATAGTTAAGAAAAATGTTAGTGAGTTGGTGATAAATGTTAAAGGTCAAGTGGTTTTCCTTCAGTCTCCATCTTGCGTAGGTATGAGGAAGTTAATAAGAAGTGTTGGCAACCTAGCGAGTGTGTGTTTTGGCTTAGTCGTTGACTCCCTATGGTTAGAAATGCCCGATGAAAAATGTTAGCGATCTAGTGAATTCTCTACATAAAGTGAGAAAAATTGAAATATCTTGGTGAATCATTGATTAACACCTAGAGCTATCCGTTGAAATGCATGGTTATGATCCAAAACTATGACAAAAAAGCCAAAGTTATTACAATTTATCAACTTGGTAAGAAATTTATGAGGCAGAGATCGTTATGAATATGGCATGATGATGATGATAATATAAGCATGATCGCTTCCCAATTGCACTGATCAAACTTATCCTGGTCTTGTTTGACTCTAGAAGGATGAGATTTTTTTCCTAAACTGAGCTCATCAAGGAAACAATACTCAAAGATAGTCATCATCCTCTGCTACAATGTGTTGTTATTTTTTTGTTGAGTTGTTGATTACTTGCAACATTATGTTGGTCAAATATGCCATCTGCACACTTTTTGAGGCACAAAAAACTAGGAAGAAAGAAGACGCAACAAATATATTCTGCTATCCACAACACATATCACAATGCAAGAACAAAGGAAGATGTAGTTACATACTGCAAAAAAATGAAGTATAATTGGCACAATTCTTGAGGTACATATTTTTGACAAACCTAAGAAAAATTGGCAAAGACCCAAGAATCTCAAAAAACACAAAACAAATATGTAGCTTAAAAAACTTTCCAACCAAAATTTGGGAACATGGGAGTCACAAATGTCCATCACATATTTATAATTTTGACACCTATTATGAGAGAGTTAGAAACTCCTACATTCTTTACTACATACATAGTGGTCAATGGGTCTTCTATTAAACCCAAGTCTAACTTATTCTCTACAATCCCTTTTACTCATCTTTAGCTTTCCTTGAAATTATTGTGATTTTTCCAAATTTTAGTGCACGTGAGATTTTTCCTCTATTAAATGGTTTCCCAATTTGGTGTTTCAACATTTTTCATGTTGTGAAATTTGAGGTGACTTTTACTTTTATCACATATATTTACCTTTGATTAAATGTATTTATAGTGGATCTAATTCTCTCTTTCATGTTTTGGAAGTCTCTATTTGTACTCTTCTTAGTCTGGTTCTCTAGCTAGACAAAAACATCACATTTTATTAAAGTATTCTCAACTTGTTTGTTACCACTCATACTTGTCAGTTTCTTATTCATTCACGTGTCTTTTGATTGGCTTGTCATAAATGAGTTTATGTTGAATTAGTGAATACTATATCCATCTATAGGGTTTTCTCTTCGGTTATCCTTTTTAGTTGTTTTAGTTTCTTCTTGTGTTTTGAGCCAAGAATTCATTATTCAAATTTATTTTCATTTTGTTTTAACCACATAAGGCTAAGATCAGTTTCCATTAGGTTTGTATTGGAGATTTTGTATTAAATCTATAGCATATTAGGTTTTTAATAAATAAATTTAATGTTAGTGATAGTAATTAAATAAATAATGTTAATATTTTTAAGTTGTAGGTTGTGGAAGTTGGATGCAAATACATCCTCATAAGATTGCTAGGCCCCTCTAAGGGAAAGCAAAGGCAATAATGCCTAAGTAACCAAATGCAAAATTTACCCTGAATAAGTAAAGATATCCCAAAGAAATCAAGATACCAATTGTTATTATTGGCTACAATCATGGAGTAATCTATGTATTTTATCTAAAAAATTCACTTTGGTATTAGAGAAATATAAGATTCAATCCAAGAGAAAAGCATGCAGCAACAATTAAGAATTTAAGTCCATTAATAGAGATATCATAGTTGTTAAGATCTCAGAAAAGATGTTAGTATGGAAAAAATTGAAACAACATCGTAGAAAAGATGTTAAATGGCAACCTCCAGGTGAAAATTTTGTCAAACTTAACTTTGGTGGTGCCTCAAAGGAAAACCAAGGTATATCAAGAGCAATTTATGTGTTGAGAGATCTATCACGAGGTTTAATAAAGGCAACATGTTGTAGATTACCATTTGGGTCTAATAATACTATAGAGGGTTGGGCCTTGTTGTTGGAGGTGGAATTAGCATTAAAATTGGGGGTGAAGAAGATACACATCAAGGGGGACTCCCAATTAATAACCTCATGCTTAGCATCTCACAAATTTATTAGTTGGGAGTTATAGTATGTGTTAGGGGAGGTGTGGAAGCTCCTTTCTTGATTTGAGGAATTCAAAATTTCACATTGTTATCTTTGCAATTTTCTTGCTAGATGACACTTGTGGTAGCTGATCATCACTAATTGAAATCTTGATAAGTGCAACTGCTTCTTAGTTGCACTCATCAACCTTATCTTGATCTTGTACAATTGGCACAATTCTTGAGGTAAATATTTTTGACAAACCCAAAAAAATTTGGCAAAGACCTAGAAATCTTGAAAAATCCAAAACAAATATTTAGGAACATGGGAGTCAAATGTCAATCACATATTTATAATGTTGGCACCTATTATGAGAGAGTTAGAAACTCCTAAATTATTTACTACATACATAGTGTTCAATAGGTCTTCTATTAAACCCAAGTCTAACTTATTCTCTACACTCCTTTACTCATCTTTAGCATTCCTTGAAATTATTTTTCTTTTTCCAAATTTAAGTACATGTGATATTTTCTTCTATTAAATGGTTTCCCAATTTGGTGTTTCATCATTTTTCATGTTGTGAATTTCAAGGTGACTTATGCATTTATGTCATATATTTACCTTTGATTAAATGCATTTATAGTGGATCTAATCCTCTCTTTCCTATTTTGGAAGTCTCTATTTTTACTCTACTTAGTCTGCTTCTCTAGCTAGACAAACACCACATTTTATTAAAGTATTCTCAACTTATTTTTTACTACTCATGCTTGTCAGTTGCTTATTGATTCACACTATGTCTTTTATTTGTCTTGTCATAAATGAATTTATGTTGAATCAATGATTACTATATCCATCTAAAGAGTTTCCTCTCTGGTTATCCTTTTGAGTTGTTTTAGTTTCTTCTTGTGTTTTAAGCAAGGCATTCATTCTTCAGATTTTATTTTATTTTGTTTTAACCACATAAGGCTAAGATCATTTTCCATTAGGTTTGTATTAGAGATTTTGTATTAAATCTATAGCCTATTAGGTTAGTAATAAATAAATTTGATGTTAGTGATAGTAATTAAATAAGTGAATTTAATAGTTTTAAGTTGTAGGTTATGGAAATTGGATTGCAAATACATCCTCATAAGATTTTTAGGTTACTTTAAGGGAAAAAAAAGGCAATAATGCCAAAGTAAGAAAATGAAAAAAATACCCTTAATAAGTAAAAATATCCCAAAGAAATCAATATATCAATTGTTATTATTGGCTGCAATCATAGAGTAATTTGTGTATTTTGTCTACCAAGTTCACTTTGGTATTAAAGCAATATAAGATTCAATCCAAGAGAAAAAGATGCAGCAACAATTATGAATTGAAGTCCATTAATAGAGAAACCATAGTTGTCCATATGACATTCCTAGAAACTAGGAAGATTGTGGATGATACCAAAAGTATTATCATATTCAATGCTTATTTAAAGATCATAGAGAAGGGAATAGCTTGTATTGTTTCATTTGGAAGCCAACACAAATATATTTGAATTGATAAAGTAGGGGAAGAAAAGAAAAACCTCTATACCAAATCTTACTTTGATTCAAACTAACATAGCTCCAATTTATAGAGGTATTTTTAGATTGAACTTTGCAATTAAATAAAAAAAATGTATTTATTCTAGTGTAATAATTAAAGTATCGAGTCATACTTAGGCTAGTTGTTTAATGTGTTGAAATTATAATTGAAAAGTCATGAGATCTAATTTTGGTGTTGATACATTTTGTCCATTCATTAGAAAGGTGTAAATAAGACTATGTGGCATGTAAATATTTGTAACACATGTGATTTGTAATTTAACAATCATTTCTGACACAGTGCAAGGCCAAGAGAATCCCCAAAGGAGATGTCCAAGCCCCTAGCTAACAACCACACAATGGAATCACATCAGGAAACCAAATCTGAAAGAAAACATAAATCTTTATTCATCAACAACTGATTACATGCAATGTGTCAGGCTGTAAGACCTTCTTGGTTATGGCCAATTACAAAGCAAGAAATAGTTCTGCAAGATCCCTCAAGATCTAACTCTAAGCTCTAACCTTAGCTAGCCAGATCTGCAAAAATAGGCTTTAGCAATCTGGTAAGAACCCCAACAAGATCTAAACTTGTACACACAGGCCACCAAGCAATCTTCTTATTCCTAAGCTTGCAAGCTACTAACTCTGCTAATCTTTACAAATTGACCTCTGGTACTCCCAAAATAATCACCAATCTTCTACTGCCCTAATACTCTACCCATACACCGCTTAAATACACTTCTTCAACCATAAGTTGACTAGAAGAAAGAAATAACTCTAAGCCCAAGTCGGCTCCTAAACAAACAAATATTAAATGCAATACAAGTTGGCTCTCAAATATCCTTACAAATAATTAATTCTCCATGTCGGACTCTAGATCCAATAGGAGAATACAACATAAGCTACCCACATTAAATACATCAAGTCGGCCCACCAAATCTCTAAGAACTCCAGTCGGTAAGCTAGAACTACCGAGTTTTAGTAAAAATAACCAAGCAAGCATATCGACCAAGCACCACAATCATCACTGAGCATAGGTTCTACCAAGCGCCAGAAGTTTTACCGAGTCCTTCAATGACCAAGCTCCTTCAATGACTGAGCCCCTCAACCAACACTACAACCAAGTAATACCCTTCCAAGAACTCTCCAAAGTATTCCTCCAAGAACTCCAAAGTAGTCACTGAGCCAACCCAAGATGCTCCTGCATCAAACTTCCCAAGTAAATAGAAAAGTGTGTCCCACACTTTGATGCCAAAAGAAAGCTCTTCATCTAGCTTCATCTTCACCAAAGGCTTCCACTCCAGCTTTACACAAGGCTTGTCAATCCATAAAGCCAGGAAAATAAACAAGTCCATCAGCCAAGTCCTCCTTAACTAATCTACAACCAACCAATCAGCATGTTTATCATCAAGAAAAAATTGAACATTGCACTCATCATTAAGTATCAAGTCATCATCCCATCTTTGCAACTCATCACAAGACTTTTTAACTGTCAACCAACAACTCAAGTCCACAACCAGAAAACAACATCTACTCCACAACACCAAACAAAATAAATTTGATAACACTATCATCACAAAGGTGTTTAGCAAAAAATAACTCTTTACCAACAATAATTTGATCATGCTCAACCAGATGCACTACAATCTCTATATCAGACACAACCGACTGAACATTAAAAAAAATCTTCTCACCAGACTCAACAAGGTTAACAACATCATCAGTAAGCATAGGTATCTCAGCAACAACCACAAGTTTCTCTGAAGGTTTCATGTCATATTCCACCTACTAAACATCAAAACTAATCTCACATACCTCTTCAACCTCCATATTGTCACAAGTAACCTTGTTAAGATGTCTTCTCTCTCAGAGTAGTCTTCTAACCAACCAAACAAATTTCTTTTGAATTGGCATGTTTCAACTCTGGTAACCTCTACAAAGCTCAACAACACTTTCCTTCATAAGGTTATCAACCCAGTTCTCCATATGGTTTAGAAAATATACTTCCCACTGAGAAAACCTCTAAGAAATATTTTCTTCCACCACATCATGAAGAGAAACAATTGTACCAGGGTCCAATCCTCTAAGAGACATCTCCCAAAGATTTTTGGATACCCTTTGCAATAAACCCTAAACTGACCACCTTGTGACAACCACCAAGTTGTATGCAAGTCAGATCACAACCTGCCACCTTGCATGAACAACTAGGTGATGATTTCACAAGTTCAGTAATACATATCTACTGTAATACCCCAAAAATGGGCTATAGGTTCATTAACCTTCTACATCAACAAATCAATCGAAGTTGACATCAAAGTCCTAATCTAAGGCACATCTGCACATTAGTTTATCAAAAATTAATTATCTTAAATCTGCATCACGGAATATTCCTTAAATATTCTTAATTATCATAATTATCTTTAATTGAATATTATTTGGTGATAAATCATATTTATCCTATAATTTAAATTAATTGAATATTCTGAATATTTAATTAATTAAGTTTTATTTTTGCCACATAATTATTTAATTAGATTTAATTATATTTATTACTAATTATATTATTTAATTTTGACAATAAATCAAAAATACTATGAATAATCAATTGAATTCTTATTTAATTGATTAAATTCTAGTTGTCAATATTTAATGATAGAGCTTTGAATAAAAGTTTGATTAAATAATTGATTAACCCATAAATCAATTGTTTTAAATTTAAAATCAGTTAAGTTGAGAATAAATCACTTTATTTTTAAATTAATTCATATTAAATCATGCACAATCAGAAAAGCAGTCAACTTTAAATCAATTTTCAATTTCAATTTGTTAACTTTCTAAACTCAACATCTGATGATGAGTTGAAAAAGTGAACTAAACTCTATTTTGAGTCAAAAAGTGCTTTTGCATGATTTTATGAGTTCATCTATTCCTGATTTCTTGTTAACTCAAAAATCAACCTGAGTTTATCAAGAGTGATTTATGGATTTTCTCAATGCATCTACAAGCCCTAGATTTCTATAAAATTAAGGCTCAACTCTTCACAAATATATCTCTTGAATTTGCACAATTACTCTAGCAAAATTGCATCTGAAGAATCAAGCTCTTGCGAATAGGTGATTTGTGAGATCTTTCATTATTTTTCATAGTTTTCCATCCATTTTCATATCATAGAACATCATTGTTAGAATAATCTGCATATTATTTCCATTCAATTCTAGATTAGATTCACACTATTTTTCATATAATTGCATAGAAAATACAAAAAGATAGATTAATTTGCATCCATCCTATATTCATTTTTTAGCATTAAATCCTTCGTTTAGGTGTTGCATTGTCACTGATCTCAGTCTTAATCAAAGAATACCATACTCACACCTACTAGAAGGCAATAAATCACCTGGTTAGCTTAGTTTCATTTATTATAGATTTCTTGATTTGCTAACCTCTAAAGTTTTATTGAAGTGTTGTGTCCACACCTAGGTACAATTTTCACACACACATTTTTGGCACCCACTATGGAGTCCTGAAATGTGTTTCCATTTCATTTCTAACAATTTCTATCAATTTTCTATCATTTTCTATCAAAACTATGATTTTTATATTCTGTCTCTACATTTTTCATATGATATTTGCCAGATTGTCATACCAAGACTCCCTGTCTGTCGTACGATAGACGACAATCTGAATTCTCACACTGACTATATGCAGATTGTCATACGAGTTTTTGAATAGTTGTGTGTGCATCGACCCACCATCATTTTGTGCCTAAATTGTCGTATGAGCAGTAGTCCACTGTCGTACGAGTTTTGATACCATAATTTCAATTTTTCATATCAAAATTGCAAAAAAATAGTCATTTCAGATTTGATTTCAGATTTTGATAGCTAACCCTAATGATTGATATCTATTGTTTCTAATCTCTTTTCTCATGGGATTTCTCAACAAAGCTAAAAATCAGGTAAAATCTACTAAGCGCATTGTGTGGGAACTCAAGTATTCTACTACAATCTGATAACATTTCGATTTGGGACATAAAATGAACCTTTTACGCATCTAGCTTGAGTGTCTTTCCAGCTTTCATAATTCACACTTCGATTTGGGCTCTAAAATGAACATAGATTTTTTTTTTTCATATCTATTACACATAGTAAATAGGCCTATGAACACTATTTGTGGAGTTCTTGAGAGATTGGGCTTCATTCACTATCTTTGCATGTGAAGTCCTTCTTGATGATAGATCCCCTTGTAGGTAGGGAGTATACTGTTGTTATCTCACGTTCACTTGATTTGGTCCTCAACTTTGATCGATACATTCTCTCTTGGTCCCACTTAGAGAGCTCAGTAGACATAATTGTTGACATCACAAATCTTGGTGAGGTAATTTCAGTCTTAGCATGTCAAAGAATTTGTCAGTTGTGTTTGGGTAAAAGTGAAAAGGCTAGAGGATTATGCTCTACTCCCTTTTTGGGTAGTATCAGAAACTCTGATCCTTAAATCTAGACCAAGTCCCCATGTGGTATATTTTGTGAGTCACCTTTAGATAGGGTTAACCATAGTGGACATTCCCTTTATCAGGTCAACCACATACATGAAACCTCAAGCAGTAATAGTCATTTTCATCGTGGTAGCAATAGCTACTATATAAATGTCTTTGTGGAAGAAATCTCCAGAAGTGTGATCTCTTGTTGGGTTGTTAGATCTCCCTAGTAGTTCCCAATTGATTAAATTCTCAAATTGTGTCATAACCTTGGTGCACTTGGATTGGAGTTTACCCTCGTGAGATCACAAAAGTTGCAGATACAGACCATCACTAAAAACCCTAGTGAGGCCAAATTTTTCATTTTCTAGGACTATGTGCATTATTGAAAAACTTTTGAGAACACACACAAGTAGCATTCCTAGGGATTAGCACAATAAGTCACTATTGCTTGTTCATTTGCAAGGTTTCTTTGCCCCTTGTTCATTATTTTAAGATGATTTCTTGCTTCCCTTGCTTATTTTTCTGCATGTTTGCTATCTACTTGATCATTTGGAAATGAAAAAAACCCAAGATGAACTATTACACAACTATTCAAACCTAGATAGAAAAATTAGCAAACAATCTGAAATTGAAAAACTAAAAAATTGCAAATTCAAAGCAAAAATCCTTTATGGAGTCAAAAGTCATTTTTTAGTCTCAATTGTTGTATGATTTTTCCCAAAAGTCATGCCAAAACCCCCCAATTGTCGTACAGGATCCTATACATTGTCGTACGAGTTTTGTCTCAAAAATCAAGAAAAATCAAACCCTAGTGTCAATTGTCGTACGATTTTTGTCAACTGTCATGCCAGAGCCAACCTAGACTTGTACAAGCATGGAGAAACTCATATCAAAATTTTGCAAAGTTGTTAGAAAACTCCAAAATTTGTTAGAAATCTAGTTTTTACAGCCAACTACTAGATTTTCTAAGAAAATTCACCGTGTTAGGAATATAACAAATACCAAAAAGAATCTAGTCATTTTCCAAAAGTGGTCTCTTGAGTCTGATTAGTCTTCTGATTTATTGATTTGAATCTTGTACATCTAGTGTCAAAAACCTTGTCAAAATCATCTCCAATTCAGTCTTCAACAAAATGGCTAAGTGTTGCGAACTCGTGTTCACCATCTTTTGGGCATCTACCCATACATCTAGGGCAGAGTATCCTTCATTTACATCCAAATCAATCTTCAACCAATTCAATCTTGACAAGGTTGCATCATTCAATCTTCTTGAATCAAGTCATTCTTCAGTTGTCTTAATCTTGCTATTTTGCTTCACTCGAAGTTAATGGTGGAAACTAGAGCTTCCTTACAATGATAACAAGGAGAACAACCAAAATTCTCCTCAGCAACATCTTTTTTGATTTCTTAGACATTTCATCAACCTTACGATATGACTAAATTTGGAGAAGATGCTCTTAGTAATCTCTTTTTGAAAGGCGATTATGTCACCCCTCTTGCATCAGTTCATGCAGGTGCTCAACAAACTCCACATCAGTCAATCCCTAGTAGTCCTCATAACAACACGATATGTCAAGGAGGAGCAAACCAAGGATCCCAAGGACACCAATTTCAACATGGTGTAGATCAAGAACCCACACCTTCCAAAATTTTCCAATATCAAAATGATGATAACTTCAAGAAAATGATGAGGCATTTCTTATGTGAAGAGAAAAAGGCATATTTCATAGATCTAGCTTGACAAGGAGCCAAACTTCCTTTGAAATTTAATGTTGAAGATATCGTTACTCAAGAAGAAGAAACTACCATCACGGATATGATGAAATAGATGCATGCTATGCAAGTCAAGTTAAACAAGATTGAAAAAGAGAAAGAACTTAAAGAATTTTCTATGGAGGCTCTATGCTCCTTTCCATTTGATAAAAACTTGTACATGCCACCATTCCCAAAAAGAGTGGAGATACCAAAATAGGATAAGTATGATGCAAACTCTAATTCCCAAGATCATGTCAAAGAATTTTGTGCTCAATCTATGGAGTTTATGCATGAACCAACCTACTTAATGCATATTTTCCCTTGAACTCTGGGAGGGTTGGCCATTCATTGGTTCTCTAAAATGACTCCAACAATCAAGACCTTTGAGGAGTTAATCAAACCATTTTATCAACAATACTCCTACAACATTCAACATCCAATCATCAATCTGAAACAAAACTTAGGAGAACCTTTCCTGACTTTCCTCAGGCAATGGAGGAAAAATTTTTCACTCTATGCTCGACCCATTCTAGAAACTGAAAAACTCAAAATCTTCATCAATAATTTGGTTCTGGAACTCAATTATCCCCTACAAATGCAAAATCATACATCCTTTGATAAAATGGTAGAGAATGCCATCAAGATTGAGAATGTTCTTGTTTAAAAGGGAGACATATCACTTCATAAGGAAAACAAGTATGAATTTGGTTCTAGTTCCAACAACAAAGACAAAGGCAAATTCTAGAACAAGAAAAAGAATGTTGTAATAGATGGCATTGTTGATCACATCAGTGTCCCATCAAAGGCACCAGCATTCAATCTCACCATGGGCACTCAAGCCATAAAAGCTTCTAAACAAAAGGCATCTGAACCTTCTCAAAATTCGAAAGACTATAAGCCATGGGTTACAACACCAAAGCACGAGTTCGCTCCTTTGGGTGAGTCCTTAGAATCTGCCATGAAAACTCTCTTGGCAAACAAAATCATCTCATTACCTAAGATAAAAGCATTTGATCCTGAACCTAAACCAAAATGGTGGAAAGAGACTGATTTTTGTGACTTCCATCAAAACAAGGGTCATAAAACCAATAACTACATATGCTTGAAATATCTCATACAAGACAAAATTGATAATGGAGAAATTATAATTGACAATCACAAAACCAAAAATGATCATATAGAATTCATGGAACTATTTCCAAAGCATGGTCAAGGAGATTCATCTTCTTAGCCTAACATGGGTGCTAAAGTCAATTATGCCTACTTTGGAAATAATGTTGTCATAAATATGGTTGAGCCATACCTATCTGAACATTACAATGTCATCACAATTGTAAGAAAGGATAGAGATAATCAATTAGCAAATACAATAAATCAATCACAAGCTCAGGTACATCTACAAGGACAAAACTTGAATTCATCTAATACCCCTAAGGTGCCTTTCAATCTTTCATCTACTTCTAAATAGAGGGCTGCCTCAAAATTTTCAACTCCTAAAGAGACCAAACCAACATCATATAGTATTGTCTAACAACTCCAGCATACCAATGCAAAAATATCCATGTTTGAGTTGCTCCAGATATCTCCTGCTCATAGAGCTATTGTAGATAAAGCTCTGCTCGGTTCCAATGTTCCTGACAATCTTGATCTAGATAGATTCCAAAATATGGTTGGTCATCTGACATCCCCCTAGTATATCTCTTTTTCAGAGGAAGATGATAATTCACTAAGTCATCCACATAACCAGCCCTTGCACATTGAAGTCTTGATCCAAAACCATCATGTCAAACGTGTGTTGATAGATGGAGGCGCTGGTCTAAATATTTGTTCTTACAAATTGATCACACAATTGGGATTATCAAAAGATGCTATTGATCCTAATAAGAAGATAATGATCAAGGCATATGATGAGAAAGAAAGATCTTCCAAGGGAACAATTGTCCTATGGACTTGTTATCAAAGACATCACTTGTCAAGTTCTAGATCTTCCATTGACTTACAACATTCTTCTAGGGAGGCCTTGGAAACATGAAATGCAAGCTATTTCATCAACATACAATCAATGTGTGAAGTTTCATTATGATGGAGTAGAGGTTATGATTCCAGCTGACATATCCACATCTTGCAATGCCTTGAAAGAAAGTGTTGACAAACTTGTTCCACATAATAGAGAATCTTTCACCAAGCAAACAAACATTGCATCTACATCCAAGATGGAAGACATTTCCAAAGAAGTTAAAATTAAGGACACAAGTATGGGAGAATATACCATGGAACCAGTCTTATCTCTCACATCTCTCCCATTGTCCCCAAAATCTTATGGACAACCATAAGATAAAGTGAAACCTACAACTAAAGAATCCCAAGTCATATTTAATGGAAGTTTTGTCACAGAAAAAGTACCCAAGAAGGAGTTTGAAGAAGATGAAGTTGTGATTGCATGGATATACAAAGATGAGTCTCAATCCCAAACCATTAAAAAATGTGACTCTAAAACACCAAAAATTTCTTCAAAGTCATCTGGACTAGGGAATAAACTAATGACTAAAATGGGATATCCTGGTCAAGGACCTCTAGGAGTGTGAGGTAAAGGTCTCGTGGCACCCATTGGACATGTTGGTCAACCAAGAAAAGATACTATAGGTCTAGGCTATTGGAAGAAACCCTTTTATCTCAAGGGGGACTCTTCTCATGTGATAGAACAGATAGAACCAGAAGATAACAACAATGAAAAAGAAGAAACACCTCAATCAGACAGTGATGATTCAGATAGCTCTGAACTTATTCCTCATAAATGTTTACCTCAAGAAATACTAGATCTCCTCAAAGATGAAGAAAAACCTAAGGAGAATATCAATTTGGTAGCTTTACAAGAACCTACTACTAAACAAGAGGAAGGTAAACCTATCACCATAGATAAAAACTTGGGATCTAGTAGTGATTCTGAAATAGACTCTCATGATTATGAATTCAAATTAGAATCAGATGGAAATCTTGTTTGGGGGATTCATCTTGATTTTACACATGTTCTCAGATTTCCTAGAGGTCTAGATGAAGAATCAGAGGATGAATCAAATGACTATGAATGGGGAGTTATTCCTGAAGAAGATGAGCTTATCATTGAAAAACACATTGATGTGATTCACCAATATTCACCTAAATTTGACGTAATTCTAGAGTGATTAAATGATGAACTTAACAAATTTGATCCACCTATGGCTGAAGTGGAATCCAATAATGACATTGAGACTATTCATGAATTGAACATTTTGAGAAGTAATATCACCTTTGAATTCAAGAGTCAGGTTAGGACTAATGATGACAACACCATATGCATAAACACCATTTCCCAATCCTTCCCTACATTGACTATCCAACATCCAGAGCTTATTGACCAAACGTCCACTAATCCAAGCTAAGATATCTATACCTTTCAAAATGACTATGCCCTTGCTTGCTACCTCAATGTAATGGAACCTATGACAACTTCCATTAGTGAACCAAGTGTTAGCATGATAGAGTCAGATATCAAATATCTTATTCAAAAAAAGATTTAATAATAAATAATAATAATAATAATAAATAATAATAGATTTAAAATATAAAAAAACATAATTAAAATATAACATAATTAAAATTAAGTTAATGACCTTTCTCTGGTTAGCTTTGCATAAAAGAAACCTTTCGAGTGACTATCTTCACAGATTGAGATTTGTAGACAAATTCATCTGTGTTATACATGTTCATGATTTAGAAGACACAAATCATTTTTTTTTTGAATTGTAACTTTTCGCAAGCTATTTGGTATTGTGATCTTGAGAGGTTGAAATGGCATGGTCTGTTACCTTGCACTTTACAAAAACTATTGATTCAATGGACCCTTCTATATAGCGATTCTTTTTTTGTAGACATATGGAGAGCTATTCTAGCGGCTGTAACTTGGAGCACATGGTGGGAAAGAAACAAGAGAATATTTAGAAAATAAATTGCACCCTTTGATAAAGTGTGTGAAGCCATCAATAATTCAATTTCATCTACTTTTACTTCACATAATAGTAAAATTCTGAATGGTTGGCCTCAAATATCCATCTCGTTTAAGGGGGTTTTAGTACAGAAAAAACTAAAAGAAGATCTCAAAAAAGATGTTAAGCGGTAATCTCCAGATGAAACTTTTGTCAAACTTAGCTTTTATGGGTCCTTCAATGGAAACCTAGGTATATTAGGAGAAGGTTATTTGAAGAGAGATCTATCCAGAGGTTTAATAAAGGTATCATGTTGCATATTACCATTTGGGTCTAATAATATTGCATAGGATCAGGCCTTGCTATTGGGGGTGGAATTAGCATTAAAATTGAGTGTGAAGAAGATACACATTGAGGGGGACTCACAATTAATAACCTCATCCTTAGCATCTCACAAAGTTATTAGTTGGGAGTTACAATATGTGTTAGGGTAGGTGTGGAATCTCCTTCCACAATTTGAGGAATTCAAGATTTCACATTATTATAGAGAAGAAAATAAATTGGCTAATTGGTTAGCTAATGCAGGGTATCCTTAAGTCAGGGATGTATAATTTACAAATTTCAAGATTTTAAATCTCTTCTCCCAGTAAGTATACTTCAAATATATTTGATTAGGAAATGGGTCACATCCCAATTGGATAGACTAAAATTTTAATTATTTGCACCTCCATATTTGGATTTAGAAGGAAGCATTTGAGTGCTACAAATTGCATGGACTACCGAGAGCTCAACCATCATGTTCGACTATAAATTAATGACTAGGAGTGTCCAAATCTGGAGGCATACCAATATAGACATATGAGAGTCCCTTTCAATAAATTACTAGTTGAAATAGAAGAGGCAATTAGAAGGATCATTGGCAATGGAGTATTGCTTCTCAGGGCCCCAAGGTGCATATTCCACTCACAATTAGTTTTGGTATTCTTGTCCAACACTTTTGACATGATCAAAGACTATAAAATCTTCATGAAAATGGCTACAAGGTTGGTAATAGAGGATTTTTCTTCAATCAAAAAAATTCATTCAGTAATTAGAGGTTACAACTTATGGGCTTCGAAGGCATGAGTGGGAGGATTTTTTTATGTGACCCATTTTGAAAAATGAGTGGAATACATTAGGTTATATGATGTGTTTAAGATGGGTTTAGAGGGGAGAGATACTCAACTCTTCAAAAGAGAATTTACTCATATCATTGATGTTCTTTCACACTTGATGGTGCAATATTCTTTTATTTTGTTTGAGGATATCAGTTTATTATTGGCCTATTGTGAGGATGTATGGTTATTTTTATCTTCATCCATAAGATCATCTATCTTAGATGATTCTTTGAATTCTTTTTAGGGCTCGAAGAACCTAGTCCATGGGACATCGAGAGCCATATGCACATGCCATTATTAAGGAAAAGAGTAGATTTGGCTTGGAGGTGCTTCAAGTTCAGGTGTGTGAGTCACAAAGGTATATGAAGTGTACTATTTTTTTTGCTTCTGTACATATTGAATTGACCTTGTTGTTGTTTTATCATTGATGAAAGGAATGTTGGCTACATTGAGAGAATTCTAAGGATACAATGTAAGGTTTATTTTTTGGTTATATACTAGTATGTTTAGGATGAATTGTCTTAATTTTATGTAAATATTGTCAAAACAGGTGCAATTGTTTATCAGTAGGGTTTCATGGTGAATTTTTTGGGTTGGGTCTTCATGTATAGGGTCATTTTGGGTTTTGTATACATGCAAATAGAAAGTGTATTTCTATATGGGGTCCTAGATTAGCACATGATATATATTAGGAATCATGATATATTGTCAGCCACAATTGAGGGTTTTCTTCCTGTCTTCTTTCCCTCATGAGATTTTTTGAAGCAAGTTTTATGAGTAATAAATAAAAGTATAGTGGCTTTGCCACTTTTATTTCAATGGGGAGAGAGGAAGGAAGAAAAATTGGAAGGTGTGATTCAAGAAAATAATTAAAAGAAGAGAAAAATGAATAAAAATAAAATAAGGAAGTAACTCCTTCAAAAGGAAATGTTATGAAAAGTTGTGACACTCACAAATGACGTAAATGGTGAATGTTTGTGACTCTTTCAAAGGGAGGAAATTGTGAGAGCTTGTGATGATTAAAAATGGAAAACATGATGAAGAGGTGTGGCTCTCCCCCACATTAAAAGATATAAATGGGTGAAGGTTTCATTTTACAAGGACATTTAAGTGAAATCAATGTGGTTTATAATATATTATTCACAAAAGAAACAATGAAAAGTGGTGAATCAATTTTTTTTTTGTTAACTCAAAGGTATCCTTGTGACCCAACTTAATTCTCAACCTACCTTACCTTGGTCTTACATATTGTGAAGTTGGAGCTCAAGAAGGGGTGATATGAGGTGAGACTAGCCCTCTAAGAATTAATGGAAGAGAAAAAATAATAAGAAAAAAATAAGAAAGTGACTCCTTCAAAAGGAAAAGTTATGAAAGGTTATGACAATAACCAATAATAGAAATTGTGAAGGGTTGTGACTCTTCCAAAGGGTGGAAATTGTGAAAGGTTGTGATGACTGCAAAAGGTAGACATGATAAAGAGGTGTGAATCTCCACCACATTGGAATATATAAAGGGGAGGAGGTTTCATTTTAGGAGGACATTAAATTTAAATCAATGTGGGGTATAATATATTATTCACGAAGGAAACAATGAAAAGTGGTGACTCAATTTTATTTTTTCTTAGTTCAAAGGTATCCTAGTGACAAAGTAGAAGCCCAACCTATCTTACCTTAGTCTTACATATTTCCAAGTTAGGGTTTAAGAAAGGGTGAGCTAAGGTAAAACTATCCCTCTAAGAATTAATGAAAGCAAAAATGGAATGAGAAAAAAAAAACTCCTTCAAAAAGAAAAGTTATGAAAGCTCATGACATTCATAAAGGACAAAATTAGTGAAGGTTTGTCAATCTTTCGAATGGTGGCAATTGTGAAAGGTTGTGATGATTAAGAAGGGTAGACATGATGAAGAGGTTTGAATCTCTCCCGCATTGGAAGATATAAAGGGGAAAAGGTTTCATTTTAGGAGACATTCAAGTGAAATTAATGTGGGATATAATATATTATTCAAAAAGGCATAATCAAAACTAGAGACTTAATTTTTTTTGTTAACTTAAAGGTATCCCTACGACTTTTCCCAATGTTCATGTGCCTTACCTTGGTCTTATATATTATCAAGTTGGGGTTTATGAATGGGTGAGTTGAGGAAAGAGTGACCATCTAAGAATTAATGGAAGAGAAAAAAGAATAAGAATAAAATAAGTGACTCCTTAAAAAGGCAAAGTTATGAAAGGTTAGGACACATGCAAATGAAAACAATGGTGAAGGGTTGCGACTCTTTTGAAGGGTGGAAATTGTGAAAGTTTATCATGATTTCAAAGGGTGGACATGATAAAGAGATGTGACTCTCCCCCACCTTGAAACATATTAAAGGGAGAAGGTTTCACTTTAGGAGGACATTCAAGTTAAATCAATGTGAGGTATAATATATTATTTAAAAAGGAAACAATGAAAAGTGGTGAATCAATTCTTTTTTTTTGTTAACTCAGAGGTATCCTTGTGACTCATCCTAGTGCCCAACTTAATTTACCTTGGTCTTAGATATTTTCAAATAGGGATTCAAAAAGATTGAGTTGAGGCAAGACTATGCTTTTAAGGATTAATGGAAGAGAAAAAAGAATAAGAAGAAAATAAGGAAGTAACTCCTTCAAAAGGAAAAGTTATGATGAAAGGTTGTGAAACTCCTAAAGGATAAAAATGGTGAAGGGTTATGACTCTTTAGAAGAGTGGCAAGTTAGAAGATACAAAAGGAATAAGTTTTTGTTTAAGAGGACATTTAAATAAAATCAATGTGGGGTATAATATATTATTCACAAAGGAAACAATAAAAATTGGTGACTCAATTCATTTATTTTTTGTTAACTCAAAGGAATCCTCATGATTCATCTCAATGTCTAACCTTCATTTCCTTGGTCTTACATATTTCCAAGTTGGGGTTCAAAAAAGGGTGACATGAAGCAATAATCGCTCTTTAAGAAATAATAGAAGATAAAAAAGAATAAGAAAAAAAGAAAGAACTAAATCCTTAAAGGAAAAGTTATGAAAGATTGTGACACTCACAAAGGACAAAAATGGTGAAGGGTTGTGACTCTTTCGATGGGTGACAATTGTGATAGGTTGTGACGATGGAAAAAGGAAGACATGACAAAGAGGTTTGACTCTCCACACATTAGAATATATAAAAGGAAAGGTTTCATTGAAGGAGGACATTTAAGTGAAATCAATGTGGAGTATAACATATTATTTAAAAAGGTAATAATGAAAAGTGGTGACTCAATTCTTTTCTTTTGTTAACTCAAAGGTATCACTGTGACTCAACCTAGTGTCCAACTTGTGTTACCTTAGTTTTACATATCGCTAAGTTGTGGTTTATGAAGGGGTGAGTTGAGGAAAGATTATCTCTTAAAGAATTAATGGAAGAGAAATAAAATAAGTAAGTCTTGAAAAAGACAAAGTTATGAAAGGTTGTGACACTCACAAATGATAGAAATGGTGAAGGGTTATGACTCTTTTGAAAGATGACAATTGTGAAAGCTTGTGATGACTAAAAAGGGTAGACATGATGAAAAGATGTGACTCTCCCCCACATTGGATGATACAAAGTGGAGAAGGTTTCAATTTAGGAGAACATTCTAGTGAACTAAATGTGGAGTATAATATATTATTCAAAAAGGAAACAATAAAAAGTGTCGACTCAATTTTTTTTGATAACTTAGAGATATTCCCATGACTCATCTCATTGCCCAACCTTTCTTACCTTGGTCTTACATATTGCTAAGCTGGGGTTCAGGAAGGGGTGAGTTAAGGGAAGACTAACCCTTTAAGGATTAATGGAAGAGAAAGAGGAATAAGACAAAAATAAGGAAGTGACTCTTTTAAGAGGAAAATTTATAAAAAGTTGTGACACTCACAAAGGAAAAAAATCGTGAAAGGTTGTGACTCTTTCAAAGATTGAAAATTGTGAAAGGTTGTGATGACTAGAAAGAGCAAATAAGATGAAGAGATGTGACTTTCCCCCACATTGGAAGATACAAAGGGGAGAAGGTTAAATTTTAGGAGGACATTCAAATGAAATCAATGTGGGGTATAATATATTATTCAAAAAGGCAATAATGAAAATGTAGACACTTAAATTTGTCCATTTAACATTAATTAAATTTACTTTAATTAATGACCCCAAATAATAGTATGATTATTTTTTAATAAATTATACTTGTTATATTCATCTATTTATTTAATTAAATAAATTAATTACCTATAGTATTTAAATTAAATTTAAATACTACCCCTCCTAATGTATTAAATTTAATTTACTACATGTTTCTCCATATTCTCCTTTTAAATAAAATTTTAATTTATTTATCCCTCCACATGCTTTATTTCAACTAAACCATGATTAAATTAAATTTTATTTAATTTAATACTAAACTTAACCTAGATGTTATCATACACACATTATTTTCTATTTAATAAGCCTATTTATTAATTAACTAAGGTTAATTAAGCTAATTTTCATCTTCCTCCACAAATTAGTCCTAATTATTTGCTTACACATGTGAGCAAATAATTTAAAATTCACCTTTTTCAAAAATTGTTAAAAAAGCCTAAACAAAACTTTTTATATTTTTGATGATATTTTCTTACACCTCTTACACTTTCCAAAAGTTTGAAATTTGACTAGATCTTACACATCTCTTACACACACTTACACATGTGTACTTGGAGTACACATTGACCCTTCACATCTCAAGTTTCTCACACATGCGTGAGCAAGTCTTGAACTTTACATGGCTTATGTGTCTCCTTGGTGGTACCTTTCTAGATTACACATAGATGTCACCTCACCCCAGCCTTCCAAAATCCTATAAATAGGACCCTTGACTCAATCAAATCATATATCATTTGCATATAGAATTATAATGTTACTTTGTGCTTAGAACTTTTTTTATTGCATTTAGAGTTTTGTACTAACTTGTTTGGTAGTTTTTTTGTTTGTATCCATTAATGGTAGCTATCTTCCATTTTAGTCCTACTTTTCATATATGCATTGAAAGCTTGAAGCTAGTCCTCTATAACTAGTTCTTAAGTTTTTCAATTTCATTCTTATCTAGTTTCCACTTAGTATCTTGCCTTCATCATTTGATCATAGTGAGATTTATAATTGTGTTAAGAGAGCATATCCACAACTTCCCTAAGATCTTTAATCAAACAAGTTTTGGGTGCACTTGCTTCATGCTCATCTGAGGTTATGGTGAAAACTTTTGGTTTTGCAAATTTATAGACATGTTAGATTATAAATGAATATTCTTTTTATCTCTAATGTTTGCATGTTTAAGCTTTCTCCCAAAAGGTAGGTTTTCATCATATATAGAAAATTAGTAACCCAATTCAACTTTTTTGTTAACTTAGAGGTATCTCTATGACTCAGCCTAGTTCCCAACCTACCTTACCTTGGTCTTACATATTTCCAGGTTGGGGTTTAGGAAGGGGTGAGTTGAGGCAAGACTAGATATCTAAAAATTAATGGAAGAGTTAAAAAAATAAGGAGAAAATAAGGAAGTGACTCATTCAAAACACAAAGTTATGAAAGGTTATGACTGTATACACCTAAAAATGGTCATCTAGACTATTAGCCCCTTTTGCTAAATCATCAATTACTTGTTCTTGATTAAATCCTAGCTCTATCATTTATTCGATTATTTTCTATGGGCTAACCATCTTATCCTAAGTTTTTATTTATTTAAAAGGAATATTTCCTCCCCTTTTAATAAATAAAAAGCCCCCACTTTTCCTCTTATCCTAAGTTGCACAAATAAAGCATTATTCTTATTTTATAAAAAAGAGAAAAGCACTTTTTGTCTCACATGGACACAAAAGTCAACTTTTATTTTCTCATTGGAAGATATTTGTGCACATGGATTGCTCCTCTTTCAAGCTCCACCCTTGATTAAATCTTTTTCCTCTTAATCTCCATGGTCCATTCCTTCTCATTTCCTTTAAAAGGAGAGCTCTCTTCTTCATTCTAGATCCCCAACTTTTTATGCTAACTTTATGCTACATGATTTCTAGGTCACTTTGGAGCTTTTTGAATATTTGGAGCATTCTTAGCATCTACATCTCATTCTTGCATTCTACATCTCATTCTTGCATTCTTAGCTTAGCTTCATATTTATGCTTTCTTAGATTAGCTTCATTTCTATGCTCTAGATTAGCTCCCATAGATTAATTAGCTTGGGTTGTAACACTTGCATATTTCCTTACATAGCTTAGCTTGCATTTTCATTTTTAGCATAGCATTGCATTGCATTTTCATTCTTGATTCTTGAGGATATTGGCATTCTTGCCCTTGTCTTCATTGAATCTCCCATTGCATGGTTTACTAGCAAGGTTATTGGCTTAATAGCTCTAGCTAAGAGCATTCTTAAAAACCCTTGCACTCCATGCCTAGGGAGCTATGGATCAATTTTTGAGACCTCATTCTTGAGTGTTCTTGAATGTAATGATTCATAGAAGTGTGACACAATTATAGCACACATTTTTGGTGCCCACCATGGGGCAGAGTAGACTAGCTTTGTCCCTTCCTTTTCTGCATTTTCGTTATTTTCTGTCATTTTTTCGACAAGTTTTTAGCGTAATTTTTATTCTCTGGTTTTTTGTCTCAGAATATCGCGTGATACTTCTCAGTATATCACGTGATACTTCTCAATATATCATGTGATATACCTTATAATACCCACATGACACTTCGCATCTCAGAAGAATCGCACGCCTGTATTAAGGTATATCACCTAGTGTCATGCGAAGTATCACCTGCCTATTGTGAAGTATATCGCTTAGACTAAGGTATATCACCCGGATACAAGAAACTATGTCGCGTGATACTGGTGAAGTCTGAAGTATATCACCTGGACCTGGCAGAGATCTATTTTTGAGTTATTTTATCTATCTTGCAAGTTTTAGGTTCTTAGCTATCTTTTTGAAATTTTTTGAAAAATAGGCACCTATTTTTTTTTGAAATTTTGAAAATGGTATTGAAAATCAAAGTGTGATATATCGTTGAAAAGGCATTTCCGAGCCTAATCCAACCATGATGGTTTCATTTTCAGATTTTATCATTTGATTAGCTATTTTACATGTAGATTATCTAATTTTTGATGTGCTAACCATTGTGGAGCTAACAAGTTGTGCTTGTAGGTGCTCTCATTTCTTGAAATTTTCCAAAAGAACACATGTCAAAGAGGGCTACTAATGATTTTTGCAGGGCTTCCCTAAGCATAAAAACCAAATCAAGTGCTTGTTTAATTGCTCTCTTTATTAAGTGCGGCATATACTAGTTGTTTTGTTTCATAGGCACTTAATACCTTGTTGTAGGAATTTTGAGGTGGTAGGAGAGTATGCTCTTCACCCTTGTAGTGAAACAGAAATCTTGACCCATCTTGAGATTTTGAAAGCAAGGGGGAAATTAAATCTTTGCTTGGTGTGTTTGGGAGAGATTCTTGAGATAGGGGAGTATGCTCTTCACCCTTGTGGTGAACCAAAAACCTTGAACCTCAAGAGTTAATCCACTTTTTGTTTAGTATAAGGATCTTTAGCGGGCCTTCTCTTGAGCAATCAAGAGGAATGACCCAAGTGGGGACAACCTTGTCATCATTTTCTTTGGTGGCAAGTGATTCCAACTCACTATAATCTCAAGGCTATCGAGGACACAAAATCTTGGTAGACATAACACTTGTCTTCACTTGATGTGAGTAGCTCATGGGATTGCGACCATGGGGAAAGAATTGAGCAAGAATGCTTAAGGTACTCTTGAGGCCGCGAGGTCCTAGTCCTTTATGAGGAGCAAGAGAGGTGTTATGAATAGAAGCCCTTACTATGAACCATTAGTTAGAGGCCACCTTATTTTAGCCGCTTAGCTTCTTGGTGCAAGGATTCATCCAAGTGGACTTACCCGGATCACCCCAAGATACTCACTATATGTGCTCCTTTGGTTGTGTTTTTGACACTTCCATGATAATGCCAATATCTCTTGTGGGCAACCACTTGGTGTGAGGTGAGGGAGCATCAATTTGTGGGCCATGTTGCTAAGTAATGAGCCTTGTCCTTCTAGGTAGTAATTGCTTGAATTGTCTTCGATTGTGCTATACCAGTGTAAATATTCTCAACATACAAACAATTGGTAGTCTTCATAAAGTTCTTTTTCTATTTTGATATCACAAGTGCTTGTCTTGACAAGGTTTCTTTTGCCCTTGATTCAAGTGTTCTATGACATGTTTGATCACCTGTTGTTTGCAAACTTGTCTGATTACTACTTTCACTACATTTGGAACCAACAAAAATGAACAAATTGCTTGCCAAACTGAACTATTGACCAATTGCTTTCAAAACTGAGTTTTTCATGTTCACTGGTCAAGAGTCACATTGTTTGCCTAGGAACTATCACACAAAGTTATTTTTCTATCTCACTTCTGCTTGCAATCCAAAGTTGATTTGTGTCACTTCCAGTCATCCTTGGTCAATCTAGGTCAAAACTTAGATGCTATGTCATGTTGCTCAATATCCAAATGAATTTCAATGGTATCAATTTGCTCAAAATGACTCTTGGTCACCTTTCTTCCACATCTCTCATGTCTTCCTAGTCTCCCATTTTCATCCTTTCTCTTCTTTCTTCATGCTTCGTTCTCTTCTTCTTAAACTCTTCATGTCTTCTTGATTCTTTTCCTCTTATTATCTAGTCTACCTTCTTCTATTTCATCTCTTTTATTAATTTCTTTCATGCTTGATTCCTCCTCTTCTAGAATCATGAGTTTCAACTATCTTGCTATAGAACCTCTCTTGAGAAGGGATGATCTTGAACTCATTGCTCAATTCGAACAGTATTATTTTTCCAACCATCCCGCAAGTCATCAACTTAAGGCAAGAGTAAACAAAAAGATGCTTGAGTCCGATGCCTTTGCTAGGATTATAGACATGATTCTCTCACAATCTCCTTCTTCCAAACACTCTTTATCTTCTAGGTCTTCTCATCATTCCTCATCTTCCACATCTTACCATGCCTTTTCCAGACATTATTCTCCTTCTTCAACTTCCAAATCTTATCATGACTCTTCTAAACATTATTCAAATTCCTCATTATCCAAGTCCTCTTCCTACAATAAGTCTTCAATTTCCTCTTCTTCACGATCTTGTTCTTCCTCTACTTCCCCCAAGAGTCTTTCTTTTCTTCATGAGCCATACCATAATGAGCAACGTGACAATCCTTGTAATACTTTTTATGACTATGATGATGGACAATGTAGTGATACTTATGACACCTCTATTCCTTAGAGTCCTCCTAGTCGTAGACTAATGCTTACTGAAAATGGGTTGTCATATTGGAGAGATTGTGATGGTGATCCATATGATTCTGATTTCGAAAGAGAGTTTGGTTATGTTTGTAAACAATACCTTGATGATGATCCATCCACTACTGCTGAGGACTATAAAATGCAATGCGCTGATTATAAACATTACTACTACAAGAATCTTTCCTCTAAGAATTCCACTGCTGAAAATCAAAATTGCACTTCCGAGCAAGATCATGTTAATGTTGAACCTTTGTCTTGTGATGGTCCCCTTCCATCCCCTACTTCTTCCAATACTCATACATCTCCTAAAGCTTCTGAGTCTTCCAAATCTTTTCATGCAGTTCCCTACAGTTATCCTCAAGGGCTACCTCTTAAAGAAACTCAAGCTCACCTTCAATTTGCTGCAAATACTTCTAATGATGCTAAACTGAAAGATCTTAAGTCTTCATCTGCTATACTGCCTTCTTCAGCTAATTCTTCACCATCTCCTCCAAAGTCTTCCATACAATCCCAACATGCTTCCTTGTCCTTAGAAGTGGCTTCATGTCAAGAGGACTTTAAACATGATGAAGAAAAGAATATAAAAAAAGATCAAGATCAAGAACCCTCCATGTCCTCCAATTATTTTCATGATGTCTCTGATCCGTTTCATGGTTCCTTTGATCCTCTACGCTCTTCTGCATTCATTCCACCATCTCCTAAGCAAGATCAAGCTACTACTTGCACCATTGAGCTTATTGACGATCAAAATAACCTTACCACACTTGCACTTTTCAAAGATGATGTTTCCATTAAGGTTATTAAAAATGGTGTTGTTACTTCTGATGTAATGCCTATTGAAAATCAAAAGAAAGTTGATACGCTTATGCTACCCAATGATCCTTGTCAAGATCAAAATCTTCCATCTTCTTGTTCTATCGCTCCATGCTCGCTTCCGCTTTCTACTCTTCCTAAGTCTTTGCAAGCTTTGAACAATCCTATGAAGGAAGATGCTCCTATTCAAGATGTCCACAATTCTATTGAAAATTCCAATGCTCACTCCAAAGATGCTGATATCCTTGGTTGTTGTATAGACACTAATGAACTTACTGATTATCCTTTTGCATCTTCCACGTCCATCCTTGGACCTTCTCCACCACTGCTAAGGGCTTCATGTCTTCCTTCCATATTGGGCCCTTATGTCCCTTCACTTTCCCCTCCTAATTCTCCTATTTCATCATCCATCTTGGGTCCTTACATCCCTCCATCTCCTATCTTTCCTCAAGATCAACATAGATGCATACCCTTGAATCCTTTTCATCCACTCACCCATCTAAACCAGTCATATCATCCTTCTTCTTCCACAAGTCCCAAGTCTTTTGGAAGTAACTTGAATGTTCAATACAAGAAAAAGAAGCAATACAAGAATCTATCAAAAAAAGAAGATCACCATGTCTCCTCTAATTGACATGGAAGCATAAAGTCAAAAGAGATATCTAAGAAGAAAACTACAAGACAAGTATGGGTTCCAAAATCCATCATTGAAGATATTCTCTCTAAATCATCAAAAGGAAATAAAAAGCCTAAGGCTATATGGATTCCAAAGTCTATCTTGAAAGAGTCTAATATTGAGCAACAAGTGAAGTTGACATTCAAGCTTCCAAAGGCTTCCACCTCATCTTCTTCCAAAAACATTCTTCCATTCCATGTGCTTGAACCACAACCTTTGCTAAACATTCACCATATTCCTTCTTGTATTCCTTCATTCACATTTCCTTCACCCTCTCACCACCCTTCAAGGTGTGTGTCAATGTTGATCTTGCCTCCCTTTCTATCTCCCCTTTCACAATCCTTTCGTTCACTATCCTTCTACCTTCTATCCTTTTTCCTTATTTTCTTATTCCTCATATCTTCCAACCTCACTCGCTTTGCATAAAAACCTTATCCTCCATTTTTCTCTTCCATCTTCCTTTCCCTATCAGCATCTTTGAGCATATCATTTTGGATCCTTGGTATATCAATGATTTATCCCTTCAAGGAGCATTATCTAAAAGCTTGCCTTCTTCCAAAAAAAGAAAGAAAAAATTGAAAAATTTGAAAATGTGCCATGGTGAAAACTTGGAAACAGGTGCCTTGGTAGCAACAGTAAAGATAAATAAATTCATCCTATGGTGAAAACCACTCTCTTGTGGTGCCTTGGATAAGTACCATGATGAAAACTTAGCAATCAGGCGTCATGCATAGTTCTTCTACATATTTCATTCATTCCATCTTCTCTCTTTGATCTTGACAATGCTGAGCTATACACAAACATTTGGCTATCTTGTGAGCTATCTTACGATGATCTTGCTTTCATTCCATTCATGTTTAGCCTTCATATTTATTTTCCTCCATTCATTCTAGCCTTTCGCTATCATTTTCCCCTCTGGTCTTGATCTAATTAAAAAGAGTAAAACAAGATGCTATGAAGCCTCTTAACATATCTACTCCTTTGGATTGCATCCTTCCTTCTTTTGCAGTGCACTTTTGAGGCTTATCCTATGCTGTCCTTTCATTGCTTGTCCAAATATGCTTTTCATGAAAAATTTTCCCTAGCTTGGGTACTCTTGAGGAGTTTGCCTTTGAGGATTTCTTCCCTTCACTCTCCTTCATTCTCTTGTCTTCCATCTCTTCCACCAGCTTGCTAATCCCTCTTGTTCCCCACCTTCCTAGACATTGGGACTACATGATGTGATCTTGCTTGGGAGTTTGATGCTCATTCTATTTGGGGGCATCCCTTGTACATATTTTATGATCCTGAAAAAATACCAAAAAAATTCATATATGATGTTGAAAAAATTTTAAAAATCATAAAAAGTCCTTAAAAAAAATCAAAAAAATTGAAAAATTGCCTTGGTGAAAACCTGGAAACAAGCGCCTTAGTAGCAAAAATACAAAAAAATTATAAAAAGTCCTGAAAAAATTGCAATAAATCTATCAAGTGGTGAAAACCTAGAAACAGGTGTTGCTTGAGACCCTCTGCACCTATGTCTATCAGTCTTGCATGGCGCTCATTCGCTCCACTTCTTGCTTTGCCTCTCCTAGCCTGGAATTGATTCTTGTCTTAGTCTAGGGGGCATCCATTGTTTTGAGCTTATCTTGGGTCTCTCTGTGTGTTTGGGTTTCTTAAGCACCTCACAAATGGTGTTTTTCAACACCCCCCAACTGTGTTTTTCAATACTACTCTTGCGTCGAGTGTTTCTCAACACTTATCAGATATCCTACTTGCAGTCTAGATGATGCAATATTTCTCACTGGCAGATGCGATACTCAAAGCTTGACTCTATGACCTACACACACGCACTTGACTTGCTAAGATTTGTTTAATTTTATTTTCTTTGTGTGGTGTCTATGATGATTTCTTTGCTGAGTGTTCTCCCCCTATGATCATTTTCGATGATGCATAGCTAGAAGATTGAGGGAATGAGAACACGTTTTATTGCTTTTTCTTCTTGTGGATATATTTTGTTGATCCTTACTTGTCATTAGCATTTATGCTTGTTCCACTTGACATTGGGATCTACAAGGTATTATCCTTGACTTTTTTTTGCAAGTGCATGCTTATAGTCATCTTGACTTTCTTGTGTCTTGATGCAAGCATAATCTTGCTATATCAAACTTAGGTAATCTCACTGCACTAGTCATCTTGACCTACATGTCTTTGATGTCTAGGTGGGATTTCCACATTTCTATCTGATATAGATCATATTCAGATCCACATAGTTATGCTAGTGTGTATTTTATGATCTTGTGACGCTACCAATAACGCTCAATGATGAATATTAGATGTCTATTGGCTTTGTAACCTTGCAAGTAAACCACTTTTCATGTAGCTTGCATTCTTAAGTTCATGTTAGTTTAGTTTTGCATCTTGCATATGGAGAGAGCTTTCCTTTCATCTTTCATGGACTTTTTAATCAATTGTGCTCGCCTTTCACGTCTTCTCGATCATGTCTTTCACTTCTTGTATTTCATATCACATCATTTTCTATTCATTTCAGGATCGAAACTAAAATTTGATTTCACCTTGATCATCCAAATCATCTTTCTCCTTCTTCCATGCAGTTGGCTAACCTTTTTGAGACCCGATCCTTCGATCTTTGCTGGGGCATTCTTCACCTCTTCATCCCCATCTCTTTCAAACTTCTAGTCTTTCATTCAATTTCAATCCTAAGTTCAAATTCTTCCCCTCCGTGGTGTTTTCGGGTTGAGGGACCACTTGGTTCATGCCCTGGGTCCCATGTGTGGGGCATATCTTCACTGCTTGATGGTTGTTCTATTCTCTTTCTTCGATTATGATTTCTAGTGATTTGATCATGTTGATCTTGCTTCTGCTTTCCCTCTACCTAGATTTTACTTTCGATCCCAAGGGGGTAGACACATCATATCTTATTGGCTATCTCTTTCCTAAGTGTTCAGTACTATCGCTACCAGGCTGACCATGCAGGATTTGCTATTTTTCTGCACTTCATTCTTTGGAGTCAGAATGCTATTGCTTGCCTTCTTGGCTATCTCTTGCTTTCTTGGCTGATCTGAGTTTCTTTGTGATCCCAAATCAATCTCACATTTCAACTTCATTCTTCGACTACATGTGTTCCCAGATCGATCACACATTAGTCAAAGAGGGGAAAATGTATACACCTAAAAATGGTCATCTAGACTATTAGCCCCTTTTGCTATATCATCAATTACTTGTTCTTGATCAAATCCTAGCTCTATCATTTATTCGATTATTTTCTATGGGCTAACCATCTTATCCTAAGTTTTTATTTATTTAAAAGGAATATTTCCTCCCCTTTTAATAAATAAAAAGCCCCCACTTTTCCTCTTATCCTAAGTTGCACAAATAAAGCATTATTCTTATTTTATAAAAAAGGGAAAAGCACTTTTTGTCTCATATGGACACAAAAGTCAACTCTTATTTTCTCATTGGAAGATATTTGTGCACATGGATTGCTCCTCTTTCAAGCTCCACCCTTGATTAAATCTTTTTCCTCTTAATCTCCATGGTCCATTCCTTCTCATTTCCTTTAAAAGGAGAGCTCCCTTCTTCATTCTAGATCCGCAACTTTTTATGCTAACTCTATGCTACAGGATTTCTAGGTCACTTTGGAGCTTTTTGAATATTTGGAGCATTCTTAGCATCTACATCTCATTCTTGCATTCTACATCTCATTCTTGCATTCTTAGCTTAGCTTCATATTTATGCTTTCTTAGATTAGCTTCATTTCTATGCTCTAGATTAGCTCACATAGATTAATTAGCTTGGGTTGTAACACTTGCATATTTCCTTTCATAGCTTAGCTTGCATTTCCATTTCTAGCATAGCATTGCATTGCATTTTCATTCTTGATTCTTGAGGATATTGACATTCTTTCCCTTGTCTTCATTGAATCTCCCATTGCATGGTTTACTAGCAAGGTTATTGGCTTAATAGCTCTAGCTAAGAGCATTCTTAAAAACCCTTGCACTCCATGCCTAGGGAGCTATGGATCAATTTTTGAGACCTCATTCTTGAGTGTTCTTGAATGTGATGATTCATAGAAGTTGCACTCCATGCCTAGGGAGCTATGGATCGATTTATGAGACCTCATTCTTGAGTGTTCTTGAATGTAATGATTCATAGAAGTGTGACACAATTATAGCACACAATGACTCTTTTAAAGGGTGGAAATTTTGAAAGGTTGTAATGATTACAAAAGGAAAACATGATAAAGATATGTGAATCTCCTATTCATTGTAAGATATAAAGGGGAGAAGGTTTCAATTTAGGAGGACATTCAAGTGAAATCAATGTGAGGTATAATATATTATTCATAAAAGCAACAATGGAAAGTGGTCACTCAATTTTTTTTAGTTAACTTAGAGGTATTCTTGTGACTCATCTTAGTGTCAAACCTACCTTACCTTGGTCTTACATATTACCAAATTGGGGTTAAGGGGTGAGCTAGGGAAAGACTAGCCATCTAAGGATTAATTGAAGAGAAAAAAGAATTAGAAGAAAATAAGGAAGTGATTCCTCCAAAAGGAAAAGTTATGAAAAGTTGTGACACTCATAAAAGACAAAAATGGTGAAAGGTTGTGACTCTTTCAAAAGGTGGTCATTATGAAATGTCATGACAATTGAAAATGGTAGATATGATGAAGAGATATGACTCTCCCCTATATTGAAAGATACAAAGGTGAGAAGGTTTCATTTTAGGAAGACATTCAAATGAAATCAATGTGGGGTATAATATATTATTAAAAAAGGCAACAATAAAAAGTGGTGACTTAATTCATTTTCTTTTTGTTAACTCAATGGTATATTAGTGACTCATCCAAGTGCCCAACCTAACTTACCTTGGTTTAAAATATTGCCAAATTGGGTTTTAGGAATGGGTGAGCTGAGGCAAGACTAGGTCTCTAAGAACTAATAAAAGAGAACAACGAATACGAATAAAATAAGAAAGTGACTCCTTCAAAAGACAAAGTTATTAAATCTTGTGACACTCGCAAAGGAAAAAAAATCGTGAAGGGTGGGAATTGTGAAAGTTTGTTATGATTTCAAAAGGAAAACATGATAAAGAGGTGTGACTCTCCCCTACATTGGAAAATATAAAAGGGAGAAGGTTTCTATTTGGGAAGACATTCAAGTGAAATCAATGTGGGGTATAATATATTATTCATGAAGGTATTAATGAAAAGTAGTGACTCCTATAATTTTTTGTTAACTCAGAGGTATCCTTGTGACTCATCCCAATGCCCAACCTCCATTACCTTAGTCTTACATATTCCCAAGTTAGGGCTCAAAGAGGGGTGAGCTAAGGTAAGACTTTCCCTCTAAGGATACATGCAATATCCTAAAAACCATGTGTATTAGGTAATCTTGGGCCTTAGAGTCAAACTTGCTACCAAAGGAGAGAAAATCGATGGCCCAAGCCAACTCTGCTACTTGTACAGGCTATGGTGACTCAATTTTTATGAATGGTGGTGATCCTTTCACCAATAAAGTATAAAGTATATTTCATTCCAAGTATTAAAGAAGTACTTATCAATCATTATCTTTCATCCATTGTCTCCCAAGAAATCAAGAAATCAATCAATTAAAAAGATCATGAAAATAATAATCAAATTCACATCAATCATCACCTCAACTTGTGATAAAAAATATATATAATTCATAAATCAAGCATTACTCTATCAAATCAACATGCATTCAATCACCATTCATCAATATGTCAAACTAGCATTTATTATATCATCACTTCTCAATCATCTAATCGATGATTATTTAATCATAACTCACCAATACGTCAAATCATCGAGCCAATCAAATCTATCTTACAACAATCTCTCTTATATCATAGAGAATTTAAATATTATTATAAATTGGTATGATGTATTAGTTCTTATAATAAACAACATAATGGGTCTTATTTATGATTTCTTGGTTATGAATAATGGTCCTATTTATGATTTCTTTCTTATAAATAATGTGTATGAATATGATATTTTTGTTGAAAAATTAGATCATCCTATAGAGAATATGTTAGCACCTGCAAAATTATTCATGGTTGTGTAAATTTTCTTTGGCCTCTACAATGTTTCTCCTTGTCTCTGGCTTGAAGCCCTAGTTCAAATTTTTCAAATTTTAGCCGTTGGTAAAAAGAAACCCTAGACTATCTTGGCAGGTTCTATTTAAGTGTTACTTTTTCCACTTACTAAAGTCCTAAAATACCCATGTGCTAAAATTGTGATGACCACTTCGTGTGTTATATCATTAGGTTTTAATGTTGGGGCTCCCTTTAATATTTTCTATCCAAGCCTAAGTCTCCCGAGTTTTATTTTCCTAAGTGTTGGCCCTTTAATTTGTGTGGCTGTCCTTGTTCTGCAAGGTTCCCTATTGTCAGAGTCTTTGACATGCGATATAGCGACAAGGTGCCACTTGTCCCGGTGGGCCCATCCTCAAGTTTTCTAGTAGATAAATGGTAGATTGATGCAATGGTTGTCATTATACTATTGGATCGAGATAATAATCATTTAAGCATTGCGGTATAGTGATGATCGTTTGATGCATTAAGGTGGATGAGCTGGTTTGTGGGTCCTCAAGGTGCCAGTTGTGCTAAGATGTCACATTTTCATTGGTGGCTAGATGAGTGACTTGGCGGTTGTCAGTGGGGTTAGATTTTTCAAAGGGTTAAATAGTCATTTGATCCTACGGTTGTTGTTATACCATTGATGAAAGTTGATGCTTTTCTTAAGCGCAATGGTATAGCGACTGCTGTCCGATCTTCTGCGAGGTAGTGGCTATTGATAGGTGGATCTGACATGCTATGTAGTGCTAAGGTGCTTGTTTCTCATTGGACAAGGTTATGGTGATGTGGCAGATGTTGGTGGGGCTAGTATTTTGGGCCTTTAGGCATGATTAATGCTCAATCAGATCTTGTGGTTGTCGTTACACCACTGGGCAAAGATGCATGATTCTTAAAGGTCATGGTATAGCGACAGCCATTGATCTGGTCTTATGATGGGGGCCACTTGGTGGGTCCTTTGTTGTTGATTCATTAGATTGATGGCAAATGGTTTGTTGCCACATGGATCTAGGTGGGCCTAGGTTTTCAGCTCAGTCATGTGGTCTCAGGAAGTAACTATGGTTTAAGACAAAGTCTGGCATTTTCGCAACTAAGGCGTAAATGTAAACTGGGTGTCCCACTAAGGTTAAAATCTGATACCTAGGAAAAGTAGGAGGATTTGATGGTTGCATTTTAAATTTGATCTTATTTTGATTTCTGACCGTCGATATGCTGTCTCACACCTTGATGTAGCCATTTCTTCTTGATTCAAATTTCTAAGGGTTTTTCAACCACCAGAGGACTGAAATTCAATGCTCAGGCAGCTAGATCTGGCTAATTTGATTTTTTAGATTGGTGCAGAGTGGTCCAAGGGTCTGATAATTGATTGCAGAATGTTTGTACAATGAAAGAAGGGTGTTTTGTACTATGAAAGAGTTTCTCCAGGCATGTCGTAGAAGGACAATTAGATTGGTAAACTTGGTGAATTCCTAATTTTTGGTACCTTACTCAGATTTTTATCATAATGGGAGATCACTCTAGGATCTGTTTGCTCTAGGTTTCTTGGTTTTCCCTCCAATGCATTAAATTATGATTGAATTCTAGTTGGTTTGGTGCGTGAAAACCCTAGCCATTGCCTCAGTCATCTGTAGCTTGTTGCATCCTAACTTTTTGGGATTACAAGATGACTGATGGTATATATTGTTGTAGTTTTTGATTTTGTAGGGGTTCCAAGTCTTTTGGTCCCAAAGGTTGTTGCTAATGTTATGTTGAAAATCAATAGAAAGCATGAACAAGGAGAGCCTAGATTTTGGGTCTTGTTCCTAGTAGTTGTCAACTTGGTAATGTATTGATTCTGAAAGTTTTAATGAGAATACACTTGAATTCCTGTCTCAAATTTATGATTGTCTTCTTATCTTGATTTTGGATTCATATATGTTAAAGTCACAAAGTGAGTTAGCATATGGTAAACAAAGAGTATTGTGAAATTATCTTGGAATTCCTAACAAAGTTAGGATTAAATTCTTTAGGGTGATTTTAGTGATTCCATGGTTGGATAAGGATCTTGATGATCAAGTTTGGGAGTGAGAGGGATAATAGGAAAAGCACTTATCCTGAATTCAAGGGTGTTTGAGTTAGGGTTCTTAGTTATTTTATGTTATTGGGTCACTCTTTGTCCCTAGGTTAAGGCACTGATCCATTCTCTAGAAGGAGTCCATCATCATCAATCACAAATAAATACAAATGATAAAATATTTAAATCAGTTAATAAGGGCTATAAATGTATAATCTTTAGTGATTCCTTTCAAGAAGTGAATCAAGGGTACACCCACCTGAGCATCTAAGCTCAAAGTGTAGGAGGATCCTTGTTGATCCTTGTTAATTGGCCCTTTTCCTTGCAGACTTTGGAGTAGTGATAGAGTCAGTGACATTAGTTTGTCAATCATAGTGTAAACCTACAAGTAGAAAGAAAAGATCACCAACAAAATGGCGACTCTATTGGGGAGAGTCTAGAGATAGGATTTTTTAGTTGAATTTTATGTTTCTCATGTGTATTCAGTTATTTTCTTTAAGATTTTAAAGATTTCCCACTTTGGTGGGTGGCAACTCAAAGGTTAATACCAGTGCTTATAGACTATTGATCATGGACAAAAGAAGAAATACTAGGTCCTTTGTCAAGAAAAATCTGGAGGTTACTCTAGAACAGTTACCTAGATAGGAAAATAAGAGTTGGATCAAAAGAAATGGTGAGTCTACTAGTGCTCCCATGAGAGGAGAAAGAGGCAGTATTTCAAGACAAAGGTTCATTACTTGCAGGGTAGGATGAACAAGTGAGAGAAAGGGGTTTTGGACCGAATCTAGAACCTGATGAGGATATGTTTAGAAGGCAACCCATGAGACCTAGACGAGTCCATTTCCCATATCAAAATCTCACTGATATGGGTGTGTCATCAAGTTTTGATGATATTATGATAGATCCAGATGATTTGAGTGCACTAAGGTTGTAGTTAGCAGAGCAGGATGCCATACATAAGAGGTTACAAAAGGAGAGAGAAGCTAAGAAAGTGAATGCTCTGATAGAGAGGGCATCTCTTGTTAGAAAGATTAATGAGTTGAGGGAGAGAAACAAGATGCTTGCTTCTACTCCTAAGACTTTGCAACATGATGTCTTTGGTGATCTTGAGGCTTTGAGGAGTGAGCAGGAGCGCTTACTGCAAGACCATGAGTTTGATAGGGAGGGCCCTGTGATTAGACAAGTTCAAAGTTATACTTCCCTAGCCAAAGATAAAGATTGACATGAGATCACCAGGCCTGCTATTATTTTTGGTGAGAAAGGAAAGCAAAAGATGGTGGGACACCAAGCAAGAAAACCATTGACAATACCAAAGTTCCCACCACCCATTTCAAATAAGGAAAAAGAGATAGAAATAAAAAGAAAAGAAGATGAAGATTTGGCTAAAGAGTTGGAGAGAGCTGAAATTGAAGCCTCCATTGTAGAGAAAAGAAGAAAGATCCAGTTCTTGAAGGCTTCATCTGCAAATGCTCTTGGTCCATCTACTATTCAAATAGGTATACCATCTATGACTACTACTGTTCCACTTACTAATGCTACTACTAGTAATCTAAATTCTACCACATCTACCAAATCATTTGTTGACCCTAATAAATAGTCAAATATGCAAATGGGTGGTAATATAGATCAATATGTTGAACCTAGGGTTAACACTAGTTCAAGTTTTCAAAGAAGACCTATGCAATTAGAAGGCTATAGGTAAATTAGTTTTCATGGAATACCTAGCTATCCAAATGCCTTTCCAACTAATATAAGAGATCAAGTACCTCAGTTTGCTGGTAACAATGCCATTAGTTGTGAGGAACATCTTAGGTTATTTGTTGATATGCTAAATGATTATGAGGTAGAGCATGAGGATGTAGTCATGAAATTATTTATTCAATCTTTGGTGGAGGATGATAGAGATTGGTTTAAGAGACTCCCTGACCGATTTATTGACACTTGGGATTCTTTTGAGAAATGTGTCAAAGAGTAGTATGGTGATAGGACTAATGCTATTTTCATGTTGAATGAGTTCAACACTATAAGAAAAAATTAGAATGAGTCTGCAACTGAGTTCAATATGAGATTTTAGGAGGGTATGCATAAGCTATTTCAAGTCATGAGGCTAGATGATAATGTTTGTTTGACTACATACTTCAATGCCTTTGATGGAAAGATAGGATACTTGTTGATAGACAAGGAACCAAGAACTCTTAGGGATGCTTTTAGGATTGCTATCAATATTGAAAACAATATGAAAATATTGGGAAAATTGGGTGGTAAGAGAGATGATCCAAAGCTATTTGGAGATAAGAAGTATAAAAGGGATAATGAAAGAAATGTTGGAAGTAAGAAACAAGAGGAAGACAAGTTGGATAAGGTGTTGAATGCATTGAAAGATTTAAAAGCACCTACTAAGAGGAATAACAATGTTCCTACTTATGAAAAGCTTCAATTCAACAATAATTTCAATAGGTAGAATAGATTGCAAAATTATCCCTACAACACCCAATGGAAGGATGGAAAGCCTATTTTCCCTGCTGCAAGAGGAAATAATGATAAAGTTTTCCCTAACCCTTTACAAAGATCCTTTGTAAATATTATAGAGGAAAGACCATGGTGTGTAGGATTCTAGTCTCCTCACTCTGCAGAGCATTGTGTAGTTTCACAATCCATGTTAGCATATCAAGATGATAATAATGAGGAGTTAGGTTAGGAAGAAAATCATGATGACATTGGATGCAACATGGTAACTTCATATTTAGGATGTGAGGATGATTTTGATCTTGATGAAGAAGAAAATGTATGTTTGAAAAGACACAATAGGGCACTTTTCCATCAAGAGGTTTTTTCTGATAATGATGAAATTGATGAAAAGATATGTAATATGAATTCCTCCTCAAAAATAGTGAATTTAAGAAGGCCTTCAAAGGAAGAAATGGATAGAATTACTGTAGAAATTAGCCCAAGTGCAAACCAAAGGCATGGTGGCAAGGGATACAGATGGGAAAGCTAAAGGAATGTTTATAAAGAATACCAACTCTGGGGAACTCAGTGGGAATAAGTCAAAAAATAATCATATGGAGAGATTCAAGAATGTAAAAGGTAAGAAATGGGAACCTAGGGGAGTTGGCGTTGAAAATTTTTCTAATGAAGTAGAAAAACTAGTTAACACAATGGCTAAAGATGAAAAGATGAGAGTCACTAGTACAACTAATATATCAGATAAAAAAAAGGACACTAAAGCAATGTAGATTGAGATCCCTCCCTCTACTCCTATTGATATGTTGGATGTACTATCTCAGATAACTGTCAAGGTTCCATTGTCAGAATTGTTCAGGATTTTTGAACATAAAGATAGGGCTATTGCATGGGTAGATAATGTTCATAATAATGATGTCACATGCAATGAACCTTAGGATAAAGTTTTGAAAGAAGTGGAGGTTTAAGGATTGGTATCTCAGATACTGCCTATATACTTGGACAATTCTATCAATGCTAGCCTTGAAAAAATTGACCCATTCTTTTTGAGTATCCTTGTGAATGGGATGAAATTAAGAAATTGTATGATTGACTCAGGTGCTTCTAACATTGTTGTGCCTTTCAAAATTATGGATAAACTAGGCCTCAAATTTGACACTACTCAAGGTAGATGTTGTGGAATGGATCAGAGAGAAGTACCAGTCATAGGGACTATAAATTCAATGCCATATAGATTGGCAGCCTATCTAGAGAAGGAGTTGACTATGAGTGTCTTGGTAGTAGACATTCCACCCCATTATGGTATGCTATTATCTAAGAAATGGAGTGCTTCCATGGGTGGATGTTTGCTTCTATGAAGGGTGATTTGTGGGTGATGTACTTTGATGGTGCTAGTTGCAAAGATGGAGCAAGAGTAGGTATTCTACTCATATCTCCTAATGGGAGCACTTACAAGTTCTCTTTCACATTGAGTTTCTTTTCTACCAATAATATAGCAAAGTATGAAGCATTGTTGCTAGGATTGAGATTGGAACAAAAGCATGGAATTAAAAGTATAAAAGTTATTGGGGATTCTGAATTAGTGGTGTCCCAAATAAGATCAGTATATGCTTCCAAGAACAAAAGGCTAAAATAGTACATAAATGTTGTATGGGATTTGATTGAGTGTTTTGATGCCTTCAATATTGAGTGGAAGGATAGAAGTAATAATAAGATGGCTGATTTGTTAGCCAATATAGCAATCAATCCCGGTGATATTACTTTTGCTATCCTTTCTAAAGTTGAAATTCAAACTAGGCCTAGTATACTAGACAACATTGAGAATTGGTAGGTTTTTGAAGATGACCAAGATATCTTGAGATTTATAAATTGTGAAGATCAGTATCATGGTCAGGAATTAGATTGTTTAGCCTTGGTTGAGATTACAGAAGGAAAGGAGGTTGTCCTTGGCAATGAGATCATTCAACTTAAAACTAACAAGGTTCCTAAGGGACTTGTTGTTCTAGAAACTATGTTTAATAACCAAGATGGAGTTCAGAAGGATACTAAAAAGGAAGATCATGTGAATCTGGAAGAGATAAATCTTGGGACACAAGAGGCACCTAAGAAGGTTTACATTGGTAAAGAGGTGTCTCATAATATGAGGAGGTCCTTGATTGAGTTATTAAGAAAATTTAGGCATGTTTTTCCATGGTCATATGATGACCTAAAGGTTTATAGAGAAGACTTGTTCCAGCATATTATTCCTTTGAAAGAAGATGTTAAACCCTTTAGGCAAAAACAAAGGCCTATAAATCCTACTTTAGCACCTAAAATGCAAGAAGAATTAATGAAGCTAAGAGATGCTTGAATTATTAAGCCCATTAGGCATTCTTCTTGGGTTTCAAATTTGTTCCCTATCAGAAAGAAGAATGGTGACATCAGACTTTGTGTGGATTTGAGAAATTTGAACATCAGCTCATTGAAGGATAACTATTGTCTGCCTAATTTGGAAGCTATGCTGCAAAGAATGACCGGATCTGAATTAATGTCTATGATGGATGGTTTCTTTGGTTATAATAAAGTAATTGTGAAAGAATCAGAACAATTTAAGATAGCTTTTACTACACCTTGGGAGACATATGTCTATGTGAGAATCCCTTTTGGTCTCACAAATGCTAGTGCAACTTTTCAGAGAGCAATGGATGTTGCCTTTGCAGATTTTATAAATGATTTCCTTGTTGTTTATCAAGATGATTTAAATGCCTATTCCAAGAAGGAAGAAGACCACTATACTCATCTAGGAAAAATATTTGTGAGGCCTTTGGAATATGGCATTTCATTAAATCCAAGGAAATGTGCATTTGGTGTGACTGAAGGTAAGTTGCTAGGCCACCTAGTGGGAAAGCAAGGAGTTAGAATTGATCCTAAGAGGGTGGAAGCCATTGATAAGTTGCAAGGACCAAATAATATTAAAGGGATTCAATCTTTCTTTGGTTAGGTAAATTTCTTGAGAAGATTTGTTACAAATTTTGCTGAAGTTACTAGGCCAATATCCAAGATGTTGAAGAAAGGGTCTGAGATCAAGTGGGAAGCTAAGCCTGATGAAGCTTTCAAGAATATCAAGTAGGTTATTAAAGATGCACCTATGCTCAAGGCATCTGATTACAATATCCCAATGCATATCTTTTCCTTTGCATCTTTTCATACTGTTGCTGTAGTTTTGTTGTAGAAAAATAATGAAGGCTATGAGCAACCTATTGCATTTTTTAGTAAATCTTTGCAGGCTGTTGAACTGAAATATGATATCAATGAGAAACAAGCATATGCACTAGTGAAAGCTGTCAAGGCTTTTAGATGTTATTTGATGGGAGCAATTGTGATTGCTTTTGTACCAAGTGCAACAATTAAGGATATCCTTTCACAACAAGAGGTGTCTGGAAGAAGATGTAGATGGATGAATAGGATTCAAGAATTCAATTTCGACATCCAGATTACCAAATTGGTCAGAGGAAAAGGATTCGAAAAACTGATGGCTCAATCTAATCTTGATGCCAACTAGATAAACCAGACTAAGATTGACTATACTTGTGATATGGATGATTGTATCTGGTATCAAGATATTATCTTTTACTTAAGAAACATGAAATGTCCAGCGGGGATGGATGATAATAGGAAGAGAACATTGAAGTTACAAGCCATCAAGTATGTGATTGTAAAATGCAAATTATATAGAAAAAATCTAGATTGCATACTTTTGAAATGTGTTGATGAAAATCAAGCTGACAAGTTGTTAAAAGAAATGCATGAGGGAGTTTGTGGAGGACATTCCATGGGTGAAACTACTACTCAAAAGGTCTTGAGAGTAGGATTTTGGTGGCCCACAATCTTCAAGGATGCAAAGTAGTTGGTAAGGAAGTGCGATGCTTGTCAAAGATTCTCTGGTAAGCTTAAGTTTTCAGGAAATGTACCTTTGAGGCTAGTTGAAGCGCAGGCTCCTTTCCAACAATGGGGAATAGATTTCATAGGAGAGATACCAAACAAGTTTAGTGGGGGACATTCATGGATCTTAGTTGCCACTAATTATTTTACTAAGTGGGTAGAAGCTATCCCCACAAGGAATGAAACTAGCAAGGTGGTGATTGATTTCTTGTTGAATAATATTGTTACCAAGTTTGGATGTCCTAAGAGGATTGTCAGTGATAATGCAATGTGCTTCAAGTCTACTAAGTATAGGGAATTCTATCAAGGTCTAGGAATTCAGATGTCATACTCACCCTATCATCCACAAGGGAATGGACAAGAAAAATCATCTAACAGGAGCTTGATAAAAATCCTCAAGAGGATCCTTGATAAGAATAAAAGAGCATGGAATTCAAAGTTACCATTAGCTGTATGGGTTGATAGGGTAACTGTGAAGAAAGCAATTAGTTGTGCACCATTTGATTTGGTATATGGGATACATACAAGGATACCTCAAAATAATTTATTAGAAATGTATAAGTTTATTCAGTTATATGATGATGATATAGATGATGAAATGCAATTAAGAATAGAAGATCTCATTAGGTTGGATGAAACTAGGAGAGAATTAGCCGCAAGAAATGCCAAGTTGAAGTTACAAGTTAAGGATTTGTATGACAAGAAGGCTATTGAAAGGAAGTTTGAACCAAATGACTTAGTATTGATCTAGAATGCTAGATTAGAGGACAAAGGAAAACATGGAAAATTTGATCCAATCTGGTTAGGGCCATATCTAATTCATGAAAAATGGGGCCATGATTCTTACATTGTCAAAGAACTAAACGGTGATGTTCAAGAATTGCCAATTCATGGACAATTTTTGAAGAGATGCTTCAATTGGAGGTATTTATCTTTCCATGAGTGATAGTTAGGTCTGTATATGTTGTACATTCTATATAGTGGTGTGTTTCTTTCTTGTTCTTCTCATCTTTGTTGGTAGGGTTTTGTCTTGTTGCTCTCCATTGTTAAATTTCTATCCTATGGGTGGTCTGCTCTCCCAAAAATTCTACATTCTTGCATGGGTATAGGTTACCCATCATCCCTAGATAGAGCCACTCTTAGCACCTACAAAATTATTCATGGCTGTGTAAATTTTCTCTGTTCTCTGCAATGTTTCTCCTTGTCTTTGGCTTGAAGCCCTAGTTCAAATTTTTCAAATTTTAGTCATTGGTGAAAAGAAACCCTAGATTGTCTTGGTAGGTTCTATTTAAGCATTAATTTTTCCACTTATTAAAGTCCTAAAATACCCATGTGCTAAAATTGTGATGACCACTTTGCATGTTATATCATTAGGTTTTAATGTTGGGCCCCCCTTTAATATTTTCTATCCAAGCCTAAGTCTCCCAAGTTTTATTTTCCTAAGTGTCAGCCCTTTAATTTGTGTGGTTGTCATTGTTCCACATGTTTCCCTATTGTTAGAGTTTCTGACATGTGATATAGTGACAAGGTGCCACTTGTCCCAGTGGACCCATCCTCAAGTTTGCTGGTAGATAAATGACAGATTGATCCAACGGCTATCATTATACCATTGGACCAAGATAATAATCATTAAAGCATCATGGTATAGAAATGGTCATCTAATGCATTAAGGTGGATGAGTTGGTTTGTGGGTCCTTAGGGTGCCGATTGTGCTGAGATGTCATGTTTTCATTTGTGGCTGGATGAGTGACTTGGTGGTTGTCAGTGGGGTCAAATTTTTGAAAGAGTTAAACAATCATTTGATCCTATGGTTGTCATTATACCATTGATTAAAGTTGATGGTTTTTTTAAGCACAGTGATATAGCGACCACCGTCTGATCTTTCACAAGGTAGTGGCTACTGACAGGTGGGTCTGATGTGTTACGCAATGCTGAGGTGCTTGTTTCTCATTGGACAGGGTTATGGTGATGTGGTGGATGTTGGTGGGGCTAGTATTTTGGGCCTTTAGGCATGATTAATGCTCAATCAGATCTTGTGGCTATCGTTACACCACTGGGCAAAGATGCATGATTCTTAAAGGTTGTGGTATAGCGACAGCCGTTGATCTGATCTTATGATGGGGGCCGCTTGGTGGGTCCTCTATTTCTGATTCATTAGATAGATGGCGAATGGTTTGGTGCCATGTGGATCCAAGTGGGCCTAGGTTTTAGCTTAGTCACATGGTCTCAGGAAGTAACTATGATTTAAGACAAAGTCTGGCATTTTCATGACTAAGGCGTAAATGTAAACCGGGTGTCCCACTAAGGTTAAAATCTAATACCCAAGAAAACTAGGAGGATTTGATGGTCATGTTTTAAAGTTGATCTTGGTTTGATTTTTGACCATGGATATGCTATCTCACACCTTGATGTAGCCATTTCTTCCTGATTCAAATTTCTAAGGGTTTTTCAACCACCAGAGGACTGAAATTCAATGCTCAGGCGGCTGGATCTGGCTGATTTATTTTTTCGACTAGTGTAGAGTGGTCCAGGGGTCTAATAATCGATTGTAGAATGTTTGTACAATGAAAAAGGGGGGTTTTGTACTATGAAAGAGTTTCTCTAGGCATGTTGCAGAAGGACAATTAGATTGGTAAACTTGGTGATTTCTTGATTTATGGTACCTTACTCAAATTTTTATCCTAATGGGAGATCACTCTAGGATCTATTTGCTCTAGGTTGCTTGGTTTTCCCTCCAATGCATTAAATTCTAATTGAATTCCAGTTGGTTTGGTGGGTGAAAACCCTAGCCATTGCCTCAGTCATCTGTAGCTTGTTGCATCCTGACTTTTTGGGATTACAAGATGACTGATGGTATATATTGTTGTAGTTTTTGATTTTGTAGGGGTTCCAAGTCTTTTGGTCCCAAAGGTTGTTGCTGATGTTATGTTGAAAATAAATAGAAAGCCTAGATTTTGGGTCTTGTTCCTAGCAGTTGTCATCTTGGTAATGTATTGATTCTAAAAGTTTTAATGAGAATACACTTGAATTCCTATCTCAAATTTATGATTGTCTTCTTGTCTTGATTTTGGATTCATATATGGAAAATTCACAAAGTGAGTTAGCATATGGTAAATAAAGAGTATTGTGAAATTATCTTGGAGTTCCTAACAAAGTTAGGATTAAAGTATTTAGGGTGATTTCAGTGAGTCCATGGTTGGATAATGATCTTGATGATCAGGTTTGGGAGTGAGAGGGATAATAGGCAAAGAACTTATCCTAAGTTCAAGGGTGTTTGAGTTAGGGTTGTCAGTTATTTTATGTTATTGGGTGACTCTTTTCCCTAGGTTAAGGCACTAATCCATTCTCTGGAAGTAGACCATCATCATCAATCACAAACAAATACAAATGATAAAATCTTTAGTGATTCCTTTCAAGAAGTGAATCAAGGGTACACCTACCTGTGCATCTAAGCTCAAAGTGTAGGAGGATCTTTGTTGATCCCTGTTAATTGGCCTTTTTCTTTGCATACTTTGGATTGGTGATAGAGTCAGTGACATTAGTTTGTCAATCATAGTGTAAACCTGCAAGTAGAAAGAAAAGATCACCAATAGAATATATATGAGGCTATACTAAAAATAGATTATCATTGTGATTGATCTTTTCACCAGCCATCAATATATATTTATATCCTTTAAATAGTCATGTCAAGTGAAGATCCATGACCATATGTGGCTTATGCTACGTAGGTTCATGACCCTTCATGACCGATTGGTAATATTAACTATATTGTAACATATACAGTTATCAAATGCTCTTAATATATATGGACATGGTAAATATATCTATAATCAAGAGCCCCTCATAACACTTTAACTATTGCTATACATCAACACTCCCTCTTAGCAAGGGAGAAGTGACAAAACTTTATGAGATATCAGTATTAAGGATATCTACACACAACACATCATCTGACTTTAACACTCAGAAATAGTGACTTGTCAAATAACTAGAATCACCATGTTATGAACACTATCATAACATATATTATGATCTCTAATTATCCAAAACAATATCTAGAGTAATCATAATGCATTCATTATCAATGACTTCTGACATATTCAAAACAAAACTATCATAATAATAGGCCTATCATTTGCAAGATCGTCACCTTACAAAGATTACCTTCTGAATATATATGTCCATGAAATATCATCACCTTCATTACATATCTAATGCAACTAAACAACCATAGAAGAATAAACACAAAAATAATGGGTCCATAAATTCACATATATGACATCCACCTTGACTCTTCTTAGAGGGCGGATCAACCATGGCTCATCCCAGAGAGTAGAAACCAAGACTTCCACCTTAGACTTGTCTATCAAAGACAAGAATCATTTAATATAAAAAATGATGGATCATAGAAGCTAAAACCTTCTTTTTAGCTAAGGCTTTACTCCTCAACATATCAATGTTATTTGAAAGTACACAATCTCCTTTCTAGCAAGGGGTTTGGTGAGAATATCATTTGTTTATTCTCCACTAAATTTTGAGCTTACAAAGTATACACCATCTTGACCTGGTACACTCCTTTGAATTGTATGACCAAGATCCTTGGGTGCCAACTTAATTTGATCTTCTAGCTTCTCCCTCTAACATATAGTCTTCTCACATGATAATGATCATAATTCTCTGCTACAATTTCTTGATTACTAGAGAACCAACAAAACATAGTCTACTCCCTCTGAATAGAGATCCTCGAATGTCCACTAATGCAAATCCTTTAATTTCTCCATCTATCGCAAAGGCATACCCTATTTATATACTCAACTTAGTGTCACTACATGATATCATTTCATACTTTCCTTTATGAAAGAACCAATATGAATAATCTGAGTAGTCATAAGGTTACATCGGCTAGCATAAGATGCATTTTGATCTTTCCCAAGGACACCATATTAACACTCCCTCTTGGACTTGAGGGAAGATAATAAAGACCTCTAGTATAGAGTGCCTTAATCAGGGATTCTATCCACATGCATCTCATCAGTGATTCTATCCACGAGATCCCACTACTATAATCTCAGAATTGTTTTCCCTTCAATAGTGAACTCCCTCTCAATCATATTGATTGAGATTGTCACAAGTTAAGTAAACCATATGCTCCCTCTGGAGCTCAAGTTCATCAACTTCTTGACCTCTTGAAAATGTCAGACTTTCTCTGAATCTGAATTTCATATGCTTTTATCCTGAAAGTATGTCAAAGATAGATTACAAATAGTTTATAAAGCTAAACTATCTCATACAAGAATACAAATGATATAAGCATACAAGATTTATTATTTAATGAATTACAAACTAAAAATTCATATGTATTAATAAAGCATAGAATACTTATCTTAAATTTCAAATATTTTCAAGTATTTGTTTCCGTAAGGTGAGCCCATAAATACAATACTCATACCCATCATCCTTCTCAGTATTATGAAAGAGGTACTTGACAATGATTGATTCTTCTATATGAGCAAATTAAAAGAAGCATAAATAGAATCATATATATATATTGATTGGTTAACTAGATCAACCATTGATCCTCTTCTGCCAACTATAACTTTAGTGCACTCAAATCATTTAGGCCTATCATAATATCCTTAGAACTTGATGACACATCCATATCAGTAGGATTTTGATATGGGAAATGGACTTGCCTTGGTCCCATGGGTTGCCTTCTGAACATTTCCTCATCAGGATCTAAATTTGGTCCAAAACCCATGTCTCTTGCTTATACATTTTGTCCTACAAGTAATGAATCTTTATCCTAAAATATTGCCTCTGGGGTATCATAGAAATTATCTCCAGAGTGACCACTATCTGATTTAAAACTTTTTTATTGTGAATCCTCCTCATTAGAGGATACATGTGGTGCTCTATTTCTGGCATTACTTTTTTCTCTCATGGGAGCACTAGTAGATTCTCCATTTCTCTTGATCCAACTTTTCTTTTCTTCTTTAGATAACTATTCTAAAGTAACCTCTGGATGCTTCTTAACAAAAGACCTAGTATTCCTTCTTTTGTCCATGGTCTGTAGTCTATAACACTGGTTCTAACCCTTTGAGTCACCACCCACCAAATATGGGAAATCTTTCAATTTTTTCAAGAAAACAACTGAGTACAATAGGAAAAAGATAAGAGTCCTCTAATAACTTTATCTTTAGAATTTCCCCAGTGGAGTTATCATTGTGTTGGTTCCCCTTCTCTTTCTACTTGTAGGTTTACACTATGATTGACAAACTAATGTCATTGACTCTATCACCACTCCAAAGTCTACAAGGAAAAGGGCCAATTAACAAGGATCAACAAGGATCCTCCTACACTTTGAGCCTAGATGCTCAAGAGGGTGTACCCTTGACTCACTTCTTCAAAGGAGTCACTAAATAATATACAACTATACCCTTCATGAATTGATTTAAAGATTTTATCATTTATATTTGTGATTGATGATGATGAACTACTTCTAGAGAATGGATCAGTGCCTTAACCTAGGGCATAGAGTCACCAACAATACATATCAATTGAAAACCCAAACTCAAATACCCTTAAATTTAGAATAAGTGCTTTTCATATTATCCCTCTCCCTCTCACACCTAGTCATCAAATTCCTATTCCACCACACATTCTTTGAAACTACCATAACGACTTTAATCTTGACTTTGTCAAGAACTCAAAGATAACTTCACAATATACTTTGTATACCATATATTAAATCACTTTGTGACATTAACATATAAGAATCCAAGATGAAGACAAGAAGACAAACATAAATCTAAGATTAGAATTCAAGTGTATTCTCATTAAGATTTGCAGAATCAACACATTGCCAAAATAACAAAATGCTAGGAAACAAACCCTAAATCCAAGCTCTCCTTGTTCAGTCTTTCACATTGACTATCAACATAACACCATCAACAACTTTCAAAAATAAAAATAACTACAATATATACCACTAGTCATCTTGGAATCCTAGAAATCAGGATGCAACAAGCCTTGAATGACTAGGGAAAGGGTTAGGGTTTTCACCCACCATACCAACTAAATTTAATCAAGAATTTATTATAGGGGAGAAAAACCAAGCAACCTTGAGAGATTAGATCCAAGATTGATCTTCATTTATGATAGTTCTCAGAGCAATGTACTAAAGATCATGAATCTACCATGCTTATTGCTCTGGTCATTCACCTGCAACATACCTCAAGAAACTACCTCACCCACTCTCTTATGGTACAAACCCTCTATAGTCAATCATCATACTCTTTGGACCACTTTGTGATAGTTGAAAAAATCATATCTACCAGATCCAACCACTTAAGCATTGAAAACCAATCCTTAGTCACTGAGAAACCCTTAAAATATTCAAATCTGGAAGAAATGACTACTTGCATGGTGCAAGATAGTAAATCAACAGCTAGCATTAAAAATGAGATCTACTTTATATCACGACCATCAGATCATCTCACTTTTCTCGGGCTCATAGCTTAAGTCAAATAAGAAACTTGGTTTACATTTTATCCCTAGTCATGAGGTCACCAATCATTTTATTTTACCTTTGTTACCTTTAGAGACTCAGTGAATATAGTCTCATAATCTTGCAGTCACCTCTTTGACTACCAAACTTTTCAAAGATCACGTGATAGAAGAGAATCTAAGTCGCAAGACAAAATCACTAACTGCATCAATATTGGAAGACTACGCGACTGCAGGGATACTAATTGCCATCAAATCCTTCACTTCAATTTAGAGATTATGTGACTGAAGCCACACCACTTATTCACTGAATAGATTTTCATTTCTTCCTGATCTAGCAACCATAAGAGACCTTTAATATTTCCATCATTTGGTGACCCAGCGACTATAGTCTATTTCAGTCATGGAAGAAAAATTTTTCTTTGCCTGATCACACGACTGAGCAACTACCTGAGATACATAGTTTTCATTATGAGATCTAGTGACTATAGTCTCATAGTCATGTGAACTTTATTAACTCTCTAAAAATATTCAGTGATCACTCAACTTCAATACACATCTAGAGATCTAGCAACTACCTAGGAGTTTCTTAATCACTGAAATATTTTAACTTTTCAAACTTCTTCTTGAGATTAAATATCCATTGTCAATCTCTACATCCCTTCATCCTATGGCCCATATTAAGTTGCTAGAGCATTTTTTACTTAACTATTTGATTCAAAAACTAGTAGATAACCGTGTCACTAAATCACTGAAGATTTAGCACTTAACCATTAGGAACATGAGACCTTGAGACCATATAGTTGCTAAGTCACCAAATAAGAACTTAATCATCAGGTTCAAACCATAATGTTAACCTTACTTAACCCATGCATTATCTAGAGACTTGGCGACAAAGAGCTTTGGTGAGTCTCATAATATTTTCTTCAACTAGGGTTAAACCCTAAGAACATGTGACTAAGAAAAATCTCTAAGTCATGAAAACATTTCTTAACTCCGAGTTAGATTCAGAGACTAAAACCTGACCACTGATCTTCTAATCATCTTGTGGCCATCAATTGTCCTTGTTAAATCTTAGAATGTTAGAAATCTTAACCATTAAATCTCAAGATTGAGTGACTAAAGAGATTCTTAACCACCTGTCAGGTCTCTGAATGTTAAGCTTTTAACTGCTAGGATTAAGAGACTACGAGACTACCCTCAGTTGCTAGATCGCTGAATACCTTTATAAACTCTGAGTGCACTGACAACCTGCCACATCGTTTCCTAACAACCAATAGAAATCTGACACCTCAGCTCCATCTAACATCAGATCCACCTGTATTATCTTCATAAAATGGGCCTACCATCATGTGACTTAGTGACTAAAGAGAAGATACAAGCTGCTCGCGGAGTCGCTGAACATCTGGAACTTAACCACCCAAGTTAAGATATCTCATGACTAAGGAAAAATCCAATTCATTGAATGAAATCACTAACCGCCCAAGGAATAAGAGACTTGGTGAACACTCAGTCATGGAATCACTAAACCAAAAGAATAACCATCTAAGAACCTTGAGATCTAGTGACTATATAGAAATATCACCACTACCATTTAGAGATCTAGTGACTGAAGGCAAACCATAGAGTCTCTAAAAGATATGGAATATTCTAAAAACATTAAGAGACCTTGTGACTAAAGGATTCAGAGAGTCACCTGATAAAAAGGAATATACTATTTGAACTAGGAGATTGAGTGACTAATCGAGAGAGATAAAAGGTGCACATGCTTTATAAATCACTTAAGTGGCCCAAAAAAGTAATGAAGGAATAGAACCTGGCAAAGAAAAATTAGGGCTTTTTCCCTCCAATTGCTAGAAATTTAAATAAAAACCTAGGGTTTCAAGCCAGAGACAAGGAAAAAATTACAGAGAACACAGAAAAATTTATACAGCCATAAAATTTTTGCAGGTGCTAACCGTGGCTCTATCTGGGGATGCATGCCTCTTGCAGGCATAGCAAGAATTTAGAATTTCTAGTTTCACAGACCACCAACAAGACAAAACTTGAATAGTAGAGAGAAACAGGACAAAACCCTACAAACTAAGATGAAACAAAATAGGGAGCAAGCACACCTCTACAAAATTTATAACATGTACAGACCTAACTATTGTTCATGGAAAGAAAAATACCTTCAATTAAAGTATTTTTCCAAGAATTGTCCATGAACTAGCAATTCTTGAATATCATCATTTAGTTCTTTGACAATATAAGAATCTTGTTCCCAACTTTCATGAATCAAATATGGTCCTAGCCAGACTGGATCAAATTTTTGATGTTTCCCTTTATCTTCCAATCTAGCATTCCAGATTAATACCAAGTCATTAGGTTCGAACTTCCTTTCAACAGTCTTTTTGTCATACAAATTCTTAACATGTAATTGTAACTTGGCATTTTTTGAAGCTGATTCTCTTCTAGTTTCATCTAGCCTGATGAGATCTTCAATTCTCAATTGCAGTTCATCATCTATATCATCATCATATAATTGAGCAAACTTATACATTTTGAATGAGTTGTTTTGAGGCATCCTTGCATGTATCCCATACACTAGGTCAAACGGTGCACAACCAATTGCCTTCTTCATAGTTACCCTGTCAACCCATATAGCTAATGGTAACTTTGAATTCCATGCCCTTTTATTCTTATCAAGAATCCTCTTGAGGACTTTTATTAAACTCTTGTTAGATGATTATGCCTGTCCATTTCCTTGTGGATGATAGGGCAAGGAGTATGACATCTGGATTCCTAGTTCTTTGTAGAAATCTTTGTACTTAGTAGACCTAAAGCACATTGCATTATCACTGACTATCCTTTTAGGAAAACCAAACCTTGTAACAATATTATTCAATAAGAAATCAGTTACCACCTTTCTTGTTGCATTCCTGGTAGGAATAGCCTCTACCCATTTTGTAAAATAATAAGTGGCAACTAAGATCCATGCGTGTCCCCCACTAAACTTTTTTGGGATTTCTGCTATAAAATCCATTCCCCATTGTTGGAATGGAGCCTACACTTCAACTGGCCTCAAAGGTACATTTCCATAAAATTTGAGCTTACTAGAGAATCTTTGACAAGCATCACACTTTCTTACTAGTTTCTCTTCTTCTTTGAAGATTGTGGGCCACCAGAATCCTGCTCTCAGAATCTTTTGAGCAGTATTTTTTCCCATATAATGTCCTCCACAAACTCCCTCATGCATTTATTTTAACTTGTCAGCTTGAATTTCATCAACACATTTCAACATCAACACATTTCAAAAGTATGCAATCTAAAGTTTTTCTATATAATTTGCATTTTATAATCACATACTTGATGGCTTGTAACTTCAATGTTCTTTTCTTATTGTCATCCATCCCTACTAGACACCTCATGTTTCTTAAGTAAAAGATAATATCTTGATACAAGATACAATCATCCATATCACAAGTATAATCAATCTTAGTCTAGTTTATTTGATTCACATCAAGATTGGATTGAGCCATCAGTTTTGCCAATCCTTGTCCTCTGACCAATTTAGTAATCTAGATGTCAATATTGAATTCTTGAATTCTATTTATCCATTTGCATCTCCTTCCAAACACCTCTTGCTATGAAAAAATATCTTTTACTGCAACACTTGGTACAAAAGCAATCACAATTGCTCCCATTAGATAGCATCTAAAAGCCTTGACATCCTTCACCAGTGCATATGCTTGTTTTTCATTGATATCATATTTCAGTTTAGCAGTCTGCAAAGATTTGCTAAAAAATGCAATAGGCTGCTCATAACCCTCATTATTCTTCTACAGCAAGACTGCAGCAACAATATGAAAAGATGAAAAAGAAAAGATGTGCATTGGGATATTGTAATCAGGTGCTTTAAGCACAGGTGCATCTTTGATAGCCTGCTTGATATTATTGAAAGCTTCATCAAGCTCACCCTCCCACTTGACAATAGATCCTTTCTTCAACATCTTGGATATTGGCCTAGTAACCTCAGCAAAATTTGTCACAAATCTCCTCAAGAAATTTACCTAGCCAAAGAAAGATTGAATTCCTTTAACATTTTTTGGCTTATGAATTTTTTCAATAGCTACCACCCTTTCTGGATCAATTCTTACTCCTTGCTTCCCAACTAGATGGCCTAGAAACTTGCCTTCAATCACACCAAATGCACATTTCCTTGGATTTAATGAAATGCCATATTCCAAAGCTTTCACAAATATTTTCTCCAAATGAAAGAAGTGATCCTGTTCCCTTTTGGAATATGTAGTTAAATCATCCTGATAAACAACAAGGAAATCATCTATAAAATCTGCAAAGGCAACATCCATTGCCCTTTGAAAATTTGCACCAGCATTTGTAGGACCAAAAGGCATCCTCACATAGACATAAGTTCCCTAAGGTGTAGTAAAAGCTATCTTAAATTGTTTTGATTCTTTTACAATTACCTTATTATAGCCAGAAAAACCATCCATCATAGACATCAAATCAGACACAGTCACTCTTTGCAACATAGCTTCCATATTAGGCAAGTAGTAGTTATCCTTTAGAGAAGAAATATTTAGATTTCTAAAATCCACACATGGTCTAATGTCTCCATTATTCTTCCTAAAAAGAACCAAATTTGACACCCAAGAAGAATGCCTAATAGGCTTTATAATTCCAGCACCTCTCAGCTTCATTAATTCTTCCTGCATTTTAGGTGCTAAGGTAGGATTTATAGGCCTTTATTTTTGCCTAAAGGGTTTGGCATCTTCTTTCAAAGGAATAATATGCTGGAACAAGTCTTCTCTATAAACCTTTAGGTCATCATATGACAATGCAAAAACATGCCTAAATTTTCTTAATAACTCAATCAAGGACTTCCTCACCTTGTGAGACATTTCTCTACCAATGTAGACCTTCTTAGGTGCTTCTTGTGTACCAAGATTTATTTCTTATAAGTCCATTTGGTCTTCCCTTTTAGTACCTATCTGAACTCTATCCTAACTATCAAATTTATTTTCTAGAACAACAAGTCCCTTGGAAACCTTGTTAGTTTTAAGTTGCAGGACTTCATTACCAAGGACAACTTCTTTTCCTTCTGCAGTCTCAACCAAGGCTCAACAATCTAACTCCTGACCATGATATTGGTCTTCATAATTCATAAATATCAAGATATCTTGGTCATCTTCAAAAACTTGCCAGTTCTCAACATTATCTAGTATACTAGGCCTATTCTAAATTTCAACTTTAGAGAGGCCAGAAAAGTAATGTCGCTAGGATTGATTGCTATATTGGCTAACAAATCAGCCATCTTGTTATTACTTCTATCCTTCCATGCAATATTGAAGGCATCAAAATGCTCAATCATATCTCACACAACATTTCTAAATTGTTTCAACCTCTTGTTCTTTGAAGCATACAATGATCTTATTTGGGACACCACTAACTCAAAATCCCCAATAAATTTTATATATTTAATTCCATGCTTGTGTGCCAACCTCAATCCTAGCAATAATGCTTCATATTTTAATATTTTATTGGTATAAGAGAAACTCAATGTGAAAAAAAAATTGTAAGTGCTCCCACTAGAAGATATGAGTAGAATACTTGCTCCTGCTCCATCTTTGCAGCTAGCACCATCAAAGTACATCACCCACAAGTCACTCTTCACAGATTCAAGACCCATCTCTTCACCAATATAGAGAAATATACGCTGCTTTTCAAGTAAAGTGACCTCAACTCTGAAAGCATTGACATCAATATCTACAAAGTAGGTAACCTCATTATCAATATTCTTTTCAATCATATAGGTTACCCTTGGTTCCCTTTCAATCCTAATGGATTGACTATCAAACTTGAAAGTTGCAAAAGACAAATCACACTGAAAACTTCCACCCATGGTAGCACTCCATTTCTTAGATAATAGCATCCCATAATGAGACCAAATGTCTACCACCAAAACACTCATAATCAGTTTTGTCTTTGGATAGGCTGCCAATCTTTATGGCATTGCATTTATAGTCCCAATGACTGGTACTTCTCATTGATCCATTGCACAATGCCTGCCCTGGATTGTATCAACCTTGAGGCCTAACCTTTCCATAATTTTGAAAGGCATGATAGTATTGGAAGCACCTGAATCAATCATACAATTTCTTAATTTCATTCCATTCACAATGATACTCAGAAAGAATGGGTCTATGTTTTCAAGGCTAGCATTGATAGAATTATCCAAGTATATAGGTGGTATGTGAGATACCAATCCTTGAACCTCCACTTCTTTCAAAACTTTAACCTGAGGTTCATTGCATGCAACATCATTATCATGGACATTATCTACCCATGCAAGAGCTCTATCCTTATGTTCAAGGATCCTTAATAATTCTGACAAAGGAACCTTGACAGTTATCTGAGATAACACAGCCAACATATCAATAGGGACAAAGGGAGGAAACTCAATCTACACTGCCCTAGAGTCCTTTTGTTTATTTGATACATTAGTTGTAGCTATGATTTTTATTTTTTCAGCTTTAGCCATTGTGCTAACTAGATTTTCCACTTCATTCTGATGATTTTTTTCTTGAATAGTAGAAATCTTTTCAGCTTCAACTCCCTTAGGTTCCCACTTCTTACCTTTCACATTTTTTAACCTTACTTAATGATCATCCTTTGATCTATTTCCACTGGGCTCCCCAGAGTTGGTGTTCTTTATAAACATCCTTGCAGCCTTTCTAGTAGTGTCCCTTACTATCATATTTCTCATTTGCACTTGGGCTACCATTTCTACAATAATCCTATCAATTTCCTCCTTTGAAGGTCTTCTCAAATTTACTATTTCTGAGGAGGAGTTCATGTTACATATCTTTTCATCAATGCCATCATTATCAGAAAAAACCTTTTGATGGAAAAGTGCCCTATTGTGCCTTTTCAAACACACATCTACTTGTTCATCAATATCAAAATCATCTTCACATCTCAAATATGAATTTGTCATATTGCACCCAATTTCATCATGAGTTTTTTCCCAATCTAACTCTTCAGTACTATCATTTTGGTATGCTGACATGGATTGTGCAACTACACAATGCTCTATATAATGAGGGGATTGACATGCTATACACCATGGTGTATCCTCTATGAAATTTATAGAAGCCTTTTGTAAAGGATTAGGAACATACCTATCATTGTTTCCTCTTGTAGCAAGGATAATAGGCTTTCCATCCTTCCATTGGGTATTATAGGGGTAACTTTGTAGTCTATTCTTCCTATTGAAATTATTGTTGAATTGAGGATTTTCATTAGCAGGAACATTATTATTCCTATTAGCAAGTTCTTTCAAGTATTTCAATGCATTCAACACCTTATCCAACTTGTCTTCCTCTTGCTTCTTATTTCTAACATTTCTTTCATTATCCCTTTTCTATTTTTTATCCCCAAACAACTTAGGATCATCTCTTTTTCCACCCAATTTTCCTAAAATTTTCATATTATTTTCAATGTTGATAGAAATCCTAAAAGCATCTTTGAGAGTTCTTGGTTCTTTTTCCATCAATAAATATCCCATCTTTCCATCAAAGGCATTGAAGTATGTGGTCAAACAAACATTATCATCTAACCTCATAACTTGAAACAATTTATGCATACCTTTCTGAAATCTCATATTGAATTCAGCTATAGATTCATTCTAATTTTTCCTTATAGTGTTTAACTAATTCAACATGAAACTAGCATAAGGCCTATCACCATATCATTCTTTGAAACATTTCTCAAAACAATCCCAAATGTCAATACATTAGTCAAGGAGTCTCTTGAACCAATCTCTAGCATCCTCCACCAAAGATTGAACAAATAATTTCATGACTACATCCTCATGCTCCACCTCATAATCATTTAGCATATTAAAAAATAGCCTAAGATGTTCCTCACAAGTAATGGCATTATTACTTGAAAACTTAGGTACCTTATCTCTTATATCAGTTGGAAAAGCATTTGGGTAGCCAGGTATTCCATCAAAACTAATTTGTCTATAGCCTTCTAATTGCATAGGTCTTCTTTGAAAACTTGAACTAGTGTTCCCTTTAGGGTTAATGTTTACATTTACATTTCCATCTCATTGTACATTTTACTATTGTTTAGGGTCAATATTTATCTTGGTAGATGAAGAAGGAATTGGATTACTATTAGTAACATTACCAAGTGAAACAACATTAGAAGTTGTAGATGGCATACCCATTTCATCGATAATGGATGGTATAAGAATATTTGTTGATGAGGCCCTCAAGAACTAGATCTTTCTTCTTTTTCCTACAATGGAAGCTTTAATTTCAACCCTCTCTAATTCTCTTGCTAGGTCATCATCCTCTCTTCTTCTTCTTTCCATCTCTGTATCCTTATTTGAAATGGGTGGTGGGACCTTTGGTATTGCCACTGGCTTGCTTATTTGGAGTCCCACCATCTTTTTCTTTCCTTTCTCTCCTACAACAATAGCAAGTATAGTAATCATGTGCACATCATTATCCTTAGGCAAAGAAGTATAACTCTAAACCTGTCTAATCATAGGGCCCTCTTTATAAAATTCATGGTCCTGCACCAAACGTTCCTGCTCACTTCTCAAAGCATCAAGATCACCAAAAACATCATGCTACAAATTTTTAGGATCAGAAGAAAGAATTTTGTTTCTCTCCTTTAGCTCATTAATTTTTCTAAGTAGAGACTCTCTTTCTATCAAAGCATTCACTTTCTCAGCCTCTCTTTCTTTTTGCAATCTCTTGTGTATGGCATCATGTTCTTCCAACTATAACCTTAGTGCACTCAAATCATTTTGGTCTATCATAATAGCCTTAGAACTTGATGACACATCCATATCAATAGGATTTTGATATGGGAAATGGACTCACCTTGGTCTCATGGGTTTCCTTCTGAACATTTCCTCATCAGGATCTAAATTTGGTCCAAAACCCATGTCTCTTGCTTGTACATTCTATCCTGGAGGTAATGAATCTTTATCCTGAAATATTGCCTCTGGGGTATCATAGAAATTATCGCCAGAGTGACCACTATATAAATTAGAACTTTTGTATTTTGAATCCTCCTCATTAGAGGATGCATGTGGTGCTCTATTTCTGGCATTACTTTGTTCTCTCATGGGAGCACTAGTAGATTCTCTATTTCTCTTGATCCAACTTTTCTTTTCTTCTTTAGATAACTATTCTAAAGTAACCTCTGGATGTTTATTAACAAAAGACCTAGTATTCCTTCTTTTGTCCATGGTTTGTAGTCTATAACACTGGTTCTAACCCTTTTAGTCTCCACCCACCAAATATGGGAAATCTTTCAATTTTTTCAAGAAAACAACTAAGTACAATAGGAGAAAGACAAAAATCCTCTAATAACTTTATCTTTAGACTTTCCCCAATGGAGTCACCATTTTTTTTGTTCTCCTTCTCTTTCTACTTGCAAGTTTACACTATGATTGACAAACTAATGTCACTGACTCTATCACCACTCACAAGCCTGTAAGGAAAAGGGCCAATTAACAAGGATCAACAAGGATCCTCCTACACTTTGAGCCTAGATGCTTAGGTGGGTGTACCCTTGACTCACTTCTTCAAAGGAGTCACTAAATATTATACAACTATACCCTTCATGAATTGATTTAAAGATTTTATCATTTATATTTGTGATTGATGATGATGAACTACTTCTAGAGAATGGATCAGTGCCTTAACCTAGGGCATAGAGTCACCAACAATACATATCAATTGAAAACCCAAACTCAAATACCCATAAATTTAGAATAAGTTTTTTGCCTATTATCCCTCTCCCTCTCACACCTAGTCATCAAATTCCTATTCCGCCATGCATTCTTTGAAACTACCTTAAAGAGTTTAATCCTAACATTGTCAAGAACTCAAAGATAACTTCACAATATACTTTGTATACCATATATTAACTCACTTTGTGACTTTAACATATAAGAATCCAAGATGAAGACAAGAAGACAAACATAAATTTGAGATTGGAATTCAAGTGTATTCTCATTAAGATTTGCAGAATCAATACATTGCCAAAATAACAAAATGCTAGGAAACAAACCCTAAATCCAGGCTCTCCTTGTTCAATTTTTCACATTGACTATCAACATAACACCATCAACAACCTTCAAAAATAAAAATAACTACAATATATACCACTAATCATCTTGGAATCCCATAAATTAGGATGCAACAAGGTTTGGATGACTAGGGAAAGGGTTAGGGTTTTCACCCACCATACCAATTAAATTTAATCAAGAATTTATTACAGGGGAGAAAAACCAAGCAACCTCGAGAGATCAGATCCAAGATTGATCTTCATTTATGATAGTTCTCAGAGAAATGTACCAAAGATCATGAATCTACTATGCTTATTAGTCTGATCATTCACCTGCAATATACCTTGAGCAACTGCCTCACCCACTCTCTTATGATACAAACCCTCTGCAGTCAATCATCATACTCTCTAGACCACTTTGTGATAGTTGAAAAATTCATATCTACTAGATCCAACTAAATTTAATCAAGAATTTATTACAGGGAAGAAAAACCAAGCAACCTCGAGAGATCAGATCCAAGATTGATCTTCATTTATGATAGTTCTCAGAGCAATGTACCGAAGATCATGAATCTACCATGCTTATCAGTTTGATCATTGACCTACAACATACCTCAAGAAACTACCTCACCCACTCTCTTACAATACAAACCCTCTACAGTTAATCATCATACTCTCTAGACCGCTCTATGATAGTTGACAAAATCATATCTACCAGATCCAGGTGCTTATGCATTGAATTCCAGTCCTCAGTCACTGAGAAACCCTTAAAATATTCAAATCTGGAAGAATTGACTACTTGCATGGTGCAAGACAATAAATCAACAACCAACATTCAAATTGAGATCTACTTTATATCATGACTGTCAGATCATCTCACTTTTCCTGGGCTCATAGCTTAACTCAAATAGGAAACTTGGTTTACATTTTGTCCCTAGTTGTGAGGTTGCTAGTCATTTTATTTAACCTTAGTTACCTTTAGAGACTCAGTGACTACAGTCTCATAATCTCACAGTCACCTTTTTAACTACCAAACTTTTCAAAGATCACATGATAGAAGAGAATCTAAGTCACGAGACAAAATCACTAACTGCATCATTATCAAGAGACTATGCAATTGCAGGGATACTAACCACCATCAAATCCTTCACTTCAATCTAGAGATTATGTGACTGAGCCCACACCACTTAGTCACTAAATAGATTTTCCTTTCTTCCCAATCTGGTGACCATAAGAGACCTTTAATATTTCCATCATTTAGTGACCCAATGACTATAGTCTATTTTAGTTGTGGAAGAAAAATTTCTCTTTGTGTGTTCACATGACTGAGTAGCTACCTGAGATACATACTTTTCATTATGAGATCTGGCGACTATAGTCTCATAGTCATGTGAACTTTATTAACTCTCTAAAAATATTCAGTGATCACCTGACTTAAATACACATCTGGAGATCTAGCGACTACCCAGGAGTTTCTTAATCACTGAAACATTTTGACTTTTCAAACCTCTTCTTGAGATTAAATATCCATCATCGATCTCTACATCCCATCATCCTATGGCCCATATTAAGTCGCTAGAGCATTTTTTAATTAATTGTTTGATTCAGCGACCAAGAGATAACCATGTTGCTAAATCGCTAAAGGTTTAGCACTTAACCGTGAGGAACATGAGACCTTGAGACCATATAGTCACCGAGTCACCGAATGAGAACTTAACCATCAGGGTCAAACCATAATGTTAACCTTACTTAACCCATGCATTATCTAGAGACTTGGCGACAAAGAGCTTCGTTGAGTCTCATAATCTTTTCTTCAACTAGGGTTAAACCCTGAGAACACACGACTGAGACAAATCTCTAAGTCGTGAAAACATTTCTTAACTCTGAGTTAGATTCAAAGACTAAAAAGTGACCACTGATCTTCTAATCATCATATCGCCATCAATGGTCCTCACTCAATCTCAAAATGTTAGAAAGCTTAACCATTCAATCTCAAGATTGAGTGACTGAAGAGATTCTTAACCACCTGCTAGGTCTCTAAATGTTAAGCTCTTAACTGCTAGGATTAAGAGACTGCGAGACTACCCTTAGTTGCTAGATCATTGAATACCTTTATAAGCTCTAAGCGCACTGACAACCCACCACATCACAGCCCAACAACCAATAGAAATCCAACACCTCAGCTCCATCTGATATCAGATCCACCTATATTATCTTCATAAAATGGGCCTACCATCACATGACTTAGTGACTAAAGAGAAGATACAAGCCACTTGCGGAGTCATTGAACATCTAGAACTTAACCACCCAAGTCAAGAGATCTCATGACTGAGGCAAAATCCAAGTCGCTGAATGAAATCACTAACCACCCAAGGAATAAGAGACCTGGCAAAAACTCAATCGTGGAATCATTGAACCAAAAGCATAACCATCTGAGAACCTTGAGATCTAGTGACTGTATAGAAATATCATCACAACCATTTAGAGATCTAGTGACTGAAGACAAACTGCAGAGTCTCTAAAAGATATGGAATATTTTGAAAACATTGAGAGACCTCACGACTAAAGGATTCAAAGAGTCACCTGATAAAAAGGAATATACTATTTGAACTGGGAGATTGAGCGACTAACCAGGAGACATAAAAGGCACACATTCTTTATAAATCACTTAAGTGGCTTGAAAAAGTAATGAAGGAATAGAACCTAGCCAAGACAAATTAGGGCTTTTTCCCTCCAATGACTAGAAATTTAAATAAAAACCTAGGGTTTCAAGCTAGAGACAAGGAAAAACTTGCAGAGAACAGAGAAAAATTTATACAACCATAAAATTTTTGCAAGTGCTAACAAACTCTATGGTCCTCCTATTTCTGCAAGATTATCACTCTCTTGAATATCCAAGCAATACTATTCTCTTTCTTCCCAGTGTACTCTAAGGCTTGTTATCATATTATTACTAATGAACCCACAATTCTTATCTATCCATAATGAAGGTAAGGTCAAGATAATTCACTCTCTCCATGAGTGGATCTAGTGCAAGTTCAGATTACCTCAAATGAGCTTGTATTCTCCATCATTCCAATTATAGTCATTGACTTGACTTTGAAATCAGAGAATCATGTTGATGTTGGAGACACAACTGCATTAATGGAAAACCTATAGTTTTCAGTTGATTCCAATTGAATACCATCCAAAGAAAATTTCTCTCTAATTCTTAGTTTCTGGTGCCACTACAATCTGCCCAATTATGCCTATTCTTATGATCAAGGTTCTATGGGAGCTATCCCAACAACAAAATAAACATGGTTGATGATTATTGAATGTTTGGTGGTGATTAAAATATCCATAGCATTTCCATCTTTGATGCTA